>JAQQTP010000068.1:18405000-19135000 GCA_029884605.1 Ormosia emarginata | reverse complement strand
TGTTTAGTGATCCAGGAGACCCTCTCACAACCTTTCATCATGGACACTTCTGTTTTCCAAGTAGAAGGACAGAAACGTACTTGGATCAGACCAATAATGGAATGCTTACAATCCAGTGTCCGTCCTGAAGATTCGAAAGAAGCCTTCAAGTTAGTCAAAATTATGGTCCAGTACACCATCTATGATGAGCAGTTATACTGGCGTAGATTCTCTTCGCCTTTCCTTAAATGCCTCATGCCAAAAAAAGTAGAATATGTGCTGGCTGAAGTCTATGAGGGGAGTTATGGACACAACTTGGGAGGTAAAGTTCTAGCTTTAAAGGCACTCAAGACTGGATACTATTGGCCAATAATGGAAGTCGACTCTCTTGCGCATGTCCAAGTATGTGACAAATGCCAACGGCTCTCAGACCATTATCATGCTCCACTTAAGGAACTATTGTAACACCCTTATGGGGATGTCACATTTATAAATAAAATAAAATAAAGATAAATAAAATTCTACCCAAGTTATAAAACATTTGTTACATAGTAATACGGGTTGTAAAATTTTTCCGGTTAAACAGAATATTACAAAATAAAATAACATGGAACATAAAATAAACAAATTGTCATCACACATAATATACATATATTTTAGTTTCAAGTAGTACAAATAATTTATAGCTACAAATATTTAAACCAAATCAGTAAACAAAGCAGTAAGAAGTCTATATATACAAAACGTAGACGCGCCCAAGTACGCATCACAGAACTCTAACCCTCTGAAGGATAACTCTCGGATGAAACTTCAGGTGATAAGTATCCAAGATGCCTCAACCCTCTACGGACCTTAGTCCATGCTGTCGACATGCTGCTAATCTCACTAGGCGCATCAAACATACCACCCCAGTGACGCCTAAGAGATAGCGGCAGCTCTATATGTAAATACAACACAGTAGAAAAGATAGGCACTCCATCAAACTCTGTACGTATGGTCGCGGTCATTGACGCTCCTCTCGCCGCCGTTTCCTAGCCTCCGTGAAAATCCAACCTCACGAAACCAAAGAATCCTGGTAGCGTCATACTCATACAATCAATCCAATGGATATGGATGATCGGATGGTTCTTGGTCGTCGAACTGATCCTCAGCTTGCTGCTATTGCTCTTCCTCCTCGGGGTATATAAAATCAAGAGGTTGTTCCTCTTCCTCAAACTCTTCTTTTAAAACATAATTTAAAATACAGAAAACAATACGTACAAAGAGGTAAGACAATCTATATCACCACAAATATTGTAAATAAGAAAACGACAATACAACAGATATAGCAATTCATACAATATAACATACCATAACAGCATCGATAATAATATAAAGTAACATAGAAATTAAGTGTAACAGCATCACATAATATCACAGATAAAATGGTACAGATAATAATATTATAATGCACAACACATAAATCATATGTAATGCGACTCAACTCTACTCCATGGAGCTACAACCACAGACATTAGAGAGAATGACCTGCAAGTCCTATTAGCATCTTAGGCTGCCCAACCAACTATTGTACTGTCTCACATTGTGCCTATAGCCCACTGTCCAAAACATCGTGGTGTAGTACACAGTCCAAACATCGTGTAACTACAGGCATTGTACTAGCATAGTTCTTACAAGATCTTGATTAAGTATAGTGCGTGTCGAGATCACTAGTGTGTAGCCAATTACCACGGCTGTAGAGCGACTTTGTCACATGTAATAATCCGCACATTAATGCCTCCAAGTTCATAAAGAAATGAATCACACTATGCTTATCACACCGACAACACGATGTAATTCACCTCGTCAATCAATCGCCAATTCCACAATGAATCGACTTGACTCTAAAAATATGAACAGAACTATAATTACCAAAACACCCTTTAAATCTCAAATAATTATCAAAACACCCTCAAACACCAAACGCAGTACGTCCCACTTGACAGTACTGTTTCTCAATCTGTCTGGGTCTACCACTTTGGCCCGACAGTAAAACTTACTGTTTTCGTCAATCGCGTAGAAATTTTATCGCGTTTTCACAATTTCATCGTTTTTATAAATGTTTTTAAATCGCGTAAATATATTTTACTATTTTTAAAATCGCGTACTATTTTTAAATCGTTTTCTCAATCGCATAAGATTTTTAAATCATTTTCTTGTCTGAATTCCTTAAAAATTACTATTTAAATAAACAGAAATAATATTTAATACGTTTGAGTTACGTAGAATATTTTCCATACCGTATACAATATACTGGATATCTTTTCTATCTTATTTGTTTGTTTTTAACAAAAATTGACAGTATTTTGCTTTGAAAATCTATAACAATGGTTTTCTAAATTTTTCTCTTAAAATTTCTTTTGATTATATTACAACCATCTAATTATACTTTTGAAAACTACTAATCTGGAAAGTGAACTTTACGTTAGAAATTTTACAAAAGCTCGATTATCTCCTAAACAGTAAAATCATTACTTTTAGCTTTTAAACTTAATCCAATCACTTTTATTCCTCAAAACTCATTGTACTAAAAATCTTTTTGACATTATTACTTAACCTTGATTGAAAACAATTTTTAGAAACTAAAAACACTTAACTTTGGCATGTTGGCCGAAATCCATTAACTTGTCATTTGATCTATAGATTTGTTTTTCTTGATCTAAATCAATTTGTATCTTGTCAATTTACCTAAGTTAATTAAATCACTCTTTTAAAAAATGGTTGAGAATATTTTTGGTTCCCATTTTGTGTTGAGGCCGTGAGCCTTGGATTTGTGCTCTTTGGAACACACATGCAAACCTTACATATTATTCACATCCTACTACTTATTCATGCATTTCTAACACATACAATATATTCAAAGCTTGTATACATGCATATCAATATGAATCACAATTAAGAAAGCTATTACAACAAACACACAAATGAATCCTTATGGATTCTACAATCACAAACAATTCCATTTTCTTATCACCATCCAAGGATGATCAGATTCAAGTCTTCCTCTTACCTTAAGTGAAACTAAAATCTCTTTCACTCCTTTCTAATGGTTTCGGGTTCACCTCCAAGAAAACCTAAAAATCTTAAACAAAAATTTAAAGAGTTAAAACTATAAGAGAAAATCATAAACCATGGATCAATCATGGCTTATAACCTTAGAAATGAAATTAGAAATGAAAAACAAGGATTTTCACCTTCTAAGAAAAAATCTCCAAAGAAATTTTCCAAGCTTTAGATGATGGATTTTGCAAGAACTCTCAACTAGAGATGTTCTTAGAATTGTGTTTAGGTTTAGAAAAGTAGGTTAGAAGAAATTTTTGATGGATGGATGATGAAGTAGAGTGCTTGGCCGAATGGACCTCCAAAGTGCATCAATGGTGTTTTCTTGTTTTTGGTGAGAGAAAAGCTTAAGTTAATAGATAGAAAATGAATGAAGAATGGTCTCCTAAGGGCATATGGCCGTGGAGCTCTCCTTGGCTAGGTGTACTCTTGGTTGGCTTCATCCAAGCCTTAGGAATGATCAAAGGCTAGCATAAACCCTTGGCCTCCAAGCTTAGCTCTCATTGGCTAATCCAAGCCTTGTCATTAAGCCTAGTCATAAGCCTTGTCATAAGCTCTTTAAATATCTCACCACTAATGATGCTTGAACCACTAATGATATTTAATTTAGCTACTAATCCTATTAAGCTTCTAAGCACACTTAACTTAATTAAATTCTAATCCCACTTAATTAGGTCATCAAATTCTAAACTAATTAGTCTAACGACTTTTATTGACCATTTCTTATTGGTTTAGAATTTTCAAGCCTACTTCGTTGACTCGCTCTTATTGGTTTAGAAAATTGCTCTAACAAAAAACGTTGACTGTTTCTCTAAACATGGGTCCCGCGAGACATTTCTGGGTCCACCGTCATTTATTTATACTGACTAATAAAATAATATTATAATAATACAAAATTATTTTATTTCACAGTAAAATCCTAAAAATTAAAAGATTAACAACAATATAATTCAGAATTGAGTTTAGTAAGATCCCCACTTAGAATAATTAAAATAAGATTTCCCTACCAAAATTATTATTTTCCTGTCCCAGAGCAAATCACACAAAAAGTTCAAATAAAATCATAGACAGTAAAATAAAACATTGTATCATACAGAAAAATAACAAACAATACAATTCGGGACACAACGATCATTTATCCTAAAGTTTGGGTGTTACAACTATCCACAACATCCGTATCCTGGCCATTCTACAAGTGGGATATGGATATTCTGGGTCCATTCCCTCAAGCACCCGGACAACTAAAATTCTTAGTGGTAGCCGTGGATTACTTCACAAAATGGATTGAGACGGAGCCATTAGTCACTATCACCTCTTCCCGAATCCAAAGTTCACTTGGTGCCACATTATTACTAGGCTTAGAGTCTTGGAATCCATTGTGATGAGTAAGGGGACATAATTCAAAGACAAGGGGTTTGAAGAGCTGCTTGCTAATTTGAAAATCAAGCATCACTGCACTGCCATTGAGAACCCCTAGATAAATGGATAAGCTGAAACTGCAAACTGAGTTATCGTCTGCGGACTAAAAAGAAGGTTGGATAAGGCTAAAGGTAATTGGGCTGAACAATTAGACCATGTCCTTTGGGCATACCGGACTACGCTCTGTAACATCCCGAAAATCATGTTAGGCTTGTAATTAGTTACAAAGGTAATATATTACTTGTTTAACATGTCTCTGAAGTTTTGTGACAAACTGAGTTTGTTTATGCACTTAGTTGCAACACAGAAGTTGAAAAGTAGTTTAAAATGACTCAGATAATAGCATAAGTTGCTAAGTTGAAAGAAATAAACATACAAAATTTATTTCTAGGTCACAAATAAGCCAAGTAAGATGTGGCAACAGTTTCAAGAGAATCAGAGTCAGTTTGGTATTTTTAAGTATACCGGTTGTGCGTTTTAATACATAATGACTAGTAGCAGATATAGAAAATCATGAAAATGGTGAAACAACAATTTAGATGAATCTTATGATTTATTCTAAAGTTGTTGGAAGTGGGGAAACTTGAATTAGCATAATTCAAATGTCCTTACTAGATATAAGTTTTAGTGTAGAAACTTAAGTTAATCTTTTTCCTTAATTCCCTCTGTGTCCCACCCCCTATTTCTCCCTTCTCCCTCGGCAGAGAACCGAAAAACAGAGAAAGAAGAGAAAGAAAAAGGAGAAAGGGGAGAAGAAGAAGGAGAAAGGGGAAGAAGGGAAGAAGGAGAGGAAGAAGATCAAGATCAAGTTTCAAGGCTTCAAGTCTTCAAGAGGTAAGGGGATTTCTATTCATTTCTCCCTCTTTGATTATCTTTGAATATAGTTTGGGGTTTTGAATAGAAATAGGGGTTTGAATAGCCAAATCCATGTTCTTAGCTTAGTTCTTGATTCCAAGGACTAGGTTAGGATAGTTTAAGCCAAGATAATGCTAGATGGTCATTTATGGCATAAGACAAACCTTTTTGGTTCATGAATGGAGAATTAGGAAATGGTTTGGAGTTATATGATTTGAACCTAGATTTATGTCTTAAGAGAATTCATAGGTTGTAAAAGAGTTATAACAAATTTAAGGACATAGATTAATGTTGGAAATCACCTAGAATCCATGAGTTGAGGATTGGATCAAGTTTAGAAAATTAATGGAATAGGAAACACGGTTGTTTTCTGCTCCAGGAGTGTTGTTCTGCAGTGTGGTATTCGAATACCAAGGTTGGTATTCAAATAAAACATCACAAACAGCTCCAGAAGGTGAATTTTTGTGGGTGGTATTCGAATACCACCAGAGGTATTCGAATAGACCCAAAATAGAGAGAAAACTCATTTCTGACAGCTTGTAGTGTTTTTAGCATAACTCGAGCTACCGATATCAGAATGAGTTGATTCCAGAGCCATTTGAAAGCTAAGACATAAGGCTTCATGTGGTAAAAATTTCAGAATTATTGAGCAAGCCAATCAATACCAGTTTCTGTTTGAATCCAAGGAAGATTCTGCAGAAAAAGGCATTCTGGCAGTCAGTAAACCAGATTGCATAATTTCTTGCTCCGATGTCGTATCGACATGGGACCAGTGGCATTTTGAAGTTAAGATGTAAGGCTTCTTTCCTGTAAAGTTTCAGAATTATCCCACTTGTGGATTGTTCCTAGTTACAATATAAAGTCAGATCAAAATCAGGTGAATCAGAGAATAACCTGTTTTGGCCTTTGCAAAATGTTGCATAACTTTGGCTACACTTAGCCAAATGAAGCAAGGTTTGTGGCATTGGAAAGATATGAGAAAGAGCTATGTACTCATAAAATTTTAGAATTTTAGAAATTATGACGCATGTTTGGTGCAATCTTGAAAATCAACTTTTTTAGGCAAGATTTGAGGTGTTTTTGAGAAAGTTGGACACTGGATTTTTTTTAGGAGCACCTTAGGCAACTTAGTGTTGCATTGGATATCACTTAAGATATGATGAGATGGTGCAATGAAGATAAGTACGCTAGTAGGTATAATAGTATTCACTCTAGTAGAGAATTAGAAAGCCGTAAACCTTAGAATATCCGAGAGAAGTATATTTAAAGTTGTATGAATGCTCTCATAGAGGTAGAGCTAGTAGTGCAAGTATAGAGATTATGTAGTGGTTATGCAAGAGTTAGGCATAACACTACATTATGCATGCATACTCATACATAGCACAGAAACAAATCAGAATTGTGGGTTAAGGAGGTAACAGATTCCCTCCCCACTATAGAAAGGAAAGTAAAGATAAGGAACCAATCAGTAAAGAAGGAAGTGGGTTAAAGAGGTAACATATTCCCTCTCCACTGTAAAGAGGAATTACATATTCATGACATTCATGACATTGTATTCACAGAAAGAGAGATGGTAGGTTATAGGAGGTTATATATTCCCTCCCTATACCATAAAGAGGAATAGTAAGTTCATGACATTGTAAATCTCTGAGATGGAGATTCGTGACATTATTTATGACATTGCACTTACACCATCACATATTCTTGTTTGAGCATAATCATACCTCATATTCTGCATCATAATATCATTGCATTACTGGACGTGTGATTATTATTGTGTTTAGTGATTCCTTGTGTTTGTGTGTGGTTGCTCAATGTTATTGTTCCATTGTATGGGCGGTGGTTCAATATCATTGATTATTACCTTCTGAACATGCATTGACAGTTGTATGGGCAACTGTCTTATCTTGTAAAGAGGAATTATTTCAGAAGTATGGCTAGACTAGGAACATTACATAAAGACAAAATGTGTAGGTTCCTAGAGTAAAGAATAGAAATTCGAAGGATTATACTGATTTATTTATGATGTTATGATTGAGTAAGGAATAATGATTTAATTGCTAGTTAAAGTTTCATTTCAGATATTTATGGGTTGTATGATATTATACGACTGCTGGTATTGGTACACTTATACTGAGAATTATGAATTCTCACCCCGTGTGTTCCATGTAAATCTAGGTTGAAGATTCAAAGACAATGGGAAGATAAAGCATGAAGACTAGTATAGTTATTTCCATGATTAGTAGATAGATTTTTTTTATTTCCATGTATATGAGATTAAGGCTGTAAAAGAAGATCAAGTAGGTAATAGTGAAAAGTTATGTATATAAGTAGATATTGTTTCCACAAGGCTCTCCATGATGATTTATTTGTATAAATGTTATGGATTAATTTATGAATAAGTTAGAAGTAGCATAACTAATACTGTTTATCCATGTATATGTCAGGTATACTAAGATTTCAGTATTAGGATGTTACACGCCCCACTCTAAACAGGTGAAACTCCCTTTATGTTCACTTATGGATGTAAGGTTATAATCTCGGTAGAGATAGGAGAACCCATCTGGCGTCTCCAACATTTCTCACCTAACAGTAACCCCAGACTAATCAGGGAAGACCTAGATCTTCTGGAAGAAAGAAGGCGTGTTGCTCACATATGTGACGCCGCCATTAAGCAGAGGACGACAGCATAATACAACCTAAAGGTCGTTCCTAGAAAATTCCAGCTGGGTGACCTAGTTCTCCGTAGAGTTGACATCGGAGGCAGGAATACCTCCTAAGGAAAGTTAACTCCCAACTAGGAAGGCCCTTACCGTATCGTGGTCAACACTGACAGAAGAGCCTACACCTTGGAGACACTAATAGGCAAGTTAGTCAAGAACTTTTGGAATGCGGACAAACTCAGCAAGTACTATAGCTAAGTGCCTTCTAAGGCTTAGACTCTTTGTTTACTTCATGTTTGATCTCCCCTAATCATTATGGGAGTACTTTGCATGGACCTTAGTCCTTTACCAGAATCAATAAACCAAAATGATTTCTACACATCTATTTGCATTTAAAAAGTAGCGAAGGATCCACAAGGCTATATACAACTTCCAAGTTAAGAGGACAACCCACCAAACCCCTATTTGCAGGTTGGTCGCGAGTTCTAGGATCTACGCTCAAAACGTCGACACTTGGCTACAACCATTATATGGTTATTGGCTGCATGGATAATGACATATGTGTCATACCATTATGGTACCCACCGTGGGTTGTCTTATGTTAAACAGGTTGTGTAGTAGGAAAATCATAAGTCTTAGGAAAATTTACGCACTAAACCGTAAACATTAAAAGACCTCAGCCAAGTGTAACACCCCAAACTTCCACTTAAACGATTTGACATTAACGCCTTCTTGTTTAGTAATTTCTCATCTTGTAAGGTTATTTTGAATATTACATGCATATTTGATCGTTTTGAGTAATTTGCTCCGTGTCAAGAAAATAATAATTTTCGGTAGAAAAAATCTACGTAAATTAATTTTTACTGTTTAGTCTTAATTGATTTACATAATTTGATTTGATATTTGTGCGTTTTCTAATTTTTGTGATTTTATGTGTGATTTTAGAATTTTTACTGTGTTGTGGGCCCCACGAGGTATATGTGGGCCCAAGTGGCCATACGTGGGCCCGTGGGTCATAAAAAAAAAAAAATTTCTACGAATAGAAAAATTTGTCTTGTTTAGACGAGGCGGGGGATCTTACTAAATCGAATCAGGAAACAGATTTTAAAATTTTATTATCTTGTGTTTTGTCTTGTATTTAATTATCGGATGATAAAAATACAAGGTAAATATATTTCTTTAGTGGGGTTATAAAATAGAAAAAAATAATAAAATAAAATTCTTTACTATTAAGTTAATATTAGTGGTTTGGATATCCACTATTAATTTAATTACCGTTGGAAATTTAATCTTGATTTAATTAACGGTAGAGATTTGATCTTAAAATTGAATAGAATCAATTATAACCGTTAGATAGAAATTAAATCAAGGGTAGAGATTTAATCTTATAAATGGCTATGACCATTATCAACCCTTGGATGTAGAATTAATCAATGGTGAAGATGAATCATTAATAACCATTGGATTTGAATTTAGATCAATGGTGGAGAATTAGTCATCAAAAATGACTACAACCATTTTGGACCCTTGGATGTAAAATTTGAAGGTGTAATCTTGACCCTTCATTTTGGAGACATATTCAATGGTTAGGATTGCAAGTTAAAAAAATGATCCAATGGCTCAAATGAAGTCTTCCATCTAAAACCTAAACCTAAGTAGCTAATTTAAATCCAAACCATTCTTTTAATCAATGGTTAGGATGACTTATAGTGATGGTATGTAATTTGGCACATTTTGAGTGTATGAAGGGGAGGGGGACGGTTTGAAGAGCAAGGAGGAAAGAGACAATTTAGTGTAGGCTTTTTACGCCAAAGAAAAAGAATGAAGACAATGAAGTCAAAACCAATTCCTATTGATCATTAATGCTTATGTTTGTCAAACTTCACTTTTCATTTCTCTCTAATGCATGCTACGGCCATGCATAGTCCAAAAGGCCAAATAACTCATTTTTACACTTCACATTATCACACCTTCACTTATTTCACTTAGTTTCAAGAAACCAATCCAAGCAAACTCCATTTCTCTCCCAAAATATGACCATTCGGCCAAGCACTCTAACCTTCTCCTCCATCACTTTTTAATTTCATACAACCTAGTTTCTTGAATCCTTTCATCATTCTAAGAACCTTTGTAGTTCACACCAAGTTCTAATTCTTCCATCTTGAAGGACTTTTACTAAGATCAAGTTCTAGAGCTTTTGTTGGTGAAGTGTAAGAAAACTTCATTTATTCTTTTCTTTTTCATGTTCTAAACCATGTTTGATCCATGGTTCTTCTTATTCAAGCTTGATATACTAATTTTTTGTATTTGTTTCATGTTTAAGAACTTGCGTTGGTGGAAATCTTGCTCAAAACACAAATCAACAAGCTTTTTGGTGGTTCTTGAAGAGGTAAGAGGAGATTCATCTCACCAACCAAGCATGGTGGTGAGAGATGGTTTTATATTTGATGGATGGTGAATCCATGTGAGGATTCCTATCCATGGTCATGTAATAATTTATGTGTGTTATGTGCTTTAAATTATTTTTTTTTATGTTTGATATGCTTTGCATGATTTACTTGTGTATGCATGCTTAGTATAATTTTTATTTGTTTATATGGTATGCTTATAATATGCATGATGATATATGTTGAATATATTATGATGGATGTATGTTGAAATAAGCAAAATTTTGGCTCCAAAGGCCATGGAGGAGGTCACGGTTTTGAGCTTCCAAGACTAGGGTTTTTATTGAAATTTTTCAAGAACAATGAAGTTAATTTTTAGTCCTTGAACTAAAATAAATTTCAGCCAAGACACCAACAAATTTAGTGTTCACAAAAATGATATTTTTATAAATAAATTGAGTAGTAAAGAAAATAAACAAAAAGGACTTGTTTTACAAAAAGAGTGCACATGGTTTTTGAGTAAATATTTTCATGAATTTATTTTGTGTAGAAACAAGAATGAAATTTATTTAAGTTAGAAGAAAAATATTTCATGGTTCCAATGGCCATTTACAAGGTTTTGATAATTTAGAAAAAAATGTGTTGATGTTATAAAATATAAGAATTTTCAAATAAGGATTTTGGAAAGGAACTAAAGTGTTGTCAAGTGGAATTTTCATAAATAAAAGAAAAAGGGGATTTATAGTGTTGAACTTTAAAGAGAATTAATTTTTAGAAGTGATTTAGAAATATAAAAGAAAACGTTTGTAATTTAAAATTACTAACGTAGAATTTAATTATTGGGTTTTGGAAAACGTTTGGAAATTTAAATTTTGAAATAGTAATTAAATCAAGTAAATATCTTTTTGTAAGATTAAAAAGTGATCTTGAGAAAATATATTACAGAAAGGATTTTTGATTATGAATAGGAAGAGAATAATGTAAGAAATTATATTTTTATAAGAAACGTTCAAAATAATATTTTTAAAGTGAGGAAATATTTTATGAAGAGTAAAAACGGTGAAAAATGATTTACGTAACTCAAAAACGTAATTTTTAAGTTACGCGATTAGAAAAACGTTAAAATATTTCTACGCGATTTATAAAGCGTTTAAATATTTTACACGATCAAAACATTGTAGAAAAATCGCTATGCGATTTAAAAATAAAAGATTATTTTTACGCAATTTAGAATACAGTAGAAAATAGTTTCGCGATTTTAAAACGTAACAGAAAATGTTACAAATCATTAATATTACGTAAAAACGTAACAAAAATATTTTGCGAACGAGAAAAACACGGTAATATGATTTAGCTGTTATTTATATAGTAAACTTTACAGTTAAAAGCAATTTATGGATATTGTACATCAAATTGAGAAGTTTGCCTATAATTGGCATTAATCCATTTTACAAACGTAAAACAATATTTGAACCTCGTATGAGAAATTATGTGATTTACCTTTGGTTGGTAATTGGTGCATTACACATGCATTAAAAATGGTCCGATGGACTGTATATGGCTAATTGCCTAGGAGAAACGTACACCTCTTGAGTAGGTACGATACGTGTAGTGTAGGTCACTTGTTGACCTTGGGGGCATCGGGGTGCGGGTTGCTCACAATGGGCAGTTGGTAGCTCTTCTGACCCGTGGGTTAGACCGATGCAACACAATCGATGATCCGGATGAGCATGAGACACTATTCTTAATCGAGATCTGATAAAGACTGTCGTGTATGTGCTAGATGTGCAAGATATAATAATAGCACTTGGTCTGAGGCACTTGGTACCGGCAGATCTTTTCGATCAATTTCTCCGACATGAGTATTAGCTCCATGGAGTAGGTTATTGAGTCTACGTGCGCATGCATGAAACTGAGCATCTATATCTATGTGATGGTGTTTGTGTAATTATTTTGTGATTTAAACAGTGATAGTGGCATGATGGTAATTATTATTCTTACACTATGATGATGGCATAATTATCATGATATGATATTTTTGGTATAATATGTTGTTTGTATTATCTCTGTAACTTATTATCTTTGGTATTAGGCGTAGGTGATCTCACCTCTTTGTATGTATATATGTATATTGTATTTATATTGGGTGAAGACGTTGAGAAAAATACGGTACTAGAAGGAGAAGAGGAATTACTTCTCACATCAAGAACCGCAGAGTTCTGACAGTATGACGTCAAGAGCCAGTTTCTTCGGATATGTACGTTTACAATTTCACGAGGAGCTGGAGAATGGAGGACAAGTCCCGATGAGCGAGGACTTATTTACGAGGGGTACTGATTTGTTAGTATTAGTAGGTTGTATCGTGGGGATCCATTTTTCGTGTGACTATCTTTGTTCATGTTGAATTTCCGTTGCATATCGCGACATTGGGACACTAGAAATTATGTCCCAACGGAAATCGAAGATAGTGTCATCACCGGACACTGCTTCGTAGGGCTACTCGTCATAACGGATTCCTACCGTTGAGGAACCCGAGGAGGACCCATCCGAGGGTCTTCGCTTGGGCAAGTTTGAACTCGATATAAATAATGTCTATAATTATTTAAGTGTGTTTGTTGTTTCAAGAAATGGTCTGTAATAAACAAACCTGACAGCACTTGTGTCATATGTATAATGATGTACATTATGTGTGATGATGTATAATAGTTTTATTTTCCGTTAAGTTTATTTTATTGTCATAAAAAAAAATTACAACTCGTATTTTATTATAACATCATATTTTATAAGTTGGGGTAATTTGGTAATAAAGTAACATAAATGTGGCACCCTACGGTGGGTGTTACACCAAGGACCACTTAAAATTATACCTAAGTCACGTGGGATGCTAAATACTGAAGCGATTGGTGATGGATCTCAAAACAGGTTTTTACTTTAAGCCTAAGTCAAGTGGGATTCTAAGTGCCAAAATGTTTTAGTATAGAACCCCAAACAAGGCCTCATTTTCAAATTATGCCTAAGTCCTAAGTCGAATTCTGATTGCCTAAACGTAATGGGCGTTGAACCCAGGACCATGGTTTCTCCTCGATTGGAAATATTCCTAAGTTCATATAATGGTTGTGAAATGCAACACAATAGGCATTGGACCCAGTAAAGACTATGGAAGAGAAAATTAGCAAAATAAATAAATTTAACACCCTGGCAACCGGGGTAATTGTCCTAGAAAAATTAAAAAGCCCCACGTAGAAGGCAACAAAATGTGCAAAAAGAAAAGAAAAGGGATAGGCTATTCTCTGACTTCATCTTCATCTGTACTCTATTGATCTGCATCCAAACCCCTTTCAGTCAAATCCACCATGGGAGTGGAAGCCTCATTAGTATGGTTCGCGACAGCCGGTTCGCTAACCAACCCCACAATGACCAGATATCCCTCCCGAAATATCTTACACGGACTCAGATCCTACAAAACCAGTTCAACATCGGGATTAAAATACTGAACTTGGGTGATTGCATTACAGAACTGCTCAACAACAATATTGGTATTGATGTTCAACAGCTCAGCACTTTCCTCCTCTAGTTCTGCTACCTTAGCCTGAAGAGCGACGTTGGCAGCATTGACTTGATCATAAATGGTCTTTTCGTTGGTAAGCAAAAGCTTGGAGTCAGCAAGCTCCCTTTCCAACCTAGCAACCTTTGCCTCCTCCTCTTATTTAACCTTGAGGGCCTGATCTAGCTGTTGTTTTCCCTTGGCCTCCATCTCTCTCAGATGGTCCTCTGCCCTCCTTTCGAATGCCAGCACTGTCCTTTCAAGAAGTAGGGCTTCAGTAGTAGTCCGGAGGGCGAAAGTTTGAAATAAAGATAGAGCCTCGGGCATTCTATTCCGAGTGATGACTTTAACAACATCATCACTCAAAAAAATGTTGTCTATGAACTCCCCGGGTAACCTGTCCCCAGTAATCAGAGGCAAAGGATTTATCCTCCAGTCAGGATCTCCCTCCAGTACAACGATCTTACCACGGTCTTCTGCCACGACGCTCTCCACGACCTTCCTCTTCCTCCCCTAGTGGGTTTGCGTAGGGAGCTCCGAATCCGGTTCCTAAATAACGAGAGGTGGAGCAACGACGGGCTGGGAACGAGAAGATCCAGCTTAATTCTTCTTCACCCTCAAAGCTTGGAGCGCCTCAATAGAAGACGTAACACCCTTGTTAGTAGTCACGTTGTCTACAACACAACAATAAAAGGAAATAGGTCAGAAATACATACAAAATCAAATGCTGAGAGTGAAGAGAAATATGGTGGACACCGTATAGCAATTAAATTTCCTACCAAGAACGAACCAGAGGTAATCGTCACCGGCAATGCTTATGATATCCTTGCATTTGATTTGGCCGCCTTCTACCCCCATCTGATTATGAAATCGACATACTCAACATCTCCCTCGTTAAGATGTTTCCTTTCCTTTTCGATAAACTCGATAGGGGTGTCCCATGCTTGCTGAGACTAATACAAGCAAAATGTTGATTCCCCGTTAGCCTTCAGATAAAATGGGCGGGGTATCTTGCGCAGCTATTAGTTTAAAGAATTTGTGCTTAAAATCTTTGTAGTTATCCTATAAGACTTCAAAGACCTTCCACCCAAACCTCGATTTGACTGACATTCAAGACTGTTACAGTGTATTCCCCCCTGGAGATTCCATCGCATTAAAAAAAAGAAAAAAGACCTCTCTGAGTACCAAAGTCCTACTACCTGGCAAAACCTCTCAAAGGTTAGGATGTTAGCCCAACCATTAAGGTGAATCTGGGTCAGAGCAGAGCAGAGAATCTAAAGCACCGCCATCTGAAAATCAATGAATGGAAGCCAAAGACCAAAGTTAAGGAAAATGCCTTCATATAGAAACATAAAGTCTTGACCTTCTTCCCATTGCATGCATACCCTGTCATCTTGCTCTGGACACAATACTTGAAACTCTCGGTCCCTTAAACTCATTTCTATAAGCACTAAATATTTCAAGAGCTCTCAAAGCCTTGCCTTAGAGGAATATACAGAGGTATGTTTCCAAACGCCGTCGGTAACCCAAACATATGTGGGTCTCATTGGGGCGAGGACAAAGGGCTCCTCCTCGGCTGCCTTCCTTTGCCTCACTACTCTTCTCCTTGCTATTTGACACTTGGAAAACACCCATTGAGGTCGTTAAGCTAATGTCAAAATCAAGAAGTTCTTATTGATTCAGACAAACAAGGGCGAACCCTAGAGGAACCGCATTCGTCCTCAAACCCTAGGATTACAACCTCGAAGCCCACAAAGGTTTAAACCTCAGTAGGACTCTTCCGCCGCATATGACGTGGCAGAATAGGTGCTCCATAGAGAAAGTGATCTAGAAATAGGGGTAGAAAGAAAACAAAAAACAAAAAATAAAGAGAAATATACCTTTGAAATATGGAAGAAAAAGAAGATTTGAAGTTGATGGCTTAAGCAAGAGCAGCTAACAACCGCTGCAAAACCACTCGAAATTACACCTCTTGGCTGTAGAAGCTTGCCAAAATTTCTCTCAGATGACCACAAGTTTTCAAAAACAGTAAAGTGTGATTAAGATGACCTTGGCCATTATTTATAAGGATGGCATGGTTAAAGTATTTTTCTATCAAAAGCCCTTCAGTTTCATAAAGAAACCCCCATCATGGATCGTGAAACGCTAGGCACATCTTAGGTCGAAGCATGCCACGTGGTGGTCACAGTTGTTACGGTAGTTGAAAGGACGGGTATGCGCAGAACCAAATGTCACACAAGCCAACCATTGTTTCCATGGAACATAGATTTTTAATCCAAACCTCAGCTATCCCAAAAAGGTTGAATAGAGATCAATGATCAAGTTAAAATTCTTAACCCCACACGGTACATGAACCCCGGGGGTAGGAATTCAAGCTTGCCACTTCGTTGTACCAACCAAGTACCAAGATGAGGATAACTTAACATTATTACTAGGTGAGCATTGGACTCACCCTGAGAGAAAAATAACAGTAAGGATAACGAAAGATGGAAAGAGAAAAAAAATGGTACAAGATAGAATTCAAATAAAGAAGAATTTTTATTGAGTATTCACATTCCATAAATCATCAACTTTAACAAAAAGAAAAAGAAATTTACATAAAAAATGTTTAGAAAAGAGTGTCCACTAGAGAACTTAGGGAAGGAAACCAACATCACCGTCACTGGCATCCTGGGTCATTGCCACCTCCACGGTTCCTTCCAAAATCAGCATCGGTTTCTTCCCTATCGAACAAAAGGCCCATTGGAAAAGGGATAAGGGTAACCATAATGGAACACTCATTGACGATGACGGCCTCCAAAGTCACCACCATCCAAATTCTTCTTCACTGCTTCCTTCATAGTGATAATAAGGGCCAACATTCGCCTTTCTACAGTGCTCCAAAAAGGTTTTTCCCTTCCAAAAGAGCCAACCCTCCGCCATATTTAACCACCTTTAGAGGACCTACCAAAAGACCTGCCTGGTGCCTTCAAATCACTCAGGAAGGAGGAGGGGTAAGGACAGAGGGTCCCTGAGTGTCTCTGTCTAACACAACAGGAACCACAGATCCTCCCGGCAAGAGTGGGTAGATCAAACACTCCTACATATGCCAGGAGAGAAAGGTTCCTACCATCCATTATGCCGAGAAAGAAAGGCCCTTGTCTCAGGGACTGACAAAAAGCGAAGCAAACACCTTTAGAGACTTTGGAAAGAATATGTAGATGATATTAGCAGAGGGCAAAACCCTCCAAATACGTACAAAACATGAAAGGGAAGTCATTCTCTAAAAGAGGATAATTCTCAAGGTTTCCCACAAAACAAAAGGAATACAACAAAGGGAATATCAATCTCAACGCAAACATTCCTTATATATAAAGAGAATGAAATGCTCTGATTGGTCTCTAGAAAGGTGAACTATTCGCACAACAAAATCTACATTTAATGCTCCCTCTTTCCAATTAGTTACTGGAGCAGCGGGCAGTTGGGAAACAACATGAAATTAATATCCTCACTTAAAGAATCTTTAATTCCCAATAAAGTCAAAGTAACAGTTTCCCAAGAAATCTCAGACTAGTATAAGTTGTAGAGCAAGATTGTAAGAAAGGACAAAGACCCTGTAAGCTGTGTATGGAGCAACAAAAGGCAAACCTCAAATGGCGGAATAGCAATGCAAGCAGTAGTCCACGATGGATTCCAACCTTATATGCCAACCTCATAGGTACTTTACATTTAACAACAAACCTCGGCCTTTTGTGTAAAGCATCGCGAGACCTGGCATCAATGCTAAGGCTCCTTTGTTTATCGCGTTCCCTGTGCTCCCGTTATATATCTTGACACTAAGTTGTTCCATCTAAGTGTCAAGCAGTGGGTAACTATTCTGGATCGTGATCGGGGATATCGTCT
Organism: Ormosia emarginata; assembly: GCA_029884605.1. Lineage (NCBI taxonomy): Eukaryota > Viridiplantae > Streptophyta > Magnoliopsida > Fabales > Fabaceae > Ormosia > Ormosia emarginata. The sequence continues at coordinate 19,117,172 of JAQQTP010000068.1, read as the reverse complement.
AGTGGGATCGGAACCAGCACATGTACCATCGGCATCCGCTTTGAATACCCTAGCCAAGTCTTGATGATACAGTGTTAGGAACCCAAAATGAAAGCAAGGGACTATGGTGTTGGGCCATAATATCAAGATTACTAGATTTACGCAGTGGATATACCCTAAAATATCCGTAACTATCAATCATGATCTTACGAGATTAAAGGACCCATAACTGCCTTCTGCTGATAACTACAATATCAATGTTCCTATATTATAGGGATCCTCTCTAGCAATAAAAGGAAGGCAATCCCTGAAAGGATACAAATCCTAAATAGCTGCACTTAATATTGATCACATTAAGATTCTAGTCACGCTTTATAAATACCAGACTAAGTCACCCTAATCAAGTATCTTGTATCATACTGCATAAACCCTACTTGTGCACTGCCTGGCTTGAGCTTTGGAGTCCCTTTGCAGGTACCCACCCCTTGGTCCAACACGCTCTGTTGTAGCTGTGCAAGGAGGAAACCACCGCCACATGCCTATCTTAGGTACTTCTCTGAATCTACTTCAGAACAATAGCAAATATTAACACATATGACATATATTAAGATATTGTAAAATCTTTAAGCTTGTAGAAATGATATTAATAAATTATAAATCTTTTCCTTAAATTTTACATGGGTCATATTAGGTGAGAGCACTATATTATTATGAGAGATGAAAAGGCTCAACACCAACTGTCAAATCAAAACGAATGGCCTAGATTAGAAGTTCATTAAAAAAGTCACGTGAGGTCATTTTTGTAAAAACCCACACGCTCACCTCTTTCTTACTCTCTGTCCTTTTCACTTTCCCTCCTTTAACTTTTCGTTTTTCTATTTACTTTGTTCTTCTAAAAGAGAAAACACTCTTTCAGCGATGTCACCAACATAGTACGCCGTGGATTGAGTTTATACTCTTTGAGCACTACACCACCATAGCAAGCTACCATTAACAACAACGACATCACCAACCTCTCCCCAACACCGCTGCCATGTCACCCTTGGCTAGCTCTAGGTCATCATCTTTGAGCTCTACAACTCCACCTCTACCCTTGTCCAAGTCGTCAAACTCAGAGATGGAGGACGTGTCACTCTCTATTTCTCCACTTCGACAACAATGTTAGCATATTCAAGGGCCTAATTGTAATTGTTTTCCAGTTAGTTTGTTATGCAATTATGCAGTTAGTTACAACTAGGTGGGACAGTCTTTCTTTTCTGGTCCTTGGTATATAAGTTGTAATCTGTTCCCTCTTTCAATTAATGAAAATGTTTATATCCATTTGCTAAGATGGTATCAGAGCTCCTCATGGAGCTCTGGTTGCCAAGAATAGAGCATTTTCTGATTTCTCACATTCCTTCGATCTCTTCGTTCTCTCATCCCATTCCACAACCCATTTTTTTTCTTCATCAAAATCATGATCTGTTTCTCTTCTCCGTTGATTGAATTTTCTATTAATTCGATTCATCTCTTTGAACATTCAATTCTTGCATTCTTGAAAAATGGCAAACCAGAGCTCCAATGGTGATTTTCTTACTAATCCTTCAAACCCATTTTTTCTTCACGGGAATGAAAATCCATCTTAGTCACTGGTTACTCCTCCTCTTAATGGCAAAAATTACCACTCATGGGCTAGGGCAATGAAGCTAGCCCTAATGTCAAAAAACAAGCTAAAGCTTGTGGATGGAAGTATCATTCCTCCATTAACGATAGATCCAACTCATGGAGCATGGGAGAGGTGTAACAACATGGTTCTGGCATGGGTTCACAAGTCCATTTCGGATTCTATATTGCAATCAATTCTTTGGATAGACAATGCATCAGAATCATGGAGTGATCTCAGAGATAGATTCTCCCAAGGGGACATATTCAAGATTTCTGATCTCCAAGAAGATATATACAAGATGCATCAGGGAACCCTAACTGTCTCAGATTACTTTGCACAATTGAAATCCCTATGGGATGAGTTGGAAAATTTCAAGCCAACGTCATACTGTAAGTGTTCAATTCCCTGCAGCTGTGGTGCAATTCAATTGTTCAAGAACTATAGGGACCAAGATTATGTGATTAGGTTCTTAAAAGGGCTAAATGAGCAATATGCTCATGTTAGATCCCAAATCATGTTGATGGACCCTCTTCCCCCAATTAATAAGGCCTTTTCTTTGATTGTGCAACAAGAGAGACAAATGAATCCACCCCTCTCTATTGAACCTAGTTCAGAATCAAAGGTTTTTATGAATAATTCAGATTCTTCATATGGTAGAGGAAGAGACAGATTTAGTAGGGGAAAAGGTCACTATAATAGAGGCAGAGGACAAGGAGGTCCTACAAAATTATGTACTCACTGTGGGAGGAATAACCACACAATAGAGACATGCTATTTTAAGCATGGGTTCCCTCCAAGCTACAAGTCTAAGGCTGCTAGATCAGTGAATGTAGTCGGAATACCTACTAATCCTGTGGAAAATGTCTCAACTGATGTGTCGATTAATCAAGGTCCAGTATGTGTTTTACTCCAGAACAGTACCAAAGCATACTAGTTTTTGTTTAATAATCAAACCAAGCTTCCACAAATACCATTCATTCTACCAATTTGGTCCAATCAACAGCCCTTAACACTGATTCTAGCCTCCAATCAGGTAAACATAGTCATCGTTGGCTCCTGGACACAGGTGCTACAGATCACATAACATACCATCTCTTTAATTACACAACTTTTCATGAAATTAAACCTTTGCCTATTGCATTACCAAATGGTTCACATACTTTTGCATCTCATTCGGGTACAATACATTTATCTAAATCATTAATTCTCCTAGATGTATTGTATGTACCTTCCTTTAATGTGAACTTTATTTCAGTTGCCAAGTTAGTTAGAAACCTGGATTGTTGTTTTATCTTCCATTCTAACTTCTGTCACATTAAGCAGATTTCCAGTCAGAGAGTGATTGGTTCAGCTGAGCAGCATGAAGGGCTCTATGTGTTAGTCTTTCCTACAAAAACTATACAGCATGTGGTTCATTCCAATCATGTTTGCAATGTTTCTGTTAATAATACAAGTGATTCTATATTGTGGCACAATAGACTAGGACATATCTTAAATTCTGGACATAAAGCTTTGTGTAAACAGTTTTCCTACATTCCCTCATTCCCTTCTATCCCATGTGATGTATGTCAATATGCTAGACAAAAGAGGTTACCATATAATACAAGTGAATCTCATACTTTTCAGATTTTTTACTTAATCCATGTAGACATATGGGGACCATATGCTACTACCTCTATACATGGATACAAATATTTTCTCACTGTTGTAGATGACTTTTCTAGGTTTACTTGGGTGATTTTGATGAAAAATAAATCTGAAACCAGAAATCATATAATGAATTTTGTTACCTACATAGAAACACAGTTCAATTCAAAATTAAAAATAATTAGAAGTGATAATGGTCAAGAGTTTCAAATGAGAGATTTTTATCTTAGCAAAGGAATTCTACACCAAACAAGTTGTGTTGAAACCACTCAACAAAATGGCATTGTTAAGAGGAAACATCAACATATCTTGAATGTTGGCAGAGCTTTAGTTTTTCAAGCACAACTGCCAAAACAGCTTTGGTGTTATGCTATCACACACTCAGTCCACATAATAAACAGGTTGTGCACTCCTTTGCTAGATCAAAAATCTCCCTTTGAAATTCTTTATCAAAAGCCTCCTTCTTTAAACCATTTAAAGGTGTTTGGATGTCTAGCATATGCCAGTACATTACAGGCAAATAGATCAAAATTCAGTCCAAGAGCCAGGAAAGCAGTTTTTCTAGGCTACAAGGAGGGTACCAAAGGATACCTCTTATATGATGTCCAGTCCAGATTTATCTTTATTTCAAGGAATGTTACTTTCTTCGAGGAACATTTCCCTTTTAAGATCACACTTACTTAGACAAAAACCACTTCTCAACCTTGTTTTCCTATTGATAATGTCACTGAAAACATCCCATCCATATCTGTGCCTCCTTCTGATTTCAGCTCAGCTGATGTTATTTCACATGATTCCAATACTGATGTTCCCAATTTAACAACTTCTAATTCCTTAATTGAGATTCCTACAAATGTGTCACAACATGAATCACCACTTCCTCAGAGACATTCACACAGGGTTAGGCAGAGACCATCTTATCTCAGAGACTACCACTGCAGTCTTTCAGTTGACAGTAAACACCAACCTCCTCTCACTGAAACAGGTACTTCCAATTACCCTCTTTCTTCAGTTATTTCTTATCACAAATGTTCTCCAGCCTACAAAATTTTTTGCCTAACTGTCACTAGCCTTACTGAACCAAAATCCTATCACGAAGCCTATAAATTTGATTATTGGCAGAGAGCTATGACTGCTGAACTTACTGCTTTAGAGCAACCACAGACTTGGACTTTAGTTAATCTTCCACCAGGGAAGCATCCCATAGGATGTAAGTGGGTATACAAGATCAAATATAATGCAGATGGGTCAATTGAGAGGTACAAGGCTAGGTTGGTTGCAAAAGGCTACACTCAACTAGAGGGTGTAGACTTCTTTGACAATTTTTCTCCAGTGATTAAGCTAACTACTGTGAGGATTCTTTTGGCCATAGCTGCAGCACAACAATGACATCTAGAACAGCTTGATGTAAATAATGCATTTCTTCATGGTGAGTTGCATGAAGAAGTGTATATGACTCTCCCTCCTGGCCTCACTTCCACATCTCCTAATCAAGTTTGCAAGTTAAGAAAATCTCTTTATGGATTGAAGCAGACAAGTAGGCAATGGCATTCAAAATTGTCCACCACCTTAATCAACCTCCAATATACTCAGTCTACTGCAGATCATTCTTTGTTTGTTAAGAAGACCCCCACATCTTTCACTGCCCTTTTGATCTATGTTGATGACATAGTCCTTACTGGCAACAATTTGGAGGAAATCTAGTTAGTGAAATAGCACTTGGATCACCAATTTAAAATCAAAGATCTTGGTCCTTTAAGATTTTTCCTTGGTCTAGAAGTTTGCAGATCCTCATCAAGTATTTTTGTTAATCAAAGAAAATACACTTTGGACTTACTATCTGATAGTGGCCTTCTTGGTGCAAAACCTACTTCCTCCCCTATAGACCCAGCTACTAAGTTACAAAAAGATAAAGGAACAACACTTTCTGATGCAATTGAATATAGAAGATTAATTGGTCGCCTCCTTTATCTCACCAACACAAGGCCAAATATATGTTTTGTTGTCCAGCAGCTGAGTTAGTTTGTTGCACATCCTTTGGACACTCATCATATGGCTGCCATGCAAATTTTGAGGTACTTGAAGGCTGCACCAGCCACTGGTCTGTCCTTTTCTGCAAATTCCACCCTCAAACTATGTGGTCTTGCAGATTCGGACTGGGGTTGTTGCCTGGACTCAAGGAAATCTATTACAAGATTTTGTGTTTTGCTTGGCTCCTCTTTGGTGTCTTGGAAATCAAAGAAGCAAAGTACAGTATCCAGATCATCTTCGGAGGCCGAATATAGAGCATTAGCTACCATTTCTTGTGAAATTTAGTGGATCCAGTACTTGATGCAAGATCTTCACTTTCCTTTCACATAACCTGTCTCATTCTTGTGATAATCGATCGGCCATATACTTGGCACACAATCCAATTTTCCATGAACGCACTAAGCACATAGAAATTGATTGTCATGTTGTGCGGGAAAGGATTCAAAAAGGGCTCATTCATCTTCTACCTGTCCCTTCATCAGCTTTACTTGCAGACCCTTTTACTAAACCTCTTCATCCATCTCCTTTCCATTCATGCATTAGCAAGTTGGGACTTTGCAATGCCCACAGTCCCACTTGAGGGGGGGTGTTAGCATATACAGGGGCCTAATTGTAATTATTTTCCAGTTAGTTTGTTATGCAGTTAGTTACAACTAGGTGGGAATGTCTTTCTTTTCTGGTCCTTGGTATATAAGTTGTAATCTATTCCTTTTTTCAATTAATGAAAATGTTTCTATCCATTTGCTAAGAAACAAGGTTCGCTTCAATACACGATAGATTCCACACTTATAGTAGAGCATACTTGAGCTTTCTCATATAGAAATTTGTTGTATATTTTTTATTCGTGTACATACATGTTTCTGTTGATATGTATATTCTATTTTTTATTCTAGTAGCTTCCTAAATACTAGTTAGTTAGAAGCTGACTAACACATCTTCTGAGCTTCTTAAATGCCTGCTAATAATTATTCCGAGTTTCAAGAAAATATCTTCTGAAATAGTAATTCTGAGTGTGCTGTTCACTTTCTTGTACTTCTGCTAAAATTATTCACTTTCTAGTGATTCAAAGTGTTTTATTCACTTTCTAATTGTACACAACAGATCTCAGTTCTTTATAAATGGAATATCATTGATGGTCGAGTTTGAGTAAAACTTATGTAGCGCAAATGCTCCTTTTTTAATCGAAAAGTAAGGAAATGCCGAGAAGAAGTATTCACTTGTGCTGACATTAAACAACTGATGGAGCAAATTAATTAAGTTGACTACTCTCAAATTGATAGGCAACCGTACCACCGATTTTTGCAGACTCAAATACCACTTAAGTGTCATTAATATATTATAGTCATTGTAAAGCAAGTTGGTAACAGATATGGAGAATAATGTTCATAATTGGTTACTAATTAATATTTGCAAGCAATTCTAACCTAAAGAAGAATTATGTAGATAGTTGGTGACTAATGTGAAAAATTTTACTAGAACAATAGATATTAAAGGTGAAAATTTTGTCAAATCACACATCCAATTATTTATCAACCTAAGCAGACAAACAATTTCAAGCCATACTCTTGCTTCATTGACTGAATCTTCATATACCAAATCACAAGCCTCACCTATTAACATTGTTAGAAAATATAACCAAATTTCCACTTCACAACTGTACTTTAAGTACATTTATACAAGAGCTATGCTTCAAATGTATAGCTTCTCTAGAAAGCATGAATTAATGTACTTCTGCTTTCTAATTATTAAAATGTAGTCTGAATCTAGATAGTTGATGTTTAATTTTGTTTTTTGTTTTTGTTTGAAGGAAATATTTATATTTTCTTGTTAGTATATCTATTTTGTTTTTTTTAATAATCTTAATAAGAGTAATTGAAAACACCTTAATTCATCATATAAGTTTACATGGAGCATAAAAATAAGCCATCAATTCTACGGTTTAACGTGATATATATGATCCTTTGAAGCAGTCAATATGTTGACATCTAAAGGTTGTTATGTGGTAGATTTTTGGTTCAAATTACTGACCAAGCGCTACAAATTGTTTTGCATGATTTACAATGATTTGTGATATGGTGTTGTGCACATTCAGATATTCTACTTATCATGGTGTATGGAGATCACTAACTACTTATCATCTATGAAATGCATAAACTCAGTTGCTTATATTGGTTGAGATGAGTTTTGTACCGTAATGGTTGAAAATATGAGGTCTTGGTGGAAGTTTCTGGGCCTAGTGTATCAAAATCCTGATGCTCAAACATGTATCATAAAAAGCCATTTTTTCAAAGGATAGGTTCTATACTTTTGGGGTTCATTAGGAAGGCATCTTATGATGTTACTTCAATTACACATATAACTTTTGTTTTGTAATTTTTCCCACTCTTCTTTGTACAACTCCTCTGTTTCAATCTATAAGCAGATTGCAGAAAATCAAAATACAGAAATATTTTCTGCCAATACACTTTTTGTTATTCTTGGGACTAGTCTTCTCACAGCCAAGGTTGGTGTTTGTACCATTACTTTTCTTTTTATCCTTTCTTTGGGTTTTTGAGCCAAGCTAAGGAGACTAGAAACATGCAAAGTTTAGGTTGCCACCAAGGAGACTAGTATGTTTGGAAAATGAAGTCTTATGCCACTAATGTTCTTAAGTATTCTTGGTTGTCTTTTTTAAAGTGTTTTAGAGATAATTAATTTACCGTGACAGAGAATTGAGTGTAAGTTTTAGTTATTTGATAATTGACATTTTGAAGCACTATAAGCAAGGAGTAAATTTGGTGCAAAATGAAAGGTGATTAACCATAGGAATGTACAATAAACTTGTACACTTCATTCATTAAAATAGTTATTGAAAATAGTTACTTACGAACTCTTTAAATTACTTTGCTCTGCACACGAAATGCACTCAGCAAAGTATATAGTGTATCAAATCAATATTGCCGTTATAATGGACATTTTATGAGAATATCGAGGAAGCATGAGATGAGTAAATTAGGAGGTTATTTACGTTAATGGTTATTTGATTTGATTTTTATAGAAAATATCTTGACATATTATAAGCAATAGATGTCCTGTTCAATATGTGAGTAATAGATTATTAATTTGATGGTTAAAAGCAATTCAGATGTAATGGAAAACACCTTCCACTTCCAATTCTAAGACACCAAAATGCTTCATTTATCAAAACTCTCTTCTCATAATGATGCGCTTTTAGAGCGATAACCTACTGAAAGACATTGGCTACTATAAAGATTATAAATTATGAAAACAACGCAGAACATGGGAACAAACGCTTGGATTTTATTAATCATTAATTCACTATATAGCCTCAAGAAAAGGCAAAACTGTGAATGTGTCTGCCAAAAAAGAAAAAAGAATCAGCAATGGGGAAGTCATCAAGTCAATAACTAGATAACAGTTCCTAGTATGCTTTTTCACTTTTTGTCTCTTTTTCAAAAACACATGTGTTCTGAGATGGGTTCAGAGGGTACCTAAAATAGGTACGTATATGGTGGTTTCCTCCTTATATCGTTGCTGCCGAGCGAATGAAGCCCAGGGGGTGGGTACCTGCAATGGGACTCCAACGCTCAAGTCAGGCAATGCTCAAGTAGCTGTTAAGTAAAGGAAAGTATATCAGATAGTCAGAGATCCCCCCTCCTAGGTTTACTTAGCCTGATATATATAGAGAGCGTGACTGGAATCTTCATGCAATCCACGTAGGACGAAGGTACATCAGGATCGTGCCTTGGCAGTGGTTTCAGCCCACGATCGTTGAGGTCCGTCTCTGACCTTGTCGGGACTATCCTACGATCGTTGAGGTCCGTCTCTGACTTTGTCGGGACTGTCCTACGATCGTGGAGGTCTGTCTCTGATTTGTCAGGACTATTACCTTGATGGCCAATCCTTGCTTGGGGGGAATTTGCGTAGGTCTGGCGATCGTAAGTGTCCGATGCCTTGGACTGAGGTCATGAGGCTTTAGCTGGGGTGTATACAGAGAAGTTCGGTGGTTCGTATGTCGGGTCGATCCTTCAGGATGGGATCCCGGACCACGGTCCAGAACAACATGAAATACTGAGGTGTACAAGTTTATTGTACATTCCTATAGTGTACACTTTAGTTGATGACGTTCCAGAATGGTTGCTCTGGATGGTTGCAGAAGAAAAGCATTGCTTATCACAATCAGATTCTAAGTCCATTTTCCTATATTTTCCTTCCTGACAATGCAGAACCAGAAACAAGATAGTCCAATGGGTCAATATATGGAAAATGAAGAAATTCGAAAAACTACCACATATCTAAAAGTTCTATAAATTCTGGTACTAAACAGTAGAAAATGAGCAGCCGAAATTATTGTGTACTCTATTAGCAGATTTTAAGGCAAACAAAAATCAAATTTCTTTCTTATTGCCTATAGCAAATTTCCAAACATAAATATAAGGTAAAAGATATCCAATATATTGAGATCTAAAATGAGTCACTATAATCCATCAAAAGTCAAAACCAACTGATAGTATACAAGGACCAAACTAAACCAATAAATCTATATTTTTAAATATTAAAGTGTGCTTGGTAAGGGTGAAAAATGGATGGAATGAAGAGGAAGAAGTGAAAATTGATAAGATATTAGACAAGGCACACATCTAGATACCTCACTCATCTGCACTCTTCTCATTCTATTCTATTTCTCCTGTTTCCACTTCTACAAAGCATAGTACAAAAGAGATCAATCACTATAAGCAATCAAATTACATATTGATCAAATAAGCTAAGCACCATATCAAATATAAGAAGAGGACTCTTAATAACCTCAAATGCTATGTCTCCAATTACTTCACACCATATGAATATCTTATTAACTATTCTAGCTAACAACCAATCTTTTTGACCAATCATATCTAAATAGTTAAAATACAAACCAAAGCATGAGCTGCTTCACAATTGCCGTATAACAATTACAGAACCAAACTTGAGTGACTCTCCAAGAGCTAACACATGAACTCATCAATTAATAATTAGTGCTACCAAATAATGAAACTGTCAAAATCTAAATAAAAAACAACTTGCTAAATTGTAACCCAACAAAACTGCTACATAAGACTATGACTCCATTACAACATAAACATGTCTTTCATTAATAGCTTAGTGTATATATATTTCCTTAGGTACCCTATATTTTTATAAGTGTACCAATAACCTTATCAATTTTGTCCAAATTTCGATCCAAAATGGTCTAAAAGTAAAAGCATGAAATCACTTCGTGAGAGTGTGACTTTAACAAATTCAGTGCTTTAAAGCACAATCCAAACACTTCCCCCCAAAATTGATTTCACAAAATTAAAATAAATTAAATGCCCCTAGAATAGAGGTTAATCAAATTATTTGACATCAAACTTCTTAGAAACCATACGACTTAGAACTAAATCTCCCTTTTTTATAATTATAATAATAATTATGCTCTGCTATAAGTGTAGAATCTATCGTGTGTTGAAGCAAACCTTGTTGTCGGAGTGGAGAAGTAAAGAGTGACACATCCTCCATCTATGAGTTTGATGGCCTGGACAAGGGTAAGGGTGGAGTCGTCGAGCTCAAAGATGATGAACTGGAGCTAGCCAAGGGCGATGTGGCAACAGTGTTGGGGGAGAGGTTAGTGACATCACTGTTGGTGGTGGTGGCGTGCTATGGTGGTGCAGTGCTCAAAGAGTATAAACTCAATCCACGGTCTGCTATGTTGGTGACATCGCTAAAAGAGTGTTTTCTCTTTCAGAAGAACAAAGTAAATGGGAAAACGAAAAGTTGGAGGAGGGAGAGTGAAAGGACGAAGAGGAAGAAAGATGTGAGCGTGTGGGTTTTTACAAAAATGACTTCAAGTGATTTTTTTAATGAACTTCTAATCTAGGTCATTCGTTTTGATCTGACGGTTGGTGTTGAGCTATTTCATATCTCATAATAGTATACTTTGTCTCACTGATAAGACTTATATATATATATATATATATATATATATATATATATATATATATATATATATATATATATATATGTCTTATAATTTTTTGAATTTGATGTGTCCTAGTATTCTTGTTGTGTCCTGTATCCATGTTTGTATCTGTGTTTCATAGACATAATCCTAATGGTCAGAGCAAAAAAAAACCTGAACAAAAGGTACCTAAAGAGTCAATCCTTAGACTTTTATATAAGTCGACCTAACAGCTTAAGTCAAACATGTTTCATCTTTTATCTAAACATTCTAACTAGTTCACTTTGCATACTATTTGACCATTCTTTTGACTTGTCTAAATACCCTTTACCTTATTGTTATCTTACTCGTAAGTCTTCAATAAATCTTTTTTTTTTCTTATCGATCTCTATCGACCTAAATCACGATCTATATCTACAACAGTTTTAAAATAGAAAAATGAAGCTTTTATTATAAAATGTTATAAATGGAGAAGAAAAATATATAAAGATCAAGACAAGGAAATATAGACTCAAAATCTAATTCTTCAGTGTTATAAAATGTTATAAATGGAGAAGAAAAATATATAAAAATCAAGATAAGAAAATATAGACTCAAAATCTAATTTTTTAGGAACTAGTTGTATTCTCTCATTCTACTCATTTCTTTATAGGGAGTCATACCCTTATATACAAGGAGTCACCAATAGCTTCTTTGAGAAGCCTTTCATTAGTTTCTCTAAGAAGCTTTTCATGAGCTTTTCCAAGAAGCCTTACAAAATGTTACAAAGTAAGTGTTATGATTACAAAGTAATTAGTCACACTAAAGGTTATAACCACCAAGCCTTATTAATGGTATTCTTTAAATCAAGGTAGTCATCCATCACGTGCAAAATATGCATGTTTTACAACACTTATCCTTAGATGACTATACACTATGAATATACCTCGTTAAAACCTTACTAAGAAAAACCCAATAGGATAAAAACTTAGCGAAGGAAAAAAAGTACAGTATTCATAGGTAGCTTCCCTTCAAAATACAACTAATCATAAAAAATCTATAAGTCGGCGCATTGTAACTCTTGTGACTCTTAGACATCCATCTTCTATATTATTCATAGCACTTCCCGTTAAGAATCTTGGAGAAATATACTCTGTTATGTCACATTTGATATATCTTCATTTCAGTTGAGCTTTGTAAGCAATATTATCTTCAGCTGGAATTTCTTTTGCATAAGATGATCCACAAGATTCTTGAATATGATGAATCATAACTCTCAACTAGAAACATTCACGACTTCCTTCATGAATTATTGTAATTTCTGCATGATTTAAAGAAATAGCAACTGTATATTGATTTGTAGATCACCATAATATAACAATACCACCACATGTAAATAGTAGACTATTTGGGATCTGACTTTATTTGGATCAGATAAATATCATGCATTTACATAATCAATTAGCTTGACATAGATTCATGTGAATAAAATAATCTCATCAGTTGTGCCTTGAAGATATAAAAATAATATACTTAATTTCGTTCTAATGTCTTCTGGTTGGTGATGAACTATATGCTGCTATAAGTTCATAAATTTATATCAAGTCATGTAGTATTTAGCAATATGCATGTGTGCTTCTATATCACTAAGGTATGGTACTTTAGGACTAACATCTTCTTTATCTTCTTTAAATCTAACGATCTTACAAGCATTAGTGTACTTAGTATATATAATTTATATGTATAAATCACTTAAGAACTTGTTCTCTATAACTTAGATAGATAAAAGTTAATTTGCTAAATGCTCAATCTGCAGGTCGAGACAAAATTTTATTATTCAAAAATCTTTCACTTTAAATTCTATAAATAGACACATAAGTAAATAATGTACTTTAAGAAATTTTGAAATAAATATATAATGCATATCAACAAGCACTGATGCTCAATAAAAAAAGTCTTAATATGATGAGCAAAAGAACATAAATTGTTAGCATATGTAAATTAAGTTCATTGGATGTTGATATTTTAAATCCTTCAAGGATTTTCATATAGATAAAATATAACAACAATATGTAAAAACATCCATTAGAAGTACTCAACTTCTTGTGTGAAAAAATAACTTTTCAGTTATCAAAACGTAATTGCATCCATTTGTATCAACATATTTTGCACCTTCTTGGATTTAGACTTTAGGTCCATTAAAATCTCTTCTAGAGTTTTAGCTACAAATTCAATAACCTCACATTTTATAAGTGAGTTCAATTCTACCTATAAGACATTCTTCTACTTTGGCTAATCATTTCTTCGTTGATATTCTTCAACGATTCTAATTTCAAGATCCTCATTATTATTCAAAAATATTGCGCGCTATGAAAATATGTTGTCGACAACTATTTCTTTTTGATTTTATCATTTTGCCTGTAGAGACATAATTTATTGAGATCTTATTATTTTTACCATTTTCAGGTTTTTTTACTTCTTTTAGAGTTTGAACTACTTCTGGAGTTTGGACTACTTCAAGAGTCGTACTTATGTCACTAATTTCTTTTTCAAGAGTATCTTTTTTAGGATTATTTGCCTTCTTAGTAATATTATTTGCTCCTTCTCTTTTCTGGGCTTTGTCTTTGGAATCGATTGGTCTAGGATGCTTCTTGCATGTTTTTGACTCATTTGATATCAATTCTAAATGGAGCATTTATAGCTAGTATAGGATTTATTTATCTTTTTGCAATAGAAAATGTTTCTGGCAATTCATTAATTTGTTCATATTCGCAAATGTATTATCATTTAAACTTCAAGTTCAAATTGCCTTGTATCTCACAATTTAACTCATTTCTTTTCCATACAAAGACCCATTTATACCCATCGAGTTTGACATCTTCTGGTGTCTGGACTACTAGTCCAAATACATTACATTTGGCTAAAGAATCTAACTCAAATTGTATTGCTTCTTTCCATTTTGGTCAATCACTTCGATGTTGACATTTTTCTACACTTTGAGGCTCAAGCTCATTATCATTGATAATTTCAGAAGCAATTGCATATGCAAAAATATTATCAACAACAACTTCATCTCTTCCCCTTATATTTGCTGGTACTAGAACCACTTCTGGGGTTACTTCCCTAGAAATATGGAGTTGTTGATCTATATTATTTTTTACCTCTTCAATAGTGTCAATGACTTATTCTAAAGCGTCATTTTGAAGTTTTTTTCATTTCTTTCTTTTTTCAAAGAACAGTGTCCTTTGCACCAATAGGTCTATCATGCTTCTGGCGTGTTTTAGATTCATTAACTGTCATACCCACAAGATGTCTTGCAAGGACAACGAATCGTGTATGAGTGACTATATCACACATAGGAAAAATTTTATATGAGAAATATTTGGTTTCAGGCCAAAATCCAATTGTATAAGAGAGAACTTATAATTATTTGTTGGTCTTATACCAACAAGTGCTATAACATGTAAAAGGCATAATCCAAGCAAAAACTTGAGATATTATTCTCACAATATGTTTTTTAGCTATCAATTAGAGACATTTGAACTTAAGCAACAAGATGTTCAATATTTTATCAATTGTCATATAATAATCATTAAAAGATTGAGAAGTAAATTCACTAGCATTATCAAGACAAATTGTCTTTATCTAAAATTTGTGCTTTTAATCAAATAATTTGCATAATCTCATAAACACCAGGTTGCGAGTTGATAATAAGTACACATATGACCAACTAACTTCTTGCCATAAAATATCTAAATGATACACATGATTGATGATATAATCTACAAATATCATCTTAAATTCGTTCTAGAAATTTAGCAAATTCAACTCTATTTTTAGCTATTGATAGCCTTATAATCAATTTGCATTGAGAACTCCCTACATATAAAGCCTCATCATAATGAAGAATCTTTTGGTCCTTCAATGATATCCATATAAATTATCAATATTGACTCAGGATAGCCTTACTGACCATATGCCAAATAACAAAATTATTTGGACTAGTAAACTTCTGGCTTACAAGAGCATAGTAAACTTCTAGTTTACACTAAAATGTGTTTCAATTGAACTGATCATATCTATTTGACTTGATAATGAATAAAACATAATATATAAGATTTTGTTCATTGAGGTAACAAAATATAATAACTATTCTGGAGACTTGAATTACTTTTGTACTACTAGATATCAAAACTTACCATTGATCTATATATAAAGAAATAGGAACACACTTTTTTTTTCTCCAATCAATAAAAATTCTAAGAAATCATACCATACATATTTTATTTAAAATATTGAAAACTAACAAAATAAAAGAAAAATGTGTACGTGATGATTTTAAAAATATACATATGAAATGACAAATATGAATTCCTAGAAAATAATTCAATCACTCAAATCATCAATTAAGTGATAAAACTTTTCTCCATAATATTTAACAAAAATAGACACATCCAAAAGCATATTATTTATAGGATCATGGTCAAATGAATGATTCTCATCAATATCTCCTTACTTCATTTGATATGTATTCTTGGAAGAGTTAGAACCACTATGGTAATGATCATTTTTCAAATTTTCACCACATCAATGGTCATAACCACGACCCCTGCCATACTTAAAATTATAATATGAAACATTCACTTCAAGGAATGAAGTTCAACCTATTGGGTGGCCTTTGTGATTTTTCATTAATAACTCATTTTTGTGTTTAATCACAAGAAAACACAAACTTGATTCAAAATATTTCTTGAAACAATTTTCTCATTTTGCTACTACAGGAGCATATTCGAGAGACATAAAAAGATTGATGATGTTCTCTCTCATATTTCTTTGTTTTAAATTATACTAAGATTAAATAAATTTTTTTAGATTCAATTACGATCTAAAGATGTAGTTCTTCAGGAACTATATCATAAATCTTCATATAAAATGTGACCATGAAAAATCATTAGTTTTGTGCAATCCTTCAAGGATGCTTGAATAGTAATCTCTTCCAGAATTTATCAAGAGTAACAAATTGAATATAAGACAAATATAATAATTGTGTTAGTCAAATAAAATTGACAATAAAATTTCTATGGATGAAACACAGAAATATTCCATAGTAAGACTAACATGAAGGATGTCATAAGAAAGAACAAAGTAGTGAATTAAATTAATTCAAAGAGAGTGATAAGAAAATAAACTCTTTCAATAGAAACCTTCCAGCTGTTCAAGTCATCACCCATATGATAAAGCCTTGTGCTAATAACATATTATAAAATGTTATAAATGGAGAAGAAAAATATATAAAGATCAAGACAAGAAAATATAGACTCAAAATCTAATTCTTTAGTGTTATAAAATGTTATAAATGGAGAAGAAAAATATAAAAAGATCAAGACAAAGAAATATAAACTCAAAATCTAATTCTTTAGGAACTAGTTGTATTCTCTCATTCTACTTATTTCTTCATAAGGAGTCATGCCCTTATATACAAGAAGTCACCAATAGCTTCTTTGAGAAGCCTTTCATTAGCTTATCTAAGAAGCCTTTTATTAGCTTCTCTTTTTTTTTTTTTGATAACAACAAAATTACTTCATATCATTCAAAATGAGTTCATCAATACAGGTTGGAATATAATCAAAGACCCGATGACGAGCATAAAAACGTGACGCTCTAGCAAGAGTATGAGCAACATGATTGGCTTGTCTCCTAATAAAACTAAACCCATAGTTTTGGTTTTCAAAGAGTCTTTCCTTACACCTAGCAATAAGGTCCCCATACTCAGTATGGTAAACTCTATCACCAAGCACACTATCTACCACCATCTTACAATCAAGCTCCAAAGTGACATTTTGGATCCCTCTTTCTTCCATCCAACATATAGCTTGAAATAAACCCATTGCCTCAGCTTCATGAGCATGTGGAACCCATTGGAAATAATAAGTCTTGGCTCCTACAAAACCATCAGTATCATTCCTTAGGCACATCCCAACACCATAATGGCCATGCTCCTTGAATATAGTTGCGTCAATGTTACACTTCAATGTCCCTGCGCTTGGTTTCTTCCAATCTACCATGATAGTAGGCGTTGTCATGGTGGTTCCTTCGTGAGTCTTGCCGCGACTAGCTTCCCACTCATGCAAGAAATTCAATGCCATCTCCAATGAAAAAGTCACAGTTTTGTCATTTCCCTCCCATATCTTGTCATTTCGCCGTCGCCAAATACACCAAAGGACCATGGCTACTTCTTCATTTGATGACTTGGGAGAGTATTGAGTAGCTTGAAGATAATCTCCACTATACCCTCACCTTGCAGCATATGGTTTTCAATAAGCATCCACAAGGCAGTTTCCTTCCAACAAGTCACAACATGAGTGCACTCAAAAAACAAGTGCCACTCATTTTCCATACTATTATCACACATTGGGCACATTGATGGGCACTCCACCTCTTTAGTTCTCAGCTTTGTTCTCACTGGTAAACAACCTCTTACAATTCTTCACACCAAAAGCTTCACTTTTTGTGGTATTTTAAGTTTCCAGTTGCCTTGTATTCTGAGATGATTATAATCAATGAGGAATTCCATAATATAGTAATAAGCTGATTTTACTGTGTACTTCCCATCCTTGCTCCATTTCCAAGCCAATTTATCATCACTGTCAGTATGTAACAAAGGGATTTTATTTATTTCTTCTTTGTCCCTATGATGAAAAAGATCCCCCAATATAGCTGGGTTCCATCCTTGTGCATTAGCATCCAGCAAATCCGCGACCAACATATCATCACTTCCCATTGGAGTGTTACTTTGAATATATGAGTTTTCAGTGTCCCTTAACCAAGGATCCTTCCACACCTTCACCTTCCTTCCATTTCCTATTCTCCATCTCATGCCCGATTTAACCACTACCTGGGAAGTGTGGACACTATGCCAAACATAGCTTGAGTTATGACCCAACCAGGCCCCCAAAAAATCCTCTTTAGGAAAATATCTAACTTTGAAGACTCGAGTTACAATAGTATTTTGGTTGGAAATCAGTTTCCATCCTTGCTTCCCTAGCATGGCCAAATTGAAACCATAAAAATGGCGAAAACCCAACCCTCCATATTCCTTCCTCATAGACAATTTCTCCCAACTAAGCCAATTAATTCCTCTTCCTGAATTCATGTTCGATCCCCACCAAAAAGAGTTAATCATTCATTAGCTTTTCTAAGAAGCCTTTCATTAACTTCTCCAAGAAATCTTATAAAATGTTACAAAATAAGTACTATGATTACAAAGTAATTAGTCACACCAAAGGTTATAACTACTAAGCTTTACTAATAGTATTCTTTAAATTAAGATAGTTATTCACCACATATAAAATATACATATTTTACAATAGCTTTCCTAATAGGAGTTGCTTTTCTTTTTGGCTTAAGGGTTGGTTTTGAAATTGATAAGAAAGAGATAAGTTATTTGTGAAAGGGGTTTGGCAACGTGGCATAACCTTTATCATTCCTTTATCTTGAAATAAAAAAATAATAATAAGCCGACAACGAATAACTAAACAAATTGGTTTGGGCTTGGGTTATTTGAATCTTAACAAAAAATGAAAGGGCTTTTGACCCAAAAGTAAAACGTGTATTTTATTTTATGTAATCTTTTTATATGTATTTATATATTTATTTTATTTTATTTTATTTTAATTTATTTTATCCAGTCCAACCAATTGAACTAATAACTTATTAACCTAATGTTCCATCCAAATTAATTATCGATTTGAGTTTAATAACGTAATTTTTTAAATGAGTTCCGTTGAATTTGTGAGAGGCATTTATGAATTTCTCACAAATGATGGCATTTATATCTTTTGAGAATAAAATAAGTGTTTATTCTGAATATAGTGTTTATTCTGAATACAAAAATGTATTATATCTAATTATAGATTTTATATTTTTATAGTTTATAATTATTATTTGAAGACATATTTTCACATTTTTCAAGTATGAATTTGAGCTTCGTTCAAATGTATGCATTTGCCCGGTCCTCGAATGATGAGTTACTTCCAATTTACACCGAAAATCGATCTCCTATATATATATATATATATATATATATATATATATATATATATATATATATATTGTTATAGATGAATTTACCAGTGCAAATTTTTTTGTCTTTCTTTTTTTTCATTTTTTATACATTGAATGTTCAAGCATTGGTAAGAAAAGGAGATAAGTGGCCTAATGAAACAAGCTTTATATCATTACTATCTGATCTAATACTAACTGAGTCAAAAAATCGTTAGCATATCTTTCTCTCTTCTGCTGCACCAAAAACTTGATATATACCGCAAAAGAATATGATCCATAGCTCAGAAGAAAACAGCTCATCGAAATTGGACACTTGCCTTAGTTGTTGGGTCTAAAATCTATTTAATTGTTTTTAAAACAGATGATATTATTTGATTTATCAATAGTGTAAACTAATTAGATTAATAAAATTAAACTTTTTCCAGCTTTTTTTTATATCTTCTTGATGTATTATAGGGTCTAAAATCTTTTTTTTTTATTTTTGTCTTTTGAAGAAGCTAGCATGTAATATTATCGAGTCAAATGAAAACAAAAGCATCATCATTTTATTGAGTAAAAAACTGTTAAATAAACAGAGCTTTAAAAAAAATACATTATTCACCTAGTTCAAAAGAATACTTAATGTAAATAAATCCTCAATGGATCGTATATATATACATACACATAATTAACAAATAAATAAAGAATAAAATATCTATCCTTTCTCTAGTAATTCAAGTAATTAAAATCTCCTTCCTTAACACTCTCTCTCTCTCTCTCTCTCTCTCTCTCTTTTTCTCTCTCTGAAAACAAAAGCATCATCATTTTATTGAGTAAAAAACTGTTAAATAAACAGAGCTTTAAAAAAATACATTATTCACCTAGTAATTCAAGTAATTAAAATAATAAACCCTTTTATTCAGTTGTTTGGACTTTAGCTCCATCGTCCCCTGCAGCCAAGTCTGGCTTGATCTCCTCTAATTGTTGTAGAACTTGCTGAACTTCTGGCCTAGCAGCTGGAGATGGATCCACACAATGCAGAGCTAATTTCAATGTATTAAGCAGCTCATCACCTATGGTTGGTGCATCCCTCATGAGCTCCAAATCAAACACTTCATTTGTCCACTCCTCCTTTACTATGGATGCCACCCACTGGGGCAAGTCCATGCCATTAGTTGGCTCCCCAGGAGGTTTACCAGTTAGGAGCTCCAAAATGATGACACCAAGGCTGTAAACATCAGTCTTTGTGTTAGGCTTCTTGGTCTTTGATAGCTCAGGTGCATTATAGCCAAGACTTCCTGCTGTGGCAATGATGTTGGTGTTGGCAGAAGTTGTCATTAGCCTTGAAAGACCAAAATCTGTAATATGTGCATTTGTCTGCTCATCCAATAGTATATTGCTAGAGGTAAGATTCCCATGCACTATATTCTCTTGGTTTTGGAGGTAGCACAGACCACGTGTGACTCCAATGGCTATTTTCATCCTTGTTGGCCATTCAATGACAATTTCAGGCCCACGAGCTGTAATATATTTAGAAATATCAGTATCAGAAGCAATTGTAGAACAAATTAAGAGATAATAAAAAAAAACTGATAAGATCTTCTAATTACTACTTGAGAGATTCCTGTGTATACTTAGCTTACATAGCTATGTGCAATAACCAATCAATAAGTAATACATCATCACTTTAAAATATAAAATATTTGTGTGGCACAAAAGTTTATATAATCATTCAATGTTGATTGGCTTAATGCACATAACAATTTGTGTGTTCCATCTCCAATATATATAATATATAAGTATTTCTTTTACTACTTACCATGAAGGAATGATGCTAGGCTTCCTTTGGACATGTAATCAAATACAAGAAGCTTCTCTCCTTTGGGACCTAAATAGTAGGCTCTAAGGGCTAAGAGATTTGGGTGTCTGATTTTGCCAAGTGCTGCAACCTCAGTTTCAAACTCCTTCTGCCCTTTGGTAGTCTTCTCCCTTAACCTTTTCACTGCAACTTGGTTCCCATCCTCAAGTGTTGCCTTGTATGCTGTTCCATATGCACTTTTTCCCATTATCTCCGCAGTGGCACACAAGAGATCATCAGCAGTAAACACAAATGGCCCATCAAAGTGAACTAATTTCCCACCAGCTTCACCTCCATATTCAACTTCACCACCAGCTGGGGCACCCTTCTCAACACTCCTAGCCTTAGCAGTGTTGCCATTCTTTCCTTTTGAAGCAGCTCTTTTCCTGATCAAACAACACAGCAAAAAGCAGCACAGTAATAACAGAATTAACAGGAGAACACCTGCTACTATGAGGATTATGTCCTTGGTACTTAGTTTACGGTGATGTGGCTTTGAAGGAGGCGCCGGTGATTGAGCTGGAAGATTATGAGGTGGGGGTGAAGGGCATGGTTTTGAACTGATGTACCCACATAGCTCAAGATTCCCCGCAAAAGAGCTAGAATTGAATCTTTTGGAAAGAAGAGATGGGACAGGACCAGAGAGGTTGTTGTATGAGACATTGAAAGAGCTGAGATTTGCAAGTTTGGTAAGTGCATCTGGAATTTCTCCCACAAATTTATTTTCAGACAAATCAATTTGGCTAATGCCTGAGATGTTCCCAATTGTTGATGGGATTTGGCCATCAAGCTTATTGTTCTTCAGGTTAAGCACAGAAAGGTTGTGTAACCTGTCCAAAGTGTCTGGGATATGGTTTTCAAGTTGATTGTCCTCTAGATTCAATGAAACAAGAGAAGAGAGGTTAGAGAAGCTAGCAGGAAAGCTGCCATTGATGGCATTGTTTGATAGATCAAGAATTCTAAGCCTGGAAAGTGCACCTAGTTCACTTGGAATAGACCCTACAATCTGGTTATGACTTAAAGAAACATTTTCAAGTAAAGCCAGCTTACTCAGAGAAACTGGGATGGTACCAGAAATGAGATTGTGATCAAGGGTCAAAACTCGAAGATGGGAACTTTTCTTTCCCATTCCACCCCAGTAATCTGGGATAGAACCAGAGAGATTGTTGTGTTGGAGGGCAAGCATAGTTAGAGAAGGAGACATAGTGAAACTGCTAGGAATGGATCCAGAAAGTGAGTTGAAGCTCAAATTGATCCTAAATATCCTAGTGGAATTTGCTAAACTGGGAGAGATTTTTCCAGTGAGGGAGTTATTGCTAACATCAAGAGACTGAAGCATTGGACAGTTACCAATGGAAGGAGGAATAGAACCTGAAAGCCTGTTATTGAAGAGATAAACTCCTCTTAGATTAGGAAGGAAGCCAAGAGACCAAGGGACAGGACCAGTAACAACATTGTCATGGAGACTGAGCTTCCTTAGAGCTTGAAGCTGGCCAATTTTCTCTGAGATGCGGCCACCCAACCCTCTCCAAGGAAGCTGAATTGCAATAACCTCTCCATTCACACACTTGATTCCTGCCCACCCACCTGAACAAGCACCTAAACCACTGTCATTCCAGCTTCTCAGAACCCCTTTGAAGTCAATCAGCCCATGCTTAATAGCCCTCAGAGATTGATAATCTGCTTGAGTCACAACCACCCCATCCCAAAGGTGGCCCGAGACAGGTTGAATGGTTGAAGCCAGAGCTTGCAAGAAAATGAAAAAGGCTAAGCAAATGAAACTACCATTATGGTTCCTCCATTTCTTCTTCCTTCTATCATCATTTGCTGAAGAGGGCAGAAGCTGAAGTGGGTCTGTGTGGAAATCTTTGACATGCACATGCCAACTGTTGTTTCCCATGAACGTGGGAAGTGGTATCTAAAGTGTTGGGGGGAACTGAGAACAACAATGGCTAAGCAAAAGAAACAGGTTCCACTCTCTTTGTTTATTGTGTCACTACAGTTACTCACTTCTCAAGCTCAGTTCAGATATTATAATTATAATGAAGAACAAAGAGGAAGAGGATCTAAATAACAAGAAAGTGAAGGAACAACTGAGAGAGTGAAAAGAGAAGGACTACGATTCTGATAAAGGCATGTGAGTGAGGAAAGTTTGGTGGGGTTATTGTTTTGGTGGGAGAGAGAGAGAGAAATGAGGTAGTAGAATGGGTCAAAGTTTGCATTTTTTTCTTAATTCTAACGGCTAGTTTTACTTCTATAGTTTTACATATCTGCGGCATAACGGTTTGGGTTGGGACATGCGAGACCAAGTATGAGCATTGAGCAGAGATGGGGCTTGGTCCTCCAACGGCTACATTGCATTGGATTTGGTTTTGGTTGTTGGATATATTCTCAGGGGCCCCATTGCCACGTTTTGCTCTATGCGATCATCATGAATATTATATAAGAGAAATTTTTGTTTAAATTTAAAACACTTTAAGTGCATCAAGTTAATTAATATTTAATATTTTTCTAAAATTTTATAATTTTAATTGTGTAACACATAATTTTATGAAAATATTAAGTGTTGATTGATTTAATACACTTAATTAAATATTTTAAATTTATGCAATAATTTTTTTATATATTATATATAGTATAAGAAAAAATGTCACAGAGAACAAAACTTGAATTACCGAAACTAGCCTTCAATTATAAAACTTCTTATGTACTTTGTCTGGGCACAACTGGCAATTCATAAGGTTTCTTCTTTCGCTTTTTCATACTTTTTGGACAAAAAAAATAAAGTTTTTCAAAAAGCATCTTTGTGGTGACGGGCTGAGGCATCATATGTAGAGGAATGGGGGCATCAATGTGACACGGATTGCCCACCTGAAGCATTCATAATTCCTCGTGCTGTAGAGTGTAGACTACATTATCGGCCTGAAAATATTCAATTGTCATAGTCACAACGAAACTCCGTTGAATGGTCCCCTATGTTCTAACAAATTTTAGGTTATATTTTCATTATTTTGGACCAGCATGGGGAAGACGTGAACACGAAAAAATTGAAAATGAGAAGATTAAGAATGAAGGCATTTATATCCTCTTTTTGTAATAAGAAGTTTAGGATGATGAGGCTCATCATCTCATTCCAACTTAAGGTCGAACAAACCTCCAACTTCATCAAAGATTTTAAATAAGATTATAAATCATTTATCATCATTAAATCCCTAAATTCAAACTCAATTGATGCAATTAACATGACAATTACGTATTGCCAGAAAGAGTGGGATATAAAAATATGAAAATATAAATAAACCCAAGGCCATGCAGCAATCAAAATACACAATAGATCTTCCTCTCAAACGACTTGAGAAATAATTACAAACCATGCTATAATTTAACATGTTTCTGTAGCTCGTCCATTGCCCAACTAGCTTACTGTGTAGAGGAACCCACATGTAGGCAGAATCCTCATGCAAGGAGGAGAGATAGACACATGAATGAGGGAGAGAATAAAAGAGTTTGGAAGATGGGAACACCGGAAGAGGAAAAGAGTCAAATCGATTTTTTTAATTGTAATTTTATTTAATCTTATTTTATAATAGTTAAATCGATTTTAATACTTTAATAATAATTGCTCGTTTAACATTGATTTAATTGTAATTTTATTTGATTCTTTTTTAATTGAATTTAACTCATCATTGCAGCTGGTGTAAAGCCGACATAAATGAGTGCAAAATGTAAAAAGAAAGAACTAAACTCTGTTTTGTTAGTTGATGATATATTTTTTTTTAAGTTAGTCTCTCTCATTTTAATTTAGTCTATCTATTTATATATCTATTATCTACTAAATGAAATATTGATGTATTAATGTTAAAGTTGATGTGACATCATATTTTACTTATATGGTAATTTGACAAAAGATAATTAGATGATAATTACATCTAAAATATCTTTTATTTTTCACTTATCATTTGAAATGTTAAACAAATTTTTTATTTTTATTTTTTCAAATGATAAGTGAAAAAAATGAAATAATATAATTTTAGATATATTTATTTAATTATTTTTGATCAAATTGTTATATCAACAAATAATGATGTCACATTATTTTTAATAGTAACAAATTAATATTTGTTTATTAAATAAAAAATATATAGATAAAAGGATTAAATTAAAATAAGTTCATAAATGTTAAGAATTAAAGTGAGAAAAATGAAAAATTTAGGACTAAAGTAAGAATTAAAGATAATATCAAAGATCAAAATAGCGTTTTGGTTAAAAGGAAACTTATCAAAGAAGTTTTTTTTTTTTTTTAAGAAAAAAATGAACTGTGGTAGACTGGCAGTGACACATGAAATGGGACCTACAAATAGAAATATTATTACTTTTTTTGGTACAAAGAAACATTACTTTATATATTATATAATATAAATGCGGCGTTTGCTACAGGTCATTTTTTTCAGGTTCCTAAATAGCCGGGCTTGATTTTCAAGGTCATTTGGGCTTACCTAACTAAATAACAGCATCAATATTTACAGTACAGTGCACGAGAGATTCTTACATATTCCCTTACCTTGCACCCAACAGTCAAAGTTTTAGTTTAAAAATTAAAATTAATCTAATAACATATTTTTCAATTTTATATTTCCAATTGTTGGGTAAAATACAATACTCCCGAGTATGGTAAGTTTGATGCTAACCACTGACCAATTTGACTTTTTTACTCGAGTACATCTTAGGTGCACCTTTCAACTTAGGGTGCAGTGATTCACTTTTCATTTGAGCCATTGATTTTTTTTTTAAAAAAAACACTTATGGCTCAAAACTTTTATTTATGGAAAAATTATTCTGGATCTATTTTATTTGAGTTTATGGATGAATTATCTTTTTTTATTTAATAGTATTTATATATAAATTTAGATATATATAAAAATTATTAGTTGAAATTTATAAATTTATCAAATATATAATTATTTATAAAATAAGAGTGATCTAAATAAATTTTTGTGTGAATTTAAATATTATTAATTGAATTTAATCTTTTAATTTTAGTCATTGATATATTTTAAAAATAAATTAATAATTGATTTACGTTTGATCCATTCATAGACTATCCTGAAGGTGGTTCATATTAGAATTCTCCTCCACTTACTACCTTAAGAAGAGAAATCTAAGAGTTTGTCTAATATGGACCTCAAAATATATGGTCCATCGATAAATAAATAATAATAAATTATTAATTTATTAATTAAAAACTCAATGATTGAGATTGATTATTTAAATTTTTATAAATTTTAATTAATAATATTCAGATTAAATACGTAAATTTAATTAAATTATTTTTTTTATAAATAATTATACATAAAAAATATTTATAAATTTTAACTAATAATATTTATATATATCTAAATTTACATATAGATCTTATCAAATAAAAAAAATAATACATCTATAAACTTAAACATAATAAGTCCATAATAACAAACTCTAAAGTCTAACATGGACCACACGTAAAATAGTATATGCATGGTGCAGCTAGTTTTGGTTAAATAAATGAAAGATGAAGATGAAGTAAGAGAAAAGGGGTAAAGACGTTAACGGTGGTTGGGAAAATTACTGAAATGGACAAATGGATAAGTCAATGCTGCACCGTTTTCCCACATGAAGTGATGGGAAGTTTTAAATATTTTTTTTTTGGTTAAAGCATAGACATAAGAACAAGATCGGGCCTGGACCAACTTGGCCGGTGGGCCAATACGCTGGCCTTATTATTATCGCTGGTCGTGTTATGGGTTGGTTGGCCTTATTAATATTACAAAATTAATGGATTTGAATGTATTATTTTTTAAAATGTAAAAAAATAATATTTATTTTTTTATTAATTTTATTAAGTACAAAAAGAATTAATTTATTATTTATAAAAAAATTGACAAAAAAATAAACTTGATTTAGTGCTCATGTCAGTATATATTGAGCTCTTGGTGGTTGATTAGTCAAAAAGAAAAAGTAAAAAAAAAAACTTAAAAATGAAGTGGAAGCTAAATTGTTTGACATCGTAATAAGATTTGTTTATCAAAACAAAGTCATAGTGTAAACTCTCAAAGATGACCTCAAAAAAAGTGTCAAGTGTGAATGAACGAGAAAAACTGAATAACAAAGAGAAAAATTTGCAATTAGAAAAAAAAATAATAATGAAACAGCCCGTTTAGCCTCGTAGCCTTCCATTAAATGAGATGGGCTAGTAACATAGAAGCCCGTGTAAAATTCATATTAACCCGTTCTGAAATTAAAAAAAGATACTCTTATACTTTTTTTAGGAGTGTAATTATTGTAAATATTTTTTTCAATATATGTGATTAAGTGAGAGAAAGTGATAAACAAAAATAAATATAATTAATGATATTAGATGAGATATAAAAAAAAATATGTACTATTTACAGTAAAAATATCAGAGTTGTTTGAAATTATCAGGTTGTGGGAAAACAAAATGTTGTTGGAGCGGATTCTCCCTCAATATGTCACCGGTTCTCCATCTTAACCCCATCTACAGAGGTCAGTTCTTCTACAATTCTGTGCACGGCTGATGGAAAAACAATGTCCTTCACTCTTGGCTACAATGGTAATTTTTCATATCACAGTAAACCTCTTCACCCCATTCGCAAGCTTTCAATGGTTGTCTTAAGTTGTTTCATGGATGGACCTGTCTCGACTTGGTCCATAGTAGACAAACCCTTGAAATATTGACTGCGCTGGGAGGGTGAAAAATCGCATGTCGAAGGTGGGAACATAATGATCAATTTAAGAATGATGAAACAAAATGTGAAATAAAATAAATTAAATAATGACTGAATTTGGTAAGTGAAAATACTGTATTTGAAATGAAAAGTGAATGAATAAAATATGTTCACACGACAAACATTGTTGTCATTCCTTATTTTGCTTTGTGTATATATATATATATATATATATATATATATATATATATATATATATATATATTATTAACATGTTCGTATTGTGAGAGAAATTGGTAGATAAACGTAGTAAATCGAAGTTGGGTGCAAGGACAATGATATTTTTAATTAATAATGAACTATGATGATTAAGTCATAATTAATTATCAGAAATAATTGTAATTAATAATGTGATCAGTGTGCTGCAAGTAAGTTAGGTGCACTAAAATAATGCAATAATGTATCGAAAGTTTAATTGAATAGTATAGAGAAGTTAGGTGCACTTGATCAAATAAGTGATTAATGCATAGATAATTATAATACCAAATAAGTGATTTCTCATTTTTTTAAGTATTTATTTTAATATTTATTTTGTTATTAATTAAAAAATAAGTGTTAACATTTTTTAAAAAAATCTTTTTAAATATATAACATAGATTAATAATAAAATAAATATTAAAAAAATATTCAAAAAAATATGTTGTGATGATTTCTACATTTAGATATCTCTATATTACAATATTAGTACTTATACTTTCTGTCCTTAATCTTTCTCTGTTAGCCCTTCTCATAAAATTTATATGATTTCAATTATGATATTTTTATTTTTTTTTATATATTATGTTTTATACTTCTCTTAATATTATTTATTATATTTTTTATTTTATTTTTTCTAACTAAATCACAAAATCTTTCAAAACAATGTAAACAGTATATGATTAACTTTTTTCATTTGGTTTACTTAAAATAGGTTCCGATCACGTACTCTTATTGACGTAAGCAAGGTAGACATGACAACAAACGAATTGGGTTTCAAATCTAAAAGGTTCAAATCTGTTGTTGGTCATGGAAGACACCAAGTTTCAAGGTGCCTTTTTGGATCGTCTCAGAGTTGGGTTTTTTTATGACTTCGTCTAGCTGTGACTTGATTGTAAACCCTCGGATTTGAGTGGGCGGTGGGTTCAAACACAAAAGGCACAGAGGATTTTTGGGTTTTCTCGTTGGTGGCTAGGCAACACAGAAAACTGGATGACGACCAGAGGGCAGAGCAGAATCCGTAGATCAGAGAGAAAGATGGCAGGGGCGGGCTAAGGCAACATGTCTGGGATTTGGGGGTTTGAGAGAGTGTCATAAAGAATGCTTTCTGTTATGGTGAATGCACGCAGACTTTACTCACAAATGCAAATCTAGGTTTAAGATTTGGTGGTGGAAGAAAGCAAACCTCGCTCATAGACCTCATGGTTTCGTTGTGGTGGTGGAAGAACAGAGGAGGGACTTCAATCAAAACAAAACAATTAATGAATATAAAATATAAATGATTAAAAACCTTTTTAAAAATCAACCTGACTGGTTATAGTAGGTAAAATAATAATAAAATTTATGTATATTTTCTTATCTTCATTATATTTATTTTACTAATTAAATTATAATATATGTGTATTTTTTAAAAAATAAAGTAAGAAATAAAATATTAATAAATACATGTTATACTTTTATCGATAAAATAGATATAATGAACATAAAGAATAGATCTAAATTTTATCCGTAAAATAAAAGATGCTTCACATAACGACCTTTTTTTCAATCTAGTTCATTTAAAAATTGATTTTATCATTTTGGTATACAACTTTGATATTTTTTATCACATTTTTTTACATCATTTTTTATATTATTTTATATATCATTAATTATATCACTTTTTTCTATTAATTCCTTTCACTTAATCATAATCATTAAAAAGTAAAATAAAAAGTGATATAAAATAAAAAAAAATATAAAATTATCATTTTTCTCTTATATAACTCATATTTTAATTCCTTGAATGGTGTAAGATTAAGGCGGGTGTTACAGGTGCACCTGTGTTGAGTTGGGTGTATACACTTTATAATTTACTTGTTATTGCAGTTTTTTTTTTTGTTTTTTTTTTTTTTTTTATTTTTTTTTTTTTTTTTGGTGGCCTGGTCGGAGTTTGTAGGGCCTGGCCGGAGGTGGCCGGGCGAGGTTGCCATAGGTGGTCGGCCGGAGGTCACGCGGTTCCGGCCGAGAGGTGGCCGGCCGAGGTTGCCGGAAGTGGCCTGCCAGAGGTTGCCGGCCGAAGGTCTCCGGCGAGGTCTCCGGCCGGAGATTGCCGGACATTACCGGCAAGAGGTGGCCTAGCAGGAGGTCGAGCGGCGGTGGCGGTGGCGGTGGTGGCGGCGGCGATGAAGGGGTGACATGTTACAGGTCTTTCATCTCAACCGTTGATGTGTTTTTCAACACGATCAACAACTGAGATTTGGAAGGTATACCATACACCCTCCAAAAGATAGTATATATTAGACTCACATGTAAGATTAATAGTACATATAGTAAGTCGTGGACAACAATTAAAACTCAACAACAAATTTTCTTTTATTATTTTAATAGAAGTCATGAACTTATCCACGACTTACATTTTTGTTGTATTTTTTATAATATTTAAAGTGAAATCATATTTGAGATTAACAACTTAGTAGTGCAATTAATTAATCAATCATTAATCAATTAATCATCATCAATCAATCAATTAATATAATATAATATAATATAATATAATCAATATATTAATATAATATAGAAAAAAGAAGATATATGACCTAAAAATTTATCATGTATATTCTCAGTTTTCAACTCAATGCTTTAATTTTTTAACATGTGGCGTCTATAGTAACTATTTTTTTGTTAAATATCATCGATGTGATAATTTTTTTTACAAGTGATCTAATGTAATAACTGCCACATGTACAGAAAAACAAATAATAAAATTAAAGAAAATCAATCATCAAGAACAAAATAAAAAAATGAAAAAAAAAAAATACTTAAAATGTCAAATAAGTTACAAAAATCATAATGGTTTTAATCAACAAAAAATTACTTTTTCTATTTCCATTAATCGCTTTATGGATTCCTAAAGATTTGCTCTTCTTTGTTCTTTGTGGAAATTACATGTTCCTCACATTTCACAAATTCCCTCTAATGAAAACAACAAAAACACAAATGAAATGTGATGGTGGTGGCCTCGTGACGCACACCAATTAGAGTTGTTGTGTTTAAAGTCGTGATGACTGAGCACCACAATTAGTTCAATGCATAAGTTTTTATGAGAAACACAATGGAGATTCAACTCACTGTCGCTATGATTGCTCGTGGTGACGATGTAGACAAAACAAGATGAGCCTTTGCAGAGGGAGAACAAAGTAGTCCATCTTGCATAGAACACATCGAAAACATAACCGCCGTGTAACAACATGGGTTCTCGATCTCTGATATAGGATACTGATATGGTTAATCATAAGTTTCCATAATTCAAAAACATTTGAATCAATTTGAATAAAAATATTTAAATAAATTTTTTCAATACAATAAAATATGGAAAACTTGATTTGGATTTGAAGTTATTATCGAGACATCATTAAAAATGAAAAAGTATTAATCACTCATTTATACAATTTTGAAATATATAACCTATTTTATTTTTTTTTTGTTGTCATTCACAAACATTACCTTAATTGACCAAATATTTGAAATTGATTTCTCCATAAAAATAATTGAAGCTCATGAGTGAATGGGCATTAATTAAGAAACTTTTGCATGATTAGTGTATTTATTTGATGTGATTTGCTTTCAACTCATTTTAAATGGGTCAAAGAATTATGATGTGTTAATTTTGTTGTCAATCACAAATATTTCCATAACTGTAAAATTGGAGTCCAATGATTTGAATTTGAAAGGAGTCATAAACTTATTATACAAATAGTTGAACAAATAACTTAATTCGGCCAGCCTTTATTTTCATAATTTCCTCTCTTAATTTCAAAACTTTCAACCCTGTAAGTTTATATATATATTTCATTCTATTACATTTTTATATGGTCTGTCATTCTGTAGGAGAATTCATTTATTATCACCCTAAAATCAACCTTTTAAGTCTGCTATGTCTATAAAGGATTTGAATATTTAGGTCATGAATGGGGTTTCAATAGATTCCCTAAGCATTCTTCCAATTATTTATGAACAAGGTCTTTTTGGCATATATGGTGATTGTGTAAATCATTTAGCACCTATACTTGGTCCTATGATTTCCTCCACACAAATAATCTGTTTTCAAATCTTAATAAAAGGTGCTGATAACTATTTCATTTCTCATGTATATGTTTATCACATTTTGCTAATGTTTATGTTATTATGCATGTACAATTTTGAATTCATTTATTATCAATATATATATATATATATATATATATATATATATATATATATATATATATATATATATATATATAGTGAGATGAGTAAATCTTGTGACTATACAATCATACATGATGATTAAGATTAAAAGTTATTTAAAGGTTATGTGATCACTTAAAAATGTCATATGCATTTATATTCTAACTTTGACTATTCATGTAAGATCTAAATTGGTCGAGATTCACTCCTCTCGCTTCTCACAATAAGCACTCATATTACTAAATATGTTCTTTATATATATATATATATATATATATATATATATATATATATATATATATATATATATATAGTGAGAGGAGTTTTTATTGTGAAAAGATAGAAGAGTAAATCTTGACCATACAATCATACATAGATGGTCAAGATTAAAGTTCCTTAATAGTCATGTGACCACTTAAAAAAATCACATGTATTTATATTATAATCTTGATCATTCATGTAAGAACCAATGGTTAAGATTTACTCATCTCACCTCTTACAATGAATACTTTTCTCACCAGATACGCTCCCTATAAATATATATACACACACATATATATATATATACACACACACATATATATATATATGCACACACACACACATATACACACACACACACACACACACACACACACACACACACATATATATATATATATATATATATATATATATATATATATATATATATATATATATATACACACACATATATATACATATAAATAGAAAAAGAAGATATATGACCTAAAATTTTGCTACGTGTCAATTCTAACCGACATACAAAGCTCTAATTTTTTGCTATGTGTTAAATTGCTTGCCTATTTTAATGTCATGTTTTTATAAATAAAGAAATATTACAACACAACGTTGACATTTCCACACACGTGAATGACACATATACAAACATTAAAAACTAAATAAATAAATAAAAATAAACCATTAAGCAAATAAAGAACAAAAAACGAATAATCATTCAATGCCATGTTTTTAGGGGATTGACGTGAAATGTGTAATAGAAGATTATTTGGAGCGGATTCATCGTCAGAATCCCACACGGTCAGCCTATTTTTTACTTAGGGTGTAACTTTTGATTTAAATGTCAGAATCATTAATATTATATATCAACACAAAACTCAAGAAGAGAGCATTGTCGTGGTAAAAAGTTAACCTAGTTGATGTCGTTTTAGGCCCCAAAAAAATGTGTTTAGTTTGTACTTATTTGTATACCCTACTCTAATACTTGATTTTTTCAGTTATATAAAAGCCATGGTTAATTTCTCTTATTCATAGGCATTCTTTTTTAATTAAATTCATTACAACTCTTTTTACTTTTTTTTTTCGTATTCTGTATGTGCATCACCTACTTGACATGTGAAATATAGAGTAGCTAATTCTCTGCTACATGTCATCTTAGTTGGATTGTATTAATGCTTGATTTTCATCATTTGCTAATATCATCAATTGGAATCTTCACATATATACATTAGACAATTATTGTACAAATATTTGAGATAATCAACCCAAATATTTTCTTCCTATTTTAGGTTGTGTAAATTAACTTGGTCTTTCATCTATCTATATAAATATATATTGTTGATATTTGGTTAAAAATATTGTAACTTATATTCCAAATTCTTCTATTTTTTTCAAATTTTGTTTATTATATTACATTTGAATATTATTTTCTAAAATTATTAAATATGCTTATTAGTTGTTTAATTTCTTAAATTATACTTTACGTTATCCCATGCATCACATAAGACAAATAAAATTATTGCAAGTTATTGTCTAGATGTATTTTTTTTTTTTTTTTTTTAATTTTAATTTAATATAAAAAATACATGGAAATTAGTAAAAGCAACAAAGTATTAATACATATATATAATATAATCAATATAGATAATTTAGTAATTCCTCGAGGACGAAAACTTTACGGGGAGGGAGATATGATCTTTGTCCCGTTCCTGTCCCCACATTTGCCCCAGAGGGATTTTTATCCCTATTCCCATCATTGTGGGGGAAAGTCTCTTGAATTCAGACCCCCGAATAGGACAATTTCTGCGATGATCCCCAAATGTAGGGAGATTTTGTTGTTCCTAAATTGGTTATCACTTGTGTAATGTACTACTTCTAATTCTATAATTTTTAATTATTTTTCTTTATATTCTAAAATATATAGAATAGAACAACATATGACACTGCTATAAATAAAGGTTTAATGTACAATATTTTATGTTAAGGGTAAAACCTTTCAAAAGTTAGTTATTTACATGAGGGAGGATCAACTTACACCAGTGTAAGTTTTTTTTGACTTACACTTATTTTTAACTGTTAGATTCACTTTCATCTAATGATTACTTTTAATGAAATAATCTCAACCATTAGATGAAAGTAGATCTCATGGTTGAAAATGAGTGTAAGTCAAAAAAGACTTACACTGGTGTAAATCGATCCCCCCTCTATTTACATAAAACATTATTTAAGTTAAGCACCTATTTTTTAAAAACGAGGTTTATAAAAGCCTTCACAAGGTGCTACTATTTACTCATCAAAAAGTAAGATTATTAGGAATAGATCCCCCATAGTGATGGTGAAAACATAATCTCCTAACTCTAACATATATACTTGTTGCACATGGAAATCAACCAGAACTCTTACTGTAGGTATTATCTGAAATATCATGTCAAAATATGTGAGATAAAATCTCAGTAAGAAAGAACAAAAGTAATATTAAGTTTGAACTAATGATATTTTAGCCGTCACGAGTATGGAAAATATTTTTACACTATGTCAGCTCTTTGTTTCTAAAATCATATCTAAGAGTCCAACATAATAATTTTTAACTTATTATGTCATAAAATTCTTTCGTAATTTCAAAAGAATAAATGAAGGAGTAAGTAAATCAATATTTTCTCCTCATTCCATTTCACCACTCTCAACCAATTGTGCAAATTCAACTCTAATCAAGGGGTCCCTCAATATTCTTTAATCATGGCTACAATAATCACTAATTGAGGCGTCCCTCAATAATCTCTAATCATGACCACAATAATTCTTATGCATTGATTCATTTATATCCATAGGATGACATTTCTTAAGTGCTTATTCCATAGAAAAGAAGTATTTAACATAAAATATATCATTATATACAAGAATAAAAACTTTCTTTTTTTAATAAAGAACGGTAATTTGACAGAAAATTGTTTCGATTTCAAATCAAAAATTATTTCTAATTAAAATAAAAAATTGTTCTGATTTTAAATCAAAAATTGTCTCTGATTAAAATCGAAAATTGTTCCGATTTCAAATCGAAAATTGTTTTTGATTAAAATAAAAAAATGTTCAAATGACTAGGTGCAAAGAAATGGACTGGGAGGTATGGGTAGAAGAAATAAAGAAGAAAGAGTGGGTTTTTGCTAATTCCTACCTTTTTCACAGAATTGAAACAGGTAGAAAGGGAGGTTGAAAATGGAGTAAAGTTGTAAAAAACAGAGGTGCTCGCTTGTGAATTTGGGTGAGTGTTTTTTGATGAGAAAGGGGAAGGAAAGACGTATTTATAGAGCTAAATTAGGTCTATTTTATGCTGGAAAATGGTGTAGGAACTGATGTAGGGTGGGTAGATGTCTCAAGGGAGGCACCATACTTATAAAAAATCTCCACTGTAATCATTGCTTCTAATTTAATTTTTTATCCAAGATTGACACATGTTTATGCTGATCTCACATGCTTATCTCATCTACCATGGTAATTAATGTTTGAAAACTTGTTTCCTTATTACCATCGTGCTTGGCTTAATCTTTTCATTTTGTTTTCTTCATTGCTTGATACTTGTTTATGTTTTGGATTTCTCTGCAACTAGATTTTCATTTCTTTGTAATCATCATAATTCAAGAGTTCCCTATCATGACACGCCTTCCTTACCTCATTAATCTTACCTCATCATTTGGTTCTATTGTAACCATTGGAATTGAAGATCAAAGAGAGAAGGAACTGAAGAAATCTAAGTTTTCATTCTGTGACAATGGGACGTGTTTCCCATTTTGTTATTCAGCAACTAGTTATTCGAATAATTTACTATCTATTCAAATAATGTTATTTGAAAGTTATATTTTATTTTGTTTTGTGAGTTGTTATATTACTTAATTATTTTATAAGACATTTCTTTTCTTATTTTTAATTATTTCCCATAGATATTATTTTTAATATTATTATTTTTAAGGATGTTACAACTTGACTTACTCCTTTTGGGTTACATGAACATAAATTGAATTAATTTATATGTAATTTTTAGTCAAGTTAATTTATTAAATTTTTTTCATAAAATTATTAGATTAAATTGTTCATTTAAAAGAGAAATTGTTTTGTCTATATTATAAATATTTTTTTCAAGCATATAAGTTGTTTTATAACATTTTATATTTAAATTTTTTAGTATTTATATTGGGGTGAAATCTTTTCATAAAATATAATAAAAATATATTTTTATGTATTTTTAAATTAAAATTATAAATATTATTTTTCTTGATAAATTATTATATATATTTTATTTAAAATTTTATTTATTTTTATCATTTAATCTTTAATATATTTCATGTGTTTGTACAAATATAAAATCTAATTTTTTTATAATATTTAGAAGCGTATTTGGATTTCCGTTTGGAGCTTTGCGTTGGAATTTCTTGAAGGAAACAAAAGATTGTTTAGCACCAATCAAACATATGTTGAGTGTAATCAATTTTAGTGTTAAGCGTATGTTTGCCAAAAAGTAAGTTTTTCTTGCTTTTAGTTATAATATTGTCATAAATTTTTATCACTAACATTTATTTTTTCAAACTTACTTTTAAAACAAAAGTTTCCAAACATAAATTACGTTATTACAAACTCACTTTTAACTAAACTTAAGTTTGCAAACACATTTTTAACCAAACTAAAGTTTATCAACTCTAATCCAAACACACACTTAAAAATTAGGATTTTGCACTAGTCACTTGCACCAAGGTCATGCACCAGGATTTAGCACCAAGCATCCCAGTCATGCACCAGGATTTAACTAACATCATGCACTTGAGTCATGCAACATGACACCCGAGTCATTAAAATAAAAAAAATATAGTAGAAGTCGTAGTTGATTTCCATGACTTTACCTTAAATATTATTAAAAACTCAAAGTCATGAATAAGGCTCACGACTTCATATTATAATAATAATAAAAAAAATTAACAAAAAGGGAATTTATTGTCTCAAGCCACGATTTTTATTAAAATAATAATAATAAAAGTTTTGTCTTTTAAGTTATGGTTAGAGCGTACGACTTATTTTATCTTACCATTCATATTACATCATTCTATTATTTTGAGAATTAAATTTTAACTTATAACAAACTGATAAAATCAAGTTCTAAATATACCTATCTAGTAAAAGATTCGACCAATTTAAAACTGCATCTAAGCAAACACACCTTTGAGGAATTCAACTCACTTTTACAGAAGAATTTTCGACCAACTGGAACAATACTATGCTTCAATACTAGCTTTCACCAAAAGAAAGGGTACAAAACTCATTCCAAGAATATCTAGGCTAAATTCCACGGATTTTATTCGTCTTCCTATTTACCCGAATCTGATTATGCAAATAAATAATACATAAATTATGCAGTGAACAAAAAAGATCCATGACTCGCAAGGGCGTAAAGCCAACAGATAGCAAAGTTCAAATGAATTCTCATCCACCATTGTACTGAGATCACAGTCTCAAAATAATAACTTGAATATACAAAACTAAGCATAATTGAAAGTAAAAACCACATTCATTATCTCTTGATTCGTAAAGCAAAACAATGACATGATGAATGTTTTTTTTTTCTTTTTAATTCCGTTTCTCTTTTTGTTGTGGGAGGGGATTTTGGGCATAAATAGACCACCATTTGCAATGAAAGCTAAAAACTTACGATATGTTTAGATGGCGACGGTTTTGGAAGTTAAAAAAAGAAAAACTTATTTTTCATTTCTAAATTAAGAGAGATATAAAATGTTTATAAAATTGAATAAAAGATGAATACAAACTAAAGGCAAAACCATATCATGCAACCATTAGACTAAAAATTTAACCAATGTAATATACAAATACGAATTCTGAATGAACTAGAAGATAGGACCTTGTCAGTTTTGCCACGCTAATGGAAGGATTAAACCTCAAGTCTAACTTAACAGCAATACACCTCATGAAAAATCACGCATTGCTCGAGCTGTCGTGCAGTTTCACTAAAAAAGTAGTCTTTTCACACCAGAAATAATGAGACGAAAGTAACTCGAGTGCTTAAATTAACTTATTTGTGTTTAAAATAATTTATAATAAAAAGAATTTTGTTAACATGTGTTATTCCTTAATGAAAACTAATAAAACCTATTAAATAAAAAATACAAACATTATTAGTTAAAAATTTAAAAAATTTAATATTTTCTTCTTTAAGTAATTAATAATGCATAATAAATATTATTTTTAATCACTAACAAAACTCATGTTAACAAAATCCTGATAAAAAACTAAAGTTTAAAGAAAAATAAGCAATTATTCTCTTCAAAATATTCGTTTCCAATCATGCACAAATGGACACATACTTTATAAACAACGCTCAGAATGTGATGAAATTTTTCCTTGGGCTAAAAAAAAAATGAAATATAGAATCACCAGAGTCACTGACATCAAACCATATAATGCTGGGAACTCTTGGAGAGGGAAATTACTTTCACTTAACTTACCCTCATACAATTCACAAAATATCAATCATCCACACTCATTTCCTCTTCTCTCTTTTCTCTCACTCCTTTTTCTTCATCAAAATCAATGGGTTACATCTCCATATTATGTGAGATTACTTGACCAAAAATTATGTGAAACTATCATTACTCTAAGATTAATTTTCAGAATGAAATCAAATAAATTCCAGAACGAATAAATCAATTAAAGAAAATTGATAGATCCATCAATAACATTTGCAGATCCTATATAAACCATAAAAAACAAAATAAACAAAAGATCCATTCAAATATCACCATATCCACCCTATGTATAATCGAATTTGTAAATTAATACAGATCAAGGAATTTATCCAAAAACAAAAAAAAGAAAAGAAATATTTTTCTGCATTGATAATTAGATTTCGCTTCCAAGTCTCAAAATTCAACGGATCAGGTGAAAGACACCGTTACCTGTTACCAGATTCAACGATCCTCCCTCAAACGCGGGCAGGCGCGGTGGCGGAAGCAACGGCGGCATTGGCGGCGGCACCGCGGAGGAAGGAAATGAACCCGGTGGCCTGGGAATTATCCTGCTCGTCCAAGAAGAGGTCTTCAGGGACCCTAAAGGCGCCGTGGAGGCAGATGACGGCGACGCCGACCATGAGAGCGGAGACGAGGACGGATCCGACGGAGGTGAGGAAGACGACGAAGACGGTTAAGGCGGCGAGGAGGGAGAGGGTCTCGAAGTCGGAGAAGGTGCGACCGAGGAGGACGAGGGGCTGATCGGACGGGCGGAAGAGGTAGAGGAATGTCCAGGAAGCAAGGAGACCGATCAGCAAGAGGAGAGAGAAGGGGTTGGTTAAGAGAGACACGGCGAGGATGACTGAAACGACGGCGTAGTAGTTGACGCGGAAGTAGGAGAAGTTCTTGCGGATGCGGAGGGTGGCTTCGGATAGGGATTCGGGTTTGGAGAAGGCGGTTCGGTCCAGGAGTTCGGGCCAGGGACGGCTCTGGGAGAGGCCGTGGCGGAGGGAGTCGGAGATGCGGGTGATGAAGGCTCGAAGGGCGGCCGGGGGCTCTGATCCGCCGGATACGGCGGTGGTGTTGGTGGTGGGGGTAGGTTGGAGGTTGGAGATGGGGAGGACGGGTGGGGCGGAGGAGGACATGGTTGTAACGGTTTAGAGAGAGAAGATGATTGTGTTTTGGAGAGAGAGGGAGAATGAGAGGTAAGGCTTGGGATGAGAGAATTTAGAATGAAGGAGGCTTGGAATAAGAAGGGGGTTTTGTTTTGTGATGGTGATGGGAAAGAGAGAGAAGGAAGAAGGAAGGTGGATGGAAATAGAAGACGACGACTTTTATTGGTTATTGCTTAATGGTTACGGTTTCGAATCCACCACCACCGATGAAAACGTAGTGGCGTTTGCGGATGCAAGTCAAATGGTTCCTTCGTTTGCATCAACGCGTATTTCAAAGAGGTTTTATTCAGGCCAGGTTAATTTTTTGGGGTGGGGATATGATATGTGAATAAAATTTAGTTCAAATTTTTTATATTTTTATATTTAATTTTTGAATTAAACAATGGTATATAAATAAAAATAAATTTATTACTAAATTAAGTATGTATTGTTAAGTTAAAAAAAATTATATGTTATTATTTGATTTGAGAATTAAATAAAAAATATAAAGAATTTGAACTAAATTTCATTTTTCTTAAAAATGTTAAGTAATATTTTTAAAAGAAATCGGTGGTGATTTAGTTATTACATGTAGCATAATTTTGTCTAGTTTATTATAAAAAAAAGGTTTTAAAATCATCTAAATCGAATTAAATTACATATTACATTTTTATATAAGATTAAAATGATTTTAATACTTTTGGATCAGTGGTTAAAATACTACTGTTATTGTTAAAACTAAATTAAGGATCCCTTTACACTCTATCTTACTAACTATTGAGGGTCACTTTCTTGAACCTTTTTTTAAAAAAAAAACAACTGATTTTCTTATACATATATAAGAAGCTCTTGGTTTGCACTCAACAATGCGAACTTTATCAAATAAGAAGATCAAATTGCACTTGATCATTGTGAAAGGGGCTGTAATGCTTAGGAGTTTTTGCTTCCGCATTTTAGGTGCTCCACATATGTCCTTGTCTCTGTTAAATTTTTATGTATTCTTACGTTAGAAGAAAAAGAAAAAAATATCGATAGTGATTACCCACAAGTGAGTTTATATATCAAGCATGAAATTATTTATACAACAGTCGAGCTCAAGAGGAAAAATTGAAAACATTATAGCAATTATAGCAATTCTCAATAACAGCCATTTTGAGGAATCATCTCTTGCAACTTGTAATTTTTTTTAAAGAAATACTAGTAACACATTTTTTTAAACATTTATTTTATTATTAATTTAAAAATAAGTATTATTAATATTTCTCTTCTAATAATCTTTTTAAGTGTATGAAATAAACAAATAATAAATTAAGTATTAAAAGAATTATTCAAAAAAGTGTACTACTAATATTCTTTTTTTTTATTATTATTGATAGTGATTACTCACAAGTGAGTAGAGGATGACAATTTTATCCAATGGGTAATACGTGACGACGGGAGCGGATAATACCCGTTTAATTTCTTTCGCGAGTATAAATATCTATTTAAGTTATCTCTGTTTAATAAATGGGAGCGGAGGCGAGAGTAGTTTCTCCCGTACCCGCAAAAAAAAATATAAAATATTTTATATGAAATTATTAAAAACCTCATTATATAAATTAAAATATTAAACTACTATACTTTTTTTAATATTTTATTTTATTTTTAAATTTTATTAATTTTTTTTAATTTATTAAGACTACATGAGATATTCGTGAATACCCGTTTACTCACAAAAGAATAATAAACGACCCGTACGGATATAGAAGCGGGGACAGGGGCGGAGGCGGGGGGCTACTACCCGCCCCCTCCCCGCCCCGCCCTGTTGTCATCCCTGCAAGTGAGTTTATATATCAAACATGAAATTATTTATAAAACAATCAAGCTCAAGTGGAAAAATTGAAAACATTATAGCAATTCTCAATAACAACCATTTTGAGGAATCAACTCTTGCAACTATTAGTAACACACTCTTTTTAATACTCTTTTTAACATTTATTTTACTATTAATTTAAAAACAAGTGTTGTTAGTATTTCTCTCCTAATAATCCTTTCAAGTGTATGAAGTGAACCAATATTAAAGTAACTATTAAAAGAATTATTCAAAAGATTATATTGCTAACATTCCTCTTTCTTTTTTTTCATGTTTTGTTAAAAAAAAAAAGTAAATTCTATCATGCACTCTACTATGTTAAGATGAATGATACATCCAGCATATAAACCATTGATTTACAATTTTAAAACATCAATAGCTAAAATTAATTATTGAAAACCTTCTTAACCGGTTGCAAATTGGAGCCACCTAGATGCACCATCCTCTGCCGTCAAGCCCCACCAACAACACTCAAGACCACCATCACAA
Source organism: Ormosia emarginata (assembly GCA_029884605.1). NCBI lineage: Eukaryota > Viridiplantae > Streptophyta > Magnoliopsida > Fabales > Fabaceae > Ormosia > Ormosia emarginata. The sequence continues at coordinate 19,074,568 of JAQQTP010000068.1, read as the reverse complement.
GTTGTGCACCACCGAAGCTGCCACATAGAGCTTCCATACACCCACTCGTCAACAACTCAACACCACAAAGACACTACCACCAACCACCGCATATTAGCCACCAAGACCAATAACCACCGTCACCTAGTCCGGCAACCACCCTATGACCCAAACCCCTAACCTCCATTGCTAATCTTCGAGCTTCATTCATTTCCAAATAGCCACCAAACTCCTCCATCACCGCTAGTAAAAAAACAAAGCCACCATCAGCCACTACTGCAAGAATCACCAACGATGTACCTCATCCATCCAAATCCAAAAGCCATGAGATCTAGCAACCCCCAAACCCAAAAGCTTTGCTCAGCCTTTATCATTGGTCGCCATCGCTTAGACCATACACCTAAGTTACCACTGAAATAACTGTCGGAGTCGCTACCAACGAATTATCGCTCCATATAGTCGTGCCATCATCTTCACCATGTATTGCCACCCATCATTTGGTTCTTGACCTCTCAAATGGCCTTGAGCTTGATTTCGCAATCGGAGAAGGCAAGCTCGTTGAGGATGGGACCAGAGGAGAGACACAAGACGAGGGAGGCAAGGTTGTTAGCATGGCAGTGTTGATGGTGGTCGTCATCAATATTGGTGGCTCCGCATTGCTAAGTTGGTGGAAGGCCAAGGAGACGCCATTGCCACCAATGCCAACCGAAATGAGATTGGGTTGCCAGCCACTTCGCACCGGTGACCAAAAAACCATGACGGGTTTCAAATTTTTTTTCTTTGGTCAGTAAACAAGGAAGAAACAGGTTATAACAGGTCAAGTTGCAAGGTACATCATACACCATAACTTGCAGGGTGAATGATAAAATTGACCAAAAAAGCAAGTAAGAACAGATGTGAGAAGGGAAAAATAGGCTAAAGTCAATTCAGAAATCTAAAGCCAAACACCCTTATATTCTGCGTAGTTCACACCTTTTTAACGGTAGAGGCATGTATGACCGCTACACATCCGAAGTTACCCCTCCAGACTCCAGAGAGAAATTGTTTGGACTGTCCAACTCCCCACCAAACAGCGTGAAGAACAAAAAACTAAATTAAAGCACAGTACTAATACTCTCCAATACTTGATGCACTGGAGTCTGGACTGTAGAGCTTTAACACCCTGTCCCCAATTTACATTGAGAGAACATATTTCCAATAAACTGTTGTAGATAGCGAACAAAAACCAGCAATTAATCTATCATAGAACTATTGTGGTATCATACTGATAAGTAATAACACAAGCATCTCATCTAGGTCTCAAGTTTAACCCATCATGCATCATCAATACAAATGACCATTTTAAGCGGTGCCAGATAGTGATAGTTCAAAAGTAGCATAAACACATATGATCCCCATTTGTCCTCACAATTAATCAAGTTATAATTGCATTATGTCCTCACTGGGGCTAACAGAAATTCAGAGTTACTTATAATATGACATCACATATAGACATAAAAGTAGTGGTAAAGTAAAACAGAACAAAGACTCCATCCAACATTCAAGGCACCACAACCAAGGTAACATGGAATTCAGAATGTAGACCCATTCCATCCAAAGTTGGAACCCTGCAGAACAAACAAAGCACCATTACCATTAAGTATCAGCAAGAAAATAAAAAAAAATAAAAACAATACAATCAACTATTCATTGGGTATAAAAGTAGACACTGGAAAAAGAAAAAGTTGATGTCAAAAGGAAACAGATTGAATTAATAATTACAGATTAAAAGGGGATACACTAATAGTCTTGAACAGTAAGGATTAATTTACATGATCTAGTCCTGGTGTAAAGCATGCAAACACTGTGCATTTTCTTGACTCTGATGGGCCTAAACAAAAACGAAGAATGCAATAAGAAAAGAGTGCAGGGCAATGACCCTTCTTTTTAGGATAACTCAGAAGTTTTGACACTTGCCTTACTGTCATAGAACTTTAAGAAGAACCGTGATTTGGGCACAGACAACTTGGTTTCAAGAATTGAAGCAATTGCAGCACTAAGTTTCTTATTAACATCAGGGTTAAGACCACCAATGGACACCAATTCCCCGTAAGCTGCTGGCTGCTCAGTCCCACCAAAAGATATGGGTACTGATCCTTTCAGTACAATCATCACATACTGCAAATCAACAAAGGGCAGAATATTAAGGCTTTAGGACAATCTGAATAAGTCAAAATAAGAAAATTTTATAGCAAATCAAGAAACATAGAATAAGAGAAAAATGAAATATCAAACTTAAAATGTAATTCAATGTATGCATAACACCATGGATCCAGCATCTTGCTGAAGCATCCTTCAAATTCACTCAAGAAGAATGTGGGTTCAAATCAAAGTAGTCAAAGGCGAAAGGCGCCCTTCAGGTGCGAGGGAGTTTTATCGCCTTGAAGCAAGAGGTGCCAAAAAGCGCACAACTCACTCAAGAAAGGCATTAACAACAGAAAAAAGAATAAACAAGCAAAATATATGACTATTATGCATTAGTTTTATATGAGTTAAGTGACCAAGCATAACATTCATAGTAAAAAAAATGATTCAAATTTTCATGTTATAAAACAGAGTGTCAAAGACCGAACAACAACAACAAAAACAAAAACCTTTTCCACTAGGTGATGTTGGCTACATGGATCAAATGATAGTATTGTGTTCTGTCATAAATTAAGTCTACAAAAAAGCCATTTAGTTCTAAGTCTTTATTCAATGGAAAACCTAGAGTTTTTCTTAGTCTCCCTCTACCTTTAACTATTGGGCTATCATCCATCTAATCAACTCTTCTAATTGGGGCTTCAATTGATCTTCTTCTCACATGACCAAACCAAAAACCAACACTTAGTTTCTTTTTTCTTTAACATTCTGACTATTTTACCCCCTTTAGTGTCATCATTACCAAGTTAGATGACCAGGCTTTTTGAGTTGTTTAAATTCATCAACAAGGCGCTAAACACATGCCTCGCTTGAACCAGAAAGGCACAACTAAGGCACCAAGCCGCCAAACGCGATTGCCTCACTGAAGGGCAGCACCTTAGGCGCGCCTTTGACACCTTTGAATACAGTGATTCAAATGAGCAGCTCAGCAAATACAGAGTTGAAACAGTTAGATACATAGGCACAGGTAGAACAACTTAGGCTGTACCACTATATTGCTGACAGGTCATAAAGGTAAACCAAACGATTATCTCATGCGAAGTCATGTTCAACACTGATTTGATAAGCCTAACTTGACATATAAAAAACTAAATCCAATCTAGAATACATTGCAGCTCAGATGCAAATTGTAGAACCACTAACTAGGTCATATTTTATCATCCATTTTGATGTATTCAAAGGATTTATTATCGCTTTGAAATAACAGAATTGAACAAACCATTCTATTTTGGCCACACCCATTTTAGCCAACAAAAAGCTTCTCACCTAGAAAACACTAATAATTCAATTGAAAGAAAACTACATAAATCCATAAAAAAAAGTTCAAACAGAGAAAAAATTAGGAACCATCTATATGGAGGTCAGCATACTCACCAAGAATTGCAATCATTTCATCATTCCACACACACACACACACACACATATATGTGTGTGTGTGTGTGTGTGTGTGTGTGTGTGTGTGTATTTTTCAATTTATTGAACAGAAACCCTCTAATCGACCAACATCGACCATTTATAAGCCTAATCTCATCAATTTCACCATTTCGGATATAAATTACGAACATATAGCGTATAAAGCATAAATAAAAATCGTAAACTTTTTGTACTAGAAAAAAAGAAAAAAGAAAACGTACGGCCTCGGGTTTGCCGATGAGCTTGGCGACGGTGGAGGTGGCTTCGGAGAGGATGGAAGAGGTGTCGACGCCGTCGAGGGTGACGTTGGTGGAGATGTTGAGGCACGGCATCGTTTTGCTCTTAGTTAACCCTCTGCAACTGGCAACTGGCAACTGGCAACTGCTACCACTGATGTGTAGACAAAACTCTTATAATACAATAAAGCATCTTTTTCTTTCTGGTTAGTGGTTTATAAGGCCGGATAGAAATATTTTCTCTCTCCCCAAAATGCCCTTCACCAAACCAAACTATTTCTGCTCCATTATTTTAGTTTTCCACAAAATAAAGTAATTATAATCAAGGATCTGATATATTTTTAGACTTTTAGTACTAACTAACTGGGAAATAAAATATACAAGTACGTGTCTGGAACTCTGGATAGGGCCACACATGGATCGAGTTGGTTCGGGTTTAAGGAAAAAAAAATTTAAACTAATTAGTTAAGGTCGAATTAGGTTGGATCGATTTTTAAAAAAAAATTGAGTAACTTAAAATGAATCAACTCGATTACAATCGGATTGGTTTAAGTCGAGTAATCGGGTTGTTCAAAAGTTTCAAAAAATCAGCATTGTTTTCTACCACTCAACAGCAAATTAAAACATCTCAAACCAAGAACTAGAAAACACAAAAAAAAAAAAACGAAGGGGAGGGGGAAGGCAAGTCCAATACTACAACCTTGGTTGAGTTCTTCAACTAGAAAAAATCCACATATGAGTATGAAGAAAAAAAAAGAATCAAAAAAGGAAAATCATAGTAAATCAGTCCCAGTAAATAAAAACTCAATCTTTTAGGGTTCTTTAACCTTCACTCCACTTCTTAGCCACCGCAAGTTTCCCTTCTTAATCAAGAATCCATTTTTCCTCATCTTTAACACAAAAGAAGAGAAACAAAAACTGAGATGAGATGAGAACAAAAAAAAACTGAAACAACCAAAAAGAAAAACGTGAGAAGTAAGAAGAAGGAAATCGTTTTGAGTCATCTTTCTCTCTATGTAAATTTGTTCTCTTTTTAGTACCAAAAAACAAACGAACAGAGAACACAAAGAAACGAAAAAACAAAAACAGACATGGGATGGTTCGTAGCTAACTTGGGGAGGTTCTTCAAGGTTGGGTGTTGGTGGTGCGGTGGAGTTGGTGGCTGCGCGTTTTGACCTGATCGTGACGTGGTGGTGCACGATGGCAGAGGATCTGATGTGTGGTGGCACGGCTCGTGCGCAGATATGAGTTGCAAGGTGGACGGCGCGAGTTCCGGTGGTGCTGTGCTGGTTGCAGTTGCAGGTGTGGCCAAACGGTGGTTGGATCTGTCAGGATGTAATTGGCTATGGGTGTAGGTTCGGTGGAGTGGTGGCTCAGATCTGTGAAGATGGGTGACGGTGGAGGACGATGACGCGATGACAGGGGTGAGTGCAGATCTGGGTAGCGCCGCGAGACAGAGGCTGTGGGTTGCTGGGTTTTCGTTTATGGTGGTGAAGAACAGAGGTGCGTAGGGCGTGTAGAGGTTCATGGTTGCACGACATGGTGTTGCGGCTTGGTGCTACAGGTGTGGGTTGCTTGGGTGTTGCACAACGTGGTGAAATGGTGAGTGGTGAGAGAAGGTTGGACAAGAAAGAAAAGAATTCAGAAAATGAGATCAAGAGAAATGAGAGGAGGAGAGACGCAGGTAGGGTGGGTAAGAAAGAAAAAGCAAAGCTAGCTCCATAATGATGCCGTTTTTAATCGGGTCATCGGGTTGGGTCATTGGGTTGGTTTTTTGAACCCGTCACCCTGAACTGATAATTGGACGGGTTGATCGGATTCTACTCAAACTAACCCGATGACCCAAACTAACCCAGATATTTTAAGTTGGGTTGGTCGGACCATCGAGTCAGGCCAAACCCATGTGCAGCCCTAACTCTGGATATGAAAAAAAAGGTTTTTTTTACTAAAATATTATTAGTGACAAAATTATTTATGAAATTGTTATATTTTTTAAATTAAATATTAAATTGTCACTCTCTAAGCTAAGATTTTTTTTTTGAGTGATATGTAGATAGCACCAATATAGTTGGTATTGTTCACATGAAAATTCTATCATGAATGACGTTATTTATGTGGAAATGTCAAATAGAAAGACGTTACCTATGTAAAAACACCAAACGAAAAGACGTTACCTATGTGGAAACGCCAAAGTTAAAGGTGTTTTCTTTCATGGAAACGTCTAATGGTTTGACATCTTCATTCTATTCCTTTTCATATCCAAATAACTAACTCTTATTTGTTTTTTTAATGTAAATACAAATAGGGTTATTCTTTTATTATTTTCCCAATTTCAACACTTATCTGATTTGTAGGAAATTTTATTTTTCATGACATAGAAACTTGTTAGTGTAAGGAGGTGGTGGGTAGCTTATAGATGATGAGTAACTTGGACATGGTAGGTAAGTGTAAGTAGGAGGTGGATAACTTGAATATGGTGTATAAAATATAGGTGGTGGTTGAGATGATGAGTAAGTAGCAATAATAATGATTGGGGCTGAGTCATAGGCACATTTGAATAATCAGAGTCCTCTGAATGTCAAAGTCGTATCCTAGTACCTACTAACCCTACCCTTCTTCTACGATGTGTCCTATGTTCGTCAGATTGCTCGAGTGACCTTGGAGTGTCCTCTGTGCAACACCCTACTGGGGATGTCACATTTCCGAACAATAATAATAAAACGGTTACCCAAGTTATAAATTATTTCGTAATATATAATAATATAAGTTGTAAAAATATTTTTTTTATTTTTTTTGAACATTATATTATAAAATAAAATAAACAGAACATAAAATAAAACAAACTATTACATACACACCATAATTATACATATGATTTTGTTTTTAATAGGTTCAAATAATTTACATATTACAAACTATTTAATTAAAAACAGTAAACTGTCTGGTTTAAAGTAAACCATAAACTAGCCCAAGTATAACACTAAAAGTTCTGATCCTCCAAAGAATCTTCCTCGGGAAGATTATCGGAAGACAGAAATACTCCGATAACACCATACCACGCTGCAATCAATCCATATGATATGGATGATCTCGAGGCTCTCCTTCTTCGAACTGGTCACTCGGTTGTTGCTCCTCGTTGTATTGACAATTCAGCGACTACTCTTCTTCTACTTCCTCAACGACTTTACGGAACATAAATAAAAATACAGAAAATATATACAAAGAGGTGAGACAATCTACATCATCACCAGCATAGCAGTAAAGAAAACAACAATACAAACAAATATAACAGTTAATATAACAATTCATATTATCACATATGCAAAATATCATAAATCAAATTATAACTATTCACACAAATGGTGATGCGATTAAATATGTCATGTACTCGGACTGTTCCTACTCCATGAGCTAAACACAAACATCAGAGAGAATGATCCGGTAGACATGTCCGCACATCAAGCTGCCTCAACCAACTATTACACAGTCAAATACGTCGTGTAAATAGCACACAGTCAAATACATCTTGTGAATGACACACAGTCAAATACGTTGTGTATGTCCAGAAAGTACCGCAGGCCCCCATAGATCCGATTAAGAATAGTATTTGTCGAGATCACTAGTGTGTGTTATCGATATCACGACCCGGATAATACTGCATCAACCGTCACATGTGGAATCTACTGCATACTAACGCCTCCAAGTTCTACACATGAACACACTACGCCTATCACACCCGCAACACGGTGTAATTCATCTCGTCAGTCAATTGTCAATTTTCAACCAAATTGACATACCACTCTATGTATGTAATGATCCATAATTACAAAAATACCATAAGTATCACCATGAATCGTAATTACATAAATATCTCCATTGTCATCATAATAACAAAAATACCCTTAATATCAATAATTCTAAAAACAGTATGTCTCCACTTGACAGTACTATTTTCCAACATGTCCGGGCCCATCACTTTGACCCGACAGTAAAAACTTACCATTTCTATAAGTCGCGTAAATATTTTATCGCGTTTTTCAATCGCATAAATATTTTTAACATTTTCTCAATCGCGTAGTTTAAAATCCACTATTTTAAATACGCGTAAGCTATTTCTACTGTTTTTCATTGTATAAAATATTTCTTGACGCTCCAAATTAAATTTTGAAATTTTCCAAAACTAAAAATATTATTTAGACATTATTTTCCATTTTTCTTACAAAAATTACTCTAAGTAATAATTTCTGATGTTTTTCTCAAAAATTCGATTTTAATAAATTCTTCTACAGTTAATTTTATTCTTTAACTACGTAAAATATTTCTTTACTTTTTAAATGCCATTTTGAAACGTTCTTCAATACTTGCTCATTTTTAATCAATTTTGACAACATTTCGTTTAGAAAATCCACTAAGTGATATTTTCTACGGTTTCCTTTTAAAAATTCCTTTATTTAATTATAACTATAAAATACACTTTAAAAATTGCTAACATACTTTAAAAACTCAAAGGTAAGTATTTTTCAAGTGTCTAAAATTTATTTCTTTTCTATACTAGACTTCTAATAAAAAATTGTTTAATTTTTGGTTCTTGAAAATCCATTGTAAATGAATTCTTTTTAGGTTAACTAACTAGTATACATATAGAAAATAAATTTTGGATTAATTATACATTAAAAAGCATTTTGACCGAATTCCACCATTCTTTGTACAAATCATCTTTAAATTATTTTCCATCCCCTAAATTATTGTAAAATCCATTAACTTAATCAAATCAATTAAGTCATCCTTTCAAAAATGATTGAGAACATTTTGGTTCTCTTTTTATAAGTAAAACTCGTGAGTTCTTCATCATGTGTTCTTTGGAACACTTATGCAAATCTCAACATATTATTCACATCTCACAATGGATATCATATATCTATGAATACATACCATATATTAAAGCAACCATAAAACACATACCAAAATATCAAAGCTATAAACATGCTTGCATGTATAATAAATCACAAATAGAAAAGACAATAAACATGCACACAAAATTAATCACAAATAGAAAAGACAACAAACAACCAAGTGAATGAATCCTTATGGATTTTCACCACAATTACATCCATTTTCTCACCACCACACATGGTTGATGAGATTAAATCTCCCTCTTACCTATAAGGAAGACAAGATCTCCTTGAACTCCTCTTTAGAAATTTTGTGTAGCTTCAACAAAAATCCTAACAAGCTTAAACAAATTATAAAGTCATAAAGTATGGTTGAAAAAGATAAACCATGGATCAATCATGACTTAGAACATCAAAAAATCAAATTAGAAACAAGAAATAAGAATTTTTACCTTATAGGAAAGAAACTTCAAAGTGATTTTCCAAGCTCCAAATGGATGATTTAGCAAAAACTCACAACTAGAGATGTTCTTAGAATATGGTTTAGGTTTAGGAAATGATGTTGGATGAAATTTTTGATGAGTGGAAGTGTACTCTAGAGATGATGGCCGAATGGTGTGTAGAAGGAGACTTGGGAGTTTTCTTTGAGTTCTTTGGTAGGAAGAGAAGCGAATGAATGATTTAGAATGATTAAATAAATGATGAAGGAGGTGAATGATTGCCTAAATGCATAATGCATGGCCGTGAGACACAAAATAAGTGCAGCCCCTTTTGTTGACAAATTTTGCTTCATAATGGCCTTTGATGGATTAAATGGTGGATGTCCAAGCTTCTAGCATCTTCTTGGTTGCATAGGAGAGCATATGGCCGAAATTGAGCATAGGAAACTCAATCAAGTTTTGATTGATTTCAATGACCTAATTATGCTTAAGTCCTCCTAGTTAGGTTTAATTAAAATTAGCTAGATTCCTTTGTATTTTAGTTAATCATTTATTTACTTAGAGTCCCTAATCTTCTACTTAATTATACTAGTACATTGCCTAACTAAAATTTGATGAAAAACTCATTTGGTTTAATCCATTTAATTATCACTTAAACCCTTTAGATTAACTTAATTAGGTTTTAGACTAATTATTCTATTAAGTTAGGTTTTAAACTAACTAATCTACTAAATCTAACCATTTTTATGAATTTTCAACCTTTTGGTTTAGAATTTTACAAGTCATTTATATTGGTAAAATTTTCCTAAAAATAGGTCTCACAAACCCAAACGTGGGTCCTACAAGCCAAACGTGGGTCCCACAAGCCAAACGTGGGTCTCACAGACTTTTCTTCATGATAAATATTTTTATTATACAAAAAAATCTTAAAAATTAAAAGATTGATATACGTATTATTCGGAATTTGGCTTAGTAAGATCCCCCAGCTCCAAATAATCAAACAACATTTTCCCTAGCGCAAAAATTATTATTTTCTTGACTTGGAGTAAATCACACAAAATAATCAAATACAGTTACGAAACAGTCAAATTAATTTTATAACACACAGAAAATAGAAAACAGTACAATTAGGACAAAAATGTAATTTAACTAAAAGTTAGGGTGTTACAATCTGCACGAGGAGGTGGGCGAAGTTGTGCCATTGTAAATGCGATTATGCTCCTTCAGTGAAGATAAAATCTGTTCAGTAGATTATCGAAGACTAATCATGTTAAATCATGAATTAGGGTTCATAGCCCAAGTATATTGATTCTCTGCAATGTCAGCCTAAGAAATAGATATAATATATAGTGGGGAGTTTGTGCGTAAGAAGGAGAGGAGATGTCTATTTATAGTGAGGCACATTGGTAACTCCAACGTGTTTGATGTTTTTAATGTGAAAGCGTCAAATGTGCAAACACTATTATGTGGATAACACCTTTTCATTTGACGATTCCATGTAGATAACATCATCTGTGATGAAGTTTTCACGTGGATAACACCAATCACATTGGTGCTATCTACGTCACTCAAAAAATTAAAAAAAAATCAGCATAGCTAAAAGTGTGACATTTTAGTATATAATTTCAAAAGTATAACAATTTGATAAATAATTTTGTCACTATCGAACAAAAAAAGGAAAAAAAGTCAAGCAAAGTATAAAAGAGAAAAATCTTATATGCTCCCTCAAGGTATGACGGGAGGAAAATAAAAGGAGAAATTAAATTTAATTATGAATTGAGAGAGTTATAAAATATTTATAAAAATTAATAAGAGATGATTTAAAGGTTATATAATATTTTTTTTAAAGCTTCAACTAAAGAGAGTGTTTATTTAAAATGAAAAATAAATCGTCCTTTTTCTTTTCTTTCAAAACTCCTCCATTCAAACATATTTAAGAGAATTTTAATTATTTGATTTATGTGAGTCTCCACTGTTATAAGTAAGATCCATATAAATATAATGGTTGGAATTCATCCTAAAAAAATATATAAGACTTTTTAGTAAAAAAGGAAGAATGATAAGGAAAATACATAGATAAATAAATTAAGGCTTGATTATCTTTTTAATCTCTCTAAATATAGTTATTTTTAGTTTTGGTCCTTCTAAAATTTTTGGTCTCATTTTAGTCTTTTTAAATTTCAAGACAAATGAAATTAGTTCCTACCGTTATCTCATTTTAATGATTAACTCCATCTGTCTCAAATTTAAAGAGACCAAAATGATGTCAAAAATTTTAAAGGGACCAAAATAAAAAATGATTATATTTAGATGGATTAAAAAATAATTAAGTCATAAATAAATAAGTTTTTATATATATATATATATATATATATATATATATATATATATATATATATATATATATGAGACATATTTAATGAGATGAGTATTTATTGTAAGAGAGTGAGAGAAGTGAATCTTGATCATACAACTATATATAGATGGTCAAAAATAAAAGTTACTTAAATGTCATGTGACCACTTAAAAAAGTCATATACATTTATGTTCTAATCTTTACCATTCATGTAAGATCTAACAGTCAAGATTCATTCATCTCATTTTTTATAATAAATACTCCATATATATATATATAGAGGGGGGATCGGCTTACACTAGTGTAAGTCTTTTTTGACTTACACCTATTTTTAATCGTTAGATTCACTTTCATCTAATGGTTGAGATTATTTCATTAAAAGTAACCATTAGATAAAAGTGGATCTAACAGTTGAAAATGAATGTATAAGTCAAAAAAAATTATACTTGGTATAAGTTGATCATTCCCCATATATATATATATATATATATATATATATATATATATATATCATTAGTTTATATTTTTTCTGGTGACTTAGTTAAAATAAGTAAATGGTAAAATAACATAGATTTTACGGTGTCACTTCCTTTGTCTCACTATTTAAAACTTGCGAATTTGCTAGCATGTCAACTTGAGAATGTTAATAAAGAAGAACTACCTCAATCGCAACGGCCAATTTTTACATGTGTACTATTCACATTAGCTTCGATCACTGCCTAAAATTAATTTACCAAGTTATATTTAACAGTTTTGCTACTGGTATGAGAGTAATGTTCTTAGCTTCGTTTGGTTTGTAAAATGTAAAATCTTCAGGAATCAACATTCATCGCTCGGATTGTTGCTAAAACAATTTGGTTGACTGTAAGGAACAACACTAAAAGAAAGGAGAAAATGCAAGTACTGATACTGAATAACACTCTCTGCACGGTATTATTTAATACGGTGGGTTTACTACAATGGAGGAATATTTGCAATCCAGTTATAGAGTACTGAAATTGCTAGTGCAGAGACACAAGAGGAAGAAGATAGGTTTCCATCCGACGAAATCCTTTAGCTTGCAATTGGTTGATCTCATCCTGGTGTTCCTTCTCCCACCCAGCAAATGCGGATCATGAGCCGAGTGTCCTGCTCCCTTAACTAACTTTGCTGAATCAGATTGGCTGACCTGGCCAATGCCATTTGAAGCACAAAACCGAGCTAAAAATTAACACCCTTCACATTTCAAACTTGAGGTTGCAAATTTATATAACTGCAAAGCATGTTCAAACAGTAGTTACAGTACAATATAGTCTAAATTTTTTATTCAACCAAAATATTAACGTGCATAAATGCAAAATCAATAGTAATCCTCAATCAATTATTTAGTGCACAAATTTCCTCCTTAGCTTTGGTTCCACAGCTAGAATGTTGTCCTTTGTTATTAGGACATATGCCTTCAGTCTCTATGCATCTGTTAGCCCCTAAACCAATTTCAATTCAATTGACGAGAAATCTTTGGATGCAAACTTCCTAATTTAGGTATGTAAATTAATTTTTGACATATGTATAGTTGTATGGTTTTATAAAAAATATATATATTTCTATTAATATAACTTTATACATATCAAAAATCGATTTGTTTGCCTAAGATAGAAAATTTTCTCCGAACATTTCTCCTCAATTGACACCTTCATCCTCCAATATGCAACCTCTTTCACATGTTTGAAGCATAACACAAACTCAAATATATTGCCATTGGTATGCTCATGGAACTTCCCATTTTCTCTGTTACCCACCAATTTATCCATGACATGTTACTTAGAACCACTTGCTCTCTTCCCATTTTTCTTACTCCACTTAATTTCAGCTTAGACATTGTTCTGTCCTAGACTGAGGATGTTGTAAGGTCCTTAAATAGAATGTTCTTCACTACAGTACCTCTTTTGAGTGTTGGTGTAGGAGGTGAGTATCTGTAAAGACACTCAAACACTCAAGTAGGCTAGGACTTAAGGTGTAAAGGATGAGGAAAAAGATCCTTACTATGAAGTTACAATGTGTTATTTATAGAGGAGTTGTTACAAAGTGACTTCAAAACTCAATAGGGGAGGTGAATTGAGTTTTTCAAAACTTTTCGTGAACAAACCTATTTTGATTTTTGTTGAAATTATTTTCTTATGTGGTGAATAGATTTATGACAAATAAAAAAAATCTCACACAAGTTTTCAAAGAAAGAGAATGAGTAAAAGATGAAGCAACAAGAAAGCAAAGCCAATAAATAAGCTTGAATATAAAGAGCTAATGGTAGATAAGAGTGCAAACAAAATTTATACTGGTTCAATTATCATTGTGATCTACGTCCAGTCCTTAGGATCATCTACCTAGAAGTATTCACTATTCTTTAAGCTCTAATAGGTACTTGAGAAACCCTTACAAGCTTTGAGTCCTTTTTACACTTCCAAGATCATCCACCCTTATATGTAGAAGTCTCTTTATCTCCTAGAGGGATCATTCACCTTCACAAGTGTTTACAATAGAGATTGAAAAGAATATACTCTCTCAAAGAATTGATTATACAACTTGAAGCACTATGGAGCTCTCAAAGATATCTCAAAAAGGCTTTAAAATAGAGCAAGAGAATAAGAAGAATTAAAACTCGGATTTAATGCTTGAAAGTACATTGTTAGATGTTCAAAAGATAATATTAAGTGTCTCAATACTTGTATTTATAGTCTGTCAATGAAATAGAGTTATTAGGAAGAGTTGGTGGAACATTTAATACACTAAAAACTAGTCGTTGTTGAGTTTCAAAGGTGTGGTAATCGATTATAGTAATATGGTAATCGATTACCAAGCTTGAAAAGCTAGTTTTGGGTTTTTGTAGCATCTGGTAATCAATTACAACTTGTTGTAATGTATTACAAGTCATTTCTAGGTGCTGTAATCAATTATAAAGGCTTGGTAATTAATTACCATGCTTTTGACTTATGAAAAATGGGTTTTTGAATAGATGTAATCGATTACAATCATGTGATAATCGATTATAAGCTTTTTGACATGCTTGTAATGTATTACAAATTTCTTGTAATGGATTACTAACTACTAGTAATTGATTACAGAACTCTTGTATTGGATTACAACTATTCTAAAACCAAATTTTGAGCCCAAACAAGCCTTGTAAAGATTACTAACAAACAAAACTTAGATTTTTTAAGGATTCAAACAAGATTTTCATAACTCAAATTCAAAACATGATTTTGTGCAAAATAACTCAGATTTTTCAAAATCAACAACCACTAACTTAAAGATTTCATAATGGACTTTTTCAAAACTAATTTGAGCTTAATGAGATATCAAAGATCACTTCTCATAAATAAAATCATAAGTCCTATAAATATATTGTCTTAAAGCTTGCCTTGGACTCGATCTTTCCCATAGCTTTGTTATCATAAAAACCTTCATAAAATAAACATTCACATTACTTGTTAGGATCAAACGCTTACCACTACGCTAAAAGCTATAACTGTTAGTCAGGACTCAACTTTATTTCCTTATAGTGGTAACGCATAGCTCCACGTCTATGCAGGCAGACATGAGGGGCTTCACAGTGCACATATGGTGCAATGACAAGTTGGGCTATCAAGCACCTTTGATGTACGCCCATATGCACATGCGAGTCCTAAGGTAATTGTTGGACTCCCAAAAATCCAACAATCTCACCCCAGCAACACCTGAGAGACTCGAACTTGCAACTTCCCTCTGGTACCACTTGTTAGAATCAAACACTTACCAATATACCAAAAGTTATAATTGTTAGTTAGGGCGTAACTTTATTTTCTTATAGTGGCAACACATTATGTTGTGACTTTTTTAAAAGGCTAAAAATACTCATAAGTGTACAAGCCATATCAAAGTACAATTTAGCAAGTACGAAGTCAATCCCATAAAGATTTAGAGTTAATTTTAAGTATTGAAAAATTCTTTCTAATCTAATTACACAAATTGATGAGTTAAATATGAAAAAATTAAATTAAATAAATAACGAAAATAAAAAGCAAATTGAAAGAAAACAAGTTTATAGTTGAAGTTTCTATCAGATGTAAAATAATTAAGGGTCAGAATCCATCAAACTTAATTTTAACATTAACAATATCAAATTATTATACCCAAATATTTTATCTCATGAACATCTAGCGGCAAAGCATGTGCTCACGAAAAATTTATCAATAAAACCCTAAAAATAATAATTAAATGTATGATAAATTTTTTTAATTAATAGTAAATTATCAAATCATCAAATGTATCCTTAAAAAGAATTTATAATTGATATCCAATAATTACCATCAACATTTAGATAACACATAAATTGTAAAGCATGAGAAAAATATGACTGAACTCTTCTAAAAATTTATTTATATAATCTGATAGAAAAATAGAATTAATGAACATTAAATCTTGAAATTGGGTAAAAATAATTTAACATGACAATGTCAAAACAATCATAATTTCATCATTTCCTTAGTATGGAGAATTTAACAAGACATAATAAAATTAAAACACAATAAAATTATATCACTAAAATTCTCCATTGATAAAATTCTTCTTTTTCTCTTCAATGCAACGTCTCTGCTTCATTTATTTCTTCTCTCCCGCGGCGCTATTGTTCTGCTCCCTTTTATAATGTTGCTTTAGGTTACTTTCTTTCAGTAACTGCGAGGCCCAGCTTGACTTTTATGAAATTTGGATCCAAATTTATTTCCTCTTCTAACGTTGCTGCTATTCTCATTGAAAAATAGTTTAAATCTTGAAAAATAGAATTAATGAACATTAAATCTTGAAATTGGGTAAAAATAGTTTAACATAACAATGTCAAAACAATCATAATTTTATCATTTCCTTAGTATGAAGAATTTAACAAGACATAATAAAATTAAAACACAATAAAATTATATCACTAAAATTCTCCATTGATAAAATTCTTCTTTTTCTCTTCAATGCAACGTCTCTGCTTCATTTATTTCTTCTCTCCCGCGGCGCTATTGTTCTGCTCCCTTTTATAATGTTGCTTTAAGTAACTGGGAGGCCCAGCTTGACTTTTATGAAATTTGGATCCAAATTTATTTCCTCTTCTAACGTTGCTGCTATTCTCATTGAACAATGGGCTTTCTTTGCTATTGTTTAGCTTCACGTAAACATGGGCCTACTCACAATGCAACTGTTTCACTCTTTTTATTTTATTTTTCTTAATCGTGGGCCTAACTGTCTATTCTTTGCACAATCGGAAACATATTACAAAAATTAAATTAATGACTTCTATTAATAAATAAATTAATAATGTTACAAAGTTACTAAAATTAAATATAATGAGATATAATAATACTTATTTTTATAAGAAAAATATATAAAAATTAGGCTATTATCATAATCCCCAATCAATTTATTGATATTCCTTAACAATAAAAGTGACTTAAAACAAAACTCACAGTAAAAATCATCATATTCAAGAGTATCAGTCATGTATCAAAACACCACAATTACCACAAAAACTCTACCATCATCAAACTAAAAGTGTGTGAATAATATAACTACTATAACATATACTCACTGTCTCCAAATATCACAACTAGAATCCCCATCAGAAAATATTTTTCAATCATATACAATCTTCACAAGAGTTATATTCACCAATGTAAATCACTCAGAAGTATGATATCATTTATAACAAGTATATGTGAGTGAAGTAATAAACACAAATCAAAACAAATATCTCACATATAAATGATAAAAAGAACACTGAAAATAGAACAAATATTGTTTCATGAAAATATACCAATAAAAGATTTTATATTATACCTCAAGATAAGTCATATATATTAGAAGAACCATACAATCCCTTAAGATTAAATAAAACTTTATTAAGCTTGTAACATGAGTCAAAGAAAAATATGAAAGCTAAAGAAAATAATGAAAATCAAACGTGTTTCAAGAATATTTAAAAGCATGATTTCTACACTTTCAATACATTTTACTTATCCTTCTATAAATCACTTTTTTAAACTCCTAAACTAGACTTTTTTTTCTTTTTTTTTTCTAACTTTGTAGCTTTTCAAATTTTTCTCTTGCACTTTCACTTTGCTTTTTTTTTCCCCTTTCATTTTTCTCTTTTTTCCTTCCCTTATACCTTCCCATACTACAATAATATTGCTTCTTTTTTGAAACACTTTGGGAAAGGGTTAAGAAAGAAAGACTTAATAAATAAGCTCAAAAGGGTAACTAGTGGTATTATGTGAAAGAACAAAAACATTATTTGAAGGCTCAAAATAAGAAACATGGTCTAATATAATCTCTCAAGGAACACATAATTCTACCAACTTCCTTGATTTCAGATTAAATACAAGTGTGATATAAAACTTTTCTTTAACAAAAAATAACAATAATGAAATGATTTAGTGAGAAAAAAATTATGAGTACCACAATAATCATTGGATGGCCAAGAAAACACTCACAATAAAAATGAATGACTCAAAATTCACTTAGCAAAAATATGATATTCACATGTTCTCATCAAGTTCTCTAATTATTTTAATTTTTCAACAAAGAGACATGCAGAAGTAGCTATGAATAATGTGAAACAAGTTGAGCAAAATGATAGCAAAAATTTTCCTTACAAAAGTGGCATAATGATAACATGACTAAAATTCAAAATAACTTTCACCCCCGATCAAAATCGAACATGGTCCTCAATGTTTCAAATTAAATCCAGACTTAAAGAAAAAATCACCAATATACATTAAAGAAATTATTGGGACAAAAATAAATAGATTAATGAGGATGAGTCACATATCTGAAATGCTTTGTAATTTAAAAGAGAAGACGAGAAGAGGATAAGTACACCCTGACAATGGTTAACAATGACAAAAATAACAAAAACAAAATAAAGTAAAATGAAATAAATAAGCACACAAACTAAACAATTTTTTTTCGAATTTTGATTTTTTTTAAAGTTTTTGTGTTAGCCGACACTATTTATATCCCCATACAAATACTCTGAAATCTGAGAGGCACTTGAGCTGACTCAATAAAAACAAAACTCAGACTAAAAATTTACCTCAGTTTTGGTAGACTGGATCGTCTACCAAAATCTCCTCTACATCTAGATCCTTCAACTCAAGGTACGGTTTCAATCACTGACCATTTACCAAAAAAGTTACTTAAAAACCTTGCTACCTTGCTAAAATCCTTGACAAACCTCTTGTAGAAACCTACATGCCCTACAAAAGATCTAATTGCTTTCATAGATTTAGGGAGAAGAAGGTTAGAAATTAAGTCAATTGTAGCCTTATCAACCTTAATGTTATCTTTAGATATGACGTGACCATCATCAGTGTTAACATGATTCAAGCATGCCTATAATGAATCATCACAACTAGAATGCATAAATGAGTCATGAACCAAACTATCAATTTAATTCAATTCATGCACCTCATTATCATTATTATCAGACATTTGTTTACTGATATAAAAAATATTAAGGTCAACAGTCATGTTCCCAAATGATAGTTGCATCATACCACTCTTACAATTAATCAATGCATTATATGTAGCAATGAATGTGCTACTCAACATAATATGAATTGGGGGATAATGACCACAAATAGGCTCAGTATCAAGCACAACAAAGTTAACATGAAAGTAGAAATTCTCAATTTTTATCAACACATCTTCAACAATACCCCTAAGATATTTAACAGATCAGTCAGCTAATTGGAGAGTCATCTTAGTTGGTTTCAACTCCCCTCAACCCAACTGCAAGTAAACAGAATAAGACAACAAATTAACACTTGCGCCTAGATCTAGTAAAGCTCTCTCAACATGATCATCCCCAATTTTATAAGTAATAGTGGGTGATCCGGGGTCTTTATGCTTAACAAGATATTTATTGAGAATCATATAACTTACCTGCTCTGTCAAAAAGGCCTTCTTGGGAGCATTAGACTTCCTCTTCATAGTGAGAAGATCCTTCAAGAATTTAGCATACGTAGGCACTTGTCTAATAGCATCAAGAAAAGGTAAGTTAATTTGCACTTGTTTAAAAATCTCCAAAATATCACATGATTACACAATATTATTAGGATTTACTAATCTATGAGGAAAAGAAGCCCTAGACATATACTCCTTAACTTCAAGTTCTACAACTTTAGGAGTAGACACATTAAGTTTTGAGGACACATTATCCTTATTTGAGTTATTCTTATCCATAGAACTACTAGCTTCTAACTTCCTATTATCCCTCACAGGGTCTACAACATAATTATCTATTTGCTTCTCGGACCTAAAGGTGGTGATAGATTGAACCTACTTATTTTCCCCATTAAAGCTAGATGTCTCATGAACTGCAGATTGTCCATTGGGATTAGGGATAGGCTGACTAGGAAACTTTTCTCTTTCTCTTTCTGCCATTTGACTGGCCAATTGACCCATCTAAACTTTCAACTTTGCTATAGCATTGGTGTGTACTTGGGTAACATTCTTTATCTCTTGAATGACACTGGTAGTCACTTGGTTGACATTTCTCATCTCTTGCATAAATTGACCAAGAGTCTCTCCTAGTGATGACTGTTGCCTAGACTGACCTGCTCATTGATTTGGGAAATATGATGGCTGTTGGTAACCTTGGTTAGGCAGCTGGAATTGAGTTTGACTCTCCATAAGTTGACCACCTAAGTTACCTAAAAAGTTATTTTGATTCCAAGACAAATTAGGGTGATTTCGCCAATTAAGATTATAAGTATTTGAAGAAGTATTAGCAAAAAATCTCTCTATTGTGTTTCCCTGCTCAACAAAATAATCATTGTTAGGTGCAAAATAAGAGCATATAGAAGAAGCACACATATTACTCCCACAAAATGCACAATTTTTCTGTTGGACACTATTAACTTGACCAACTCCTTTATTGAGTGATAAGGACTTAACTTCACGTGCAATAACATTTAGTCTAGCTTTGATATCTGTATCCTCAGAAACCTCATATAAGCCTCCCTTCTTAGGTTGGTATGATCTATCCCTACGATTAGCAAAGTCCCATTGTTGAGAATTTTTAGACAAATCATCAAAAAACTGATAACCATCCTGTGCATTCAAATTCAAAAAAGTGCCACCATTCATAGACTCAACCAAGCTTCTATTAAATTATGTCAACCCATTATAAAAATACTGCACAAGGCGTCATTTTTGAAAACCATGGTGAGGGCACCTCACAAACAAATCTTTAAACCTTTCCCAATTTTCAAAGAATTTTTCATGGTCTTATTGACAAAAATATGAAATTTCCCTTCTCAAAGAATTTGTTTTAGACATGGGAAAAAATTTAGATAAAAACTTTTGGTTCAAAATTTTCCATGGCATAATAGAATTAAAAGGTAAAGAATTCAGCCAAGTTTTTGCTTTATCTTTTAATGAAAAAGAAAGCAGACGCAAGTGCTCAGATTCTATAGAAAAATTTTGAAATTTAAATATTTCACAAATTTCTAAAAAATCCTTGACATGCAAGTATAGATCTTCCTTATCTAAGCCATGAAAAATTAGAAGCAGATTAATAACTTGAGGTTTAATCTCAAAATGAGTAGCAGTAATAGCAAACAAAATAATACATGATGGTGGATTAATAGATATTGAGCAAAATAATTTCCTAAGTGATCTAACATCATCTCCTTACACAACCACATTTGTCTCTACTATGTTTTCAACATTAACTCCTTGCAGAGTCACATCCATCTTTGTTAGGGTTCTATATCAACTTTTACTATTCTATGTGTATGATCACGAACCCAAGCTGGCATGCAATGCTCAAACAAAAATAAAAAAATTAAAGAAAATAGAGCAATTAAATTTAAAAATTAAATTTAAAATGAAATAAAATAAAATAAGGAAAATAAGAAAAATAATTTTTTTTTAAAATCAACTAGTAAAAGAGAAAAATTTAACAGATATTTAACTTTAACTAACTAAGTCCCTAACAATGGCGTCAAAAACTTATTGTGACTTTTTTAAAAGCCTAAAAATACTCGTAAGTGCACGAGTTATATCGAAGTATAGTTGAACAAGTACGAAGTCTATCTCACAGAGAATTAAAGTTAAGTTTAAGTATTAAAAAATTCTTTCTAATATAGTCGTACAAATTAATGAACCAAGGAAGCAAAAATTAAATTAAATAAATAACTAAACTAAAAAGCAAATTAAAAAAAAAAGCAAGTTTATAAATGAAGTTTCTACAAGATGTAAAAGAATTAAGGGTTAGAATCCACAAAGATTAATTTTAATATTAACTATATCAAATTATTATACCCAAATATTTTATCTCATGAACATCTAACGACAAAACATGTCTTCACAAAAAATCTATCAATGAAACTCTATACATAATAATCAAATATATGATAATTTTTTTAATTAATAGTAAATTATCAAATAATCAAATATATCTTTAAAAAAATCATAATTGATATCCAACAATTACCATCAATACTCAAATAATACAAATAAATTACAAAATATAAAAAAATATGATTAAACTCTTCTAAAAATTTATTCATATAATTTGATAAGAAAATAAAATTAATAAACATTAAATCCTGAAATCAAGTAAAAATAATTCAATATAACAATACCAAAATAATCATAGTTTCATTATCCACTTAGTATGAAAAATTTTAACATAATATAATAAAATTAAAACACAATAAAATTATCTCACTAAAATTTTGATAATATTCTTCTTCTTCTTTTTCTCTTCACTGCAATGTCTCTGCTTCGTTTCTTTATTTCTCTGCTTCGTTTCTTTCTTCTCTCTCGCGGCGCTACTGTTCTGCGCTCCAATCTATTAAATTCCCCCTTCAGTGTCAGTATGCTGCTCCCTTTTATAATGTTGCTGTAGGTTACTTTCTTTTAGTATCCGTGGGGCCTAGCTTGACTTTTATGAAATTTGGATCCAAATTTATTTCCTCTTCTAAAATTGCTGCTATTCTCATTGAACAATGTGCTTTCTTTGCTATTGTTTTGCTTCACGTGGACATGGGCCTACTCACAATGCATGCACTGTTTCACTCTTTTTATTTTATTTTTCTTAATCGTGGGCTTAACTGTTCATACTTTGCACAATTTGAAATTTATTATAAAAATTAAATTAATAATTTCTTTTAATAAATAAATTACTAATGTCACAAAGTCACTAAAATTAAATATAATAAGATATAATAAAATCTATTTTTATAAGAAAAATATATAAAAAATAGGTTATTATCACATAGTCCCGCATTTATAACGTGTTGTAAGTGGACATGAGGAGTTTCATAATGCTTATGTGGCGCACCAATATGTTAGGTTGTCAAGTACTCTTGATGTATGCCTATATACACATTCAAATCCTTGGGTGATTGCTAGACTCCTATAAATCCAACAAGAGTGTCGTGGGTACCAAGTTGTGATGGGGGCAGATTGGTCATTCTAGTAGTAGGAAGAAGCTTCTTGGCACCTTTCTTGTCTAGAGTTGACTTTTCCTATGTCCCTTGGGAAGAGACATTCCTTTTACTCATTGTGTAAGGTCCTTGTCTTATTGGTTCTTGGGCTTGGTCCTTTAAGGCTCAAATCCTAGTATGAAACACTGCCCTTAGGTCAAGGCTTTGATGGCTATAAGAGTACAGTGCTCCGAGTTCTCTAGGGTTCGAGACAAGATCCTGGACTTCATCTTTTTGTGCCCTAAGTCTTCTTTGGCCAAGCGTTTTGCTCTTGACAAAGGAACAAGGATTTCAGATTTCCTTTTGTGCTTTGAGCCCTTCGAGGTAAGACGCTTCACTCTTGACCACAGGACATGGGTGGTGTGTGCCTCGAGTCCACTGAGGTTAAGCGATTTTTTTATTGACCACGAGACACGATGACTGGATGATAGGTGGATATGAGAACGTGGTTAGTTCTGTGATCGTGACTAAGGAATTTATGACGCTAGGATCCTTCCATTGTCCATCATGAAAGTTATTTGAAGTAGACAAAGGGGTGACACTTGGCTTGTTCGGAACATTCCTATTACTACGCCGATGTCTTTTTGCTTGTGTAATCATAGTCTTTTTGCCATGTGGCACCCAAGGATTTGCTTATGTGCAACGCTTGCTTAAAACGATTTTTATTACATTTTTATTCAAATATAAAACATATACGTTTATCGTAACATTTACATATTTTTTCACTTTTTAAAAAATGTACCGTTTAAAAATCATTTTTTACATGTTTTGTCGGCATAAATTTTTAAAGCGTCTTCAAAAAATATTTAAAACACTTTTTGCACTTGGCAATTATTTCAAATTTTGTTACACTTTCCAATTACCTCTAACCGTAGGTGGCAATTGGCGCTGGGTAGTCCCTATAAATTGGGGGGGGGGGGGTGAGGGGAGCAATTTTCATTTTTTGCTTCCCTCACTCTCTAAGACTCCTAGAGGCACCTTGTCTTTTCTACTCTCCCAGCGAAGACCATTGCTCTTAGGCCATTGTGCGTGGTGGTTCATTGTTCTTCCTTGTTCATCCTTACCAGCTGTTTCCTATTCTGATGAATATATCCCCCTTTTTCCCTTTTCTTTTCCATTATGCTATTTATGGTTGTAGTAAAGGAAACAATGAAAGATGGATAAGAGGCGTCTTCTCTAGAGGTTCTAGAACAACCCCTACCTTCACCATGTCACGCACAACGGGGTGTTAGACCAATTATGTACCGCAAGTGCACGGGTCGTTCAAGTAATACAGATACTGAGTAAAAGTTCATTCCCACGAGGATATATGGTTTCCATTACTAAGTAACAACTAATAGCTTAGCTAAATTCTATTCAAGGACATATAAAATAAAGAAATGCAAATAATCTAAATCTAAACTAAAAGATAATGGTTTAGAGATCTAGGAAATCCTTCTTCACCTCCTATTTCATACTAATGATATGCAATCCTTATAAGCAACATCAATGATTAGTTAGTTAGCTTGAGAATCTGATTTAGTCAAAAGCCTATATCTAGGTCGATCGATCCTGGTGTCATTCACCTAATCCACTATGTTTCTTATGTTTGCATGAGGACTAGTATAAATTCCACTAATGAACGATCTATTCTCAAACACACGCTAATACATGGCTAAAAGGTATATTTCTATCCCGTTAGCGAATCAACTCATCTAAACTAATTGAACTTGTCGAGCATGCATCAACCATACCATGTCCATCTCCACAAATCCCTATGTCTAGTTCATTTGCATCAATTAAGATTATACAATTGTTGATCAAACAGAAGCAAGCATTAAGCATAAGCATGGAAGAATAAAGCTAAACATCGATAGGTACTCAAAAGATAACATAAACATCAATACTCATATAAAGATCCAAAGTATTTCCTAAATACAGCTTAGCTAATCCATTGAACACGAATTACAGACAAAAACTATGCTCAAAAGATAGGGAAGAGAAGAGAAACAAAGGGAGAAGAGGAAGGAATCCATGGATAGCATCCTTGAAGCTTGAATCTCCTTCCATGAGGAAGATGGCATCCAACCTAGCCTCCCTAGGCTTCCAATCAGTCTAGAAATGAAGAACAGGCCGCAGTTTCTCTAAAACCTAGAAACTAAAATGGAGCTCTCCAAAAACTCTTAATACAAATCTATTTATAGACTCAGTAAAAACAGAGGCACGCCACGACATTCACCTTCCACGCCGTGGTGCATGTCAAGTTAGTCAAGGACGCCGCAACATTAATATGCCACGCCGCGGCGCTCAATTCTTCGTAGCACTCTGACTTTGGATGCAAGGTAGACTCACCGCTGCGGCGTTCAATTCCTCGGCTTCCAATCACAGAAGAACATGACTAGTTTGTCTCATAGACTCGCACGCCAAACACACAGCTTTGCTACTATTTTTACTCCTTTGGGTTCCTCTTGAGCTTTCTAATCAGCTTTGTAGCTCTTCCTACAACAGAGAAATCACCAAATTAATGACCAATGCAAAATCCACTTAATCTATAACATAATACGTACAGTTTGCTCAATATCATATAGGAAAGGTATCAGAATTAGATATAACAAATATAAACATAAAACTTTCCAAATATGCATGAATACAAGGACTTTAGCAATCTGAGAAATACAGATATGGGACACAAATAACTACATTTTGTGAAGTTATCACACCCCCAAACTTAACCTTTTGCTTGTCCTCGAGCAAAACAAAGTATGACCAAGTAAACTTTCTTAACAATTTATACACATCATGCATTCAGCAACTAGCAAGTTTCAATCTTTCTATTCTTCAATTAAACCAAAACTACTAGCATGTAATGATTACTTCAATCCATAAAAAGTACAAATGCCCCAAAACCAGCTTCACACATACACAATCTTTCACATGCTAACAATCCAGCTTCTTTCCATACAATTCACATTATCCACAAACATGCAAGATAAACTTCTCCTATTCAAATCATACACATCCGGATAAGATTATAAACATACCTGCATATGAATAAAAAAATCCACAAAATTGATCTTAAACTCTCTCTCCACTAATGCAAACCACACACAACTGAGGATCAGGAGGGTCTTTACAGCTTGTAATGCTAGGCCATGGTATTGGGCGTAAGAAAAGAAGGGAAATGATACATACAAACATTGAGACACATGCACATATGATTTCAAGACTTGAGCCACTAATTGAGATTAGAAGGGTATTCAACAGTGAAGGATCACAACTTGCCAAAACTATGCAATGTTTTTCATTTTTAGTTTTTCTTCTTTCATTGTTTGCTTTGCTTTTCTCTCTTTTCATTTTCTTTTTCTTTTTTTCTTTTACAAAGTAATTTCTTTTTCTTTCTTTTTTTCTTTTGATTGCATTTGGTTCCTTCAGGCTCATTCTTCTTAAACATATGTACCCCTACTCACTGGACTTACTTCAAGAAATAACACATCATGTACTCAACAAACATTAAAGGTAGGAAGAAAATGCAATGCTTTCACATGCATTAGAATGGTTAACTGGGTAAGGAATATGTGGATGAATGAAAAATATATAAGGCTAAACAATTATCAGGCTTCAAAATGGGACCTAAAGATATCATCATTTAGGGTAGGCTTTTTAAGGCTCAATCGGTCCAAAGAATGCCCTAATCATTTCCTCAGTCATGCACAATCTGGGATTTCGCCTCAAAAGAGTTTAAAAACAACTTCTAGGATCATCGAAACTCTATATGTACATCCATAAACTTTATCTAAATATATATTCTTATCATTTTCAAAGTTACACTTGCATGTAAGTGGAATGTAAATCATGCATAAAAAACAACTGAACTGTTTCACATGCTTCAAGATCACATAAGGTTTCACTCATAAGGGGGCAAATAGCAACCTTTCATATCATGAACAATCAAAACAACACCAACAATCTTTTTCAACAAAGCATGCATTCAAATATATTAAACTTTTCAATATGACATGCATACATCATTCGTATAAGAGTAAAAATTAAAACTTTTTTGCAAACCCATCAGTAATAACCAAATCAAATAGAAACTCATTGAAACATGGTGGCTATCACAACTGCATCAGAAAATATCATCACATGCATTACATAATACATCATACTCATACAAAGCTTGTAATGACACTCCCCCAAACTTAAGTGAGACAAAGTCCTCACTTTCCATGGTGCTTGAGTCTATAAACATCAAAAAATATGAGAGCTGAGTATACTACAAATATTTAATAAACAAAACTTAAACTAACTAACAATGTACAATATATACACTACAGCACAACATATTGTAGCACACAGCATCCATGCCACGGCATTTGATCAGAATGGGTGCCTTGAGTAACACCCAAAACAAGTAACTTCTCTTTTTTTTTTTTACAAGTTCAGCAAGTGGACGCCGCGGCGTGCAACTTGACGAGCGCCGAACTCAGTCAAAATTATAACCGAAGTTATTACCTAAACTTATAGTATAGTGAACAACACCGGATCGTCTCCTCAAGGATCGTAGATGCAATTTGATCAAATCAAGTGAAAGTTAGAAAAATGGGGGTTTTGATGGTTCAAGGATCGCAATGACAAGATTTAAAGAGAAATAACAATTAGAAGAACAGTCAATTCAGAAATCTATCCGAGATTGGGTGGATTCAATCATAGACCTTTCAACAAACATTTGAAGCACATTTGAACGGTTAACTTGGATCTAACCGAGACTCAAGATCGAGATCCAAAATTCATACTAGACAATCGTCCAGAATTCAATTGACAAGTAATAAACATAAATCTGCAATCGCTCCATTCATGTAGATATATATCAATTTAAGCACCGAATTCAATTAACCTAGGTACCAATCAGTAACCTAACCTCTTCAATTACATGATTAATTTAGATCAATCAGTTCTAAGTTTCATCACAAATCTTCAATCTTCATTTACGTGATTAATTCAGATTAATTAGTTCTAAGTTTAATCACAATACTTAATCTTAAAATAAACATAAACAGAATCACCATTCATGCATTCAAGATCAAGAAAACAGAAGAAGAAGAAGAGAAGAAGAATCCAAATATAAATCAAATACATTACATAGACCAAGGTCTCAAGAATCCAAACCACAATCTCTTCAAGAGTCCCAAATTGACCGAAAGTAGCTTAGCTCTCCATTACAATGAAGGAAATCATCAAAATATACAAGAACTATGAAAAGCTATCTCTAACACCAAGTGTGTGTTGTTCCTAGAGCTCTCCACATGCTTCCTTTTATAGAGGATTCATAGTAGTAGTAGATGGGTAGATGGGATTAGTAGGTGGATGAGTAGGTGGATGAGTAAGTGGGTGAGTAGGTGGGTGAGTAGGTGAGCTACCTTGTCTCCGAAATTCTTTATTGCTGAACTAATTGATTTCGTCATTTCTGAGCCAAGTGGTCTTCATGAAAGTTCTAGGAAATTGTCTAAGCTTTCCAATGGCTCTGAAAACACCCAAAAATTCGTCCTACAACCCAAGATATGACTCAATTACTACAGACTGTTCAGGACCAGTTTCAGCACCTCTGTTTTGACTTTCAGACCCAATATCTCCATCAAGGAGCCCGAATCAAGTTTTGTGCTTGACATGAAAGTTGTACATATGGGTCTTAAATTTCAGATTACAAATTTTCAGCCCATTTTATATGCCCAAACTCGAATTATGTTCTGGTTACTACACACTGTTCGGGTTCTAGTCACAAATCTCGTATTCTGATTTCCATGCCCAATTAGCTCCACTAGATGTCTGAAATTGACTTTGAGCTCTTCATCAAAGTTGTAGAGCTCTCTCTTATCTTTCCTACAAGGTAAAATTCATAATTATCAGACATTTAGAACTCAAGATATGGCTAAAATACAGAAACAGTGTAAGACCCGAATAATGCTGAAAAAATCAATTAAGTCTGATTCGAATTCAAATTTACAAAACATAATCAAATTCAGTCAATTAAGTACATGAAGAGTATAAATAACTAAACATAAGGGTTTCTTAATGAATAAAATATGTGATTATCAAATTCTCCCACACTTAGCTTTTTGCACTCCTGGGCAAAACATATAAAACTAAAGTTAGAAGACAAAGACAAACGACACAAACTTAAAAGCTAAAAACTCTAAAGGACTCAATGAAGCAAGAAGAGCAACAAGAAATTCAAGGGATCAAAGCATAAATGAGGTAACATTTCTTCACATCTTAAACCAACAAGCAAAGAAACTTCCGTTGAAAAGAATGAATTAAGAATGATGGATCTTCACAAGATTCCCTCTCAATCTCTCAAGTGTTTAAAAGGTAGGTATTTCACTCAATTCAACCCATAAAAATTGCACTACCATAAGCTTGCTTATCTTCTACTTCTCCACTACTCAAAACACATGCACACACAAATCATGAAGACTTTATTCAAGGTTGTAGTGAGGTTAAGGTAACAGAAGAGGATAAAATGGATATGAGAAGATAAATACCAAAGAGAATAAAAGCAAATGAGAGCTGAGTTCAAATAACAAGCATAAAAATTCATCTCAACTCTAATGTATATCCCTTTATATATTCATTTCCCAATCCTTTTCTCTTTTTTTTATATCTATATAAACATAACTATATACATACATTTTTCTTTTTTTTTTCTTTTTTTTAGGCACTCTTTCCTTTTTCAACAACCATTTTGTACACACACCCCCACACTTGTTCAAAAACTCATCCATTAACTAGGCTAATGTTCTTTTATTCCCTAGGGTAAAGTAAGAACACGATTTTTCATTTAAGGCGCATAATGAGCTAGAAACAAGGAATGGTCAAATAAGCTCAAAGGGGTTAAACAAAGGAAAATATACAAGGTTGGCAGGAATCAGAGAATTTTCAAGAAGTCAAAAGAGTGCTTGATATCATATTGAAAGGAAAGTTGGCTATTTGGTTAAACTAGCTAATTAAGAAAGAGGGCCTCAATCATGTTTATGCATGCAAGTGAAATGTAGCTTCAAAAAGAATCAAAGCAAGTTCTAGAGTGGTTATTAACATGAGTGAAAATCACACAAGAAAGAAGAGAATAACATAAATGTTGAATCCATCCATTAGGCTCAAAATCTCATAAGGTATGCATCCATCAAACTCAATTCATCAGTTCAATCATCCATCACCAAGCATATCAGATCAAGAAGGGAGAAAAGTTATTCAATCATGCAATGAACCCTTCTTTTTTTTTTTTTTTGAATTTTTTTTAACAAACGAAAAGAAACAAAACATGCTAAAATCTCTCCCCCACACTTAATATAACATTGTCCTCAATGTGAAAGAAAGAGATAGAAAAGAGCAACACAACCTGATAAGAAGTGAATCAACGCCAAGCAGAAAAGAAACACACTTGTCAATACCGCATCAGACCCTGAAAAGAAATCAAACAATAAAACTTTAGTACTAATTAGTTACTACCTAAAAAACTCCTTACTCTGCCACCAATTAAGATGCGTCTCAAGAGTAAAATTACTCCTTACTCTGCCATCACTAATTGGTTTAATAAGTACATGACAATCATATCATACTTTCCAAACAAAACAACAAAATTTTTGTTTTTTTTTGTTTTTTTTTTGTTTTTTTGTTTTTTTTTGGGTCAACTATCCTTCCCCCCCAACTAGATCACAACATTGTCCTCAATGTTAAAATATAGATGAGGAAAGGATAGAAGATATTACCTGTTAGAGAAAGCTGACACAAATTTAAACAGAAACAAAGTACAATAAAATGAAACCCATTAAAGAGAAAGTTTCAGATCTAGCTTTTTTTTCTTGTTACTTCCTTTGCTGCTTCCTGTTGACCAATCTATCTGAGCTAATGCCTGATCAGGTACATACTCAAAAGCTTCTAATTTATCAATGAGCTCATCAATAGTGGAGGCAGAGATAAGAAGTTGTCTTGCCGAAGGAGTGATAAATTTCTGTTCCACAACTTTGTCAAGAAAAAATAACAAAAGATCAAAGAAATTATTAACATTCAACAAACCAATGGGTTAATGGTGGATGTTCAGTTCGGCCCAAGAGACAATTTGAAAAATTTCTTCGAAAGTACCAAAACCACCCGGTAAGATAAGAAATGCATCAGAATTATCAACCATTGTTTTCATTCGTCCATGCATAGAGGTTACCTGAATTTCTTCTCCAACTGTCTTTCCAGTGATGTTATTTTCAGCTAAAGGTTTAGGAATAACACCTAAAACCTGACTGCCTCCTAAAAAGGCAGCAAGTGATACAGCCCCCATTAACCCACGACAACCTCCCCCATATACAAGATGAATATTCCTCGCAGCAAGTGATCGACCAAGAGTGCTAGTTGCGTTTACAAACTCTAATCCCTTCCCATAACTCGACCCACAAAAAACACAGACATTTTTGAGGTTACGAATAGAAGGCCCCATTCTATACTCTTACTCCCTTTGAGTGTTTCTGAGTTTGAAGGAAAATGGAGAAAATGGAGTGTTTAAATAAGAAAAAGAATGGAAAGGGAAATAATTGCACCTATAAGGGTAGGTTGGCTGTTGTCAGTAAAGGTTGAAATTAACAGACACAAATCTTTTTTTTTTTTTGATTTCAAGAAAACCATCAAGGTAAAGAAGTCTAGAAACCCCTGAAGGACCCTGCTCAAAGGATCGTCTGTACAAAAATCAAAATACAACAAAATGATACAAAGATAAAAGAAATAGAAAATGATGACATACCCGTATGTACAGTTTCTATGGCGTATCTTTATACTTTATTGCGTCATGAGTGCAGAGACATCACGTCCGTTTTTTTTTTTTTTTTTGTTTTTTTTTTGGTTCTTTTTTTTTTTTTTTTTTTTGGTGAAATTGTTAGAAAAACTTGATGAAAGATGAGTGTATACTTACTTAAGATTGGGATAGAGGTAGTTCACTCTTTTGGCTTTGTACCAAAGCATTGTTGACCAAGATTCGACCCATTCAAGACCAAATATGAACATAGGGCTCCCAAAAGGGACAAGTGGCCATAATACGACTGGCTGCCTCACATGTGGGATACAATCTACCTTCTTTATTTTTCAATTAAGAAGGCTGGATCAGGATGCATGCATTTTCCCATTCACGGTTTGTGTTACCAAAGCCAACCCTAAGACGTATACATAAATTTTTGTTTTGTTTTGTTTTGTTTTTTTTTGAAAGATGACATGAAGAAGAAGAAGAGGATGATATGTACAGATTGTTTGTGGATGTGGCTCACATCTGCCTCTGGTTTAACGTCCAGTAACGACTTAAACGTCTTCTATGAGTCGAGGATAAGCTTCCCATCCAATTTTCTTATAAATTGGCAAACAGGGTCTTTTAGAGTCAGATTCCCAAGACTGTAGCGTTTTACTTCATCCTTGAAGAGATTCCAAAATTTAAGAATTTCACGATGCACCAATCCACAAGAATGCGTCTCAAGAGTCAATAAGATATTATCTAATGACTCCTTACTCAGTCCATTCTTAGTGAAGAAAATTTTGTCTTCTCTATTTGCGGAAACCATCTCCAAAGTACGACATCGCTTGTTGCAGTTCCATCGTCCACATTTGTGACAGACTTGTAACCTTTTTGCTCTTCTCCTTTTAGAATATGAACTTCTTCCAAGACCGGGCATATATGAGTCAAATGAAATTGAGGACTCACCTGCTAATCGGACCTTTGCTTCAATTATCCAGCGTACATCTTCTGGCATACCTTTGTGCATTAACATTCTCAATCTTTCACATCGAACTTTGTAAATTTTTCTCAGAGCATTTTGAGGAAGAGAAGGAAAATGTTTTCTCAGGTTTGAAAGAATGACATCCATTTTGAAGGAGAAGAAGGGTTCAGTTATTTTGGGAAACTGAAAAATAAACCGACTCGAGAGTCACGGAGTACCGTATCCGCCACTTAACCAGCAACACAAAGAACTCAAGAACTTGGTTTTCCAGGAATGGTTGAGTCTTTGTCCATTAACTTAAGCGCAGTACCATTCCTAGGATCTTCAATATCTACGTCCCCAGAGGATACACGTGTTTGACAACAAAAGAACCGCGCCACCTAGATCTCAATTTTCCAAGGAGTAGGTGCAGATGATAATCTCAAAGCGTAACTTTTTGACCAATTTCCGCAGCCTTTTGCAAAAGGTGTAACGCACCTTTAATAAAGTAGGCCAATAAAATCCATACCGTAAGATTTTCGCAGTTGTTGTCGCCGAAGAAAAAATGACCTCCATATGCTTCGAGTGACACTACCTACCTCATTGTCGGGCACACAAATTGTTTTTTTTTTTTTTTTTTTTTTTTTTTTTTTTTCTTTTTTTTTTCATTCATAATGCGGATGGAGAAGGTTCATCACCTCCACTTCTGCATTCTCTGGAAGTTCATGATACTATTTGAGGCGGTGTCCATTTACGATGAAAGCTTTGACAGTGACCTCACTTTTAATCTGAACAACACTATAAGGAAAAACATTAGTAACAATAAATGGTCCATCCCATCTAGACCTTAATTTGCCAGGCATGAGTCAGAGGCGGGAGTTATAGAGGAGAACTTTTTGACCAATCTCAAA
Source organism: Ormosia emarginata (assembly GCA_029884605.1). Taxonomy (NCBI): domain Eukaryota; kingdom Viridiplantae; phylum Streptophyta; class Magnoliopsida; order Fabales; family Fabaceae; genus Ormosia; species Ormosia emarginata. The sequence goes on along the minus strand of JAQQTP010000068.1, from coordinate 19,040,967 downwards.
TGTTTTCCTCAGAATCAACTTATCATGGAAGGCTTTAGTCTTCTCCTTATAAAGTTTGGAACTTTCATAAGCCTTCAAGCGGATCTCCTCCAATTGCTGCAGCTGCAGCTTCCTCTCCATACCTGCTTGATCTAGGTCCATGTTGCACCTTTTCACCGCCCAGAATGCATGATGCTCAATTTCCACCGGTAGGTGGTAGGCTTTTCCAAAAACAATCCGATACGGAGACATCCCAATTGGTGTCTTATAAGCAGTTCGATAAGCTCATAAAGCATCCTCGAGCCTCTTGCTCCAGTCCTTTCTGTTAGGTTGAACTGTCTTCTGGAGTATCTGTTTAATTTCTCTGTTGGAGACCTCGGCTTGCCCATTGGTTTGGGGGTGGTAGGGTGTAGAAACCTTGTGTTGGACTCCATACTTCTTCATCAAAGCCTCCATGCTTCGATTGCAAAAATGTGAACCTTGATCACTAATGATGGCTCTCGGGACTCCAAACCTACGTAAAATCATGATCTAATAAAATCCACAACAACTTTAGAATCATCAGTCCGAGTGGCCTTAGCCTCCATCCATTTAGATACATAATCCACAACAAGCAGAATGTAAACAAAACCAAATGATACAGGAAAAGGACCCATAAAGTCAATACCCCAAACATCAAAAATCTCACAGAATAATAAGGGTTTCTGGGGCATCTCATTCCTACGAGAAGTATTCCCTGTTCTCTGGCATTGATCACAAGATTTGCAAAACATATATGTATCATGAAATAGAGTGGGCCAATATAATCCAGAGTCTAAAACTTTCCTAGCAGTCCATTGAGGACCGAAGTGGCCGCCACATGCAAGTTTATGACAAAAGCTAAGAATGGAATAGAATTCATCATCAGGCACACATCTCCTAATTACCTGGTCACTGCAAAATCTCCATAAGTAAGGATCATCCCACACATAATACTTTGACTCACTTTTCAATTTATCAATCTTAGCCTTAGTGAAATGTGCAGGTATTACTTTAGCAACTAAGAAATTAATGAAATCCAGAAACCAAGGGATGTTGCCTTGCAGCTTGAAAAGCTGCTCATCAGGGAAAACATCATGGATGGGAAAAACATCTGCCTCCCTTTCAATTCGACTCAAGTGATCAGCCACCAAATTCTCCGCTCCACTCTTGTCACAGATCTCAATATCAAACTCCTGGAGGAGCAACATCCACCTAATCAACCGGGGCTTGGCATTGGGCTTCTTCAGGAAAAACTTTAATGCTGCATGATCTAAAAACACAACCACTCTAGAACCAAGCAAATATGATTGAAATTTATCTAAAGCAAAAACAATTGCTAAAAGTTCCTTTTCAGTTGTGGTGTAGTTGATTTGTGCAGGATCTAAAGTTCTCGAAGCATAGGAAATGACATGAGATACTTTACCGACCCTTTGTGCAAGAACAGCTCCCAATGCATAATTAGAGGCATCACACATCAGCTCAAATGGAAGTGTCCAATCCGGTGGTTGGATGATAGGTGTACTGGTCAATGCCTGCTTCAATTGATTGAAGGCATCCTAGCACTTCTTGTCAAAGTGAAACTCCACATCTTTTTGCAGTAAGTTGGATAGCGGAAGTGCAATTTTGCTGAAATCCTTTATGAACCGCCGATAGAAACCTGCATGACCAAGGAAAGAACGAATCTCCCGCACGCATGTGGGGTAAGATAGGCATGAAATAACATCTATTTTTGCAGGATCTACCTCAATACCCTCACGAGATATCACATGCCCTAAGACTATACCTTGTTCTACCATGAAATGACATTTCTCAAAATTTAGAACGAGGTTAGTCTTAATGCATCTATGCAAGACCTGAGCTAGACTATCTAAACATGTATCAAAGGAAGATCCATAGACAGTAAAATCATCCATAAATATGTCCATGCAATTTTCTAAAAATCGAAAAGATACTTACCATACACCTCTCGAAAGGTGCACGAAGCATTGCATGACCAAAAGGCATCCTCCTCGTATGCAAATGTGCCAAATGGACAAGTGAAAGTAGTCTTCTCTTGGTCTTCTGGGCTATATGAATCTGAAAATAGCCCGAATATCCATCCAGGAAACAATAATGTGACTTGCCGGCTAACCGCTCCAACATCTGATCAATGAAGGGCGGCGGGAAATGATCCTTTCTCGGTAGCCTGGTTGAGCCGCCTATAATCAATGCAAACTCGCCAACCGTTTTGAACTCGTGTGGGCACAAGCTCATTGTTCGATTCGCAACCACTGTGACCCCAGATTTCTTGGGAACCACTTGCACGGGGCTCACCCATTGGCTGTCAGATATGGGATAAATAATGCCAGCTTGAAGCAACTTTGTAACTTCCTTCTTTACCACATCTAGAATCAGGGAATTTAGTCTCCTTTGGGGCTGTCTAACTGGTTTAATCCCTTCTTCCAATAAAATCTTATGCATGCATGTGAAGGGGCTAATACCAGGAATATCTGCAAGAGTCCATCCGATGGCTTGCCTATTCTGCCTCAAAATCTGCAGTAATTTTTCTTCTTGATCAGTTGTAGGTTTTTAGCAATGATCACCTAGGAGTGTCTCACCATCTCCCAAATATGCATATTTAAGATGGTCCGGTAAAGTCTTCAACTCCAAGGATGGAGGTTGCACAATGGAAGGTAACAAGTAATCTGAAAACAACTAACTCAACAACATTAATTTCAAAGATGGTACTCGACTCTCATTCTCAATTGTTGCATCATCGCACAATTGTATCATTACTCATAATAGAATAAATCTCAAAGACATGCAAAGACATGGTTCAATATCACAAGTGGCACATGTATCACAAGAAACAGAACCAAGATAGTCAACAATATCGTGGAATTCAAGATATAAATCAAGATAGACATCATCAACCAAAGATCTCAATCATATCAACATGGAAAATGAATGCTCCTCTAGGGGTGTCTCATGGCATCAAAAATGTTAAATTGTACCAAATTGTCGCCAAACTCCATAGAAAGGGTGCCGGATGCACGTCTATCTTAGTCTTGGCGGTCTTGAGGAATGGTCTCGCCTAGAATCAATGGAGCATGGTTTGTTGGAGACTCATCTTCTATGTCCAGTAATGTAGAAATCACTCACTGGAAAAATCAACTCATTCACCCGAACTAACATATCTTCCAAAGACATCTCATACGGGATGAGCAAAGTGGCTCTATTTGCCAACCGAATCACGATACCAGTGGGTTGCAAAGTACCAATGTTTAAACACTTATACACTGACATGGGCATGACATTGATCGAAGCACCCAAATCTAGCATTGCATGCTCAAATCTAGAGTTGCCAATTGTACAAGAAATTGTGAAAGTTCCGGGATCTTTGCATTTTTGTGGCATGCTTGGCAGAATCATTGCAGAAACATTTCTACCTATGCTGATCTTCTCATTCCCTTTCAACCTTCTCTTATGAGTGCACAACTCCTTGAGAAATTTAGCATATTTTGGAATTTGCTTGATTGCATCTAGGAGGGGAATATTGATTTCCACTTTCCTGAATGTCTCCATAACTTCTTTTTTCATTTATGCTTGCATTGTTCTCTTGGATTATGTGATCCTATTTGGAAAAGGTAATGGAATGGTAACATCTGTTCTCGGACCGACCATCCATTTCCCGGAATTCAGAACGTTCTCGAATTCTCTGCAATTTTCTTCAAGGGCACAGATTTCGACCGAATTATCCATTTCCTATTGCTTTTGGTCAATTTCTCGATTCTTTGTAAGGTTGGAACATAAACTTCTTTGCCACTTCTCAAGGTAATTGCACTTACGTTGCTGATAAACACATATTTTATTCATTAAAAAACCCTTATATTTAGTCATTTACACTCTCCATATTCTTAATTGATTGAGTTTGACATGATTTTGTGAGTTTGAGCTCAAATTGGTCCTAATTGAATATTTTCAGCATTATTGAGATTTTACACTGTTTCTGTATTTTGGTCATAACTTGAGTTCCTGATATCTGAAAATCATGAATTTTATCTTGTAGGAAAGCTAAGAGGAAGCTCTACAACTTTGATGAAGAGCTCGAAGTCCGATTCAGATGTCTAAGGGACCTAAGTTTACATGGAAGTCAGAATACGGGTTCTGTCAGTAGAATCCGAACAGTGTGTACTCATAAAATCATATCTCAAGATGTAATAATGGAGATGGGCTGAAATTTGGACAGTGGATAGTCAAGATCCAAATAAACAACTTTCATGAAGAACACATTTTCAGAAAAAGAAGTCTATTAGGTCATTTTTAGCTTGCAAGTCGGAACAGAGGTGCTGAAGTTGGGTTTGAGCAACCTACGGTATTTGGGACATATCTTGGGCTTAAGGAAGCCAAATTGGACGAACCAGCTATCCATTTTATAGCCAAGACAAGGATCTACAACTTTCATGAAGAACACTTTTCGTGGTTCTGAAGTATAGTGGGTCGTTTTTGGCTTCCAAGTCAGACACGAAATTTTCGTCCTCAACCACCCACTCATCCATCCACTAATCCACTCATCCATCCACTAATCCACTCATCCACTCATCCACTCATCCACTAACTCACCCATTCATCCACTCATACACTAATCCAACCACTTAACCACTCCACCCACTCATCCACTAATCCATCCACTCATCCATCCACTCACCCATTCATGTCCATAATTTCCCACTCACCAAAAGTCCTTTGGCATTTTTCACTAATTCAACCACTCAACCATTCCACTCACTCATCCACTAAACCAATCCACTAAACCAACCCACTAATCCATCCACTCAAACACTCCACTCACTCACCCACTCATCCACCCACTTCCCTTTGTCATTTTGTTACCTTAGACTTCTATAAAAGGCACCATTTATCATGAACAAGATGTAACTCTCCTTCATTTTCTCTCTTAGTTTCTTGTTTCTTCATAGTTTCTTCTTGTTTCTTCATAGTTTTTCTTGTGATTTCTTTCTAGCTATGTGTAACTAAACCTCCCTTGGTTAAGGGGGTGATGAAACCGCTAGTATTAATGTTGTAAACTTTGCATATTTGATTATTTCAACACGCTTATGTTTTTATTCATATATTTCTGAATCTATTGTTGGTATGAAGGTTTTTGTACTTGTTCCTACTTTCAAAGTAGTAGATCTAGGTTTATTATGCGCGGTTGCGGTAGTAGATCTAGTGGGATGTATGATGTTCATGTGGGTATAATTATCTTTGTGCTATTTGCCGCTTTATAAAAGTGGTAGATCTGGGTTTATTATGCGCGGTTGCATGTATTAGATCTAGAGAAATATATGTTCTAAGTAATTTAATCCCGGTGTGTGATTAGACCTTAGTGTAATTGGTTTTCTAAATCTTAATGCAATTGTTGGATAGTTGTAAGAGCGGTTGCTTTATGACTAATCGGTGATTAGGAGTTGATTTGAGCGGTTGCTAAATTGGCCAACACGTAAGGAAAACAGAGATTTAATATCACAATTGCATAAAAACATAATTGAGCATGTTGGAATAAAAGGATATGTGGATTTACATTATCATATAAATCTAGTGGTGGATTCAATCTCTTAACCAATTTTCTTATATTGTTGATTTCAGTTTGTTTATTGTTATCTTTGAAGTCGTTCATTGTTCATCAAAACTCCAAAACCCCCTTTTACTCGTTTATTGTTAATCGAGTCTAAATTGGGAATTGTTTAATAGTGTTAATTGAATTGGTTCTCGTGGATCGACCTTTACTAACTACAACTAGTTGTAAGGTTTTTATTTTCTCGGTGGGCCTCGACAACCGATTTTTATCTTAATTTTAATCACTACATCCGCACGCATCGAATTTTGGCGCCGCTGTTCTTGGAACCAATTTTTTCAATTACACTATTAATTTATTTCCTATTTTTATTCTGTTTTTATTTTATTTTATTTTATTTTATTTTTAATCTTTCTTTCTCGAGTGTTTTGTAGGTGTTGATGTCCTTTGAAGGAGTAGACGAAGGATTGCTAAATTTGAGGAACTATATTGATCAACTCACTTCACATCCTCAATTTCCCTTCCATCCGCTAACTTCCAACTCACACCGCCGACATTGAAGTCGCCTGTTACATTGATCTATCAAGTTCGAGACATTTGAGCCATTGAAATATCTCAAGAAGAAGTGACAATGGCGTAAAACACTTTAAGGGCATTGGGTGCTCCAGATCTAGATCAACAAATCTTTTTGCATAGACATTCTTGAAAATGAAGAGGTATTTGAATTGAAATCCGGTTTAATCCATCTCTTGCCATCTTTCAATGGATTACCCGAGAGGACCCCAACAAGCACTTGAAGGAAATCCATGTGGTATGTTCTAGCATGAAACCTGCAGAATTCATGTAGAGCAAGTCAAGTTGAGAGCTTTTCCATTCTCATTGAAAGACTCACCTAAGGAGTGGCTTTACTACTTGCCACCCGGATCCATCTAATCATGGCAGGACATGGCCCGAACTTTCCTAGACAGATACTTCCCCCGCCTCAAAAGCCGCAACAATCGAAAAGAAATCTATGGTATTCAACAAAGGCATGGGGAATCACTCCATGACTACTGGGAGAGATTTAAGAAGCTATGTTTCACCGCTCTCATCATCAAATAAGTGAGCAACTTTTAATTCAGTATTTCTATGAAGGCTTACAAGTGATGGATCGCAACATGATTGATGCTGCTAGCGGAGGAGCATTGATTGATAAAACTCCTCAAGAAGCTAGAAACTTGATCTCAAGAATGGCTGCCAATACTCAACAATTCTACTCTAGAAATGACACTGGAGTAAGAGCAGTGAAAGAAGTAGAGACAACCAGTATACAACAGCAAATGACTCAATTGACTGCTATGGTTCAAATGTTAATGGATTCGTAAAAGCACCAGTTCATGCTTGTGGGATCTGTTGTTCATCTGGACATCCCACTGATATGTGTCCCACTCTCCAAGAAGACACAAATGAGGAGGTAAGAGCAGTAGGGGGATATGCTGGACTTTCAAAAAATTACAACCCCTACTCAAACACATATAATCCGGGTTGGAGGGATCATCCAAATTTCAGCTATGCAAAGCAACCTCAAAATCAACCTCCAAATTTTATGGACCTCCAGATTCCAACAAAGGCAAGTACCTTTCCCTCGAGACAAGAAGCAAGTTCAAGCTCCTAAGCAATCTGAGCCTTCATTAGAGGAGCTAGTAAAACAAATGGCCACTAATAATTTGCACTTCCAACAAGAAACAAATGCAACTATACAAAGTTTCAAACAAGAAACAAGGACTGCAATCAATAACTTGCAGAATCGGATAGGACAGCTTGTCCACGAGAATTCAACAAGTTTCAAAGCCAAGCTTCAGGGAAACTACCCTCACAAATGTAAGTGAATCCGAGGGAAAATGCTAGTCTTTGTCACATTGAGAAGCGGAAAGACGATGGATGAGCCTACCTCTCTTCCACCAATCATTCAAGAGAAGGATGAACCACCCAAAGAAGCAAATGATAAGGGGCAAACTTCCAAAACCCCTAAGGTAAGTATTTCTCGAACCCCTTCCTAAATATGTCACTAAAGCTCCTTTTCCTAGTAGGTTGGTTAAAACCAAGAAAGAAGAAGCGAAAAAAGAAATACTTGAGACTTTTAGGAAGGTAGAGGTTAATATCCCTTTGTTAGATGCCATTAAGCTGTGTACCTAGATATGCAAAATTTCTGAAAGAATTATGCACTAACAAGAGGAAGTTAAAAGGAAATGAAAAGGTCCAAGTGGGAGAAAATGTTTCAAATTGTAATTAAAAAGAAACTCCCAACCAAATGTAAGGACCCTGGCACATTCACCATTCCATGCACTATAGGTAACACAAGGTTTGAAAGGGTAATGCTTGATTTAGGTGCATCTATAAATGTCATGCCATATTCTATTTATGCATCTTTATACTTGGGTCCTTTGGAACCCACTGGGTGTTGTTATTCAATTGGTCGATAGATCTAATGCATACCCTAAGGGTGTGGTTGAAGATGTTTTGGTACAGTGAATGAATTAGTGTTTCCTACAGACTTCTATGTTTTGGACATGGAAGAGGATGAGTCTCCCAAATCTGCTCCTATCTTGCTAGGAAGACCATTTTTGAAGACCGCACGGACAAAAATTGATGTGCACTCGAATTCTAACAATGGAATTTGATGGGGAATTAATTAGATTCAATATTTTTGAAGCTATGAGATACCCAAGTGAAGTGCACTCGCTTGTTTAATTGATTCTTTTGATCCTTTTGATTCTTTAATTTCTCAGCTTTTGATACCGACCATTTTGATGCTCTTGATACAATTCTAACTCATAGCTTAGATGTACAGAGGAAAAGAAGAAGAGTGAAGAAGAGCCATGGAGTGAAGACATTGATGAAATTGTTGCACTTTACAAGAGCTCTCTTCCACTCCGTAAGAGCATGAGGTAACTTTTGTTGATTTACCTCGTTACTACCGATATACCTCAACCTTCTATTGTGCAGCACCTGAATTGGAACCGAAAGCACTACCCGATCATCTTAAATACATCTTCTTGGGGAGAAGGACACCCTTCCAAGAATAATTGCAAAGTCACTCACCCAAGAGCAAGAAGAGAAACCGGTAGTCGTTTTGCAGAACATAAGACACCCATTGGTTGGTCAATAGCCGATATCAAGGGTATTAGTCCCTCCGTTTGTATGCACAGATATTAATGGAAGAGGATACTAAACCTATGTGAGAGACCCTCAACGGAGATTGAATCCTCCCATGATGGAGGTTGTGAAAAAGGAGATACCGAAGCTCCTAAGTGTGGGGTGATCTACCCCATTTCGACAAAGAAGTGGGTAAGCCCACCTGTAGTAGTAAAGAAATCTGAAATTACCGTGGTAAGAAATGCTGAAAATGAGCTTATTCCCACTAGGTTACGCATGTGGTGGCGTGTTTGTATTGATTACAGGAAGTTGAATGCCGCACGAGAAAAGACCACTTTCCTTTACCTTTCATTGATCAAATGTTAGAAAGATTAGTGGTCATTCTTATTATTGTTTTCTCGGATGATTTTTCAGTGTTACAATTAGATTGCCATAGCTCCGTAAGACCAAGACAAGACTACATTCACTTGTCCATTTGGTACCTTTGCATATAGGCGAATGCCTTTTGGACTCGCAATGCACCAGGAACTTTCCAAAGATGCATGATGAGTATATTTTCTCGATTACATTGAAAACATCATTGAGGTTTTTATGGATGACTTTAGTGTCTTTGGAAATGATTTTGAAAATTGTTTGGAACATTTAACTTTGGTGCTTAAAAGATGTATTGACACTAACCTGGTACTGAATTGGGAAAAATGTCATTTCATGGTGAATGAAGGTATTGTGTTAGGTCATGTAATTTCGCTAGGGGAATTGAAGTAGATAAAGCTAAGGTAGAACTCATGCATTCTTTGCCACCACCCACTAGTGTGCGGGAGATTCGTTCTTTTATTGGTCATGCAGGTTTCTACCGGAGATTCATTAAAGACTTTTCTAAAGTCTCATTGCCCCTTTGCATACTTCTTCAAAAAGATGTTAATTTTAACTTTGATGAGAAATGTATGGAAGCTTTCAATAAACTCAAGAAGTTGTTAACTGTTGCGCCTATCATCAGGCCACCCAACTGGGAGTTACCTTTTGAACTAATGTGTGATGCCGTGACTTTGCAAGAGGAGAGCTGTCTTGGGACAACGAGTTGATAGAGTTCCTTATGCCATTTACTATGCATCAAGGACTCTAAATGATGCTCAACTTAATTACTCAACCACGTAAAAGGAACTTCTAGTCGTTGTATTTGCTTTAGAAAAATTTAGATCATATCTAATTGGTTCTAAAGTGATTGTGTTTTCAGATCATGCAGCCTTGAAGTATCTTCTAACAAAGAAAGAAGCAAAGCCTAGATTGCTCGATGGATTTTATTGCTCCAGGGAATTTGACTTGGAGATTAAAGACAAGAAAGGGAGCGAAAACTTGGTGGCCGATCACTTGAGTAGATTGGTAATCGAAGAGGAAGAAATGCCTATCATGGAGACTTTTCCTGATGAATATTTGATGGTTGTCAACACCATAATCCCTTGGTATGCCGACATTGTTAACTACCTGGTTACTAAGGACTTTCCGGAGGATTTGAACAAGGCCCAAAGAGATAAATTAAGGACTGATCAGAATACTATATCCGGGATGACCCGTACTTATGGAAGCATTGTGCAGATCAAGTCATTAGGAGGTGCATTCCCGATTCTCGAGACACACTCCATCCTCTCCTTTTGCCACACCTATGCATGTGGAGGACACTTTGGCGATAAAAGGACAGCCAATAAAGTGCTTGACAAAGTGGTTTCTATTGGCCTTCAATTTTCAAAGACGCTTACAACTTCGTAAGTCTTGTGACCGCCGTCGAGAACAGTAATATTGGTCCTCGTAATCAAATGCCTCGGACTCCGATCATTTTTGTGGAACTCTTTGATGTGTGGGGTATTGATTTCATGGGACCATTCCCTCCTTCATTTGGTTTCACATACATTCTTTTATCTCGTTGATTATGTGTCTAAATGGGTGGAAGCAAAAGCCACTCGATCCGATGATTCTAAAACTCAAGCAGATTTTGTTAAGTCACATATTTTCTCCAGTGTTCGGGACCCCAAGGGCTATCATCGGTGACCAAGGGACCCATTTATGCAACAAAACCTTTGATGCTCTATTGAAGAGATATGGAGTAATGCACAAAATTTCCACTCCTTACCATCCACGTACAAAATGGGCAAACCGAAGTGTCCAACCGGAAATTAAGTCAATCCTTGAAAAGACAAAGTGAATCCCTCAAGAAAGGATTGGAGCACTCGACTTGAAGATGCTTTATGGGCTTATAGGACTCGCCTATAAGACTCCCATCGGCATGTCACCATTTCGGTTGGTGTATGGAAAGCCCCGTCATTTGCCCGTTGAGTTGCAACATCGATCTTACTTGGGCCATTAAACAAGTTAATATGGAATTGGAAGGTGCTTTGGAAAGCAAAGGAAGTTCCAAGCTATGAATTAGAAGAACTAAGAAATGAGGCCTTTGAGAATGCCCCGATTTATAAGACTAAAGCTAAGGCATTCCACGACCAATTGATTTCCGTAAAGAAATTTCACAGAGGACAAAAAGTCCCGCTATTCCAATCAAGACTCAAATTATTTCCGTGTAAACTGCGTTCTAAGTGGATTGGGCCGTTTGTGGTAACTAATGTTTTTCCTTTTGGTGCAGCTTGAGATCGAGTGAAAATTCGGCAAAGCATTTAAGGTCAATGGTCATCGTCTCAAACCATATCATGAACTTCCCGACAAAGTGCAGAGATGGAAGTGATGACCCTCATCCTTCCACAATATGAGGAGCAAGGAAAGTATCATCATGCCTGGCCGAGGACAATAAACTAAGCGCTCATTGGGAGGCAACCCAACCAGATTTGCTCTCTTTATCCCTTTTTATTTTGTGTTTTCATTAGTTCCTTAGATTATGTTTTTATCTGTTTGTTGGTTGTAAGCATTTGAATCTCTAAAAAAAAAAAAAAAAAAAAGCAATGGTGTGCGACAATAAGGTAGGTAGTGCCATTAAATTTTGTCACTCGGAAGCATGTGAAGGTCACTTTTCTTCAATGACAACAACTCGCGAAAATCTTGCAAGATGGATTTTATTGGCCTACTTTATTCAAGGTCTCGTTACACCTTTTGCAAAAGTTGCGGAAATTGGTCAAAAAGGTTCTCGCTTTGAGATTATCATCCGCACCTACTCCTTGAAAAATTGAGATCTAGGTGGCGCGGTTCTTTTCTCATGTCAAACACGTGTATCCTCCGGGGCCGTAAATATTGAGGATCCTAGGAATGGTAATGCGCGTAAAGTTAATGGACAAAGACTCAACCATTCCCGGAAAATCAAGTTCTTGAGTTCTTTGTGTTGCTTAAGCTAAGTGGCGGATACGGTACTCGTGACTCTCAAGTCGGTTTATTTTTCGCTTTCCCAAAATAACCGAATCCTTCTTCTCCTTCAAAATGGATGTCATTATTTCAAACCCGAGAAAACATTTTCCTTCTTTTCCTCAAAATGCTCGAGAAAAATCTACAAAGTTCGATGTGAAAGATTGAGACCGTTAATGCACAAAGGTATGCCGAAGATGTACGCTGGATAATTGAAGCAAAGGTTCGATTAGCGGTGAGTCCTCAATTTCATTTGACTCATATATGCCCTGGCTTGGAAGAAGTTCATATTCTAAAAGGAGAAGAGCAAAAAGGTTACAAGTCCGTTACAAATGTGGACGATGGAACCGTAACAAGCGATGTCATACTTTGGGGATGGTTTCCGCAAATAGAGAAGATAAAATTTTCTTCATTAAGAATGGATCGAGTAAGGAGTCATTAGATGATATCTTATCGACTCTTGAGACGCATTCTTGTGGATTGGTGCATCGTGAAATTCTTAAATTGTGGAATCTCTTCAAGGATGAAGAAAAACGCTACGCCTTGGGAATCGACTCTAAAAGACCCCGTTTGCCGCTTTATAAGAAAATTGGATGGGAAGCCTATCCCGACTCATAGAAGGCGTTTAAGCCGTTTCTGGACGTAAAACCAGAGGAAGATGTGAGCCACAATCACAACAATCTGTACATATCATCTTCTTCTTCTTCTTCTTCTTCTTCTTCTTCTTCTTCATGTCATCTTTCAAAAACAAAAAAAAAAAAAAAAAAAAAAAAAAAAAAACAAAAAAAAAAAAAAAAAAAAAAAAAAAAATTATGTATACGTCTTAGGGTTGGCTTTGGTAACACACACCGTGAATGGGGAAATGCATGCATCCCGATCCAGCCTTCTTAATTGAAAAACAAAGAAGGTAGATTGTATCCCACATGTGAGGCAAACCAGTGCATATTATGGCCACTTGTCCCTTTTGGGAGCCCTATGTTGCGCCGGTCTTGAATGGGTCGAATATCGGTCAACAATGCTTTGGCACAAAGCCGAAAGAGCAGACTACCTCCATCCCAATCTTAAGTAAGTATACACTCATCTTTCATCAAGTTTTTCTAACAAATTCAAAAAAAAAAAAAAAAAAAGAGAGAGGACGTGATGTCTACAGCACTCATGACGCGCAAAGATAAAGATACGCCATGGACACTGTACATACAGTATGTCATCATTTTCTATTTCTTTTATCTTTGTATCATTTTGTTGTATTTTAATTTTTGTACGACGATCCTTTGAGCAGGGGTCCTTCAGGGGTTTCTAGACTTCTTTACCTTGATGGTTTTCTTGAAGTCAAACAAAAAAAAAAAAAAATAAAAAAAAAAAAAAAAAAAAAAAAAAAAAAAAAAAAAAAAAAAGAGGAGAAAAGATTCTGTGTTTCTTAATTTCAACCTTTTCTCGACAACACCAACCTACCCTCATAGGTGCAATTATTCCCCTTCCATTCTTTTTCCTACTTAAACACTCCATTTTCTCCATTTTCCTTCAACTCGAAACACTCAAAGGGAGGAAGAGTATAGAATGGGGCCTTCTATTCGTAATCTCAAAAATGTCTCGTGTTTTTGTGGGTCGAGTTATGGGAAGGGATTAGAGTTTGTAAACGCAGTTAGCACTCTTGGTTGATCACTTGTTGCGAGGAATATTCATCTTGTATATGGGGGAGGTTGTCGTGGTTTAATGGGGGCTGTATCACTTGCTGCATCTATAGGAGGCAGTCAGGTTTTAGGTGTCATTCCTAAACCTTTGGCTGAAAATAACATCACCGGAAAGACAATTGGAGAAGAAATTCTTAACATCTATGCATGGACGAATGAAAACAATGGTTGACAATTCTGATGCATTTATTGTCTTACCAGTGTGGATTTGGTACTTTAGAAGAAATTTTTCAAATTGTCTCTTGGGCGAACTAAACATCCACCATAGACCCATTGGTTTGTTGAATGTTAATAATTTCTTTGATCTTTTGTTATCTTTTCTTGACAAAGTCATGGAACAAAATTTATCACTCCTTCAAAAAGACAACTTCTTATCTCTCCTCCACTATTGATGAGCTCATTGATAAATTAGAAGCTTTTGAGTATGTACCGATCCCAGATTAGCTCAAATAGATTGGTCAACAGAAGCGGAAGGAAGTAACAAGAAACAAAAGCCAGATCTGCGACTTCATCTTTAATGGGTTTCATTTTATTGTACCTTGTTTCTGCTTAAATTTGTGTCACTTTCTCCAACAGTAATATCTTCTCGTCCTTTACTCATCTATATTTTAACATTGAGGACAATGTTGTGATTTAGTTGGGGGAAGGATAGTTGACCCAAAAAAAAAAAAAAAAAAAAAAAAAAAAAATAAAAAAATAAAAAAATTTGTTGTGTCTGTTTGTAAAGTATGATATGATTGTCATGTACTTATTAAATCAATTAGTGATGGCAGAGTAAGGAGTAATTTTACTCTTGAGACGATCTTAATTGGTGGCGAGTAAGGAGTTTTTTTAGGTAGTAACTAATTAGTACTAAAGTTTTATTGTTTGATTTCTTTTCGTGGTCCGATGCGATCGACAAAGGTGTTTCTTTTCTGCTTGGTGTTGATTCACTTCTTATCAAAGTTGTGTTGCTCTTTTCTATATCTCTTTCACATTGAAGGCAATGTTATATTAAGCGTGGGGGAGAGATTTCAAGCATGTTCTTTTTGTAAAAAAAAAAAAAAAAAAAAAAAAAAGAAAAAAAAAAGGGGTTCATTGCATGATTGAATAACTTTTCTCCCTTCTTGAACTGATATGCTTGGTGATGGATGATTAAATTGATGAATTGAGTTTGATGGATGCATACCTTGTGAGATTTTGAGCCTAATGGATGGATTCAACATTTATGTCATTCTCTTCTTTCTTGTGTGATTTTCACTCATGTTAATGACCACTCTAGAACTTGCTTTGATTCTTTTTGAGGCTACATTTCACTTGCATGCATGAACATGATTGAGGCCCTCTTTCTTAATTAGCTAGTTTAACCAAATAGCCAACCTTGTTTTCAATATGATATCAAGCACTCTTTTGATTTCTTGAAAATCCTCTGATTCCTGCCAACCTTGTATATTTTCCTTTGCTTAACCCCTTTGAGCTTATTTGACCATTCCTTGTTTCTAGCTCATCATGTGCCTTAAATGAGAAATCGTGTTCTTACTTTACCTTAGGGAATAAAAGAACATTAGCTTGGTTAATGGATGAGTTTTTGAACAAGTGTGGGGGTGTGTGTACAAAATGGTTGTTGAAAAAGAAAAGAGTGCCCAAAAAGAAAAAAAAAAATGTATGTATATAGTTATGTTCATATATATAAAAAGAAAGAAAAAAAAAAGTAAAAAAAAACCAAGTGTTTAAAAAAGAAAAGGATTGGGAAATGAATATGTAAAGGGATATACACTAGAGTTGGGATGAACTTTTATGCTTGTTATTTGAACTCACTCTCATTTGCTTTTATTCTCTTTGGTATTTATCTTCTCATATCCATTTTATCCTCTCCTGTTACCTTGACCTCACTACAACCTTGAATAAAGTCCTCATGATTTGTGTGTGCATGTGTTTTGAGTAGTGGAGAAGTAGAAGATAAGCAAGCTTATGGTAGTGCAATTTTCATGGGTTGAATTGAGTGAAATACCTACCCTTTAAACACTTGAGAGATTGAGAGGGAATCTTGTGAAGATCTATCATTCTCGATTCATGTTGAAGATACCTTGCTTGATGGTTTGAGATGTGGAGAATTGTTAACTCATGAATGTTTTGATCCTTGAACCTTTGGTTGTTCTTCTTGATTGTAAAATTTTGGTCTTGAGTTTTGCCCAGGAGTGCAAAAAGCTAAGTGTGGGGAATTTGATAAACACATATTTTATTCATTAAGAAACCCTTATATTTAGTCATTTACACTCTCCATATTCTTAATTGATTGAGTTTGACATGATTTTGTGAGTTTGAGCTCAAATTGGTCCTAATTGAATATTTTCAGCATTATTGAGATTTTACACTGTTTCTGTATTTTGGTCATAACTTGAGTTCCTGATATCTGAAAATCATGAATTTTATCTTGTAGGAAAGCTAAGAGGAAGCTCTAAAACTTTGATGAAGAGCTCGAAGTCCGATTCAGATGTCTAAGGGACCTAAGTTTACATGGAAGTCAGAATACGGGTTCTGTCAGTAGAATCCGAATAGTGTGTACTCATAAAATCATATCTCAAGATGTAATAATGGAGATGGGCTGAAATTTGGACAGTGGATAGTCAAGATCCAAATAAACAACTTTCATGAAGAACACATTTTCAGAAAAAGAAGTCTATTAGGTCATTTTTAGCTTGCAAGTCGGAACAGAGGTGCTGAAGTTGGGTTTGAGCAACCTACGGTATTTGGGACATATTTTGGGCTTAAGGAAGCCAAATTGGACGAACCAGCTATCCATTTTATAGCCAAGACAAGGATCTACAACTTTCATGAAGAACACTTTTCGTGGTTCTGAAGTATAGTGGGTCGTTTTTGGCTTCCAAGTCAGACACGAAATTTTCGTCCTCAACCACCCACTCATCCATCCACTAATCCACTCATCCATCCACTAATCCACTCATCCACTCATCCACTCATCCACTAACTCACCCATTCATCCACTCATACACTAATCCAACCACTTAACCACTCCACCCACTCATCCACTAATCCATCCACTCATCCATCCACTCACCCATTCATGTCCATAATTTCCCACTCACCAAAAGTCCTTTGGCATTTTTCACTAATTCAACCACTCAACCATTCCACTCACTCATCCACTAAACCAATCCACTAAACCAACCCACTAATCCATCCACTCAAACACTCCACTCACTCACCCACTCATCCACCCACTTCCCTTTGTCATTTTGTTACCTTAGACTTCTATAAAAGGCACCATTTATCATGAACAAGATGTAACTCTCCTTCATTTTCTCTCTTAGTTTCTTGTTTCTTCATAGTTTCTTCTTGTTTCTTCATAGTTTTTCTTGTGATTTCTTTCTAGCTATGTGTAACTAAACCTCCCTTGGTTAAGGGGGTGATGAAACCGCTAGTATTAATGTTGTAAACTTTGCATATTTGATTATTTCAACACAGCTTATGTTTTTATTCATATATTTCTGAATCTATTGTTGGTATGAAGGTTTTTGTACTTGTTCCTACTTTCAAAGTAGTAGATCTAGGTTTATTATGCGCGGTTGCGTAGTAGATCTAGTGGGATGTATGATGTTCATGTGGGTATAATTATCTTTGTGCTATTTGCCGCTATAAAAGTGGTAGATCTGGGTTTATTATGCGCGGTTGCGGTATTAGATCTAGAGAAATATATGTTCTAATGACTTTAATCACCGGGAGTGGATTAGACGATGACCTTAGTGTAATTGGTTTTCTAAATCTTAATGCAATTTGTTGGTATTTGTTGCTTGGACCTGCAGATTGGTATCTAAATTGTTGTTGCTTGCTAAATTGGCCAACACGTAAGCTAGTTAGAATTCCATATCTCAAATTAATGGTCTCGCCAACCATGGTTATAAGTACTAGAAAATGGATCATATCTAGATTGTTGTCTTTGTTGTTGTTGATATTGGAGTCTACCAGAAAACACCAGCTCAAGCAACACATTGATCTGGAAAAGCGGAACCATCTTCCTGAAGTGTAGGGCATGAATCAAGTTATGAGATGAATTAGAGCAAATTCCACACACCGATGCAAAATCCGCATGGGTGGTTGTTGACCCACTGCTATCTGATCTTACCAAAGAAGTCAATTCATCTAGTCTATGTTCCATTCTTTGTTGGTCCATATGAGATGCTTGAATTTCATTAACTCCTCTAGTTGCAGTGATGATCCGCGAGCCAAACTGTTGGGCATTGGCTGCTATGTTTGCTATCAGATCTCTTGCGGTGGTAGGAGTTTTGTCTACTAAGGCTCCTCTAGAGGCAGCATCGATCATGCTTCTATCATTTGGCAGCAAGCCCTTATAAAAGTATTGAATCAAGAGCTAGTCACTAATTTGGTGATGAGGGCAGCTCGAACACAACTTCTTGAATCTCTCCCAGTATTCATGCAAAGTCTCACCAGACATCTGTCTGATGCCACATATATCCTTCCTAATTGCAACAGCTCTAGAGGCAGGGAAGAATCTCTCCAGGAACAACCTCTTCATGTCGTTCCAACTTCTGACTGAACCTGGTGAAAGATAAAACAACCAATCTTTGGCTGCATCGACAAGTGAGAAGGGAAATGCCCTTAACTTGATGTGTTCCTCAGGGATGCCTTGTGGCTTCATGGTTGAACACACAACATGGAACTCTTTCAGGTGCTTATGAGGATCTTCACCCACAAGACCATGAAATTTTGGTAACAAGTGTATCAAACCAGATTTTAACTCAAAATCTGCATCAAGATCGAGGATATTGAATGCACAAAGATTGGTAAGATACATCGAGCAAAGCAAGTTCCTTAAGGGTTCTATTATGCATGTTATCGCCCATGATTTCGGGATTACTTAAGTTATCGTGTTCACTCCCAAAATTAGGTTCAAATTAACTCTGAATTTATCACACGAGCTCTAATTAATCTATGCAAGGTCCTATCAATCTCAGGATCAAGATCAAGCAAGATATCAGGATTGGACCTAATCATGCATCAACTAAAGCACAAAAACACAAAAATTGCAACTAAGCAAAATACACTAAACAACACTCAAAATATGCAAAAACAAATCTAGTTAATATGTCTAAACATTTTTAAAAATTATGGAATCAACACAGAACAAAATCTACATAAAAATGAAACTAGAAAATGCAATAAAAAATATTAAAAAATTAAAAAAGTGGTCTAAATGATAGAATTTCGAAAAATCAGGGGTGACCTCACAGTATACTGTGAGTCTTGTTTATCAGGCTGTTTTCCTTCAACCGACCAAGTTTCAGCTCATTCTGGGCATGTTTCAGTTCGAAAATTGCAATAGTTACCCGTAATCACCGGTTTTCCGTCTTTTCCTAAATCGAAAAAATTCAAAAGCTAAGATAAAAACGTTAGTATGGTATGAACAATGATAGTAAATGAAAAATAACTGTTAGAATAGGTAAGAAAGAATAAAAATTAGTAAGGTTACTCAAAATGAAAAGATTACACCTACGAGTTCCCCGGCAACGGCGCCAACATTTTGACGAGCACCGAACTCAGTCAAAATTATAACCGAAGTTATTACCTAAACTTGTAGTATAGTGAACAACACCGGATCATCTCCTCAAGGATCGTAGATGCAATTTGATCAAATCAAGTGAAAGTTAGAAAAAGGGGGGTTTTGATGGTTCAAGGATCGCAGATGACAAGATTTAAAGAGAAATAACAATTAGAAGAACAAGAATTAGAAATCTATCCGAGATTGGGTGGATTCAATCATAGACCTTTCAACAAACATTTGAAGCACATTTGAATGGTTAACTTGGATCTAATCGAGATCTCAAAGATCGATCCGAATTCATACTAGACAATCGTCCGTAATTCAATTGACAAGTAATAAACATAAATCTGTAATCGTACCATTCATGTAGATATATATCAATTTAAGCACCGAATTCAATTAACCTAGGCACCAATCAGTAACCTAACCTCTTCAATTACGTGATTAATTTAGATCAATCAGTTCTAAGTTTCATCACAAATCTTCAATCTTCATTTACGTGATTAATTCAGATCAATCAGTTCTAAGTTTAATCACAATACTTAATCTTAAAATAAACATAAACAGAATCACCATTCATGCATTCAAGATCAAGAAAACAGAAGAAGAAGAAGAGAAGAAGAATCCAAATATAAATCAAATACATTACATAAACTAAGGTCTCAAGAATCCAAACCACAATCTCTTCAAGAGTCCCAAATTGACCGAAAGTAGCTTAGCTCTCCATTACAATGAAGGAAATCATCAAAATATACAAGAACTATGAAAAGCTATCTCTAACACCAAGTGTGTGTTGTTCCTAGAGCTCTCCACATGCTTCCTTTTATAAAGGATTCAGAGTAGTAGTAGATGGGTAGATGGGATTAGTAGGTGGATGAGTAGGTGGATGAGTAGGTGGGTGAGTAGGTGGGTGAGTAGGTGAGCTACCTTGTCTCCGAAATTCTTTATTGCTGAACTCATTGATTTCGTCATTTCTGAGCCAAGTGGTCTTCATGAAAGTTCTAGGAAATTGTCTAAGCTTTCCAATGGCTTTGAAAACACCCAAAAATTCGTCCTACAACCCAAGATATGACTCAATTACTACAGACTGTTCAGGACCAGTTTCAGCACCTCTGTTTTGACTTTCAGACCCAATATCTCCATCAAGGAGCCCAAATCAAGTTTTGTGCTTGACATGAAAGTTGTACATATGGGTCTTAACTTTCAGATTACAAATTTTCAGCCCATTTTATATGCCCAAACTCGAATTATGTTCTGGTTACTACACACTGTTCGGATTCCAGTCACAAATCCCGTATTCTGATTTCCATGCCTAATTAGCTCCATTAGATGTCTGAAATTGACTTTGAGCTCTTCATCAAAGTTGTAGAGCTCTCTCTTATCTTTCCTACAAGGTAAAATTCATAATTATCAGACATTTAGAACTCAAGATATAGCTAAAATACAGAAACAGTGTAAGACCCGAATAATGCTGAAAAAATCAATTAAGTCCGATTCGAGTTCAAATTTACAAAACATAATCAAATTCAGTCAATTAAGTACATGAAGAGTGTAAATAACTAAACATAAGGGTTTCTTAATGAATAAAATATGTGATTATCACAACTACCTCACGCCGCGGCGTGAGATATCAGCCTGCATAATTCTGCAGCAAATTCAGTTTTGCTGCAGAATTTTACCCAAAGAGGTCCTCAACACCTCTAAAACTTGTCCAAAAAGCTAAAACACAAAATGGACAACTAAAATATATAGAAACACAAAATCATGCTTACTAACCTATATATGACTAAAAATCTAACTAAAGCATAAAAACTAACTAATCTTACTAAAATCAAACATACTAACATACATAAGATTTAAAACTAACTAAAGACTCTAAAATCAAACATACTAACTACAAGAATACAAAAATCAAAGATACTAACATATTTAAGACTTCAAACTAAAGAAAAGCCTAAAAACTAACTAAAGCTACAAAACTAAACTTACTACATATTTATGACTTAAAACTTACTAAACACATACTATTTAACAAAAACATAAAAAACCTGGGTTCCCTCCCAAGAAGGGTCTGAGTTATAGTCCTGGCAGGACTTTGTCACCAAAATGAATTGTGCGGATGCATAGTCTTCTTAAACTTGATCCAAGGCTTATCCTTTTGAGGAGTCGCGAATTCCCTGAAGGACCTCGTATGATTAGGATCATCCGACTTCTTTATTGAACCTAAAGCAATAACATAAAGAGACTTAAATTAACATCAATTATATACAACTTGAATTAGAACTAACTAAACTCATTGTTGATATTAGCAATATGGAATTAAACCGTTACCCCCCAGCAATTGCTAAGGAATAAGGTTAAACTCTTTGGAAATACACCATTATTCCCCGGCAACGGCGCCAAAAACTTATTAGACTATTTGTGTACCGCAAGTGCATGGGTCGTTCAAGTAATATAGATACAGAGTAAAAGTTCGTTCCCACGAGGATATATGGTTTCCATTACTAAGTAACAACCAATAGCTTAACTAAATTCTATTCAAGGACATATAAAATAAAGAAATGCAAATAATCTAAATTTAAACTGCAAAAGTAATAAAGATAATGGTTTAGAGATCTAGGAAATCCTTCTTCACCTCCTATTTCATGCTAATGATATACAATCCTTATAAGCAACATCAATGGTCAGTTAGTTAGCTTGAGAATTTGATTTAGTCAAAAGCCTATGCCTAGGTCGATCAACCCTGGTGTCGTTTACCTAATCCACTATGTTTCTTATGTTTGCATGAGGACTAGTATAAATTTCACTAATGAACGATCTATTCTCAAACACATACTAATACATGGCTAAAAGGTATATTTCTATCCTGTTAGCGAATAAACTCATCCAAGCCAATTGGACTTGTCATACATGTATCAACCATACCATGTCCATCTTCACAAATCCCTATGTCTAGTTCATTTGCATCAATTAAGATCATGTAATTGTTGATCAAACAGAAGCAAGCATTAAGCATAGGCATGAAAGAACAAATCTAAACATTAATAGATATTCAAAAGATAACATAAACATCAATACTCATAAAAAGATCTAAAGTATTTCTTAAATACAGCTTGACTAATCTATTGAACACGAATTACAGACAAAAACCATGCTCAAAAGATAGGGAAAAGAAGAGAAACAAAGGGAGAAGAGGAAGGAATTCATGGATAGCATCCTTGAAGCTTGAATCTCCTTCCATGAGGAAGATGGCATCCAACCTATCCTCCCTAGGCCTCCAATCAGCCCAGAAATGAAGAACAGGCCGCAGCCTCTCTAAAACCTAGAAACTAAAACGGACCTCTCCAAAAACTTTTGATACAAATCTATTTATAGACTTAACAAAAATAGAGGCACGCCGCGACATTCACCTTCCACGCCGCGGCGCGTGTCAAGTTAGGTCAAGGATGCCGCAGCATTAATATGCTACGCTGCGGCGTTTAATTCTTTGTAGCACTCTGACTTTGGATGCAGGGGAGACTCACCGCTGCGTGACCAATTTATCTGCAGAATTCTACGGCAAACACAGTTTTGCTACTGTTTTTACTCCTTTGGGTTCCTCTTGGGCTTTCTAATCAGCTCTGCAGCTCTTCCTGCAACAGAGAAATCACCAAATTAATGACCAATGCAAAATCCACTTAATCTATAACATAATACGCACAATTTGCTCAATATCATATAGGAAAGATATCAGAATTGGATATAACAAATATAAACATAAAACCTTCCAAATATGCATGAATACAAGGACTTTAGCAATCTGAGAAATATAAATATGGGGCACAAATAACTACATTTTGTGGAGTTATCACGGGGGAGAGCCCCAAGGGGTTTCCCTGGCCCTGGGGTCCAGAGGCAGCCTAGGACTACCAAGTTTCATACTCAAGGTAGCAAGTGTTTCGATGCTAACAGCCTTGAAGATATCATTCTTGGGTATCGCTCGTTCTCTGAGATCAGGAGGGAGATGGAAGGGTATATTGGGCCTATTAGTAGTGATTTTAATGAGTCTTTTGCCTTTGTAGATTCTGTTTGAAGTTCAATACCTGAGATAATTAGTAGAAATAGGTTAACTCTCAGGAGCGATAGAAGAGACTCCCTTTGCCCCTTCGATACGGAGCTTTATAGATGGGTCCATTACGATCCTCTAGGGATCGCCTCCATGGTCGATGCTTAGGATAAAGTAAAAACACTTTGGGAATATATGGATATGACAAAGTACATGACATCAGAGGAAAACTTTGTGGTGCTCCCTTGTGATGGGAATAAAAGGATTTTTGGGTAACAGATTTGGTTCCTTATTTCATGTACATGTAAGAAACAATCTTTACCAGGCTCGCCTATTTTCTGACTTCTAGATGGTTGTACTTAAAGTAATACAAGCTGGTAAACATATATTTTATACATTAATAAACCTTTATTTTTAGTTATTTACACTCTTCATATACTTAATTGATTAAGCCTGGTTATGTTTTGTAAGTTTGGACTCAAATTAGACTTAATTAATTTTTTCAACACTGTTTTGGTCTTACACTGTTTCTGTTATCGGCCATATCTTGAGTTTTAGATGTCTTATAATTATGTATCTTATCTTGTAGGAAAGATAAGAAAGAGCTCTATAACTTTCATGAAAAGCTCCAGGGAAAAATCAGACATCTAGTGGAGCTAATTGGGCTTGGAAGTCAGAACATGAGTTTTGTGACTGTAACCCAAACAGTGTGTAGTAATCATTGCATAATTCGAGTTTAAGGAACTGAAATAGACTGAAAATTTGGCATCTGAAAGTTAAGACCCATATCTACAACTTTTATGGAGAACACAAGAGCTCAATCGAACAGCTTAGAGGTTATATTGGGTCTGGAAGTCAAAACAGAGGTTTTGAAACTGGGCCTGAACAGTCTGCAATAATTGGGTCATATCTTGGGCTATAGGAAGAATTTTTGGATGATTTTGGTGGTATTGGAAAGCTGAGACAATTTTCTAGAACTTTTATGAAGACCATTTTGCTTCATTCTGATGTTATCCATGAGTTCATCACTGAATGATTTCAGAAACAAGAAATTTTAATAATTTTCCACTCACAAAAGTTCTTTGGCATTTTCCACTCATCCACCCACTCATCCACTCACTTATTAATCAATTCCTTTGTCATTTTGTATCCCTAATCCTCTATAAAAGAGACCATAGGCAGATCATTTGGGTAATCTTGGCTTAGCTTAGATTATGCTATTGTGTTATTTGTTATAATTTTTTTTTTGTTCTAAGTTAAAATTATGTTCATCTTTTTCTTCTACTCTCTTTCTTTCTTCTTGTTTATGGGTAACTAAATCTTCATCTTGTTTGGATGAATGAGTGAAGCTTTTGGTAATAAAATAAGGTTAAATTAATTTTCTTCTTATGCTTAAATGATATATTATCAAGTGATCATTATACGTGTTGTATTTTGTTTCCAATCAATTTAGAAACCCTCCTTATAAAGTGGAGTTCTTGATTCATTGTAGACAAGTGGTTTGGCATAATGAATGCTTGAACCCATTTACAAGTGTAGGTGTTAGTAAATAATTAAAGGAACCATAATATAACTACGTATATAATTCTAAATGGACTTTGAATGTTATATTCTCCGATTAGAACCTCCGTTGTGTGTGAATTTCAATTGAGTTGTAAAAAGAATTAGTCTTGTCCTTAATTTATTACCAAAAGTGGATCTCCTAACCTAAGCAAGTTCTTTAATTTAATTGTGAACAAGGTTTATTATTTTTATTGTTGTAACAAAGCCTTTCCTTACCTCAAAGAATTTTTCTTCATCAATTCCCTGTGGATCAACCTCGAACTTCTGAAAAAATTATTACTTGAGACAACCTGCACTTGGTTTTGCATCCTTTAATCCGCATTAAGTTTTTGGCGCCGTTGCCAGGGACTTGATTTGAAATTTTAATTTATTGAGGTTCTTTTCCTTTAATAAAATCTATTCTCTCTTCTCCTTCACCAGAGTAAAAGATCGGCTTGCTGGTCCTTCAGTTTCTTTACTAACTCTCTAACTTTCTAATTCTCTAACTTTCTAACTTTTTAATATCTGTCATTTATTTATGCTTTCTAATGTAATAAAATAATCTTTCTTCTTCTCTTCTTTTCACTGAGCAAAAAATCGGCTTTTCGATTATCTCGATTTTCATGTTTAAATTTACTTTATGCACTTTATTTTTTGTATTTTATTTTCTATATTTTATTTTATGTATTTTACTTCTAACTTATTAACTTACTAACCTACTAACTTTCTAACATATTAACTAACTTTTTTTTTTTATTTATATCATTTATTTATGTTTTTTATTTACGCTTTCTTCGACTTACTAACCTTCTAACTTTTATATTTATGTCATTTATTTATGCTTACTAACTTTTTAACTTTTATATTTATGTCATTTAATTTTGCTATCTAACTTTTTAATTTATATCATTTAATTTTGCTATCTAACTTACTAACTTGTACATTATTTTTTTAAGTCATTTATTTATGCTTAATATTTAATGGCTGGTGTAAACCGTCGACTTGTACATTATTTTTTCTATTTTAAGTCATTTATTTATGCTTAATTAATATCGTGATTTAAATTCTGGTCGTTTAGTTAAAATTAATCCTGGTACTTTATATATTGATTTGTTTGAATCACAATCACATACAATTGACACAATGACTGAAAATGAAAGTGTACATGATGCACATAAAAATCAACCGTTGCGAACCATGCGTGAATATTTGCAACCACCTCAAAATTCTAGTCCATCATGCTTTATCTTTCCACTCAATGCAAATAATTTTATATTTAAGCCAGATATGATTTCTTTACTTCTTAATTTTCATGGTTTAGAATCTGAAAACCTATATTTACATCTAAAATAATTTGAGGAAGTATGTATTGCTTTCAATGATCAAAATTGCACTGAAGAGATTGTTAAGCTTAAATTATTTACTTTTTCTTTAAAAGATAAAGCAAAAACTTGGCTTAACACTTTGAAATCAAAATCAATTGGCACATGGCAAGAAATGCAAGGTGAGTTTTTTTAAAAAATTTTTCCAACACATAAAACCAATGTTATGAAAAGACAAATCCAAATTTTTTCCCAAAATTCAAATGAAGCATATTTTCAATGCCGAGAACAGTTTAAAGATTTGTTAAATTCTTGCCCACATCATGGTTTTGAAAAATGGCGTACTATAAGCTTCTTTTATGAAGGTTTAACACCTGAAACTAAATAATTTGTGAAAATAATGTGCAATGGTGGGTTTCTTGATAAAGAACCTGATGAAACTTTAGACTATTTTAACCACTTGCCTAAAAATTCTCAATCTTGGTATAGTACTAATCCTTCTGAAAATTCAATTAGATCTAACCTTGGAAGTGCTAATAAAAGAAAATATCACTTTAGTTAAGAGGAAGATCTAAATGCTAGGTTTGCCTGTTTGACTAGAAAAATTGAAGAAATGGAATTAGGAAAATCAAAAGAAATTAAATCTGTGCAAAATGAAGAAATTTGTGACATTTGTGATGACTTAGGACACTCAACACATGAATGTCTTAAGATTCCTATTTTCAAAGAAGTTGTACATGAGCAAGTAAATGCAATGAATAATTTTAAAAAGTCATTTACTTCTTCTTTTTCAGATACATACAATCTGCGATGGAGAAATCACCCGAACTTCAGCTGGAGGAATAATAATCAGTCACAAGTCGTGCAACCACCACCTCCTCAGGCACAACAGGACTCTTAAAATTCTCAAGGATATGCACCTTATGTCCCACCATATAGGAAAAACCTTGAAGAAACACTGTATGCATTTATAAAAAAACAAGATGCCATTAATAAACAAAACAATCAAACCATGATTGACATAAAAGAAACTCTTGCTAAATTTCTTTTGCACTCACCATTCACGAGAAAAGAAAATTTCCTTCTCAACCTCAACCAAATCCCAAGGGTCAGTACAGTCTAAATGAGAGGAGTTCAGAAAACCAACAAATGGACTAAGTCAAGTCAGTGATAACTCCTAGGAGTGGAAAAATTGTTGAAAAACAAATTCCTGAACCTTGTGAGAAAGAAGATGAACCAATTCCTCAAGAAAATGAAGAAGTTGACCAAAAAGAGACTAAACTCTCGCTTGCACCCCCATTTCTTCAGCATTAAACAATTCAAAGAAATTGAACCATAATACTGAAATTTTTGAAATTTTGCAACAAGTGAAGGTTAATATTCCTCTGTTAGATGCTATCAAACAGATTCCTTCTTATGCCAAATATTTGAAGGACTTGTGTATTGTGAAAAAGAAACTAAATGTGAAAAAAAAACATTTTTAGCTGAACAGGTAAGCTCTATTCTTCAGAATAATAATGCGTTGAAATATAAAGGCCCTGGTTGTCCTACAGTTTCATGCATTATTGGAGAATATAAAATTGAAAAAGCTTTATTTGATCTTGGTGCTAGTGTCAATTTGCTTCCGTATTCAGTTTATCAACAACTCAACTTGGGTGAGTTAAAACTAACTTCTGTAACTCTTCTACTTGCCGATAGATCAACAAGAGGAATAGTGAAAGATGTGTTAGTTCAAGTTGATAAATTCATATATCCTGTGGATTTTATTGTCTTGAATATTGAACCTATGGTTAATAGTTGCAAGTCATTTCTTATTATTTTAGGCCGTCCATTTTTAGCAACATCTAATACTTTGATAAATTGCAGAAATAGAGTGGTGAAACTAATATTTGAAAACATGATACTGGAGCTCAATGTTTTTAACATGTGCAAGCAACCACAGGAAGTTCTTGATGAAAAGGAGGAAGTTGAAGGAATTGAAGCCATTATAGATGATCATCTTCAAACAAGGAGTTCTTCTGACCCATTAGAAATTTGTTTAGTCAATTCATTTGATTCAGGCATGCAATCAGAAGATGATATATCTGAAATATGCTCTTTGCTTGATTGTACACAGGTAATGGAGTACAAGGGATGGAAGCCAAGATTTGAAGAGCTAAAACCTTTGAATAATAATACCCATGAAGAAGTACCCACACCAGAACCAAAACCATTATCTGCTGGGTTGAAGTGCACATTTTTAGGAGAAGAGTAAAGCTTTCCAGTGGTAATTTCCTCATCTCTTACTTAAGAACAAGAAGGTATGTTAACATAAGTACTTAAAAGACATAAAAGTGCAATTGGATGGACATTAAAGGACATAAAAGACATTAATCTATTAATTTGTATACATAGAATACATTTAGAGGATAATGCTAAAACTTCTTAACAACCTTAAAGAAGATTAAATCCACACATGAAAGAGGTAGTTAGAGCTGAAGTGCTTAAATTGCTTGATGTTGGAATTATCTATCCTATCTCTGATAGCTAGTGGGTAAGCCCTACTTAAATTGTGCCTAAAAAATCTGGAATAATAGTGGTTGAAAATGATAAAGGTGAATTAATACCTAAGCGAGTCTCATCTAGTTGGCGTATGTGTATTGATTTTAGAAAATTATATGTTGCTACTAGGTGTAACACCCTGAATTTACGTATCTCTTAAACAATAATTTTGATAGTTAACAAAATTTTACTGTTTAGTAATTTCTGGATATTGTAAAATTATTTTGAATATTCTGTCAGCGTATTTGATCGTTTTGAGTGATTTACTCCGTGTCAGGAAAATAAAAATTTTCGGGCCGGAGAAAACTTTACGTAATTTAATTTTTACCGTTAGGTAATTATTTTACATAATCTGATTTGATATTTGTGTATTTTATAATTTTTGTAATTTTTGTGGATGATTATGAATTTTTTCTGTTTGGGGGCCCAGGGGGGTGTATGTGGGCCCAGGTGGCTATACGTGGGCCCAGGTGGGTCCCGCAAAGTAAATAATTTTTTCTACACATAGAAAAATTTGTACTGTTTAGACGGAGACAGGGGATCTTACTAAACCTGAATCCGGAAACAGTTTTAGAAAATTTCTTGATCTTGTGTTTTGATCGTATTTAATTTATCTACAATAAAAAATACAGTAAATATAATTTTGTGGGGTTTTAGCTTAAAAAAATAATAAATATTATATTGCTTAAGTCAACATTGGTGGTTTGGATATCCACCATTGATTTAATTAACGATGGAGACTTAATCTTGATTTAATCAACGGAGGAGATTTGATCTTAAAAGTGAATAAGATCATTTATAACCATTAGATGGAAATTAAATCAATGGTAGAGATTTGGTCTCAAAAAGTGACAAAGACCATTTATAACCATTAGATTTAGAAGTGATTAAGGGTGGAGATTTGGTCTTGTAAAGTAACAAGGACCATTTATAACAATTGGATTTAGATTTAATCAATGGTGAAGATTTAGTCTTAAAAAGTGACAAAGACTAATTATGACCCTTGGATTAAAATTAAGAAGGAGTAATCTTGACCCTTAATTTTGGAGACACATCTAATGGCTAGAATTTCAAGGAAAAAAATCTAATGGCCTAGATTAAGTCTTCTAATCAAAAGTCTACCTAAAATCCTAACCATTGAATTAATCAATGGCTAGAATGCTTAAGATGGTGACTAATAATGATGACAACTTCATGAATGCATTAGGAAGAGGGGGGACGGTTTTGGAGAATGCATAGGAAGGAGGAGACAATTTTTGAGTAGCCTTTTTAGGCCAAAGAAAAAGTTTCATGTCATTATTATTGGTCTTAGTCAATGTTTCATCATAATTGATCATTATTGATCAAATAGCACTCAAGAAGAATGCAAGAAGGGGGGGCTACGGTTTTGGTCTGAATTTAGGAGCTTTGAAGACTACAATTGATCACCTTTGGTCATTATTGATCATTCATTCTTGTCTCCAAAATTATCAAGAACCAAAACACAAAAGTTTTCTCTCCATTTCTCTCCTTCTTCATGTTTCGGCCAAGCACTTCAAGAATACCTTCCATCACTTTTTAATTTCATCCAACTTGATTTTTTAAACCTAAACACTATTCTAAGAACATCTCTAGTTATGAGTTTTTCCAAAATCATTCATCTTGAGCTTCAAATCCAAGCTTCAAGTTTCTATCAAAAATAAAAAATTCCATCTTTGTGTTTCAAGAGAAACCATTCGGTCAAGACACTCAAAACCACCATCCAATCTCTTTTAATTTCATCCAACCATAGATCTTGAATTTACATGATGTTCTAAGCAACTTTCATGTTGGAGACTTTCTCTAAATCATTCATCTTCATAGACTTTCTTCAAGATCAAAGTTATAGGGTATTTGTGGTGAAGTGTAAGAAGACTTCATTTCTTATCTTCTTTTTCATGATCTAAACCATGTTTGATCCATGGTTCCTCTTAATCAAGCTTAGTATACTAATTTTTATGTATTTTGTTTTGTATTTGAGAAGCCCTTGGTGGTGAAGGACTTAGAAAAAGAAGCAAAACAAAGAGTTTTTGAGGATCTTTAAGAGGTAAGAGGGAGATCCATCTCACCAACCAAGCATGGTGGTGAGAGATAGTTATATATTTGATGGATGTTGGATCCATGTGAGGATTCATATCCATGGTCATGTAATTAATTTGTGGGTATTTATGAGCTTTGAATAATTGCCTATGCTTAATATGCTATGCATGAATTTATGATTTTAATGGTATACTTATACTATGCATGATGATAATATGGCATGCTTTTGATATATATATATATATATATATATATATATATATATATATATATATATATATATATATATATATATATATATATATATATATATATATATGTGTATGCCATGATTTGATGATGGAAAGGAAACCAATTTTTGGCTTCAATGGCCAAGGAGAGAGGCTACGGTTTTGATGCCCATAATTAGAGATTCATGTTGAAAATTTTCAAGAACAAGGAAATTGATTTGTTTAATGAAAATTATGAAGTGGAGAAAAATGAATTTTCTTGGTTCTAAAGGTTATGGGATTTTTCGTCAAGACACCTCAACAATGAGGTGTTTATAACTTAAGATTTTTATGAAAGATTATAAATTGGATTGATTTGAAGAGTATGGAAAATAAACAAAGGATATGTTTTTCAAGAGAACAAGAATATGGTTTTGAAGGATTTTTATTAATTTATTTTGTGCAAAAAGATCCTAAGTGTTTTTCTAAACATGAGTTTTGAATGAAACGAGCAAACGCTTGATTTTAAGGATTTGCAAAGAAAATGAAAAGAATTTACAAAGAAAGTGAAAATGAATTTGAACAAATGGGTTTGGTTTTATGACCATGAATCACACGGTTTTGAAAACAAAATTTTAATGGTTTTGTTTGTGTAAAAACCATATCAATTTAGAAGAAAAAATATTTGATGGTTTCAATAGTCGTGTCCACGTTTTAGAAGGTTTGTAATGCCTTGATTTTATAAAATAAAGTAATTTTCAAAGTAGAAATATAGTTTGGTTTAATACAAGGATTTTGGAAAGGGAATCAGAGTGTTTTATCACTTGAGAAAATTTTGTAAATGAAAGACAAAAAGAGGTTGAAAATGTTTTAACTTCAATTTATTTTGAAGAGAATTGATTTTAAAATTGATTTAAGAAAAATGGAGAATATAATGGTGATTTGAGAATTTACTAACGTATAACTTATTTTCAAGTTTTGAAATACGTTAGAAAATGTTAAGTTTTGAAACATTGATTTATATCAATGGAAAAGTGATTTTTGTGGATTATATTTTGGAAAAGGATTTCTTGAGTAAAGAAATGTGGAAAAAAATTTTCTTGAGTAAGAATATGTGAAAAATGAAATACAAAGTCATATTATTTTGAGAAAAGTTAAAAAGGAATTTTTGAAGGTTAAGAAATATTTTCTGTAATGAAATTATGGTGAAAAATTATTTGCGTAGCTTAAAAACGATTTGAAATGCAGTAAAATATTTTTACGCAATTTGAAAAATGTGTTGAAAATGATATTGATTTGTTTAAGTCTAAAATAATGTTTGGAATATTGAGAAATATTTTACGTGATTGTAAAATGTTGAAAAATATTTTACGTATCTTAAAAGCGATTTGAAATACGAAAAAAATATTTCTACGTGATTTTAAATACGTTGAAATATTTCTACGCGATTTGAATTATGTTTAAATATTTTACGTAATTTGAACTACTATTGAAAAATCAATATGTGATTTAAAAGTGATAGAATATTTTTACGTGATTGTGAAAATAACGAAAAATCGTTATGTGATTTGGAAAGTGTTTTAAATATTTTGAAAATGATGCAAAATGATTTACGCGACTTAAAAGAATGATTTTTAAGTTACGCGATTTTGAAACAGTGGAAAAATACTATGCGATTTGAGAAACGTATGTTTTTACACGATTGAGAAAAATATTAGAAAATTTGTACGTGGTTTAAAAGTACAATAGAAGAGTTGTGGTATTTTGAAAACGTAACAGAAATGTTACAAAATTTTGTAAACGTAACAGTAGTGTTACGGTATTGTGAAAACGTAATAAAAACGTTTTTGGATTGTGAAAACGTAACAAAAATGTTACGCGATTGTGAAAATATGATAAAAGTGTTTTACAACTATGAAAACATGATAACATGATTTTGTTATTGAAAAATACAGTATGATTACTGTAAAACCAAGTGTATGGATACTATTTGTGAAAACAACGAGTTTTGCCTGTTATTGGCACGTGGTGCATTTTAGATGCATTGGAAAAAAAAATATATATGCGTTGAGGCATATGATTTAATTAAACAAACGAATTTGAACAGAATGGCCCCTGTGGTTAGACTTGCACTGATATATTAGTGCATTGTATAAACTATATCTGAGAAATTATGAGATATACCTGTGATTGGTATCATACCTGTAATTGGTATTTGGTGCATGATACATGCATTGGAATGGTCCGATGAGGACTGGATATGACTGATTACCTAGGAGAAACACACCTCTTGAGTGGGTGCGATATGCGTAGTGTAAGTCACTTGTTGATCTTGGTGGCATCGGGGTGCGGGTTGCTTACACGGGTGGTTGGTCGCGCTTCTTCCCGTAGGTTAGACCGATGCAACACACCGATGATCCTGACCGAGACACTATTCTTATTCAAGATCTGATAAAGACTGTCGTGTATATGCTAGATGTGCAAAATCAAAATGAGGATTATAGCACGTGGTCTGAGGCATGTGGTACCGACAGATCTTTTCGATCATTTCTCCGACCTGAGTTTAGCTCCATGGAGTAGGAACATTGAGTCTAAATGCACATGTATTATATAAGTACATTTATATCTGTGTGATATATTAATTGAGGAATATTGGCTATGACAATTGTTTTGAATACTCAGATGATGATGATGATAATAATGTTGATGACATTATTGTGATTATTGTGTGATGATAATAATGTTAATGGTATGATGATGATAGTTGATTAATGTTGAGTGCATTATTGGAATTCTGGTATGATATATCTGTATGATATGTTGTTTGTGTTATCTCTGTGCTGCCATGTTGGTATTGGTGTAGGTGATCTCACCTCTTTGTTATGTTGTTTTGTTGTGTCTGTATTGTTAAAATTAAACAGTAGAAAGAATGAGTTGTCTTAGACGTAACGGGCGATGGATAGTCTGAGATTGGTGACAACAATAAGGAGTGGACATTCAGGACTCGAAGGTGTGCAGTGTTGATAAAGGAACAGATGTCTGATGCATCAAGATGGACAGAAAAAGGAATAAGTATGTTAAAGTTTCTCGTTAGTGTTGTACCGTGCTATTAAGTAGGACCCGTTATAGGGTTTGCTACTGTTAAAAAAAAAAAGAGTCTATTAATTTTATATTTCTCTTTAAATTGTGAAATATTAATTGGTATCAATATTGCATAATGAATAGTTGAAATATGATTTTCAATATTACCTAATATTTTTAGTAAATTTACGTTTTAGTAAAGAAGTAATTTTAAAACCCATCTTTTATAACTCAAACTTTGTGCGAACTTCTTTTTGATTATGAGTCGGGAGTCAGACATGTGATACCCTAGGGAGGGTGTTACATTAGTTGGTATCAAAGCACGGTTTGAGTCTTTTGGGGTTTGTGGTTAGGTCTGTTTTGCTTGTGTTGTGTTCTCTGTGTTATTGTTTTCCGAAAGGAAACAATGTTGTTTGCAATGGATATCAGATCCATTGTATTTCGATCTGCATGCCTTGAGAAAAAAAAAGGGTAATGGCTCGGGATAGTTGTACTCGAGTGGAAGTGGAACACGTTACTAGTAATGCAATTGCAGTTACGAGAGCAACAGAAGTAACGTGGAAGAATGACTGCAGGAACAAAGGACCGCTGTTCAGTGGGAAAGAAATGAAAGTTGAGGTTCAGGATCTAATGGAAGAGAATCGGTCTGAGAATATAAGACTACGTAATTTTGGAACCCGATAGTTTTAAGGATAATTGGAAAGTGATTGATTTCAATGGAAGATGTATTTACAACCATTGAGAAAATCAAAGGCAGTAACTGATGTGAAAGAAGGTACTTAATGAAGAAATGTACGTCAAGAAAACAAATGTTTATTTGAAATGGTTACATCTGGTTTCCATTTTATTTTGATTCGTCCATCTTTGAAGAAAAGAAATGACTCGTGATAGACGTATGCATGTGGAAGCGAGACATAATGGTGGTGATATGACTGCAACTTTGGAAGTAATACAAATAGTGGCTGAAGCAATTATACAGCAAACTCAGAAGATTGTTCCGCAACAAGAATTGATTTCTTAAGCTAAGATTTTGTTAGACTCAGGATGAGAGACCCTGTAACGTTGGACTATATTGGTTACGAAAAAAAAAGGGAAATCATAAGGTCAAGCGATTCCAACAGAAAACGTACTTGCAATCTCCAAGAAGTCAATAACAACAACAATCTTGTGGAGAAAGTACTAGTAATGACAGGTTTAGTTTGACTGTGACATCTGCATCGAAATGTAAGAAGTGTGGAAAGGGGGCACTTAACGAAAGATTGTACGTCCAAGGAAATAATTTGTTTTAAGTGCGGGAAGTTTGGAACACAATCTTTGAAAATAGAGTTCCAATGAAAACAGAGTTTTCTGTTAGTAAAATCTCAGGTAGTAGGAAGCGTTCAGAGCAAAAGATTTAAACAATGGAGATTGTGTCATTGGAGCTAATCCTATAAACCATACTGAATATTTCCGTGAATAACCTATTCCTTATAGCATATGATTGAGTAGATCAATTATATGTTAGAGTTATTCGTTATCCTCTGATTTGTTTAATTCTATTTCTATTCTTAGCCGATCGAGCTACCCAAGTTATTCAAATTATTGTTATAGATCAAATCTTTGTGTTAGTTTGATCTGTCATTCAAAATTTTTGTGTTAGTTTGATCTGTTTCATAAACAGATGTGATCTTTGAAAATGGATTGGTTATTTTTCAACCATATCCTATGAGATTGTCTCAATAAGGTGTTAATAATTCAGAAAAAAAAAATTCGTTCCTGAAAATCAGGCAAAATCAAATTCTTATTGAATATGTTTGGTAACATATCATATCATTTTGCTACCTTTTCTTCCTAAACCTCTATAATGTTCTTTCATATATTGCATTTGCAAGAAAGAATATTTTGCAAGAAAGGATATTCCTATTTATATCCATGTCATAGTATCGGAGTGGCACAGCGTGAGCGGGGTGGATCCTTCAAAGTTTGAAAACAGTTTTTCAATGGGAAAGTCAAAAAGACAGTAATGAAAATCCTGGAAAATTTTTGGATCATAGGACTTCTCACCCAAATTTATCGAAAAGAATTAAGCGTCAGATAAACCGATGCATATAAGAAAATTTTTAGGAATTGAAATATGTTTGAAGTACTTCTCTAGTATTAGTTTTATCTAATCCTAGTGAACCATTAGAGGTGAACAAAGTGACGTATTACATCTGAGCTTAAGATATGTGCTCTCTAGAATAGAAGAGTTGTAGGGTATGATTTTAGGAAATTGAAGTCATTTGAGGAAAAACTATTCTAGGCATGAATGAAGGTTGGTAGCCGCTGTATTGGTATCAGAGATATGGAGATACTTTCTTTCTGGAGTAACATTCAATATCTTCAGTAATTAGGAGTTTGAGATATCTATTTGATCAGGAGAAGTTGAACGTCAAGCAAAAAGATTTCGTTGGTTAGAATAGTATAGAAAGATGTAAGAAAGGAAGCTACATGGGAACTAGAAGGAAAGATGAAAGAGTAATATTCATATTTATTCTGAAGGTGTGAAATCATGTTTGTCAAATTTCGAGGACGAAATTTCTTTTTAGAGGGGGAGTATTGTAACACCCTGAATTTACGTATCTCTTAAACAATAATTTTGATAGTTAAAAGAATTTTACTATTTAGTAATTTCTGGATACTGTAAAATTATTTTGAATATTCTGTCCGCGTATTTGATCGTTTTGAGTGATTTACTCCGTATCAGGAAAATAAAAATTTTTGGGCCAGAAAAAACTTTACGTAATTTAATTTTTACTGTTAGGTAATTATTTTACGTAATCTGATTTGATATTTGCGCATTTTATAATTTTTGTGATTTTTGTGGATGATTATGAATTTTTTCTGTTTGTGGGCCCAGGGGGTGTATGTGGGCCCAGGTGGGTCCCGCAAAGTAAAATTTTTTTTCTACACATAGAAAAATTTGTACTGTTTAGAAGCGGAGACGAGACAGATCTTACTAAACTGAATCTGGAAACAGCTTTTAGAAAATTTCTTAGATCTTGTGTTTTGTCTTATATTTAATTTATCGGACGATAAAAAATACAAGAAATATAATTTTGTGGGGTTTTAGCATAAAAAAATAAATAAATATTATATTGCTTAAGTCAATATTGGTGGTTTGGATATCCACCATTGATTTAATTAACGATGGAGACTTGATCTTGATTTAATCAACGGAGGAGATTTGATCTTAAAAGTGAATAAGATCATTTATAACCATTAGATGAAAATTAAATTAATGGTAGAGATTTGGTCTCAAAAAGTGACAAAGACCATTTATAACCATTAGATTTAGAAGTGATTAAGGGTGGAGATTTGGTCTTGTAAAGTAACAAGGACCATTTATAACTATTGGATTTAGATTTAATCAATGATGAAGATTTAGTCTTAAAAAGTGACAAAGACTAATTATGACCCTTGGATAAAAAGTAAGAATGAGTAATCTTGACCCTTAATTTTGGAGACACATCTAATGGCTAGAATTTCAAGGAAAAAAATCTAATGGCCTAGATTAAGTCTTCTAATCAAAAGTCTATCTAAAATCCTAACTATTGAATTAATCAATGGCTAGAATGCTTAAGATGGTGACTAATAATGATGACAACTTCATGAATGCATTAGGAAGAGGGGGGACGGTTTTGGAGAATGCATAGGAAGGAGGAGACAAATTTTGAGTAGCCTTTTTAGGCCAAAGAAAAAGTTTCATGTCATTATTATTGGTCTTAGTCAATGTTTCATCATAATTGATCATTATTGATCAAATAACACTCAAGAAGAATGCAAGAAGGGGGGCTACGGTTTTGGTCTAAATTTAGGAGCTTTGAAGACTACAATTGATCACCTTTGGTCATTATTGATCATTCATTCTTGTCTCCAAAATTATCAAGAACCAAAACACAAAAGTTTTCTCTCCATTTCTCTCCTTCTTCATGTTTCGGCCAAGCACTTCAAGAACACCTTCCATCACTTTTTAATTTCATCCAACTTGATTTTCTAAACCTAAACACCATTCTAAGAACATCTCTAGTTATGAGTTTTTCCAAAATCATTCATCTTGAGCTTCAAATCCAAGCTTCAAGTTTCTATCAAAAATAAAAAATTCCATCTTTGTGTTTCAAGAGAAACCATTCGGTCAAGACACTCAAAACCACCATCCAATCTCTTTTAATTTCATCTAACCATAGATCTTGAATTTACATGATGTTCTAAGCAACTTTCATGTTGGAGACTTTCTCTAAATCATTCATCTTCATGGACTTTCTTCAAGATCAAAGTTATAGGGTATTTGTGGTGAAGTGTAAGAAGACTTCATTTCTTCTCTTCTTTTTCATGATCTAAACCATGTTTGATCCATGGTTCCTCTTAATCAAGCTTAGTATACTAATTTTTATGTATTTTGTTTTGTATTTGAGAAGCCCTTGGTGGTGAAGGACTTGGAAAAAGAAGCAAAACAAAGAGTTTTGAGGATCTTCAAGAGGTAAGAGGGAGATCCATCTCACCAACCAAGCATGGTGGTGAGAGATGGTTATATATTTGATGGATGTTGGATCCAT
The DNA here is from genome assembly GCA_029884605.1 of Ormosia emarginata. Taxonomy (NCBI): domain Eukaryota; kingdom Viridiplantae; phylum Streptophyta; class Magnoliopsida; order Fabales; family Fabaceae; genus Ormosia; species Ormosia emarginata. The sequence continues at coordinate 19,002,316 of JAQQTP010000068.1, read as the reverse complement.
GTGAGGATTCATATCCATGGTCATGTAATTAATTTGTGGGTGTTTATGAGCTTTGATTAATTGCCTATGCTTAATATGCTTTGCATGAATTTATGATTTTAATGGTATGCTTATACTATGCATGATGATAATATGGCATGCTTTTGATATATATATATATATATATATATATATATATATATATATATATATATATATATATATATGCGTATGTATGTGTATGCCATGATTTGATGATGGAAAGGAAACCAATTTTTGGCTTCAATGGCCAAGGAGAGGCTACGGTTTTGATGCCCATAATTAGAGATTCATGTTGAAATTTTTCAAGAACAAGGAAATTGATTTGTTTAATGAAAATTATGAAGTGGAGAAAAATGAATTTTCTTGGTTCTAAAGGCTATGAGATTTTCGGTCAAGACACCTCAACAGAGGTGTTTATAACTTAAGATTTTTATGAAAGATTAAAAATTGGATTGATTTGAAGAGTATGGAAAATAAACAAAGGATATGTTTTTCAAGAGAACAAGAATATGATTTTGAAAGATTTTTATTAATTTATTTTGTGCAAAAAGATCCTAAGTGTTTTTCTAAACATGAGTTTTGAATGAAACGGGCAAACGTTGATTTTAAGGATTTGCAAAGAAAATGAAAAAGAATTTGCAAAGAAAGTGAAAATGAATTTGAACAAATGGGTTTGGTTTTTATGACCATGAATCACACGGTTTTGAAAACAAAATTTTAATGGTTTTGTTTGTGTAAAACCATATCAATTTATAAGAAAAAATATTTGATGGTTTCAATAGTCATGTCCACGTTTTAGAAGGTTTGTAATGCCTTGGTTTTATAAAATAAAGTAATTTTTAAAGTAGAAATACAGTTTGGTTTAATACAAGGATTTTGGAAAGGGAATCAGAGTGTTTTATCACTTGAGAAAATTTTGTAAATGAAAGACAAAAAGAGGTTGAAAATGTTTTAACTTCAATTTATTTTGAAGAGAATTGATTTTAAAATTGATTTGAGAAAAATGGAGAATACAATGGTGATTTGAGAATTTACTAACGTATAACTTATTTTTATGTTTTGAAATACGTTAGAAAATGTTAAGTTTTGAAACGTTGATTTATATCAATGGAAAAGTGATTTTTGTGGATTATATTTTGGAAAAGGATTTCTTGAGTAAAGAAATGTGAAAAAGATTTTCTTGAGTAAGAAAATGTGAAAAATGAAATACAAAGTCATATTATTTTGAGAAAAGTTAAAAAGGAATTTTTGAAGGTTAAGAAATATTTTCTGTAATGAAATTGTGGTGAAAAATTATTTGCGTAGCTTAAAAACGATTTGAAATGCAGTAAAATATTTTTACGCAATTTGAAAAATGTGTTGAAAATGATATTGATTTATTTAAGTCCAAAATAATGTTTGGAATATTGAGGAATATTTTACGTGATTGTAAAATGTTGAAAAATATTTTACGTATCTTAAAAGCGATTTGAAATACGAAAAAAATATTTCTACGTGATTTTAAATACGTTGAAATATTTCTACATGATTTGAATTACGTTTAAATATTTTACGTAATTTGAACTACTATTGAAAAATCAATATATGATTTAAAAGTGATAGAATATTTTTACGTGATTGTGAAAATGACGAAAAATCGTTATGTGATTTGGAAAGTGTTTTAAATATTTTGAAAATGATGCAAAATGATTTACGCGACTTAAAAGAATGATTTTTAAGTTACGCGATTTTGAAACAGTGAAAAAATACTATGCGATTTGAGAAACGTATGTTTTTACGCGATTGAGAAAAATATTGAAAAATTTGTACGTAGTTTAAAAGTGCAACAGAAGAGTTGTGGTATTTTGAAAACATAACAGAAATGTTACGAAATTTTGTAAACGTAACAGTAGTGTTACGGTATTGTGAAAACATAATAAAAACGTTTTTGTATTATGAAAACGTAACAGAAATGTTACGCGATTGTGAAAATATGGTAAAAGTGTTTTACAACTATGAAAACATGATAACATGATTTTGTTATTGAAAAATACAGTTATGATTACTGTAAAACTAGTGTATGGATACTGTTTGTGAAAACAACGAGTTTTGCCTGTTATTGGCACGTGGTGCATTTTAGATGCAATGGAAAAAAAATATATGCGTTGAGGCATATGATTTAATTAAATAAACGAATTTGAACAGAATGGCCCTTGTGGTTGGACTTGCACTGATATATTAGTGCATTGTATAAACTATATCTGAGAAATTATGAGATATACCTGTGATTGGTATTTGGTGCATTATACATGCATTGGAATGGTCCGATGAGGACTGGATATGACTGATTGCCTAGGAGAAACACACATCTTGAGTGGGTGCGATATGCGTAGTGTAAGTCACTTGTTGACCTTGGGGGCATCGGGGTGCGGGTTGCTTACATGGGTGGTTGGTCGCGCTTCTTCCCGTAGGTTAGACCGATGCAACACACCGATGAACCTAACCGAGACACTATTCTTATTCAAGATCTAATAAAGACTATCGTGTATATGCTAGATGTGCAAAATCAAAATGAGGATTATAGCACGTGGTCTGAAGCATGTGGTACCGACAGATCTTTTCGATCATTTCTTCGACCTGAGTTTAGCTCAATGGAGTAGGAACATTGAGTTTAAATGCACATGCATTATATAAGTACATTTATATCTGTGTAATATATTAATTGAGGAATATTGGCTATGACAATTGTTTTGAATACTTGGATGATGATGATGATAATAATGTTGATAACATTATTGTAATTACTGTGTGATGATAATAATGTTAATGGTATGATGATGATAGTTGATTAATGTTGAGTGCATTATTGGAATTCTGGTATGATATATCTGTATGATATGTTGTTTGTGTTATCTCTGTGCTGCCATGTTGGTATTGGTGTAGGTGATCTCACCTCTTTATTATGTTGTTTTGTTGTGTCTGTATTGTTAAAATTAAACAGTAGAAAGAATGAGTTGTCTTAGACATAACGGGCGATGGATACTCTGAGATTGGTGACAACAATAAGGAGTGGACATTCAGGACTCGAAGGTGTGCAGTGTTGATAAAGGAACAGATGTCTGATGCATCAAGATGGACAGAAAAAGGAATAAGTATGTTAAAGTTTCTCGTTAGTGTTGTCTGCGTGTTATTAAGTAGGACCCGTTATAGGGTTTGCTACTGTTAAAAAAAAAAAGAGTCTATTAATTTTATATTTCTCTTTAAATTGTGAAATATTAATTGGTATCAATATTGCATAATGAATAGTTGAAATATGATTTTCAATATTACCTAATATTTTCAGTAAATTTACATTTTAATAAAGAAGTAATTTTAAAACTCATCTTTTATAACTCAAACTTTGTGCAAACTTCTTTTTGATTATGAGTCAGGAGTCAGACATGTGATACCCTAGGGAGGGTGTTACACTAGGAAAGATCATTTCCCCTTGCCATTTCTTGATCAAATTCTGGAAAAGGTAGCAGGACATCCATATTACTGTTTTCTTGTTAGTTATTCGGGTTATAATCAAATACCAATTACATTAGAAGATCAAGAAAAGACCATTTTTACATGTTCTTTTGGTACTTTGCCATATAGAAGAATACCTTTTGGCCTTTGTAATGCTCAGACAACATTCCAAATATGCATGTTAAGCATTTTTAGTGACATGATTGAGCATTATTTAGAGATTTTCATGGATGACCTGATGGTTTTTGGAAATTTTTTTAAAAATTATCTTGATAATTTGGAAAAAGTTTTTAAAAGATGCGAAGAAAACTGATTTGTGTTAAATTGGGAAAAATGTCATTACATGGTTACCTCAGGAATAATGTTAGGTCATGTGATATCTTCTAAAGGAATTGAAGTTGATAACGCCAAAGTTGAATTAATTGCCCATTTGCCTTCCCCAAAAATAGTCAGAGAAGTTCGTTCCTTTTTAGGACATGCAGGATTTTATGGAAGATTCATAAAGGACTTTAGTGTCATATCTAGACCATTATGTAATCTTCTGTTTAAAGATGCACCATTTGATTGGACTCAAGAATGTAAATTTTTTTTTGAAAAATTAATTGATCTTCTGACATCTGCTCCTATCATGCAATCTCCTGATTGGTCTTTGCCTTTTGAGTTGATGTATGATGCTAGTGATTTTATTGTGGGCGCTGTTTTAAGCCAAAGAAAGGAAGGTAAGCCTAATCTGATTTGTTACGCAAGTAGAACTTTAAATAGTGCACAAATGAATTACACCACTGTTGAAAAAGAACTACTTGTTGTAATTTTTGCACTAGACAAATTTCGATCTTACTTAATTGGTTTTTCTATTATGATTTTCACTAATCATGCTGCTGTTAGATATTTGATGTCTAAGCAGGATGCCAAACAAAGATTGATACGGTGGATCATGTTGCTTCAAGAATTTAACATCATAATAAAAGATAAGAAAGAAGCCGAAAATGTTATCGCTGATCATTTGTCCAGACATACAATAGGCTCACCTTTTGATAGCACACCCATCAATGAATCTTTTCCCAATGGATAATTTTTATTTTCTATCAATTCCATGCCTTGGTTTGCTAACATAGTCAACTTTCTTGTAACAGGAAAGATGCCGCCTCAATGGACACACCAAGATAGAAGGAAATTTTTTACAGAGGTGAAATTTTTTTATTGGGATGACCCATACTTGTTCAAATAATTTCCTGACTAAATTTTTAGGAGATGAGTGCCCGACACTGAGGTAGGTAGTGTCATTAAATTTTGTTACTCAGAAGCATGTGGAGGTCACTTTTCTTCAAAGGAAACAATTGTGAAAATCTTGCAGTGCGAATTTTATTAGCCCACTTTATTTAAGGACTGCTATACTTTTTGTAAAAGTTGTGAAAATTATCAAAAATTGGGCTCAATTTCAAAAAGAAACATGATGCCTCTGAATCCCATCTTTGTCATTGAAATTTTTTATTGTTGGGGAGTTGATTTCATGGGCCCATTTCCATACTTATTTGGATTTGTGTATATTTTGGTTGCAATTGATTATGTCTCAAAATAGATTGAGGCGATTCCATGCCGATACAATGATTATAAAATTGTTCTCAAATTTTTAAAAGAAAATATCTTGTGTCGATTTGGAATCCCTTTAGCTATCATCAGTGATGGGGGAACATATTTTTGCAATAAACCATTTGAATGTTTAATGAAGAAATATGGTGTTACACACAAAATTGCCACCCCTTATCACCTTCAGAAAAATGACAAGTTGAATTAGCAAACAGGGAGATTAAACAAATTTTGGAAAAAAATAGTTAACCCAAATCGTAAAGATTGATTTTTAAGACTAAATGATGCACTTTGGGCTTACCGTACTGCTTTCAAAACATCTTTGGGTATGTCACCCTATCGGTTAGTCTATGAAAAACCTTGTCACTTGCCTTTAGAATTGGAACATAAAGCATTTTGGGCCATTAAAGCTTTCAATCTAAATCTTGATGATGCTTGCAAGATACACAAATTGCAATTAAATAAACTAGAGGAATTGAGAAATGATGCATATGAAAATTCAAAGATTTATAAAGCTAGAACAAAAGCTTTTGATGACAAGACAATTTTGAGAAAATCTTTTGAAATTGGTCAAAAAGTTCTGCTTTATAATTCTCGTTTGCACCTATTCCCTGGAAAATTGAGATCTAGGTGGAGTGGCCTTTTTGTTGTCAAACATGTGTATCCACATGGGGCTATAGATATTGAGAATCCTAAGAATGGTAATGTGTTTAAAGTCAATGGATAAAGACTCAAATCATTTCTGGAAAACTAAGTTGATGAGGTAGAATTCATCTCTCTTTTTGATCCTTTTTGTGAATAGAATTTACTTTAATTTTGTTGTCTTCTTTTGCAGTTCTTTGTGTTGCCGGTTAAGTGGCGGATAACGATACTCCGTGACTCTCAAGTCGATTTGTTTTTCAGTTTCCCAAAATAATTGAATCCTTCTCCTTTAAAATGGATGTCATTCTTTCAAACTTGAGAAAACATTTTCCTTCTCTCCCTCAAAATGCTCTGACAAAAATCTACAAAGCTAGATGTGAAAGATTGAGACTGTTAATGCATAAGGGTATGCCAGAAGATGTACGCTGAATAATTGTAGCAAAGGTCCAACTAGTAAGTGAGTCTTCAATTTCATTTGACTCATACATGCTAGGTCTTGGAAGAAGTTCGTATTCTAAAAGGAGAAGAGCAAAAAAGTTACAAGTCTGTCACAAATGTGCACGATAGAATTGTAACAAGTAATGTCGTTCTTTGGGGATGGTTTCTGCAAACAGAGAAGATAAAATTTTCTTCATTAAGAATGAACTGAGTAAGGAGTCATTAGATGATATCTTATTGACTCTTGAGATACATTCTTGTAGATTTGTGCATCGTGAACTTCTTAATTTGTGGAATCTCTTCAAGGATGAAGAAAAACGCTACAGTCTTGGGAATCTGACTCTAAAAGACCCTGTTTGCCAATTTATAAAAAAATTGGATGGGAAGCTTATCATCGACTCATAGAAGGCATTTAAGTCGTTATTGGACATGAAACCAGAGGCAGATATGAGCCATATCCACAACAATCTGTACATATTATTTTCTTCTTCTTCATGTTTTTTTTAAAAAAGAACAAAAAAAATAAAAAAAGAAAAAAAAACAAGGTTAAAAGAGACAAAAATGAGAAAAGAAGGGCGAAACTTCGGTTTCACTTAGTCTTTAATTAGATTAGGAGCCCCGGATGGTTTTCGTCTTTTCATATACTCAGGAGGAGACCCTGGTATATAAATAAGGTTCATGTGCCATGCTTTGTAGAGAGCCGTTCTCAGTGTCCCAAAGTTTACCTTCTAGGCAAGCTGAGCTGATGGGCAAAAAGAAGCGCCCTGTGTTGGCATACTCGGTGACTATGAAACTGAGCTGGATGCTGTGATTTAATGCCATGGGCTCTCCAGCGATTCTCACTGGCTGTGGTCCTTAGGTGGTGGCTGTCAGATTTATGCACTTTAATTAGTTGCATCGTAACTCAATCCAATATATTCCACAAGCAGGAGGGAGAAGAATTCCAAGATTGGCTGAGCCGTCTTGGTATTACTGCGCTACTGCACTCATGACGCGTAGTATAAAGACACACTATGAAAATTGTACATAAAAGTATGTCTTCATTTGCTATTATATTTCTTTTATCTTTATATGATTTTGTTGTATTTTAGTTTTGGACAGACGATCCTTTGAGCAGGGTCCTTCAGGGGTTTCTAGACTTCTTTACCCTGATGGTTTTCTTGAAGTAAAAAAAACATAAAAAAACAAAAAAATTAAAAATTTAAAAAAAAGATTCTATGTTTCTTAATTTCAAACTTTTCTGACAACAAACAACATACCCTTATAGGTGCTATTATTACCCTTTCCATTCTTTTTCCTATTTAAACACTCAATTTGCTATACTTTCTTCTAACTCAGAATCATTCAAAGGGAAAGTGAGTATAGAAATGGAAAGTGTTTCTATTCATCAACTTAAAAATATCTGTGTATTTTATGGGTCTAAGCATAGGAAGGGTTTAGAGTTTATAAACGCAGCTACCACTCTTGGTCGATCACTTACTGCGAGAAATATTCATCTAGTATATGGGAGAGGTTATCGTGGGTTAATAGGGGTTGTATCACTTGCTGCATATATAGGAGACAGTCAGGTTTTATGTGTCATTCCTGAACCTTTCACTCAACAAAACATCACTGGAAAGACAATGGGGGAGGAACTTAAGGTATCATCTATGCATGAACGAATGAAGGTAATGCTTGACAACTCTGATGCATTCATTGCCTTACTAGGTGATTTTGGTACTTTGGAAGAAATTTTTCAAATTGTCTCTTGGGCCCAACTGAACATCCACCATAAACTCATAGGTTTGATGAATGTAAATAATTTCTTTGATATTTTGTTACTTTTTCTGGACCATGTTGTGGAACAAAAATTTATCACACCTTCGGCAAGACAACTTCTTACCTTTGCTTCCACTATTGATGAGTTGATTGATAAATTAGAAGCTTTTGTTTATAAACCTGACCCAACAATAGCTCACATAGATTGGTCAACAAGAAGCAATGAGGGAAGCAGGATGAAAAGAAAGCTAGCTTTGACACTTCGTTTATAGCTTTCCTTTACCTTTGATTTTATTTATCGTACTTTGTTTCTATTTAAATTTGTGTCAGATTTCTCCAACAGGTAATATATTCTATCCTTTACTCATCTATATTTTAACATTGACGACAATGTTGTGATCTGGTTGGGGGGGGGAAGGATAGTTGACTAATTTTTTTTCTTTTTTGGGAAGTATGATATGATTGTCATGGAATTACTAAACTAATGAATGATGGCAGAGTAAGGAGTAATTTTACTCCTGAGACACATCTAAATTGGGAAGTATGTTTAGTGATATGACTGTAAAAAACTTATTCGTAGTAAAACCAATTAAGGATGGCAGAGTAAGGAGTAAATTTTGCCTTGGAGGTAAGTTTACTCTTGAGACGCATCTTAGTTAAGGAAATAATTATCTGTGTAGAAGTAGCAAATGGATTATTAGATCTTAGCATAAATTATCTTCTTTCTTAAAAATCACAAGCTTGGATATGAATGTTGATTGGGTGGATTGAGAATGATAGAAATTTGTCTTGTGAGATTTTGAGCCTATTGATGAATGAATTGAATATTTGTATCATTCTCTTCTTTCTTGTGTGATTTTCACTCATGGAATTGTTACTCTAGAATTTGCTTTGATTCTTTTTGAGGTTACATTTTCACATGCATACATAAATATGATTGAGGCATTTTGAAATAGCTACTTTGACTAAATAGTCATCCTTGTATATTTTCCCTTGTGTAACCCTTTTGAGTTTATTTGACCATTCCTTATTTTTAGCTCATTACGTGCCTTTAAAAAAAAAAGAGAAAAAAAATATGTTTTTACCCAACCTTAAGGAATAAGAGAGCATTGGCCTTGTTCTTGAACAAGTGTGGGGGTATGTGTGCAAAATGATAAAAAAAAAAGAACTGACCACCGTTCCAATCAAAGGATTATCAGAGCCTAGAATTAAGGTGGATGCTTGGAAACAATAGGAAGAAAATGAGAAGGTTCAGGCCTAACAATGAATTCAATTCACTAATTTGGGATTGATCTTCAACAAAACATTTGTCAAATATTGGTCATTGTCCTTTATGATGAATGTTCTCAAATATCTTCTCCACTCTAACTGTACCATAATGCTCTTTTATTCTCTTTGATATTTATCTTCACATATCCATATTATCCCCTCTCCTTTACCATGACCCCATTACAACCTTGAATAAAGTCCTCTTGATTTTTGTATGCATGTGTTTTGAGTAGCGGAGAAGTAGAAGATAAGCAAGCTTATGGTAGTGCAATTGTTCATGGGTTAAATAGAGTGAAATACTCACCTTTTGAACACTTGAGAGATCTATCATTCTTGATTCATTTTTTTCAATTGAAGTTTCCTTACTTGTTGGTTTGAGATATGAAGAAATGTTACCTCATTAATGTTTTGATTCCTTGAATTTCTGGTTGCTCTTCTTGTTTCATCGAGTCTTTTAGAGTTTTTAACTTTTGAGTCTGTGTCATTTTTCTTTGTTTCCTAGCTTTGGTCTTATGTGTTTTGCCCAGGAGTGCAAAAAGCTAAGTGTGGGAGAATTTGATAATCATATATTTTATACATTAATAAACTCTTATTTTTAGTCATTTACACTCTCCATGTGTTTAATTGATTAAGCCTGGTTATGTTTTGTAAGTTTGGACTTAAATTTGACTTAATTGATTTTTTCAGCACTATTTTGGTATTACATTATTTCTGTATTTTGGCCATATCATGAGTTTTAGATGTCTTATAATTATGTATCTTACCTTGTAGGAAATATAAGAGAGAGCTCTATAACTTTCATGAAAGCTCCAGGGAAAAATCAGACATCTAGTGGAGCTAATTGGGCTTGGAAGTCAGAACACTAGTTTTGTGACTATAACCCGAATAATGTGCAGTTATCATTGCATAATTCGATTTTAAGGAACTGAACTGGGCTGAAAATTTGGCATATGAAAGTTAAGACTCATATCTATAACTTTCATAAGAACACAAGAGCTCAATCGGACAGCTTAGAGGTCATATTAGGTCTGGAAGTCAAAACAGAGATGCTAAAACTAAGCCTGAACAATCTGCAGTAATTGGGTCATATCTTGGACTGTAGAATGAATTTTTGGAAGATTTTGGTGGCATTGGAAAGCTGAGACAATTTCCTAGAACCTTCATGAAGATTACTTTGCTTTATTCTGAAGTTATCAATGAGTTAATCACTGAATTATTTTGGAGATAAGAAATTTCAATAATTTTCCACTCACAAAAGTTCTTTGGCATTTTCCACTTATCCACCCACTCATCCACTCACTCATTAATCAATTCCATTGTCATTTTGTATCCCTAATCCTCTATAAAAGGGACCATAGGTAAATCATTTAGGTAATCTTGACTTAACTTAGATTATGTTATTGTGTTATGTGTTGTAATTTTCTTTTGTTCTAAGTTGAAATTATGTTCATCTTTTTCTTCTATTCTCTTTCTTTCTTCTTGTTTATAGGTAACTAAATCTTCATCTTGTTTAGGTGAAGGAGTGAAGCTTTTGGTAATAAAATAAGGTTAGATTAATTTCCTTCTTGTGCTTAAATGATATATTATCAAGTTATCATTATACGTGTTGTATTTTGTTTCCAATCAATTTAGAAACCCTCCTTATAAAGTGGAGTTCATGATTCATTGTAGACAAGTGGTTTAGCACAATGAATGCTTGAACCTATTTACAAGTGTAGGTGTTGGTAAACAATTAAAGGAATTATAATATAACTACGTATATAATTCTAAATGGACTTTGAATGTTATATTCTCCGATTGGAACCTCCGTTGTGTGTGGATTTCAATTGAGTTATAAAAAAAATTAGTCTTGTCCTTAATTTATTACCAAAAGTGGATCTCCTAACCCAAGCAAGTTCTTTAATTTATTTGTGAACAAGTTTTATTATTTTTATTATTGTGACAAAGCCTTTCCTTGCCTCAAAGAATTTTTCTTCATCAATTCCTTATGGATCGACCTCAGACTCCCGAGAAAATTATTACTTGAGATAACCTGCACTTGGGTTTGCATCCTTTAATCCATATCACAAGCAACCTCGTCATAGCTGCACCCCAACACTTGGGCTTCCATTCGATCCTTCGAGATTGTATAAAAATATTTTGAGCTCTCTACCTCCATGGACATCTTCTTCCACATGTTAGATGTGCTCATCACCACAGATAATGTAAATCCCACTTGGATTACCATTTGAAGCCATCAGGGGTGCAAATGCTTCGAGCTCTTCGATAAGTCCTGTAACGCCCCAATTTTTAGAAAATATTTCGAATGTACTGTTTGCTGTTTTTCAAGTTATTGTGTAAATGACCGTTGTGTCCTTATTTTACTGTTTCTCGATTTCTGTATGAAATACAAATACATTTATACAGGCTCAAATTTTATTTAGTCTTTTTACGTAATTTGTGTCGAGACGGTAAAATAAAAGTTTTTCTGAGCTACTGTTTTAATTTTTCTGGAAGATATACAGACAATTAATACTGTCTGTAATTTTATTTGAACTTTTTGGACGATTAGCTACGTTGTGGGAAAAAATGGGAAAATGATCGTTACGTCCCGAACGTGCTGTTTTTGCTGTTTTTGCTGTTTTTAATTGTTTTCTACTTGATTTAATGTCCGATATTACTGTCTGTGATTTTATATGGACTTTTTGTGTGATTTGCTCCGAGGCGGAAAATAATATTTTTTCCTTTGGGAAATCTTATTTTATTATTTAGAATTGGGGGATCTTACTCAACCCGATTCTAAATGAGACGATAAATAATCTTTTAATTTTTAGGATTTTGTCAAATAAAATAATTTTATAATATTATAATATTATTTTATTAGTCAATATAATAAAAATGACAAAGTGGACCCGGAAATGTTTTGCGGGACCCACGTTTAGCTAATACTGATAACTTAGTAGCTTAATTAAACATCATTAGCATAGAACTTTCCGAACAAGTGACTCAATTAGCTGACTAAGCTGATAATAAATGAACACAGTGTGACTAGGCTTGTGAGTCACCCATGATCAACCAATGGGAGACAAGCTTGTTAAGCAAGCTTTGATCCTAACCATTGATGCATCCAATGGCTTGGATGAAGCCAAGCAAGGTGCCCACCTTGCATGCCCTTAGAGAGCTACGGCCAAGAGAGTTAGGAGACAAAAGACCACTTTGCTTCCATGCAATAATTCTCTCTTCTCTCTCATCAAGAACCCTAGCCACCATTCTTGTTCATTTTCTTCACCATTTTCGCCAAGCTTACTTCTTAATCATCCAACCACCCAAAATTAAATCAAGCCAACTTTTCTAAACCTAAACACTATCCTAAGAACATCTCTAGTTGAGAGTTCTTGCAAATTCTTGCATTTGGAGCTTGGAAACCAACCTTGAAGATTTTACCTAGAAGGTGAAATCTTATGCTTTTCTTTTCTCTCTTCTTTTTCAAAGTTCTAAGCCATGATTTATCCATGGTTTAGGTTCTTTTTCATGGTTAGTAATTTGTAGATTTTCATTTGAGTTGCTAGGTGCTTGGTGGAGGAAAACCGAACCCTAGGAGGAGTGAAAACAAACCATTTGTCTTCATTTAAGGTAAGAGGAAGACTAATCTTATCATCCCTTGGTGGTGGTAAGAGGATGGATTAATTTGTGGTGTTTGTAGAATCCATAAGGATTCGGTGGTGATGTGGTTGTTATGTGTTTATTTGTTAATTTTTGTGTTTGTTAGTAGTTATGTGGTATTTGTTAGTAGCTTTCTTTATTTGGTGATTGTAATAACCTTGCATGTCTACAAGCTTTAAGTTGCATGTCTATAAGCTTTGATAATATTGCATGTGTTAGAATTGTATGATAAAGTATAGAATTGCATGATCATGTATAGGATGTGAACAACATGTCAAGGAAATGCATGTGTGTTCCAAAGAACACTCCATGATGGCTCACGACCACTAACAAAAATGGAGGACCAAAATGTTCTCTTGATTTTCTTAAAAGGTGATTTAATTAACCTAGGAGAATTAAGAAGGTTTCAAGTTGTTTAAGTCAAGAAAAATGAATTTGGAAATCAAATGGCATAACCTATATTTCGGCCAACAAGCCTAACTTCAACATTTTGATTTCTAAAATTATTTTCTAAGGTAATAACTTAATCAATGTAGACAATACAAGAGACTTAACATGTATTTAGAAGGTGAAAAACAATTTGGAAATCAAATGCAAAAGTTTTATCAAATTCGCCAACATGCCAAATTAGACAATTCATAATTTCTAAAATTGATTCCAAGTTATTTTCAATCAAGAAGAATCAATACAAGTTAAAGTAAATTTTCTACAATGAGTTTTAAAGAAATAAAGTGGTTAGAACTAAGTATAAAAGGTTAATACTAATGATTTTTACTTGTAAGGAGAAATACAGAAACTTTTGAAAATTTCTAACATATAGCTCATACTTGTATTGTGAAGCATGTTAGTTGTTTTCAAAAAAATTAATTACATGGTTTAAAAATTTAATAAATAGAATTTTTATGGTAAAATTAGGAAACCATTAATATAATTTTCTAAACAAAATACTGTCAATTTTTAGTAAAAACGGACAAATAAGGTAGAAAAGATGTCCAAACGACAGTATATCGCTATGAAAAAATATTCTACGTAATTTAAAAGTACTAAATATTATTTCTGTTTGTTTTAAACAGTTATTTTAAGAAAGTTGGACAAGAAAACGATTTAAAAATCTTACGCGATTGAGAAAACGTATTAAAAATCCTACGCGATTTTAAAAACAGAAAAATATATTTACGCGATTTCAAAATGATTATAAAAACGACGAGATTTTGAAAACGCGATAAAATTTCTACGCGATTGACCGTTACTATATTTATTTTTCGCTGTCGAGAAAATGTGAACCCGTCATGAGTTTTCTTTATATATATTTGTTGCCAATGAGGGCAAGCTTTATTGTCGGGAAAATGAGAACCTGTACAGGCTTTCTGCCATTGAGGGCATATTTTTATCTTGAGGGCATTTTCGTAATTTTATATATTTAGAATTATGTATTGTGTATATGCCAATTTTTGGTGTTTTGGTTGACGAGACGAATCACATCGTGTTGTCGATGCGATAAACGTAGTGTGGTTCATTGTTCTAATGAACTTGGAGACTTTAGTGTACGGGATCCCACATGTGGACAGTTGGTAGCTCCGCTGGGCCGTGGTAAACCGATAGCACACTAATGGACTCGACACGCACTATATTTAATCGAGGTTTGTAAAGTCTAGTAGTACATTGCCTATAGTGCCACAACGGAAGACCGTGAACTATACTACGCCTGGATGGTGAATTCCCAGTGTCGTAGGCTATTGACGCAACGTGTGACCGCGTAATAGTTGGTTGGGCAGCCGTGGTACTAATAGATTTTGCAAGTCATTCTCTCTGATATCTGTTTGGGTTTAACTCCATGGAGTAGGATTGTGTCTTAGTGTATATGGTTATATCTGGGATGATATTCCATTTTCTCTATTTATCTTTATCTGGTTATATCTGGGATGTTATTCTATTTTCTCTATTTATCTTTATCTGGTAATTATTATGATGGTTGTCTATTTCTTATTTTATTCTATCTGTGATATTGTTTTATCTGTGTTTTTTTTTATCTGTGTGATGTTATGTAACGTTATGATATCTAAGTTTTACTCTATTTCATTATTATTACTGTTATAGCTTTTTGTATTGCATGAACTGTATAATTGTTATTTGTCGTCTTCTTATTGGCCATGTTTGTGATGATTTTAGATTGTCTTACCTCTTTATTGTATGTGTTTCCTGTATATTCATTTTATGTGGTAAAGAGTTTGAGGAAGAAGAAGAGGAACAGCCTCTTGAGGTCTTGTACCCTGAGGAGGAGGAAGATCAGCAGACCGACGACCAGTTCTACGATCAAGAACCATCTGATCATCCATATCCATTGGATTGATTAGCTCTGGTATGGCTGTGCCCGGATTTTTAGGGTTCGTGACGCTGGAGTTTCACGGTGGATCTCTATCGTGGAACATTAGAGGAGATAGAGATTCGGTGACATATGCTTTGGACGGATGACGGTGACCCTACGCCATAGATTTGATGGAGAGCCGATCATGACTACGACCGTGTTTCTACACTTAGAGTTACCCTTATCCATTAGGCGTCATTTTGGTGGTATGACCACTGAGCCTAGTGAGATAAGTATCGTGTCGACTAACGCGATCACATTATCGCCGAGAGTCGAGGCATCCAGATATTTGTCCCCCGATGATCATTTTCATGATGAGAGTGATCCTTCGAGGAGTGAATATGTTTGATGTTTTTTTTTGGGCGCGTCTGCGTATGGATGTATATATTGACAATTTTACTATTTTTATTTATCAAGTTTCGTTTAAATATTTGTAAATGTAGTTGTAAATTATTTGTATAACTTATAACTTAAAACATATGTATATTATGAGCAATGTTGTTCTGTCTAATTTATGTTTTCTCGCAACATTTTATTTTAATTAAACTGTCTATCGGGAATTACTCTACGACCCATATTATTATTTAACAAATGTTTTACAACTTGGGTAGATTTTATTTATTTATTTTTATTTTTCTTTATATGTGTGGCATCCCCAAAGGGGTGTTACAAGTCCTACAAGGACTTTAAGGAGATCTTTTTCAAGGTGAAGCATTACAAACATCTCCCTTTCTACCTCAAAGGCAGCTGGGAACCCATGATTAATCTCTACTGGAACCAAAATTTTAAATGTGGAAGT
Organism: Ormosia emarginata; assembly: GCA_029884605.1. Taxonomy (NCBI): domain Eukaryota; kingdom Viridiplantae; phylum Streptophyta; class Magnoliopsida; order Fabales; family Fabaceae; genus Ormosia; species Ormosia emarginata. Next base: position 18,986,306 of record JAQQTP010000068.1, on the reverse strand, counting down.
CAACTCGATGTTAGATGGAGCCGAATGTCAAAGATTACCTAGTAGATTTTTTGTTTCTTCATGGAGATCAAGGAGAAAAATGAGAGCTTCAAGTGCTCTCAGTTGATTAGTTGGGATCCGAAGGAGGTTGAAGTCCTCCTAGGTAAACACCATAGTTTGAGAAAGACCTCTGAGTTCCGATGTTCTGTCTTCCCAACACTTAGCATTTTTTACTTTCTGTTCTATATCTTTTTCTACTCTTGTTGTGTATGTCTCTAATGACAGTTTTCGTTGGTTTTTCATTTCACAAATAACATGGCAACTCCCAGCAGACTGTCAAAGCTAAAGAAGATGCTCAAAGAAATAAGTGGTGATTTGGAGGCCACCAAGATGGACTCCGAGGTTTGAGATGCTATGAGTAGCTAATAGGGAACTAAAGCCATTGGTTCTTGGTCATCTAGATCTTCGGACCTCACTCTTAGCTGTAAATGAAAGGCTCCTTAGCAGGTAGGCGAGAATTGATCAAAGAAGACAACAGTTGTTAACACTTCACAGACCATGGTATAGACCTCTGCTGGAGAGACCCAAGTCTTTGACGTAACCTTGGGGATGATGCTTCGGGTCCAACATCTAGAACAACTTTTTTGATGTCCAGGGCCACGCAGACACTTTCTTTAGGACTTAAGAGGATATCACAACCTTAAATCAATATTTTTCGTCTAACTTCTTATTAAAGACGGAGGAGGCAACATCCTCAGTTACTTAGAAATGTTTGTCTTAGATACAAAGAAGCTCATCATGCTGGAGGTTGACCTTTGTACTTCTTAAGGCAAGGTCTCAAAGTTGAAGACCAAAAAAGAGGAGTTGTAGAAGAGTTTCACTATGGTTCAGAATGATCTGAAGTTGGCTGACTAGAAGGTCCTAGATAAGGGCACGAGGGCAGAGGGTTGGAAAGCCAAGGCTAAGAAGTCGAGACGTAAGTGAAGAACTTTGAGGCTAAGGCCAAATAAGCAAACAAATGGAAGACCAGGGCAGAGGCCCTTGAGAAAAAGACTGCTAAGTTCAAGGTTGCAAAGTTAGCTTGGGCAGAGGGGAAAAAGAAATTTGCAAAGGATTGGGAGAATTCCACTAAGGAATTTTTCTTCAACGCTCTAGCCCAAGTCTCCGTCCTCTACCCCTTGATCACTAAATTTACTAGCACCCACTATTTATAGGAGGTCGTTGATGGGAGATTGTTGATCCTTCAATGACCGAGAACAATGCTGGTGATGCCAACAATCAAACTGCCATTGCCACGATGAAGAACAACGTGGTTGACACCCTCAGATCTTGAACTTCTTTGTTTTCCTTTCTTTTGGTTGTTTTGTTGATAGCCCTTTAAGGGTCTTTATAATTTTGTATAAACAAATGGTCCTCAGACGTTGAGGTTTACCAGTTATAATAATTCCTCTTCTTTTCATATTCGCTTTATTCACTTGCCTTATTTGTATATTTTTTTACTTAATCACTTTATGCAAGAGGTCCAACATCTCTTGTGGCTTTGCTCCATGCTTAATTTATTTCTATCATTGGGATCCAAAATCCCATAACTTGGAAATTTCTAAATTTGATACTTTAGGGATTCAAGATCCCTTTAGCAATCAACCTAAGTTGGGATCCAAGGTTAAATAACTTAACTCTTTTAAACGTTGATGCTTTAGGGATCTGGTAACTATCGAGACTACCAAATTTTATGAGATTTCTTAACCAATTCACTAAGAACTTGTAGTATGTGGTGCAACTGGGTCAAACCATTGAATTATTCCAATTAATCAATTATATTAAGAAGTTAGCAATGAGGGGGTTAGTTGCAAGAGTAATTAATAAAAGCAATTAAAGGACTGTAAACAAGGTTAAGTAAACAATCAATCAAAGGGAATCAACAACCCTTGAGTTTAATCCATCCTTGACCACTACAGATTCATTTACTGGTTGATCAGATTCTTGGTTTTAGGTCACATTAAGAAGCCTTAAATTACCCATGAATTCTCTACTAGATAAGAATCTAGCATTTGGTTAATCAAAGTTAGATGAAGTTAGCATCCATCCAATCTTAAATCAACCTAAAACTTAGAATTCAACCAAGCTAGGCAATTCATCAAACACCTTTGATACATCACCTAATCTCTGTGAAATCCTAATCCAGCATGAACTTTCTACTAGGTAAACACCTATGATTTGGTCAATCAACGAAAAATGGATTAAACATTCATTTAACCCTAAATCAACCCAATTTCTAGAGTTCATGTGAGCTCAACAATCCATCAAACACCTTTGATGCATTGTCTAGTTTTTGCAATTTCTGTTAAACACATGATAGTTATGCAACCATCATATGAACATCAAGACTAAGTTAAGCACTTAGCCAAAGAGTAACAAAATCAAAGAAAAAGAAGATAGAAATATGATAAACAAGTAAATTAAACATTTAAACAAAGGTCTCAACATTAAACATCAAGAGTGTTTCAATCCCTAGGATTGATTATAAAGCTTTAGCTCTCCATGAATGGAGAGAACAACAAAAAAATGAAAAAAACCCTAGAGAAAGTAAGAAGAGAGGAGAGGAGAGAACAAGAGAGAAGATGAAAACTGAAAAATGAGAAATGTTTGTCCAACTAGCCTCAGATCTAGCTCAAAATCCCATATAACAGACCAAAGGTTAAAATACAAGTGTGTCCCTAGCTTAGGACGTTTTCTCTTCCAATTAGCTTTAATTGGATATCTAATTTGCAAGACTTAGACACCTAATGAAGGAGTTATGGCCAAAACACGAGAGCTTCTATATCCCGTCATCTCCCTTTAAGCATTAAAAACCCTATCAAAACGTCATCTTTTTTATAAATGGTCTTTATAAAATTTTAAGGATTTTGTATCAGCTTTAATGGAATTGGTTTCAACCCAATCAAACTCCTATAGCCCAAGTTATGGCCTAATATTTGCATACTGCTCAAGTTCCAGTGACATCACCTTTGTTTTGAATTCCAAGCCCAATATAACCAACTAGACATCTGATTCAGCTCTGGAGCACTCATCAAAATTGTAGCGCTTCTTCTCAAATTTCTAACAAGGTAAAATTCATAATTTTTAGATGTCTGTAACTCAAGTTATACCTGGAATACAAAAACAGTGTGAAATTGCCACGATGCTGAAAAATCAAATAAGTCCAATTTGAATCCAAACTTATAAATGGTGGCCAAAACTAATCAATTAAGCACATGAGAGGTCTAAAATGCTGAATATGAGGGTTATATTATAAAATATGCACATTTTGCATATAGTAGATGACTACCTTAAATTGATTTAAAGGATATCATTAGTAAGGGTTGGTGGCTATAACCTTTGGTGTGGCTAATTACTTTGTAACCATAGCACTTACTTTGTAACATTTTGTACATAATGGTGCATTGAACCACTTCTTCATCCTTTATATTTGGAGTCCTATATAAAAGCATGATCGCCTATGAAGAAAGGAGGGGAATGATAGAATAGAACTAGTTCCTGAAGAATTAGATTTTGAGTCCATATTTCCTTGTCTTGATTTCTCTATTTTTCTCTTCGCTATTTACAATTTCTTGTCTTGATCTTTATATATTTTTCTTTTCCACTTATAACATGTTATCAGCACGATCAAGTCTCTACGGTGTAGCTAAATCCTCCAAGTTTCTTTTTATATATCAAGGTAAGAAATTGTTTTCTTTAACATGTGTTATGCATATATCTTTTGTTGAATGATCAAAATATTTTTATTGTTTAAATTCTTAGTTATTCATCTAATTTTTCTAAGTGTCTTTAGAATGTCAAATTTCACGAAGCTTGAATTCGTTGCTCTTGATATTTCTGGAAGAAATTATTTATCATGGGTACTTGATGCTGAGATTCATCTTAATGCTATGAATCTTGGGAATACTATAAAAGAAGGAAACCAAGCATCCCTGCAGGATCGCGCAAAAGCAATGATTTTCCTTCGACACCATTTGCACGAAGAATTGAAAACATAGTACCTTACTATTAAGGACCCATTAGCCCTTTGGAATAATTTGAAGGAAAGATATGAACACCAAAAAATGGTGATTCTTCCAAAAGCTCGCTATGATTGGATTCACTTACGTTTACATGGCATCACCAAAAGAAAAGGAAAAAAAATGTTGAAGTGAATTTTTCTGAACTTGTTGGTCTTACTTATGATAATAACTCTTCTATGAATGTTGATTTTGATGTTTTTGATTTTTTTGAAGACCATAGTGGCAAGATTGGTCATTTGATTGGGGATAGAAATGTCTATTATTGAAAAATGTTTATGTTTATGTTAAGTTTATGTTTATGTTATTTTGAAGTTTATCATTTGTAATTTTTCATTAAAGTTTTATTTATAATATGAATATTAATGATTTGCATATTTCTTGTTTGTTGTCTCTTTCTAATTCTTACAAATATATTTTTATGTTAGATAATGCAAAATAAACTTGATATAATGGAGGATGACATATGTTTAGTGGACAGTGACACAACTCATACAATTCTTCGTGATAAAAAATATTTCTTACAATTGACATTAGCTGAAATTAATGTTAATAACATATCTAGTTCTGCAAATATAATTGAAGGCTCTGGAAGAGTCCAAATTATATTCCCAATTGGGACAAAATTGTATATTAATGATGCGTTGTATTCTAGTAGATCTCAAAGAAATCTACTAAGTTTCAAAGATATATGTTGCAATGGGTATCATGTTGCAATAAAAAATGAGGGACACGTAGAATATCTATATATTACCTCTACAATTTTGAACCAGAAGTTCATATTAGAGAAACTTCCAAGTTTCTCATTTGGATTATATTTTACAAAAATAAGGGTGGTTGAGTCAAATTATATGCACCATAAGTGCTCAAATCCTAAAACTTTTATACTCTAGCATGATCATCTTGGCCATCTAGGTTCAACTTTGATGTGACCTATTATTGAAAAAACACTTGGACATCCTTTAAAGGACTAGAAAATTCATCTGTCTAATCTTTATTTTGGTACTCCTTGTGCTCAAGGTAAATTAATTGTTAGTCCTTCCCCATCTAAATTATCTTCAGAGTCTCCTAATTTTCTACATAGAATACAAGGTGACATTTGTGGCCCAATTCATCCATTTTGTGGACCATTCTAGTATTTCATGGTTTTAATTGATGGTTCCACTTGATAGTCACATGTTTGTTTACTTTCAACTCGTAATGTTGCCCTTGAAAAATTTCTTGCCCAAATTATAAAGTTATGATCAAGTTTTCTTGACCATCCTATTAAGTCAGTTCATTTAGACAATGCAGGTGAGTTTACTTCAAAAGCCTTTTCTGATTATTGCATGTCAATGGAAATTAGTGTTGAGCATTCTATTGCACATGTTCATACTCAAAATGGATTAGTTGAGTCTTTTATTAAGCATTTGCAATTTATTGCTAGACCTATGCTTATGAAATCAAAACTTCTTGCATCTGCTTAGGGACATGCTATAGTTCATGATGCATCTTTGGTTCGCATCTGACTATCTGCATATCACAAGTTTTCACTTTTACAACTTATGTTTGATCAACAACCTAATATATCTTATATTAGAATTTTCTGTTGTGCCGTTTAAGTTCCTATTGTACCCCCTCAACGAACTAAGATGGGCCCCCAACGTCGCCTTAGTATTTATGTTGGTTTTGACTCCCCATCTATCATTAGATATCTTGAACCTTTAACTAGTGATCTTTTTAAAGCAGGATTCTTAGATTGTCAGTTTGATGAGTCAACTTTCCTGTCATTAGGGGAAGAAAAAGGTAAAGGGTCCAAAGCATAAGAAATTTGTTGGAACACACTAACATTGTCCAACTTGATGCACGCACAAATCAATGTGAACTTGAAGTTCAAAGAATAATTCATTTACAGAATACCACAAATCAATTGCCAGATATTTTTGTTGACACCCAAAAGGTCACTAAATCATATGTGCTAGCTGCAAATACTCCTACATGATTAATTTTCCCTGCAGGACATCCTATGGGTATGGCAGCCAATGCATCTAAAACACGCCAAAAGCATGGCAGACCTATTGATGCAAAGATACTATTCATCAAAAAAAGAAGAAAATGAAAAACCTTTAAAATGACACTCTAGAAGAGGTCATTGACACTCTTGAAGAGGTCAAAAGCAATATAGATCAATAACCCCATATTTCTAGGGAAACAACCCTAGAAGTGGTTCTGGTACCAGCAAATTCTGAGATCTCATTAAAATCTAGAAATATGAGGGGGAAGAAATGAAGTTGTTGTTGATAATGTTTTTGCATATGCAATTACTTATAAAATTATCAATGATAATGAGCTTGAGCCTCAAAGTGTAGAAGAATGTCGACATCGAAGTGATTGGCCAAAATGGAAAGAAGCTATACAAGTTGAGTTAAATTCTTTAGCCAAACGTAATGTATTTGGACTAGTAATTCAGACACCTGAAGATGTCAAACCTGTTAGGTATAAATAGGTCTTTGAGCAAAAAAGAAATGTTCTAATTGAAATTGTGAGATACAAGGCACAACTTGTAGCACAAGGCTTCTCACAAAGGCCTATTATAGATTATGAAGAAACATACTCCCCTGTTATGGATGCAATTACTTTTAGATTTTTGATTAGTTTGACAGTCTCTGAAGGACTTGACATACGTCTAATGGACGTTGTGACAACTTATTTATATAGATCATTGGATAATGATATATATATGAAAATCCTTGAAGGATTTAAGATGCCTGAAGCATATAATTCAAAACCTCAACACATATACTTTGTTAAACTTCAAAGATCCTTGTATGGGTTAAAACAATCTGGACGCATGTGATATAATCATTTAAGTGAATATTTATTGAAAAAAGGATATGAAAATAATCCTGTTTGTCCTTATGTTTTCATCAAGAACATGAATTCTAGATTTGCTATAGTCACAGTTTATGGTGATGATTTAAACATAGTAAGGACTCTAGAAGAGATCTCTGAGACCGCAGACTACCTAAAGAAAGAATTTGAAATGAAAGATCTTGGAAAGACAAAGTTTTGTCTTGGGTTTCAAGTTGAATATTTAGCAAGTGGAATTCTTGTGAATCAATCATCTTATATAGAAAAAATCTTAAAATAATTTTGTATGGATAAATCTTATCCATTAAGCTCCCCAATGGTTGTTTGTTCACTTGATGTAAAAAAAGATCCTTTTCGTCGAGAAGATGATGAAGAAATTCTTGGTCCTAAAGTACCATATCTTAGTGCAATAGGAACACTTTTGTACCTTACAAACAACACTAGACTAGATATAGCTTTTGCAGCCAATTTGCTAGCAAGATTTAGTTTTGCACCAACTCGAAGACATTGGAATAAAGTATAACATGTTCTTCATTATCTACGCGGCACATCTGATATGGATTTGTTTTACCCAAAGGGGGAAAAGTCAAAATTGGTAGGATATACTGATGGTGGTTATCTTTCTGATCCACATAAAGCTCGGTCACAAATAGGTGATGTGTTCACAGGTGGAAATACTGCTATCTCATGGTAGTCTATAAAGCAAACAATCACTGCTACCTCATCAAACCATTCAGATATATTGGTCATTCATGAAGCAAGTCGTGAGTGTATATGGTTGAGAACTATGGTCCTACACATTAAAGGAGCATGTGGCTTATTAAAGGAAAATAATGAGCTAACAATATTGCACAGGGATAATGCAACATGTATTGCACAAATCAAATGAGGCTACATAAAAGGTGATAGAACTAAACACATTTCGCTCAGGTGACAACCCAATTGATCTATTCACAAAGGCATTACCAACTTCAATTTTCAAGAAGCATGTGCATAACATTGGAATGCGTCAACTTAAGGACCTTTCATAATTAGTTATATTTTGAGGGGAAGTTGTCAATGAATATTGTACTCTTTTTCCTTCACTAAGTTTTTATCCCACTGGATTTTTCTTAGCAAGGTTTTAACGAGGCATATTCATAGTGTATAGTCATCCAATGGGAAGTATTGTAAAACATGCACATTTTGCATGTGGTAGATGACTACCTTAAATTGATTTAAAGTATACCATTAGTAAGGGTTGGTGGTTATAACCTTTGGTGTGACTAATTACTTTGTAACCATAACACTTACTTTGTAACATTTTGCACATAATGGTGCATTGAACCACTTCTTCATCCTTTATAGTTGGAGTCCTATATAAGGGCATGATTGCTTATGAAGAAAAGAGGAGAATGATAGAACACAATTAGTTCCTAAAGAATTAGATTTTGAGTCCATATTTCCTTGTCTTGATCTCTATATTTTTCTCTTCGCTTTTTACAACTTCTTGTCTTAATTTTTATATATTTTTCTTCTCCATTTATTATAGGTTAACTAATATATAAAAATGGTGTTTATTTATACTTAGCCTTTTACACTCATAGGCAAAAGCAGAAATCTACCACTATGGCACTATGGGACAAAGGAAAAACAACACAAACTTGAAAGTTAAAACTTAAGAAAAACTCACTTTCTAATGATGTTCAAGAATGCAAAGGAGAGCAACCAAAAACTCAAGGAATTAAAACATTCATGCAATAACATTTCTTAACATCTCAAACCAACAAACAAAGTAACTTCAATTGAAAGCATAGATCAAGAATGATAGAACCTCACAAGATTTATTTTCTATCTCTCAAGTGTTTAAAAGATAAGTGCTTCACTCAATTCAACTCATAAAAATATGCACTACGATAAGCTTTCTTATCTTCTACTTTTCTACTACTCAAAACACATGCACACACAAATCAAGAAGAATTTATTCAAGGTTGTAATGAGGCCAAGGTAAAGGAGGAGAGTGATATGAATATGACAAGTTGAAGACCAAAGAGAATAAAAGAGCATTAGGGTTAAGTCCAAATAACTAGCATGATAGTTTATCCTAGCTATTGTAATGCAAATTTCTTTTACATATTCTTTTTCCTTTTGCTTTATTGACTTTTCTTTACACAATTTTTTTTTAAAAAAATTGGTCACTCTTTCCTTTTCACCAACATTTTACATACTAATTGGTACACCCCCACACTTGTTCAACAACTCATCCAATAACAATGTTAATGCTCTCTTATTCCCTAAGGTTAGGTAAGAACATTATTTTTCATTTAAGGCATGTAATGAGTTAAAAACTAGGAATAGTCAAATAAACTTAAATAGGTTAATCAACGAAAAATATGCAAGGTTCATTATTTGGCTAAAGTGGCTATTTCAAAAGAATGCCTTAATCATATTTATGTATGCATGTGAAAATGTAGCCTAAAAAAGAATCAAAGCAAGTTCTAGAGTAACAAATTCCATGAGTTCAAATCACACAAGAAAGAAGAAAATGATATAAATGTTTAATCTGTTCATTAAAAGGCTCAAAGTCTCACAAGGTATATTTCTATCAAATTTAATCTACTAATTCAATTTCATTATCAAATTAGTTATTCTCAAGATGAAATATAATTTCTTCACTTATATTACCTCAATTTATATATGCTCACAACTTTCATAAACTCAAAGTTTCATTGGAAAACAATTAAAAACACACTTTGTTATGAATAATATTTTTTATTAGAAAAAAAAGAATTTAGAACATAATTTAAAATAGTAAAATAGTTTAAAACTAAAAAAAATAGAAACAAAACAAAATGCAAAATAGAAACAGAAAATAAAAACAATAATAGTAACAAAAAACAGAAAATAGAAAACAAATAGTAACAAAGAATAACAAAAAATAAAAAAATAGAAAACAAAAAAAAAAACAACAAAAATAGTAATAGCAAAATTATAAACAAAAATAGAAATAGTAAAAATAGCAAATATCAAAACATAAACAAAAAAATAACATAACAAAATAGTAAAAATAGTAGGATTAAAAACGCAATGAGAAAAAGAAATGTAAATTCTTCCCCCACACTTAAATTTCACATTGTCCTCAATGTAAATCTCAAAGATCATGAAATCATCAATATCACCAATAAATCTAGGACAAGAAAAATAAAAGAGAAAGAGAGGAAACATCCCTATCAAGTGTAGATGGCCACTTGCAAATGGAGCTCCTCCACTATGTTCTCTTGAGCTCGCTCATAGAATTGCTTGAAGAGATGTCCATTGACCTTAAATGTTTTATGAGTTACCTCACTTGTGATCTCCACCGCACCATAAGGAAAGACTTTAGTGACCATAAAGGGGACTAACAACCTAGAACAGAGTTTGTCGGGAATGAGCTTGAGGCGAGAATTATAGAGAACTTTTTGCCTAACTATAAATTCCTTCCTTTTAATATTCTTGTCATGGAAAGCCTTGGTCTTCTCCTTATAGATTTTAGAGATCACATAGGCCTCAAAACAAATTTTCTCCAATTATTGTAATTGTAATTTCTTTTCCATTCTCGCTTAGTTAAGATCCATGTAGCAACTCTTCACTGCCCAAAAGGCTCTGTGTTCTATCTTCATTAGTAGGTGACATGCCTTCCCAAAGATAATCCAGTAGGAGGACATCCCTAGTGGTGTCTTGTAGGCAGCCCGGTAAGCCCAAAGAGCATCCTCAAGCCACTTGCTCCAATCTTTCCTATTAGGCTTAACAGTTTTCTGAAGGATTTGCTTGATTTCTCTGTTTGATACCTCAATTTGCCCATTTGTTTGGGGGTAGTAAGGTGTAGAAACCTTATGCCTGACTCCATACTTCTTCAACAAAGCCTCCATATTCCGATTGCAGAAGTGTAATCCTTGATCACTGATGATAGCCATCAGAATGCCAAATCTGCAAAAAATGTTTGATCTAACAAAATCCACAACAACTTTTGAATCATCAGTCCGAGTGGCTTTTGCCTCCACCTATTTAGACACATAATCAATAGCAAGCAAAATGTAAACAAAAACAAATGCGACAGGAAAATGACCTATAAAATTAATATCCAAAACATCAAATATTTCACAAAACAACAAAGGTTGTTGAGGCATTTCATTCGTATGAGAGACATTTCCCGTTTGTTGGCATAGTTCACAAGATTTACAAAACACATATGCAGCATGAAAAAGGGTTGGGCAATATAATACAGATTCCAATACTTTCCTAGCTATACTTTGAGGCCTAAAATGTCCACCATATGCAAATGCATGGCAAAAACTAAGAACATAATGAAATTCATGATCAGACACACATCTTCTAATCACATGGTCACTATACAATTTCCACATATATGGATCATCCTACACATAATACTTTAACTAACTCTTTAATTTGTTAATTTATGCTCCAGTAAAATATGCAAGTAGGACACTAGCAACCAAGAAATTTACCATATCACTGAACCATGGAGTGTTACCTTGTAGCTGTGAAAGCTGCTCATTAGGGAAGTTGTTATGGATGGGAAGGGGGTCAGCGGCTTGCTCAATTCGACTCAAATGGTCAGCTACTAAGTTCTCTGCTCCACTATTTCCATGTATCTCGATGTCAAACTCTTGGAGCAGCAGCATCCACCGAATCAAACTTGGCTCGGCCTCAGGTCTTTTTAGGAGGAACTTCAAAGTTACATGATCAGAAAACACCACAACTTTAGAACTAAGTAAATATGATCTAAATTTATCTAATGCAAAAATAATACATAAAAGCTCTTTTTTCGTAGTGGTGTAATTTGCTTGAGCAACATCCAAAGTGCTCAAAGCATAGTAGATCACATGAGGCACTTTACCCACTCTTTGTGCCAAGACAGCTCCTTTTGCATAGTTTGAAGCATCACACATCAGCGGGAAGAAGAATGTGCAATAAGGCGATTAGATAATGAGGGTGATGTTAAGAGCTTGCTTCAAATGGTTGAAAGCTTTCTTGCATTTCTAATCAAAGTCAAACTCCACATCCTTTTGCAAGAGGTTGGATAGTGGAAGGGCTATTTCGTTGAAGTCTCCGATGAAGCGCCGGTAGAAACTTGCATGACTAAGAAAAGAACGAATCTCCCACACACATGTAAGGTAAGATAAAGAAGAAATCACATCTATTTTAACTGGATCTACTTCAATGCCCTTGCTAGATACTACATGGCCTAAAATTACGCCTTGCTCTACCATAAAATGATATTTTTCAAAATTTAGAATAATGTTAGTTTCAATGCACCTATGCAATACCTTAGCCAAACTAGCCAAGCATGAATCAAAGAAAGAACCATAAACAGTAAATCATCCATGTACGCCTCCATGCATTCTTCCAAAAGATCAGAAAAATTGCTTACCATGCATCATTGAAAGGTGCTATGGGCATTGTAGAGGCCGAAGGGCATCCGCCTATACGCAAAAGTATCGAAGGAACATGTGAACGTGGTCTTCTCTTGATCTTCTGGTGCAATATGGATTTGAAAATATCCACTGTAGCCATCCAGAAAGCAGTAGTGTGATTTTCTAGTCAACCTCGCTAACATTTGATCAATAAAGGGTAGAGGGTAATGATCCTTTCGGGTGGCTTGGTTGAGCTTTCTATAATCAATGAAGACTCTCCAACTGTTCTGCACCCTAGTAGGAATTAACTCATTATTCTAATTTGCCACTACTGTCATCCTGGATTTCTTTGGAACAACTTGCACTGGGCTCGCCCATTTGCTGTCAGAGATGAGGTAAATGATGCTAGCTTGTAACAACTTTGTCACCTCCTTCTTCACCACATCTAGAATCAATGGGTTCAGTCTTCTTTGGGGTTGCCTTACTGGTTTAGCTCCCTCCTCAAGTAATATTCGATGTATGCATGTAGAGGGACTAATACCAAGAATGTCCATAAGTGTCCATCCAATTGCTGTCTTGTGCTCCCTCAGAATTTGCAGCAATTTCTCTTCTTGTTCATCATTGAGGTCTTTTGCTACAATAATTGGAAGCTTCTCACCATCCTCCAAATATGCTTATTTAAGGTTTGTAGGTAGAAGCTTAACTGCACTATGGAGGAAGGCAATCTGATGGTGGGAACTACTTCAATTGCACAACCAGCAACAACTGCATAATTTGTACAATTAGATTCATCATTTCACAAATATGTAGAAATTTCAAAACACACATCACACTTGATAGCACATGAACATACTAATTTAGAATAATCAAAACTATCCAAATTAGGGAACTCTACGTATAACTCATCATAATTGTCTTTAACTAATTCATTAAGCAAGTCTAAATGAAAAACATAATGCTCTTCCATAGGATGTTTTGTTGCATCAAAGATGTTAAACTGCACTATTATATCTCCAAACTCCATGGAAAAAGTTCCAGCATGCACATTTATTTTCGTCCTTGCAGTTTTGAGGAATGACCTCCCTAAAATAATTGGAGCCTTGTTGGATGATGACTGATAAACCTATATTTTGTAGCCCTAAAATGATGAATTGTGATGATCTGATTGTGTTTATTGATAAATTTTGAATTGATTCTTATCAATCATCTTCATTTGTGCAGAATAGAGAGATTTAACGTATTTGGAAAGAAAATAAGTAAAGAAACTATGTTTCTGGGCAAAAAGGGAGACACGGCCGTGCCTCCCCCCAAAATTGGAATTTCACATCCTGGACCCTCACACGCCCATGCTTAACTCCCTTAAAGCTTTTGGATTTTAGGCATGGCTGTGCCTCACTACAAAACTTCTAAAACAAGTTTTTGACAAAAATGGACGCGTTTTCTGACAGATTTGTTGACTTTGTGTAATAGGCACGACTGTGCCTAAGACAAGCACGGCCATGCTTGTCCTTTTTGCATGAGAAAATGCCCAAAACCCATTAGATTGATTATTTAGAGGCATTGGGGGCTGCAGAATGCAACTAACAGATTGGGGGGGGGTCATTTTTTAGACTCTTTTGACTAGGGTAACCAGGAGAAACTTGAGAGGAAGGAGGATTGAAAGCTAGATCAAGGCAAGACCAAGAACAAGATCAACCATTGAGTTCTCTACTTCATCTTCTTTATTTGCTTTAGAATTATGGTTGTATCTTTCCTCTTTAATCTTGTTTGCGCTATAATAGCCATGAGTGGTTAAACTATTTTATAGGATTATGATGAAACTCTCTATTTTCCTATTATGAAATGTTGATTCGATTCTCTATTAATGAAGTTATTGTTCTTGATTCATTCTTGGTATGTTTAATGCTTGTGGTATGTTGCACGCCATATTTACATGATTTTAGGCTTTAAATAAAGGATCGAAAGATGAAATCTAATTGCTTGATAATCCAAGAATTAAACTTAGGAATTAATGCCTAGACATAGGGTTATGTCCTTCGAGGATCAAATGATTGTCACGAATCTTAATGGGTTAGAACTTGGATTAATTGCCATGATAATGAGATTGGTAAAGTTTTAGCACGTTTTTAGTGCCAAGAAATTGCGCTTTAAATAATTAAGGACAATTTGCCTTCAAGAACATAATTTAATATTGACAGAGATATAATCACAATTTATTGTAGGGGGTAGTGTAGTAGATTCCGAGTCCTAGAGCTTTAAATCCTTGTGAATCTCATCTTTTCTAGTTTTAATTGCTTACTTTGTTACTTAATTCTTTGTATTAATTTCAGTATAACTTTCACCATTGCTTTTATACGCTTAAATAATCAAAATAGCTGTAAGAGTTAGTAATTAACTGATTATCGTGGGAACGATATTTATTTACTACTTGTACGATCCATGCACCTGCGGAAATCACACAACAAGTTTTTGGCGCCGTTGTTGGGGATCGTGTTGATATTAACACGAGTGGCAAATTTGGTTGATTTAAGCAATTTTTATTTTTTTTTTTTTTTTTTATTTCTTTATCTTGTTTTATTTTTATTTTAAATTTCTTTCATTTTTCTTTCTTTGAATTTTCTGGTGTTGTTTCTTTCTTATACGCAGGATGAGGAGTCAAGGAGATCTTGTTATCCTAATTGATCTTGAGATCAAGAGGATGCTTCGTAATATTAGAAGAGAAAGAAGAACACAAGATTTTCAAGAAGGCAGCATGGCAAATAACACTAATTAAGATGCCAATGCAGAGCGTAGTCGGAGAGATTTTGGAGCTCCCAGTGCTAATGCTCGTCAGTCTTCCATTGTTAGGCCACAGGTAGAGGCCAATAACTTTGAATTAAAGACATCACTGATCTAGATGGTCCAACAGTTGCATTTCGGTGGGTCACCAATTGAAGACCCAAATCAGCACTTGGATGAGTTTTTGGAATTGTGTGACACTATCAAGATCAATGGGGTCTCAACAGATGCTATACGGATTAGACTTTTTCCCTTTTCTCTTAGGGGGAAAGCCAAGAAATGGATTCATTCAGAGGCCCTTAATTCACTCACCACCTGGAACTTGATGGAGCAGGCCTTCTTGGACAAATATTATCTGATTGGAAAGACAATCAAGCTCTGCCAAGACATCACTACGTTCTCCCCAAAAGAAGATGAATATCTTTATGAAGCATCGGAGAGGTATAATGATCTTATTCGTCAGTGTCCACATTATAGCCTACAGGATTTTATTGTCATCCAGACGTTCTATGCAAGGTTGTCTTTCTCTACAAAAGCATCTCTTAATGCCGCAGCTGGCGGTGCTTTGATGGCCAAGACTCCAACAGAAGCAAGAGGTTTGATCAATGAAGTGGCCTCAAACATTTATTTGTGGCCAAGTGAGAGATCTTCTTCGAAGAAGCAGGCCAGAATGATAGAACTTGATGCCATTACCATGCTGAATGCTAAGTTCGATGCCTTGACCAAGTCACTTGAGAAGTTAAATGTCAATGTTGTTGTCACCCCTTCTACGACTTGTGACACATGTGGAGGAGGACATTTGACTTCAGAATGCAACTCAATGGAAACCTATTCTCAAGACCCGTCTATGGAGCAAATGAATTTTTTGTAGAATAACAATTTCAAGGCTCATGGTAACCCCTTCTCCAACACGTACAATTTAGGATGGAGAAACCACCCAAACTTCTCCTACGGTAACCAACAGAATAGAGGAGCTCCTTCCAACAATAGACCACCACCTGGATTCCAACAACCTCAGCAACTTCTCAGGGTTCAAAGCCTAATTTGGAATCTCTTATGGAAACTTTCATAGTTACACAGAAGGAGCAGAATCAAGCCATTCAATCTCAAGTCCAACAACATGGGGAGTCCATCAAGCATATTCATACTCGCATTGATCAAATGGTGACTTATTCTAAGATGCTTGAAACTCAGATAGCCCAACAAGCAAGCTTGTTCAATATGGTTCAAGAGAGAATCCCAAGTCAACCGGAGACTAACCCAAGGGAGCAAGCAAATGCAATTTTCTTGAGAAGTGGCAAACAAGTTAAAAGCCCCACAAAGGAAGACAAGCCTGAAGATGAGGAAACCCTAGAAAAGGAAGAGAAGCAAGAGAAGAGCAAGACCAAGAAAAAACAAGAAGATAGCATTAAAAAGTATGTTCCTCCACTAGCATATGTTCCACCTTTGCTCTTCCCTTAAAAATTTCAAAGGGCAAAGCTTGATGAGCAATTTGGAAAGTTCTTGGAGGTTCTTAAAAAGTTGTATATAAACATTCCTTTTACGGAAGTGCTCTCTCAAATGCCCATCTATGTAAAATTCTTAAAAGAGATCCTATCTAATAAAAGGAAGCTTGAGGAATTAGAAATTGTTGCTTTGACTGAAGAATGTAGTGCACTCATTCAGAACAAGCTTCCTTCTAATCTTAAGGATCCGGGCAGCTTCTCTATTCCATGCTCAATTGGGGACCTGAACATTAACAAGGCTTTATGTGACCTTGGGGCAAGTGTGAGTTTGATGCCCTTTTCCCTTTGCAAGAAACTTAATATTGGGGAGCTCAAACTGACTATCATCTCTCTTTAACTGGCTGATAGGTCAATCAAAAGTTTTGTTGGCATACTAGAGAATGTCCCCTTGAAGGTAGGTAAGTTTTATATGCTAGTGGATTTTGTTGTGCTTGACATAGAAACAGATGCTAAAATGTCGATCATACTTGGGTGACCATTCCTCACCACTGGAAGGGCAATCATTGATGTCCACGAAGGGAAATTGACTTTGCAATTGAATAATGAGGAAGTAGTGTTTGATGTTTTTAATTCTGAAAATAATTCTAATTCCTTTGATTCATGTAATCGCATTGATGCTACTGATGTTGTGGATAGTGTTGTGCTTTTAAGTGTGCAGGAATCAGTAACTGATGTTGTGCTAGAAAAGACCTTGTCTAAAGTTGCCACAAATTTTGAGAAGGCCAAGCTCTACAAGAAAGGACCAAAGAAGCAGAATGACAAATGCATCAAGAAGCGTGAATTTAAACTCAGGGATAAATTTCTTGTTGATAACTCACTTCTACATTTCCGTCCTAGTAAGTTATGGTAAAAATGGTTAAGACCATATGAGATTGTTCAAATCTTATCCTACGGTGTGCTTGAGGTGAAGAAAGAAGGTCATAAGTCATTCATGATAAATGGCCAAATAGTGAAACACCTTGGAGAAGGAGTGGGGACTGAGCACCACTTCATTGACATCACCTGAGCATAGAAACCAGATCAAGGTCATGCTAAAGACCTTAAATTAGCGCTTCACAGGAGGCAACCTGTGTTTCTGCCCCTTTTTCATACTTTTCTTTTGTTGGTGTATGCCCTAGTGGCCAATACATTTTGTTTGTATTTACATACATTATATTATGTTATTTTATATGAGGCATTTCATTTATTGTGTTCTTTTTGGTAGACATAATAAAGTCCTTAGAATAGTAAGTTTGATACCATAGGACATCAAGTGGATGACTTGATCGTGAGATCCTATTGGATAAAACACTATTCTTAAATGTCCCAGTCAAGTATTATTGTTAATTAGGACAACAATAATACATTGAGGCTAGTATGTGCGTGGGCGATCGACCCACATCTCACGGGTCATGGATATGAGATATCAAGTCTACACATGGATACATATTAGAGTAATGATGTATTGGACAGACCCGCCATGAGAACGCTACGTGGATCGTTACGTGAGTGTCATAAGCGATTCTCATAGTGATAATGGTGTATGTGGTCCTTTGACCTGAAATCACTACGATTCCTACATGAGGAGTTGTGTGTTTTAATGCCATCAAACGTCATCTGTAACAAGATGATTATAATGTTGGTTATTAGACATGCCGCAATACATGTGGAGGAATGTGAGTGACCTAGATGAGATTTGTCCCTCCTACATAACAGGAGCGATATCTTCGGGCCCCCTGATTGAGTGAGACTACGAAATGCATGGCCATGCTCAAATGAGTCAATATGAGATATTGATCTTATTTGTTATTACTATGTCTACTCGAGAATCAGGAAACTGAAGATTGAACTAAACAAGGGTGACACATTCTATGCCTTGTGTTCAATCTGGATATCTGGGCAAAGGGACTAAACTACACGGAAACATTGGTCACAGATAGGTTATGTCAAATCACTGACATTCTCATTACTTGGGTAGCAGTGATGTGTTGCTAGATACCGCTCGTTTGTAATATTAAATGAGATTTTAATATTACTACCAACGTCATGAGAACCAGGGGGTCGCACACTTAGAAACAGACTAAATTGGAGTAATCGAAATCCAAGTTGGACTCGGATTCAACCGTGGGCCTAACTCATGACGGATGGGTTTAGGGTTGCGCCACTTACCTTGCTATTGCTCACACTCACTTAAAGCAGCCTTTGTTATAAATAATACGCTAAGGGAGTTCTAGGTTACATCACAACCCTAGCCGCACCTACGAGAAAGTGAGTGAGAGATAGTGAGGTCTTCTTTCTCTCTCTTCGCAGCTAGCACTACGAAAACAGAGGCGTGACTCCTTTTGCAAGTTTGTTCGTGTGGATACCGCTCATCGCTATTACGGTGTTGGTGATTCACCTCGCTTGTGTCTATCACGCTTCAAGAGGTAAAAATTTAAAAACTTCGGATTATGGATTTTTCCCCTGAGGGAATTCTGTTATTCCGTGCGAGACTTTTGATCCGCAAATTCCCAACACCTTTTGGTTCATTTTTTCCTAGTATTTACACTTAGTTTTTTGGTCATTTCTTCATTTTTCAGCTTCCAGAAGCTTTAAGGGAGTTAGACACAGCCGTGTCTAACTACCAGAAAGCTTCTGTGTGATCTTTGGCAGGAGACACGATCGTGCCTCCACTAGGCACGACCATGTGACCAAAATAGAAGCTTTACGATAGTTAGACACGACCATGTCTAACTTAGCCAAAGCTTCTGTTTGATTTTTTGGGAGGAGACACGGCCATGCCCCCTCTTTCTGTTTTAAAAAAAATTCAAGCATTTTTTAACCCCCCCTTTGTCATTTCCGTTCCGAGAAACCCCCTCCCCTGTTCTTCCTTTTCCCTCCACCGTAACCCACCCCAAACCCCCTCCTCTATTGTTCCTTTTCACCTCCACCGTAGCCCACCATATCTCCCTCCTAAACCTAAACCCCTCCCTCTTTCCCTACATAACACCCACCATCGTAGCAACTACCCAACCCCACTCCTTTACTTCACCCCACCGTAACCCACCAAACCTCATAACCATACCCCTCTTCCATTTTCTTCAATTTTCCCCTCAATCTACAATTCCGGGTTCTTTCTTCTTTTATTTTCTTTTATTTCTATTATTATGTTAATTTTATTTTCTTTATTTTCAATTATATTTCTGTTTTCGCATTTTTATACTTGGTTTTATTTAATTTCTCTTAGTTTTTCTGCTTTTACATCATTAATCTATTTTCTGCCATTTTATGTTGCATCTCTCGTTAGGATTTAATTTAATTCCTATTGCATTTTTGCTACTCTTGCTATCATGCATGCCTGATTATTGTGACTGCCTGCTACTGGTCTTGAATTGAATGCCAACAGCATCTCTAAATGCCATTTACTACTGCTTGTTGTCTGTAATGGTTGTATACTTGCTTGTTCAGGTTGGTTGTTGTCCATATGCTGCCGTTATACTGCCCAAATTTTTGCTAAATTTTATGCCAACTGGCATTTTTTTGTTTTAAATATTTAGCGCTGCTTTGGTTCCTGATCACCTTAGCATCATCTTTGATTGCCTATTCTTGATGTTTGACTGCTTTATTTTTCATATTTGGCAATGATGACTTTGCTAATATTCTCCTTCTTTTTTTTTTTTTCAGGTACCATGTCACCCAAACGCCAAAAAACTTTTGGCAGCGCCATTCCATTACACTTAGCTGTAGAGGTCGAACGCCTCCTTCAATTTGACACTCGTGCGCATCGCCAAAAGTTTGTGGTGTTCCACAAACTCACTATCATCGCCAACAAATATCTGCACGATGAGACGATGGTAGAGTTTGGCGTTCAGGAGATCATTCACAATTATTTGGCTCACGCAGGGTGGGAGTTGTTTGCCTCCATCCGCTACGATGCATACTTGGAGCCCACCCTAGAGTTCCTCTCCACACTGAAGGTCTTGTGTGAGTCTTAGACTATTGATCAGCCGGGTACTATCCAGTTCAGACTCAACCGGCATTATTTTGCAATGTCGTTGAACGAGTTCAACGTCGCCATGAGCTTTGAGACTGCCGCCTCCATTCAGACTCCTACCTACCAGAATGCCTATCTGGACTTTCCGGACATTTTTGAGGATTGCACGTTCTGGAATTCCATCTGCCACGCAGACAACCATTACAACCCCAGCATCTCCAAATCTTCTTCAATTCACGACCCCGCCCTGAGATGGCTCCACTGTTTCATAGCCCACAGCATCTCAGGCCAGTATAGCAGCACTGGGGTTGTCACCAAGGTGGACTTTTTCTACTTGTGGTGCTTGTACCATGGCCACCACTGCAACCTTGGCTACTGGTTTCTTCAGCATGTTCTGAAGATTGATAAGGCTAAGGACGAGACCAAATTGTTGTACATTCCAGTGGGCTCGTACATTACCAACCTAGCCCGGAATATCGACGCCCTTCATCCACATGCTCATCTCGCTCAGCCGATGGAGCCGATCGATTGTGCGATACTGATGCGCCTCAAACTAGTATACCAAATTGCTCCTGGCCGGTGGGCCCTTCCTGATGGCCCTATTCCTGATGCACTTTCTCCACCACCTGAGGACGAGGCTACTCCTGCTGAACCCGCTTCTCCTGCTGCCGTTGACGCCCTACCGATGCCTCCTCATTTCTTGGCTGACTTAACTGATCGCCTTGCACGCATGGAGACTAACCAAGAGGCATTCCAGCAGCGCATCTAGGATGATTTGACCCTTATGACAGCCCAGCAGGCCAGCTTCCAAGATCATGTCACCTCTCGGTTGGACTAGCTATTTGCTCTCATGCAATCTCGCTTCCCCTAGGACCCACCACCCCTACCCCCTGCATGATGAAACTATGTTCTTTTCCGGGAAGTATCATACTCATATTGCTTTACATCTTGATTTACTTTTTACAGTGCGGACACTGTAAAATTCTAGTGTGGGGGAATGCATTTACATTTTAATGTACTTAATTTATGATAATGCATTTTGACTTACACTTGAATATTGCACAAAAATTGAGCTTGATCTTTACTATTGCAGTCTTGATTATTTTTGAGTTGATTGAAACATGTTTTGATAGGGAATCCACAACCTGTGAACTGAAATTTTGAGCAAGGCAATTTTTTTCAATTGAATGTTGAATATTTTAGCATTTTATTTGGGAAATTAACCAAGTCTGCTTGCATTTATTCTCTTTACTGACTTAAGCTAGAAAGTAAGTTTTGAGCCTTTATTGATTGGATTTTTCATAAACTGAATCCTATTTTTTTTTTGGATTGAGTTTTCTCTTAATTTTTGTATGCTAAAACATACTTTGATATCTTGATTGAGACTCAAATGATTCACATACATTCTTGGACATGATGAAGGTAATTACGTTTAATTCTTTCTTGACTTCCAAAGTTGCATTGTAAAATAATCCATAAGTTACCTCATTTGAGCCTGAAATTTATTTCTTTGAATATCCAGCTGATTAATCAGGTTGGATTCTTTGGTGCTTCTAATGTATTAGTTGAAAATTCTTGAAAGGTTACTTTTATCTTCAAGGGTTGCTTAAAAAATAAAAAAGAAGAAGAAGAAGAATAAAAAGATTATTGGTGATTGAATAATGAGAATATTGGGTTGAAAGTGAGAATTGGTTACATCCATGTGCATTATACTCTATTGATCATATTTTCAACCTGAATCTACTCTGTATAGCTTTACCCATAATCATTCTTTACCTTTATTCATCTTTTTCTTACCATTTATTTCACCCTTGGCCCCATTGCAACCCAATGTAAGTCCTTTTTGATCCTTGTTATGTATGTGAGCTTGAAAGTGGAGATGAGATTGATAATCAAGTCTATGGTCATGCATTTGTTGAGAGAAATTTGAGTGATCTCTTTGCCCTTAAACACTTGAGAGATGGAAAGATGAGTGACCTCAATTGTTTGGTAGAGAGAAAATGTGCAGGCTAGACTCAAGCTTTTAATTGTATTAAATGCTGAATTTTCTTGCTTGATTGGATTTGATTGCCAAGCTTAACTGAATTTTTAAACTGTGAATTGTCTCTTGATTCATATTTCTTGATGCTTAGTTTTATCTTGACTTTGATTTATATTCTTTGCTTGAGGATAAGCAATGTTCAAGTGTGGGAGAATTGATAAACCTATATTTTGTAGCTCTAAAATGATGAATTGTGATGATCTGATTATGTTTATTGATGAATTTTGAATTGATTCTTATCAATCATCTTCATTTGTGCATAATAGAGAGATTTAACATATTTGGAAAAAAAATAAGTGAAGAAACCGTGTTTCTGGGCAAAAAGGAGACACGACCGTGCCCCCCTTAAGCACAGTCATGCCTCCCCCCAAAATTGGAATTTCACATCCTAGACCCTCATACGCCTGTGCCTAACTCCCTTAAAGCTTCTGGATTTTAGGCACGGCCGTGCCTCACTACAAAACTTATAAAACATGTTTTTGACAAAATGGACGTGTTTGCTAACAGATTTGGTGACTTTGTGTCATAGGCACAACCGTGCCTAAGACAAGCAAGGTCGTGCCTGTCCTTTTTGCGTGAGAAAATGCCCAAAACCCATCAGATTGATTATTTAGAGGCATTGGGGGCTACAGAACGCAACTAACAGATTGGGGGGGTCATTTTTGAGACCCTTTGAGCAGAGAAACCAGGAGAAACTTGAGAGGAAGGAGGATTGAAAGCTAGATCAAGGCAAGACCAAGAACAAGATTAACCATTGAGTTCTCTACTTTATCTTCTTCATTTGCTTTGGAATTATGGTTGTATCTTTTCTCTTTAATCTTGTTTGTGCTGTAATGGCCATGAGTGGTTAAACTATTTTCTAGGATTAGGATGAAACTCTCTATTTCCCTATTATGAATTGTTGATTAGATTCTTTATTAATGAAGTTATTGTTCTTGATTCATTCTTGGTATGCTTAATGTTTGTGATATGTTGCACACCATATTTACATGATTTTAGGCTTTAAATGAAGGATCAAAAGATGAAATCTAATTGCTTGATAATCCAAGAATTGAACTTAGGAATTAATGCCTAGACATAGGGTTAAGTCCTTTGAGGATCAAACGATTGTCATGAATCTTAATGTTTTAGAACTTGGATTAATTGCCATGAGAATGTGATTAGTGAAGTTTTAGCACATTTTTAGTGCTAAGAAATTGGGCTTTAAATAATTAAGGACAATTCACCTTCAAGAACATAATTTAATATTGATAGAGATATAATCACAATTTAATGTAAGGGATAGTGTAGTGGATTCCGAGTCCTAAAGCTTTAAATTCTTGTGAATCTCATCTTTTCTAGTTTTAATTGCTTACTTTGTCGCTTAATTCTTTGTATGAATTTCAGTATAACTTTCACCATTGCTTTTATACGCTTAAACAATCAAAATAGCCGTAAGAGTTAGTAATTAACCGATCCTCATGGTAACGATATTTATTTGCTACTTATACGATTTGTGCGCTTGCGAAAATCACACAACAATGACTCCCTTTCCATATCCAGAATGTAAAAGTCAGCAGGAAAGATCAACTCATCCATTCTAACCAAAACATCCTCTATCAAGCTTGTTGGGTATGCATTACTCCTATTTTCCAATTGAATCATAACACCAGTTACTTGCAAAGGTCCAAGTCCAAGAGAATGGAAAACAGACATAGACATCACATTATTTGAAGCTCCAAGAGCCAACATTGCATTCTCACACTTGTAATTACCTATAATGCATGAAATTGTAAATGTGGCTAGATCCTTGCATTTTTTAGGAATTGACTGAATGAGGGCTGAAACATTTTGCCTTATACTGACTCTTTCATTACGTTTCAATCTCCTCTTGTGTGTGCATAACTCCTTCAGAAACTTGACATACTTTAGAATTTGCTTAATTGCATCCAGCAAAAGAATGTTCACTTCCATTTTCTTGAAGGTCTCCAGAAGTTCTATATCTTTTTCTGCCTTATCCATTTTCTTAGACTAGAGTGCTCTTTGTGGAAATAGAAGAGGCACTACATGATCAGATTTCTTCTTTCTCACTCCAACTTCCGATTTCTAGTCCGCTTTTGCTTCAAGTTCGACAAAATTTGATTTTTCTATATAGTCTAATTTTTTTTGCAGAATTAATTTTCTCTATTGACTGCTGCTTGCTTGTTGGTTGAGGGTATTCTACTATCTTGCCACTTCTCAACATAATAGCAATGACATTTCCTTTTGGGTTTCGAACTGTTTAAGTAGGATGGTGGTCAAAACCTTGTGTCTTCAATTGATTAAGTGAAGAAGCCAACTGTCTAATATGAGTTTCCAAATTATGAACGGTGGCTTCTATTCTCTGCTGGAATTGGATATTGTTGGTAGTTATTTGGTTGACTAGGTCCTCCAATATAGGCTTAGATTAAGACCTTGTTGCTACACAGGTGGCTGTGGTATCTATTGTCTAGTAGGCTGCTAGAATTGTTGCCTACTTGGTCTAGAATTTTGCTGAAACTGGTGTGGCCTTACTGGTGGCTGGTATGGCTACTGTGGTGTTGCTACTTCTGTATTTCCATATCTGAAATTCAGATGATTCCTCGATCCATAATTATAAATGTTGAAGTAGGGATCATATATGGGCTACTAGTATTGAGGCTTACTAGGGAAAATGCATGTTGCAGCAATATAAGCTTGGGGTACTAAATTATCTTCTTAGAGTATGGGGCACACATCTATAGGATAGGTTCGACGAGCACAAATTTCACACAGCTTGGCAGGCCCTTGCACAAGTTTTTGCTACCCCATTACTAATTGCCACACCAAGGAAGTCAACTCATTAAGTCTATTTTCCATCGTTTGCTGGTCAACATGAGACACATGAACCTTATTCACTTTGCTGGTGGGAGTAATCATCCTAGTACCAAACTGCTGGGAGTTAGCAGCCATGTTTGCAATCAAATCTCTAGCAGCAGCTAGGGTTTTGTCAACTAATGCACCTCCACTAGTAGCATCAATCATAGTTCTATCCATAGGGAACAATCCCTCATAGAAATACTGAATCAATAGCTGGTCACTGATCTGATGATGTGGGCAACTTGCACACAATTTCTTGAACCTTTCCCAATACTCATGCAGAGTCTCTCTAGAATTTTGCCTTATCCCATATATATCTTTTCTGATGGTGGAAGCTCTAGATGTAGGAAAAAACCTATCCAGGAATAGCCTCTTCATGTCATTCCAACTTGTCACATAACTAGGTGGATGATAATATAGCCAATCCTTAGCTACATTAGCAAGGGAGAAAATGAAGGCTAACAACTTGATGTGCTCCTCAAGAATGCCTTGTGGTTTCATGGTGGAATATACCACATGAAACTCCTTCAGATACTTATGAGAATCTTCACCTGCAAGACGATGGAACTTTGGCAACAAGTTTATTAATCCAGATTTAAGTTCAAAATCAACATTTAAATTGGGATATTGAATTCATAAAGGCTAATAATTGACATAAGGGGCTGCAAGTTCTTTAAGGGTTCTATTATGTACATTATCACCTATGTTTGCATTATTTCTATTTTCAGTCCCAGTTTCACTCTCAATATTTGTGTTATCAACCATGGTTGCAGGATTGTTTATAGTCTCAAGTTCAGTTTCAGTTTCAATTTCAACTTCAGTATTACCTTCAATCTCAGAAATTATCCTTTCACTAAGCCGACGAGCATTATCAAGTGTCATCCAAAGCGCCCTCAATGTTAGGATCAACGTTCAATAAATGACTACTAGAAGGCCTAGACATACAATATGTAAAAGTAGGCAGAAACACAAATAACACAAGTTATGCACAATGGAAAATACTACACTAATTAGTTACCAAAATGACTATAGTTACTCTATCTACACATTTTTAAAAATTATGGGACTTGGACATAGTGAAAACTACTGAAAAATGGAACCAAAAAATGCAATAAAAAATCATCAAAAAATAGAAAATTTGTCTAAATGATGAAATTACACCAAGATATTGATGACCTCATAACAAGGTAGTGAGCTTTTTGGAAAACCCCATTTTCCTTCAACTGACCAATTTTTAGCTCATTTTGAGCACAAAATTATGTACAAAAATTACCAAAATACCACTAGATGAAGGTTTTTTTTTTTTTTTTGTGAAAACTACCTGAAACAAGCAAAACAGGGTAGTGAAGGATTAGTAATTCAATATACACCTAATATGATTGATTTGACTTAGAATGATCCCCGAAAATGGTGCGAAAATTTGGTAGCCGCCGAGGCTTCCAAATTTTATGTGATTTGTTAACCGATTCACCAAGAACTTGTAGTATGTGGTGCAACTGGGTTGAGCCATTGGATCATTCTAATTAGTCAATTATATTAAGAAGTTAACAATGAGGGGGGGGAGGGGTTTGGTTACAGGAGTAATTAAACAAAGTAATTAAAAGACTGTAAACAAGGTTAAGTAAACAACCAATCCAAGGGAATCAACAACTCTTGAGTTTAATCCATCCTTGACCATTACTAATTCATTCACTGCCTAACCAGATTCTTGGTTTTAGGTTATATTGAGAAGCCTTAATATGACCCATGAATTCTCTACTAGATAAGCATCTAGCATTTGGTTAATCAAAGTCAGATGAAGTTAGCATCCATCTAATTCTAAATCAACCTAAAGCTCAAAATTTAACCAAGCTAGGCAATTCATCAAACACCTTTGATGCATCACCTAGTCTCTGTGAAATCCTCATCCAACATGGCCTCTCTACTAGGTAAGCACCTAGGATTTGTTCAATCAACGAAAAATGGATTAAGCATCCATTTAACCCTAAATCAACCCAATTTCTAGAGTTCAAATGAGCTAGACAATTCATCAAACACATTTGATGCATTGTCTAGCTTCTGCAATTCCTATTAAACACATGATAGTTATGCAACCATCATATGAACACCAAGAACAAGTTAAGCACTTAACCAAGGAGTAACAAAATCAAAGAAAGGGAAAAGAAAAATATGATTAACAAGTAAATTAAACATTCAAGCCAAGGTCTCAACATTAAACATCAAGAGTGTTTCAATCTCTAGGATTGATTACAAAGCTTTAGCTCTCCATAAATGGAGAGCACAACAAAAAAATGAAGAAAACCTAGAGAAAGTGAGAAGAGAGGAGAAGAGAGGAGAGAAGAGAACAAGAGAAAAGATGAAAACTAAAAAAATGAGAAATGTTTGCCCAACTAGCCTCAGATCTAGCTCAAAATCCCATATAATAGATATCAATAGTTAAAATACAAGTGTGCCCCTAGCTTAGGAAGTTTTCTCTTCTAATTAGCTTTAATTAGACACCTAATTTGCAAGATTTGAACACTTAATGAAGGAGGTATGGCAAAAACACGTTTAACAGCTCCTATATCCCTTCATCTCCTTTTAGGTGTTAAAAACCCTATAAAAAAAATCATCTTTTTGGTAAGTCATCTTATAAAAGTTGAAGGGTTTTGTCCCCGCTTTCTAATGGAACTAGTTTCAGCTCAATTTGACTCCTACAGCCCATGTTATGACCCAATCTTTGCACACTGCTCAGGTTCCAGTGACATCACATTTGTTCTGACTTCTAGGTCCAATATAACCTATAAGCCATCTGATTCAGATCTAGAGCTCTGAATCAAAGTTGTAGAGATTCCTATCGGCTTTCCTGCAAGATGAAAATAATAATTTTTAGATATCTATAACTCAAGGTATACTTGGAATACTGAAACAGTATAAAATTGTCACAATGTTAAAAAATACAACTAAGCCTAATTTGAACTCAAACTTATAAATGGTGGCCAAAACCAATAAATTAGCACGTGAGAGGTATAAAATGCTGAATATGATAGTTAACTAATATATAAAAATGGTGTTTATTAGGATTCGAGATCCATTTAACATTTAGCCTAAGTTAGGATTTGAGGTCCCATAACTCGGTATTTTTTAACTTTGATGCTTTAGGGATCTGAGATCCTTTTAGGGTTTAGGATTTATAGTTTTTTAACTTCTTAGCATTTTTTTAACTTAGCTTGTTGTTTTAAGGATCTAATGTTCCTTTAATGGCTTTTGAGCGCGTTTGGCTCGCAAGAGATAAAAGAATTAGATGACTGAGCATATTGAAGCGTGCCAAGATGTTGGTAGCTCCCTTCCTGCAAGGTCAGTGATCTTGTACGCTCTTTTTTTTTTTTTTGCACTTTTGTGATCTGGTATGGACCTTCCTAGTTGGGGCCTAACTTCCTTTCCCTCGCGTTTTGCCCTCTAATTGCCGTATTTTTTAAGATGTGGTCTCCCACTTTGAATCTTCTGGGGGATGCTTATAACGTCCCATAACTAATACTATAAGTATATCCGGATTACACATAAGTATTTAGGATTAGGCACATCACAACTAACTATTATTATTTCTATATAATTAATTATACTAATTCTAATACTTTTTTTAGCCTTGTGAGGGTTAGTAATATTTTCAAGTATAAACATACACCTGAAATGTCTGGTTATATACTTGATATGTTTTAGTCATACTAACATTAATAGTCCATATAATCTAGTACATTAATGTTCTAGTGATATAAACCAAGCCATTATAGGCATATGTACATATAAACTGTATACAAACCATTGCATAATTATAAGTACAAGGCAATGGTAAAAAAATGATAGGTAATCTTATACTACATCAGCATCTTCACTTCTACTCCGTAGGTAGATTGATAATCACATATTTTATTCATTAAGAAACCCTTATGTTTAGTTATTTACACTCTTCATGTACTTAATTGACTGAATTTGATTATGTTTTGTAAGTTTGAATTCGAATCGGACTTAATTGATTTTTTCAGCATTATTCGGGTCTTACACTGTTTCTGTATTTTAGCCATATCTTGAGTTCTAAATGTCTGATAATTATGAATTTTACCTTGTAGGAAAGATAAGAGAGAGCTCTACAACTTTGATGAAGAGCTCAAAGTCAATTTCAGACATCTAGTGGAGCTAATTGGGCATGGAAATCAGAATACGGGATTTGTGACTGGAACCCGAACAGTGTGTAGTAACCAGAACATAATTCGAGTTTGGGCATATAAAATGGGCTGAAATTTTGTAATCTGAAAGTTAAGACCCATGTGTACAACTTTCATGTCAAGCACAAAACTTGATTCGGGCTCCTTGATGGAGATATTGGGTCTGAAAGTCAAAACAGAGGTGCTGAAACTGGTCCTGAACAGTCTGTAGTAATTGAGTCATATCTTGGGTTGTAGGACGAATTTTTGGGTGTTTCTAGAGCCATTGGAAAGCTTAGACAATTTCCTAGAACTTTCATGAAGACCACTTGGCTCAGAAATGACGAAATCAATGAGTTCAGCAATAAAGAGTTTCGGAGACAAGGTAGCTCACCTACTCACCCACCTACTCACCCACCTACTCATCCACCTACTAATCCCATCTACCCATCTACTACTACTCCGAATCCTCTATAAAAGGAAGCATGTGGAGAGCTCTAGGAACACACACTTGGTGTTAGAGATAGCTTTTCATAGTTCTTGTATATTTTTCCTTCATTGTAATGGAGAGCTAAGTCACTTCTAGTCAATTTGGGACTCTTGAAGAGATTGTGGTTTGGATTCTTGAGACCTTGGTTTATGTAATGTATTTGATTTATATTTGGATTCTTCTTCTTCTGTTTTCTTGATCTTGAATGCATGAATGGTGATTCTGTTTATGTTTATTTTAAGATTAAGTATTGTGATTAAACTTAGAACTGATTGATCTGAATTAATCACGTAAATGAAGATTGAAGATTTGTGATGAAACTTAGAACTGATTGATCTAAATTAATCACGTAATTGAAGAGGTTAGGTTACTAATTGGTGCCTAGGTTAATTGAATTCGGTGCTTAAATTGACATATATTTACATGAATGGTGCGATTGCAGATTTGTGTTTATTACTTGTCAATTGAATTCTGGACGATTGTCTAGTATGAATTCTGGATCTGATGCTGAGATCTCGGTTAGATCCAAGTTAACCATTCAAATGTGCTTCAAATATTTGTTGAAAGGTCAATGATTGAATCCACCCAATCTCGGATAGATTTCTAATTGATATTGTTATTTTTCTTCGATCTTGTCATTGTAATCCTTGAACAATCAAAACCCCCTTTCTAACTTAACTTAATTTGATAAAATTGCATTTACGATCCTTGAGGAGACGATCCTGTTGTTCACTATACTGCAAACTTAGTTAATAACTTCGGTTATAATTTTGATCGAGTTCGGCGCTCGTCATAGATCTCGTCTTTGGAATTATCATGGACAAAAGAGATAAAAGGGTTGAAAATTCTAGAAATTTTCAATAGTTCTAATATATAAAATATCATCATAACAATGATAGAGCATAGCCAATCCATACCCCAGGTTCAACAGGATGAACTGCTCTGATACTACTAAATGTAATGCCCCAAAATTAATATTATAAGTACATCCAGATTACACAGAAGTATTTAGGATTAGGCACATTACAACTAACTATTATTTTCCTTGATAATTAATTATACTATTTCTATTATTTATTTGAGCCTTATGATGGTTAATAATATTTCTAAGTATAAACATACACCTGAAATGTCTGATTATATACTTGATATGTATAAGTCATACTGACATTAATAGTCCATGTAATCTAGTACATTAATGTTCAAGTGAGATACAAACCAAGCCATTATAGGCATATGTGCATATGAATTGTATACAAACCATTACATAATTATAAGTACAAGGCAATGGTCAAAAAATGATACGTAATCATATACTACATCGGTATATTCACTTCTACTCCATAGGTGGATCTTGTGCAAGAATTATCATGGAAAGAAGAGATAAAAAAAGGTAAAAATTCTAGAAATTCTCAGTAGTTCTATATATAAAATGTCATCATAATAATTCCAGCTGTTTCGGGGAATCAAACCAATACTTAAAACATCTCATATTGATCAACAACATATATTCAAATAATATAACTAGTTCCAACACATCATTAATAAATCATAAATTCCATCAAGAGTATATCAAGTTTAAACTATAACTCACTTTCACTAGAATATTTACAGTCTCTCATGATGCAAACATTCATTATCAAATCTATGATTTACATAAACAACATCTTCATGATGATGTGAAAATGCTCAAACATATATAAATCTTTCATTAGTGCTCATTAATTATCATATTTCAAAACATACTCCCAGGATCATGTCCTTTTATATCTATAGGTAAGGAGGAAATGTCACATGCTCACACTACCAAACACTCAGTGATAACCTATTTATCAGGCTTGAGTACACATCATATACATAACAGTACTTCATTTCACAACATTACTCCACGTAACCTTGGCCAAACTATGAAGAATCACATCTAAGGATTTAAGATCACCCTTTACGAGATTCATTTCTAAAGCCAATACTGGGCAATTCAATGAATGAGTTACCCTTCATATGGGAATAGAAACTAAAGATCACCTCAATACAAGGATCATATCCAATATCTTTTAAACTTTGAGCACTTTACATGTCAATTCTATACTAGCTTAATTTTAACATTCTAGAGGAGCAATTCATAATTCATTATTCAATACTAGATCAACTTTAACAATTTAAAATTCATTATTCAATACTAGCTCAACTTTAACAATTTAAAGGAGTAATTCATTTCTAATACATATTGTAAATATAACAAGTGTACATCACAATTTATCTCATCATATTAATACATCAAGTGCACAATACCATAACATAAGTCACTTCACTTAGTTAACTTAATCAAATCTCTTTACACTACATAGTAATGTATCCATTTCAGTTTTCAAGTAATAGAGAACTCTATTATCTCAAAACAAGGGATTGATAATCAATTATCATACTCTGGTAATTGATTATTGTTGTCCAGTAGTAGCATTCTGTAAGTTGATAATTGATTATTACCACTGGATAATTGATTGCGACATACCAACATTTGCATTGTGTAAGATGATAATCGATTAACAACACTCGATAATTGATTATCACATGCCAATATTAGCATTCAGTAATTTGATAATTGATTATCACCACTTGATAATCAATTATCACCTACGACCATAGCATTCTGGAAATTGATAATCATTTATCACCACTTGATAATCGATTATCACCCACAAACACAACATTTTGGAAATTGATAATCGATTATCACCACTTGATAATGATTACCATATGCATTTCCACAACTAGATTAATATCTAAGACTTGATATTCTCCTATTTGATACCTAACATCAAAGTATCTCATTTCTTCCTATTCTTTCAATCAATACATCATCAAAACCTCAACATATGTATTCAATCCAAGATCCACGAGGTATAACAATGGAAATCAATCCAATAAAACTAAGTCACCAACCATAAAATCCATAGAGACTTTTAGGTATCCTTGAAATCAACCTCTTAATATGTATTATCAATTCAACTCATATTCATAAGAACAATTCCTCAAACTAATTCTCTAACACAAGATTTAGGAAACAAAAAAGGAGAAAAGAGTATATAAAGAAGCACAACCCTTACCTATACTCCTTTGTTAATGGTGCTTCTTGTCTTTTACTTGTTCCTCTTTTGCTTTCTTATTGATGTTGATCTTTATATTTTCTTTCTTTCTTTCTTCTCTTTATTTTTTTTTTTGCTTCTATTGCTAACCATGTGAGAGTGAAGAGAAAAAGAAAAGTAAGAAATGTGAGTATGAGTTAGGCAGTGGAGAGAGGATGGAGAGATAAGGATGAATCTGAAACTTAATGTGCTGTCATTTGTGGGTGAAAGAAATTTATTTCTTAAGGATACTTTGATCTTTCATTGATGAGTTTTATAGCTTCCATAAGTGTCATATAAAATTATAGTACTTCAAGTAGTTCCTATACTAATCATTTAATAACTATCTATACATATAGTTGACAACCATTAAACTCTATTACTCTTTCTTAAGTTAAGATAAACCTAATAAGTTAAAATTATATGCTTACAAATATCTGCCTTAATCATTCCCAGAATAATATCCATCCTTTATTTGACATCTCTACAAAATCTCATAATTTTCCAAGCTACTCTCCTATTTAATTTTGGCTTTTAAACATCCATTCTATGTACTAAAAATACCAAACTCATTCATTTAATTCCCAAAAAATTACCATAACTCATTCTAATTATTTGTGGTTTAGAAATAAATTTTTCATATTTATTTCTATAATCTAAGCAGTTTATGCTAAGTTCTGGGCTAATATGAGTTATTTTTCACGTTCTGTGTTATAGCATTATGCCCATACTAACTCTGAAAATCACTATAATTAATAGGTAACTCATACAATTGTATATATATGTTACTATAATAGTCACTAAGGTTAATAGGTTATGAAAGATGTTACAATACTCACTTATTGTATCTTTGGAAGGTTCGAAGTTTGAAAGTAACTTATCTGATGTGGGCCATATAGCATTACTCTTGGGTAAGGTCGAGCTCCTTGCGAAGTAGTATGTCGTTCTACTCGTGTGAGATGTGTTTTCTCCCCAACTCTGTTTTCCAATCTTTAAAGGATTCATTGCTTTATAACCATATGTAAGCTTGAAAGGAGTTTCCCTTATAGCATAGTGAGGAGTTATTTGATTAGCCCAAAGCACATGCCCTAACTGTTCTGCCCATTCTCCTGTAGCATTTTCTAGTCTCTTCTTCAGATCTCAGAGGATTACCTTGTTGACAGCTTCGACCTATCCGTTAGCCTGAGGGTATTCCACCTAGGGGTGGAAGTGTGCTAGGCCAAGCCAGGCCAATCTTTGCCTTAAATAGGCCTAGCATATATCCCAAATATAAGGCATGTGCCTGGCCTATGAGCCTGACATAGGTCAACTTTTAAAGTCTGGCATGACCTAAAAACTTATTTAAAGATCTACTTATAATAAGGCCTTTAAATAGGCCAATAAACTTACATTTAAATAGGCTTGCAAGCATTTACATAGATTAACAGGCCTAAGCCTTGAAATAGGCCAACAAGTGTATGATTTTTAAGACATTACGTTAAAAATCTAATTCATTAACAGGTGTCTAACATGCCTAATTATTCAACAATATAAAATTAAAACAAATATAACCAGCCTCAGACCTCAAATTATCCAACAACATAACAATATAATTAGACAAATCCAAAAGGCTCCAGGTCTCAAATTATCCAACAACATAACAATATAATTTGACAAATCCAAAATGCCTCAGGCCTCAAATTACTAAGATCAAAATAGTACCATAACACAAATCTAGTCTACAATAGATATCCAACAATAGTACAAATAACACAAAATGTTAACAAACAATTCAACAACATAAAGTGCAATAAACAAGACATGAAAACCTCTCAAAATGTAGCAATAAAGGTGCAATAACAAGCAAAGAAGTTCAAATCTTCAAGGTGATCTCTTCACATTCGTACACCTTCAAAATAGAAAAATAAATTATGTTATTAGAGCATATAATAATTTAACAACAATCAAATTAACAAAACTTAAGAAAAAAGGACTATTTTAAAAGAAAAAGCCTGAACCTTTTCTTTTCTCTTCAATCCATACTTGTTATGAAGCTAATCCCTACCACATATTAATGCTTCAATAGATTCTTCATTCAACTTTGAATAAGATTCATCAATAACTCTTCCTTAAGCAATAAATGTGGACTCTAACGCCATTATTGAGATTGAAATGACTAGTATATCAGTAGATATCTTCGATAAGATCTTATACTTTAAGTTGTTGTTCCTCAACCACTCTAAGGCACTAAAGGAGTTATTATCACCATTAGGAGTACAAACACTTTCCTTAAGATAAGCATCTAATTCTGATTTCATTGGGGGAACTACTTCCTTTTCACGCACAAGGCTCATGATCTGATCAAATCCAGTGATTACTGAAGATTTAGGCATAGATGTGGATAAGGAGTTGCTGCTAGCAGTGTTCATTTCACTAGAGGATGACTCTTCCATACTCAAAGTTATATACTCACTATATAATTATTGCAATGAAGTTCACACCTTCGTCACATTCTCCTTGGCAACTTCTTCAGGCTTATATATCAAACGAAAGCATATATCAACAATATGAAATTTGTACCTAAGATCTAAAACACCTGCAATGGCCATCAATAGATTGCATTCCCCCTATTATTTATAAAATTTTACTTTCATTAGAGCTGTCATTTCTCTTATGAAGAAATCTCCATCCTCCACAACATTATCAATTACTTGTTTCACCTTCCATACTTCTACAAGATACAAATTTGCAGTAGGATACTCACTGCTTGAAATTATATGAGTGGCAAGATTAAACACTTTTAGAAGTTGACAAACCTTTTTAACTTTTTTACAATCCTCATGTAAAGGTGTGTAATCATAATATGGCTCTCTTTCTTTGTAAGATGGAAAGACAATCTTAAATTTGAAAGCACTAGACAACATCTGAAATGTTGAATTCCATCTTATAGGACAATCAATAACAAGCTTCCTTTCTTTCAACCACTTCTGTTCAAGCACATTACAAAAAGCCTTTAACCTTAATCATTGTAGTTGATATACTTCACACTCTCACAAATATTGTAAATGACATCCTTAATCTTACTAAGTCCATCTTGCACCAACAGATTTAATATGTGTGCACAACATCTAACATGAAATAAAGCACCACCAAGGATTATCTTTGTGCTCAATAATAAGTTGTCTCTGAGATTCCTGAGGCATGAGTCATTATAAGAAGCATTATCAACATATACTGAAAACACTTTGTTTTCAATCCCCCATGCTTTTAAACACTTGAAAATTACATAAGCCCTATCAATCTTTCGCCTTGGAGTAGACACTTTCACAAAACTCAAAACTCTCTTTTAAAGTTCCATCCCACATCAATGAAATGGCCAGTGATGACCATATATTCAGCTACTTGTTGACTTAATTTCCATATATTCGTAGTTAAGCTGACCTTACTCTCACTTTTCAACAATACCTTTAATTTTCTCTTCTCGGCATCATATATTGCTAAGCAATCAATCTTTATTGTTTTACAAGACATTTTATGAAATTCTAAATTTGCATATTGGAAAGCCCACATCCAAACTTCATCCTCAACAATGATAAACAGATACTTATGGACCATAAAAATAGTGGCAATTATTTCCCTCGTTTTCTCATTGGAGTACCTAACATCGGGACTCACAAATGGATTTGTTCCACTTTAAGGCTGAAATGGAATGGTTTGTTGTTTCTTTTGTGTACCCATTTGCAACATACTTTGATTGCAACTATATGCATGTCTCCTTAGATGGCTAGTGCTAGATCCCTTCCTACCAATAGATAGCTTTTGTTTATAACATTTGCAGGCAGCTTTCTTCCCGCCTTCAGTAACTTCAACTTCATCAAAATTATTCCAAACAGTTGATGTTTTCTGTCTTTTCTTCTTAATGACACAATCCTCATCTTCTTGATCTCGGTGACTTGAATCTATTGGTACACTTTTTTCATTATTGCCTTCAAGTTGACTTGAAACTTCTGGTGCACTTTGATTGGCGTCATTAACAGGTGCATGGGTAGATAAAATTATTTCATTACTCTCAAATGGAGAAGACATTATGTTAACCTGCATCATTATAAGTTAATTAAATTATAGCTAAATTGTTCCAAATAGGCAACAATATTAAAAATAACAAACATAGTTTGCAAAACAACATTAAAAAAGGCAAGAACAGATATAATATTTGTTTAGCTAAATAAACTACACAGTGATAAGTAGCATATAATGCATAGAAAAGGACAAAATACATTACTATACTGATAGTATCATTGTGACAAATAAGGATATAGTATTATGGTTGTATATGAGCAGATATAGTATTACTTTGAATGACAAACCTAAGTTAGTGGCAACATCTATAATACATGTATTTATTGTTTCCAATGCATATACATGTATTTATGTTTGTTTTGATGAGGTGGAGACATAGAATAAAGATCAAAATATCTCACAGTAATAACATCCAAAACAAGACTTTGTGTGTGTGTGTGCCCACATACTTCATGTTTTTATATGCTACAACTATTTGAATAAGAGAGAGGAATCTGAATCAAATAAGTTTGTTCTTTAAATTTCAAAATTCCATGACCATGGAAGTATTAAATGCATTAGTCTAATCGAGTGCATGTGTCTAAGTAAATGTTAAGCTCATTAGAAAATAGGCACACTTTTCTCCTCACTTCAAAAGCCAAATTACAATGATCAGATATGGGTCAAGCACAAAAACTCATAATAAATATATAAGTAATATATACCCAAAGAATGGTGTGAAAAGAACAATAGGAAGGTGATAAATAACGCATTTCAGTACCCAAAAATGAAATATTAAGCAGAATGAGATGTTAAAAATGAAATTTGAACAATTTATTAAAAAAAATAAAAAATTGAACAAAATTAAGCTACAAATAGATGCATGATTTCCAACTTGTTCCCACCACCCAAAACAAAAAGTTAATATAGTTACCACAAAATAATATCATTAGCAAACCATCAAGGTAATACAAAATGATGGTAGATATGCACAAACAAAGAAGAAGAAAAATTCATCTGACCCCAGATTTAGTAGCTAGAACTTCTTCAAACTATTTTATCACCTTTGGAGGGGTAATTGTGTCAAACTCAGCTCCAAATATAGCAACTAGAATATTAACACTTAAAAGTAAGATCAATAATTACCTATTAGAATATGAACATCTCAGTCATTGCTTTAAGAAATCTGCTTCTGATTGCTTCTTCTTCTTTGTCTTTATTCAAACATTTAGAAATGACAAGTGAAGGAGGCTTGTATGGAAGAACCTACTATAAACTAGAACCATTCCATAATCCAATCAAAATTGAACTTTCTCATCTAGCTAACTAGTTAGACCAATATGCAATGGGATAAGCTAGAAGCTAATCTAGAACAACAAATGTTTAATAATTTTCAAGTGTGATAACCACAAGACAAAAGTAGCACTAGCAAGGCAACAAGATCAAGAGGGTTGCCTACTAATTTATTACCTCTGTGTCATTTAACTATTTTCACATGTTTATTTTTTTCTTATTACATTATGAGTAAGCTCAGTAACAGATGTAAATTTAAGGGGTTCCCATAAAGAAAGCTTTTTTTATAGTTGTTTTTGGAGTTGGCACTAACCACAATAAAAGGGGATGGATTATAGTCTTCTTTTGTAGACTAAGTAATTCTTGAAATTAAGTGACTGAGTCTGCTCAAGTCTTACTCAAGTTTAGAACTTGGTACTGAGTAGACTCACAATAGTTTCTTAGATATGATGAATAGACTTAGTACAAATGTACTTGTATGAGCCAAATGATTAAGATTGATAGAAATAAGGTAACAATAGTGAATCTTATATTCTAAAAAAACTTTCAAACTTTGAATGAGATTAAAACAAAAATGTGTCAATTCAACAACTGAGTAAGATTTGAAAGTCTTTTAGAAGTGATAACATCTATGTGTGTGAAAATCACCTAAGTTGAGTTTATAAGAAAATGTTTCTTTAGTGGTTTTTCTTTAAAATGCTTAAGAGATTTTGTCACCAGATTGGTTTAAAGATGAAAAATGATTACTGTAATTTAAGTTTTAAAATGAATATAGAAGCTTAAATTAGAGAAGTAGGGAAATAAAAGTTTAACACAGATATTTATCCTTACTCACCTCCAACCACTTGAGGCTATATCCACT
This sequence comes from Ormosia emarginata, assembly GCA_029884605.1. Taxonomy (NCBI): domain Eukaryota; kingdom Viridiplantae; phylum Streptophyta; class Magnoliopsida; order Fabales; family Fabaceae; genus Ormosia; species Ormosia emarginata. The sequence goes on along the minus strand of JAQQTP010000068.1, from coordinate 18,946,905 downwards.
CCAAAGCCACTATTAGGATTTTCTTTAATATTTTGAGTATTCTTTATACACCATAGCTACTCCCAGCTACAAACTGAGTATTCTTTGTTTATAACAGCCACTCATGGCTTCTAAACTCACTTCTCACCGTGGCTAGCACACACTACTAGCTCACCATACTCACCACTAGGTTATAAGTATATAGACAACAGGATTTAGAAAAGATTTATCTCTCACAACACTCCTAGAGTGGATAAACTCAGTGGAAGCTTAGAGAATAACACCTATAACACGTTATATCAGAATGCTTTGGTAGGAGAGAATAATTGAGTCGACAAAGAAGGCTTTTGATGAGTAGACAGAATTCATGCACTGTTATATTGGTCAATCATTGTTCTAACCCTTCATTATTCATTGTGAAGTCCTTTTATAGCCTTCCTTACACTAGCCATTGGATTTCTATTGTTTCTGATGTAGCAAAAGCAAAACTAGACATTACTGATGCAGCCTTTCTTGTCTGGTATAGTTGTATCTTATAGCGCTATAAGTAGACTAAGTTAGATGATTCTACTCAACTCTTGTTACTCAGCCAAACTTCTCTAAACTTTGCAAGTGACTCTTTTAGATTGAACATCATAGACTGATAGATTGTCCATGATGAAAACACTGAGAAAGAGGATCCTTGGAGATACCTTTCAATCTTGGTACATTTTCTTAGAATTTTGTAAGGCGAGTATGCTCTTCTTCGAATTTCTGATCTTGATCAGCCTGCTCATGGATTTTCTGAGTCTTTTCTTGGATGTTCACAACTTTATTGAATCTTCTCATAGCTTTGTCAATTCTTCATTGAGTTTTCTTTTGACTTCTTTGGAGCTTCTTTACTTTAGAACATGTCAAGTTTTTAATCTTTGATGATTCCCCTTTAAAGACTAGTTAAGCTCAGAAATTATAGATTAAATACAAACCAACCACAAATCAAGTTAGTTTATCTTATCATTATCAGATCACATTTTCAAATATGGTTTTTTACTCATCAAAACTCATCACAAAAGGGACTTGGATCTAACAGTTTTTAAGTACCATATATTTATAGTTGATCAATTTTGTAATCCAAGCATTAGATTGAGTTCCAATTTTAACAATATAAAATTATTTATTAAAGAAAACACTTATTAAATAATAGCAACTTAAATAACAGCAACTGAGAAGTGAGAAAGATGATGGAATAAGGGTAAACAACAACAACTAAGAGTAGGAGGCTTACCAATAGTCGCAATGGTCACTAGTCCTAGTCGGCGGTCGTGATTGTTATTGGTTCTAGTCGGTGGTCACCTGAGCTTGGGCCATTCAGCAGCATCGCGAGGGTTGCCTTGGCTGATCGCCTGGCCTGGTTATGAATGGAGATTAAGAATGAAGCTGTCAGTTGAATCGCGTGGTCACCTAGTTCTATAATCTCATTATTTTGCTTAATTGAAAATGGTGGATTGGTGGTGGTATAAGAAGTTTAGGAGGGAAACGGCGCTGCAAATAGTAATTGCTATTTCGATTCAACTTACTAACTTAAGGTTCTTTAGTTATTGACTTGTATTAAAATTTAATTAAAAAATAAAATTATAATTATAATTATAATATATTATAATAAGTACAGTATTATAATAATATATATTATATTATATATATTTAAACAGGCTAAGCCAGCTTACTAGGCCTAAAAGGCCTTTTAGATGGCCTGAAGCATGATTTTTTTAGTTAAATAGACTTTTAAAAAAGCCTAGGCCCAGTTTGTTTAGTAAACAGAATAGGTCGGGCATCAGGCAGGCTAGGCCATAGGCCCTGACGGGCTACCTAACCCATTTCCATAGAAGTGAAGTGCTATTTGATGTGGAGATTAGAGCATGCTTATCTAAACTTTCTTTCCATGAATTGAGCTTTGTTGTCTGTGACTATAGACTTTGGAATCCAAAATAAGTAGATGATATTCTTCTTCAAAATTTCCTAACCTTTTCTGTCGTGATGGTTGCTAGGGGTTTTGTTTCGATATATTTTTGTGAAGTAATCCACTGTTACAATCAAATACTTTAGCTGACCCAATGCTTGCAAAAAGGTCCTAAGAGGTCCAAGCCACATTTGCTTTAAGGCCAGGGGACTGATATAGTGGAAAGTTCTTCATGTGGAGCTGTTTGGATGTCAAGGAATCTCTAGAATTTGTCATAATTCTACACATAGGTCATCACATCTGCTGACATAGTGGCCAAAAGTAACCCACCCTTAAGGCTTTCCTGGCAATGGCTCTTCCCCTAGGTGCTGGCCACAATATTCATCATGGATATCTGCCAGGAATATTAGGTTTCCCATGAGGGGAGGCACTTTAGCAAAAAGATCGAAAAGCCTTGACGGTAAAGCTTGCAATCCACTATAACATGCCATGTCAATATTCGTTCTACTTTCTTTGCTTCCTTTAGATCTCATGGGAGCGAACCATCTCGGAGGTAGTTGATGACTAGCCTTATCTGATTGTTGTCCTCGTCAACCAGCATCACTATCTCAAAAATCGCTATGCTTGGCATGGGCAGGGTCTCCTTAATGACTAACCTATTATTCTTAGGGCTTTTGGTACTAGCCAGTTAGGATGGGATGTCCACCCTAGAGTTTTGCTCTCGAGGAATATGGTCTAACTTTACTTCAGAAAACACTTCCATTTGTTGTTTCACCTTGATTAGATAATTTTGCAGTTGTGGGTCTTTAGCTTAGTATTCTATTAATACTTGGGAATTTACTAGTTGTGATTCACAATAGAGTCTGATCTTAGATGCTCCAAGATTTTTTCCATAAGGAGTTTAGCTATCATGGCTTCATACTCAACCTGATTGTTTGAGATAGGGAACTCAAACTTCAGAGACTGCTCAACTGTCACTCCATTGGCATTTTCCAACATGATTCATGCTTCATTCCTTTTTAGATTTGACTCTATATCAACATAAATTGTTCATTCCTCAACTTGGTTTGAGATTGGGCAGTGGGTAAATTCTGTCACGAAATTAGATAAAGCTTGCACCTTTATTACCTAGCAAGGCTCATATCTTATTCTGAACTTGAACAAATCCACAGATCATACTATCATCCTTCCAAGAAGCTCGGGCCTTTGTAGTACTTGTCTAATAGGCTGGTCTGTCCTCACTACCACATGGTGATATTGGAAATATTGTCTTCACCTTTTGGAAAAAAACAAGCAATGAGAAGGCTAGCTTCTCTATTCTCTAGCATCAGAGCTTAGATTCCTATAACACTTTGCTGACAAAATAGATAGGATTTTGTTTGTCCTCTATTTCCCTTATGAGGACTAAGCTCATTGTTTATTCTCTAATTGAGAGGTAGAGGTATATCGTCTCTCCTTCTTCTAGTATAGTCAAACCATGGAGCATGAAAAGTACAAGTTTTAAACCCCAGAAGGCCTCTTCATACTTCGAGGTCCACACAAAGTCCTTTCCTTTCTTTAGGAGTTTGAAGAAAGGTAGGGCCCTTTAAACTAACTTGGAGACGAATCTCATAAATTCCATTATCTAACTTGTGAGCTGTTAGATTTCCTTGATGGAATTAGGGCTTTGTATGTCTATGATAGATTGACATTTATCCGAGTTAGCCTCAATCCCTATGTGTGTTAACATAAACCCCAAGAATTTTCCAGCTCATATTTCTCCTGGTTCAGCCTCATGTTATGTATTTTAGTTGCATGAATACTTCCGCAAGGTCAAAAATGTGGTCTCCTATGGTTGAGGTCTTTACTATTATATCATCAATGTACACTTCCAGTACCTTCCCGATTTGGTCTTTAAAGACCTTGTTTATCATTCTTTGGTAGGTAGCTCCTCCGTTCTTCAGCCCAAACGGTATCACCCTGTAGTAGTAGCTTGTTTTTTCTATTATGAAGGTTATTCTTTTCTCATCTTTTGGATGCATTGGGATTTGGTTGTGTCTTGAGTAAGAGTCCATAAAAGATAAACACTTGTGTTTGAATGAACCATCCATCAGCTTGTCACTGTTTGGCAGTGGGTAAGGGTCTTTGGGGGCTACCCTTGTTGAGGTCTATGTAGTCTACACATGTACGCCATTTCCTCAAAGACTTTTTAACCAAAACCACATTGGAGAGCTAAGTGGGGTAGGCCACCTCTCTTATAAAACCTGCGCTTAGGAGCTCCTTGACTTATTTTCAATTGTCTTTTGGTGTTATGGCCGTACTTTTCTCTTCTTATACGATACCAATTTGACATTTAGGGAAATTGATAACTGGTGGTAGATGAAGTTGGGATCCAAACCAAGCATGTCTGCCATAGTCTAGGCGAAGAGATCTTTGTTTTCTTGTAAGAAAAAGCTTCAATTCTTCTTTTTTTTTTTCCTTAGGATAAGCCAACCCCAATCTTAATGACTTGTTTAGGACTAGGGCCATTAAAACGAGTCAAACCCATTGGGCTAGCCTATTTACCTGCTAAAATTAGGTGAGCTAGGCTTAAAAAATATTGATCCATTTAAACTAATTTGTTTTTGGCCCAACCCATTTAGCTTGAGAGCTAGCCTGTGGCCTATTTATTTATTTTTTGACATTTTTTTAAATCTTGCTTACAACCATTCCCAATTCCTTTTTCTCATTCCTTCCTGTGCCTATGACTCTTTCTCCTTCTCAGTCTTATGGTCTTATCTCTTCTCACCTCATGGAATGGAGCACTCCTTTTATTTCTTTCTGCCAAATTAGAGCGGGCGAGCAGAGGATTAGGCATAACTTTTCATTTGGCTTTAGCTGTCACTGTTCCTTGTGTGTCTGCCTAGGTATGTCTTTGTTTTTTCATGATTTTTGTTCCTTGTTCTACATCCCCATTGCTTTCTTTCTCTCTTTTAATTTCCCATGTTGTTCTAGATCTGATTGAAATGCACAAAGAGTTGTTTTCTCTATTCTTTTTTGTGAAATTCACTTTGTCTCAAGGACAAAACCACAGATCGAGTATATTCAAGGGCTCTAGATGTTTTGCAAATCTCTGATGCTTTCCTTGTTATAAGATACAAGAAAAAAAAACACATGGAAAAGGTGAAAGTTACTTCCATCAGGAATTTTTGGCCTTGATAAACTAACACAGCTTGTTAAATCCCCTAAAAATAAAAAAAATTATTCAACATAAAAAAAAGCATAATTTTCTTAAGAGAAAAAAAACTTAATTTTCAAGTTGTTATTTAAGGTATGTCTTATTGAATGCACTTTTTATTTTTATTTTTGCAACAATTATGGATGATTATTTGCGTGAAATTGTACATCCTAGTTTTGTTGTTGATTATATATTATTGGAGGATGATAATGAAACCATCAATCCTGATAAAATTGAAACCCTACCTTCTAGTGCTCCCACAACCACTAGTAATTTTGAAACTAATAATAAAAGAAAGGAAATGAGTTGTACATATAATGTTTAGGATAGTTTTATTAAATTGCCAATAGGTCCAGATGGTAAAGTAAGGTCCAAATATAAAAGGTGTGGTAAAGAATATATATCTAGTGATGGAAAACATGGGACATCCACTTTATAACATTATATCCCTATGTGTCGTAATCTTCTAAAATTTCATGACTTGGGTAAAATAATGCTTGATGAGGAGGGAAGGTTGGGATCCAAACAAGTTGATTAGAGGGTTTTGCATGAAATGATATCTATGGCCATAATTGAACATGATCTCCCTTTCTCATTTGTTGAGTATAGAAGGGTTAAGGAATTGCTAAAGTACTTGAACTCTGATGCAAAAATGATTTCTGGGAACACAATTGTGTATGATGTTATGGAATTATATCTCACAAAAAAGGATAAGCTAAAAACTCTTTTAGCTAAACTCCTCCATAGAATTTGCTTGACTTTTGATTTTTGGACTGCTAGCACAACTGAAGGTTATATATCCTTGATTGCTCATTTCATTGATGATAAGTGGAAGCTAAATAGTAAGATACTTTCCTTTTGCCACATGCCTCCTCCACATACATGATTTGAATTATCAAACAAGTTGCTTGAATTGTTGATGAGTGGGGAATAAAGAAAAAAAATATTTTCTTTTACTTTGGATAATGTATCATCGAATGGCAATTTGCAAGAATTACTAAAGCAAAAACTTTGTTTGCATGATGGCTTGTTGTGTATGGGTGAGTTTTTTCATGTGAAATGTTGTGCCTATATATTGAACTTGATAGTTCAAGATGGCTTGAAAGTGGTTAGTTCAACTTTGTACAACATTACGGAGAGTATCAAATATATGAAAGGGTCAAAGGCAATGATGGACTTTTGAGAGAATGTATGAAGCTAGTTGATGTCGCTGATGCTGGTTTGAGCTTGGATGTATCTACTAGGTGGAATTCTAGCTATTTAATGTTGGAAAGTACATTAAAATAAAAGCGAGCTTTTTCTAAACTTCAGTTTAGATATCAAAATTATAGATTTTGCCCATCAACTGAAGAGTAGGCAAAAGGAGAGAAAATATGCAAATTCTTGAACCCTTTATACAAAATCACTGCATTGATGTCTACAATCCAATCTAACATCCAACTTGTATTTTATGCAAGTTTGGAGGATTGAATGTTTGTTGAAAGAAAATGCACAAAGTGATGATGAAGTCATAAGGAAGATGGCTCAACCTATGCAAGAGAAGTTTGATAAGTATTGGAGTGATTATTCTATCATACTTGCTATTGGAGCTATTTTTGACCCTCGTGTTAAGTTACAAGTTTTGAAATATTATCTTGATCAAGTTAATCCTTTCACTAGTAAAGATAATTTGGCCAAAATCAAGAGTAAGTTGTACTTGTTGTTCAATGAATATTCAAGAAGTCGAGGCAACAAATAATGCTAGTACAAGTTCCTCTCACATGAGATTTGCATCTCCATCACCTTGGAGTAGTAACACTAGAGCAAATGCTCTAGATATAGATGATATTCCCGAAGTAAGCTTTTACTAATTTATATAGTCTAAACTTTTAACTTTGTTATTGCTTGTAATGTTTTTTAACTATTATGTTTCAAATGGTGTATGAGTTGAATAACATTAACTTTTGACTTGAAAATGAGAATAAAAAGTTATCATTGGATATTTATTTGGAGAAGCCGATACTTGGTATGAATTTGCATACAAATATGGACATATTGCAATATTGGAAGGCTTAAAGTCATTGATTCCATGATTTAGCTCTTATGGTGTGTGATGTGCTAAGGCATTCCAATTACTACGGTAACATCATAATCGACTTTTAGCATTGGCTCTTATGTTTTGAGCAAGTATCACAATTCTCTTTTCCTTAAAAATTTGCAAGCTCTTATTTGCACTCGCATTTGGATATACATGGATGTGGTTTGGATGGTAATATTTATTATTTGCACTTTTTAGCATAAGATTTAGTTTTTGCTATTATCTTTATTAGCTTTAATTATTAAAACTTGTGGATTGTAGTTAATGAATAAGATCTAAATGAGAATGATCAAAATCCAAATCCATATCAAAATGAAACCAAGTCAAAAGAGGTTTTAAATGCTATATGATGGATGAGGGTATTACATACTTACATGGTTCTTTAATCCTTAGGCATTCCTTTAATTGATACTTATATTATATATAAGATTATCTAAGATCTTTGATCTTTACATGTAATATAGGTTGATGGCATGGATGATTGGTGGCTTGATGCTTTCAAAAAAAATAAAGAAGCTTGATAGTTCTCAGTAAAGTATGTATTGAAGTGGTCAAGTGGAGCATTTGAAATTTGAAATTTAGACTTTATTTGGAAGTTTGGATTTAATATGACTGTGGCCTTTTAAATTTGTTTAAGTTTGTTTTGGATTTGTTATGTAATTTGAACTTTATATGCATGTTGATTTGATTTTGTGATGTTGATTGTTGTTAACTTATGTTGAATTTGTTTTGGAAGATTGGATTTGATATAGCTTATTGACTTTTGTTATGTTGAATTTGTTAGATTTGTTAAAGCTTGATAGTTCTTTGGAGTTTGATAGCTTAGATTGTTATATTGAATTTGATTTTGAATGCTGCATTTTTTTTGGTAGGTTTTGGAACCTTGGATTTGATAATGTGACTTTGTTTTTGGAGTTTAGAAGTTAGAAGCTTGGAAGTGATAATATGAATTTGTTTTAGAACTTGGAAGCTCAGATTTGTTTAGTATGAATTTACTTTAGAAATTAGAAATTAGAATTACAAACTTGGATTTGAATTTGAATGTTGTATTATGCTTATTTTGTATAATTTTCAAAGTAAGAATTTGGAAAAAAAAAAGTAGTCCATTTAGCCCTTGGACTGCCTTTAAATGGGTCGAGTTGGCAAAATACTAGCACATTTAAATGCATATCTTTTCAGCCTAGTTCATTTAACCTGCGGGCCTAAATGGGCTAGCCTGTTTAACACCCTTATTTGGGACCATGTCTGAGTTAAACCTCCATTAGTTGGCCATCAGGTTATGATTTTTCTCCTTCATTTCAGCTTATCCATCCAACTCTGCCATCCAACTCAACTGGGATTTCTAAGCTGGCATTGTAGTAACTCTATATTGTTGCCTGGTCCACCTTTACTATTACCACTTAGCCTTTGTCTGAGATCAATTTTATGGCTAAGTGATGCATGGAAACAATGGTTCCAAAGGCATTTAGGGATGACCTTCCCAAAATCACATTGTACGTAGAGGGGTAGTTGACCACTAGAAATTGCACCTTCACTCTTTTTTCTAGGATTTTCTAAATTTTCTCCTCAAAGCTAGTTCTTACAGTTAAGTACAGTTCCACATACCCTTTTGGCTTCACTTTCCCCCCAGAAAACCTTATCAAATCTGTGTCAAAAGGTTTGAGGTTGGAGAGTAATAGATCGAGGTTGTGAAAATAGTCCAAAAAGAGGATGTCCACAGAGCTTCCTTGATCTACAAAGATCTATTTGACTCGCATGTTGGCCATAATTCTCGTAATGACCATTGGATCATCACGGCCAGGAATCACACCCTTAACATCCTCATATGTGAAACTGAAGGCTAGGGTACTTTGTGATCCGCTTCTCTTCTTGAATGTTAGCCGAGATGAAACACTTAACACTTGTCTTGAGTGTTTCTTTCAGGTAAACTTCGACTGTCCTCCTCTAGCAAATCCTGTTAAGATGGTATTTATTGTTCTCATAATCTCGCCATCTCATTTAGGCTCCCTATGGGGGGAAATTCAATTTGAAGTCGGGCACACTCTCGTGGTGGTGAAAGGTCCTCTGGTGAGAGGGTCCGATGTCATGGACTATAACTTCACTTCCTTCATTCTCTTCTTTGATACCTCGAGGGGTTGTTGTCTCTAGATCTTTGAACATAGTTTTGTTACCGGACCCATTGTATCAACATTTCTATCGCATCTCGGAGGTCAACACACTCCTCCGTGTTGTGCTTGTACCAATGGTGGTTGTTGTGAAAATCAGCAAGTACACCGAATCGCAAAAGTAATAAAGAGTGAGTGAGAGTATCGTCACACGAGGATTATGTTACTAGTTATTAAGTTCACTAAATTGACACTATCTGAGCTATCGAAAGAGAGTTATTGCAAGTATAATTTAAAATAAAATTCAAATCAGAAATTATTAAAAGAAATAAAGAAAGTAAACAATTCAATAAATCAAATGGATGAAAAATAATGGTATTAAAGCGTTAGGATTCTAACTTCACTTGAACTCTTTAGATACAACTTCAAAAATTAGTTTAACCATGTTCTATTTCAATGATTCATAGTCAATTCCCAAAAATTAACTAATATTTAATCCCAATTTAATCCCTTGGTATATTAATCATCTTCACACTATTTAAAGTTAACAATCCCTTAGTATAACTCTAAATAGAGAAGTCTTTAAAAAAACAAGAGAATTAAAAGAAATATCACATAACTCACAACATCTACTCCTAGCAATTGCAAAAATTATGATGTTCATCACTTGTTCTAAGTTCGTGCATAATTTTCTCAAATCATACATAAACCTAAATATCATTCCCAAATTAATCAGATTTGGAAAAAAATTAAGAGAAGAGATAAACACATAAATCAAGAAATAAAAACATAAATGAAACACATAAATGAAGTTATATAATCAAAGTTCAAGATCCATCATCCTCCTAACAAAAGGAATTTAGTTACACATAGGAAAAGAAGAAATTAAAAATAAGAATTCCACAAACTACATTGAAGATAGCTGGAAAGGGTGAAGAATATTCATAATTTTCAAGCTTTATTGCGCCCATGCCAAGTTAGGGTTTGTACCTCCGCTTTGCTCCTTGACAGCTCCTAAATTGTGTAATTTTTATGTATTTTTTGAACCAAATAAGAGTTACATTGCTAAACTTATTTCTTCCTTTTTATAGAAAAGCTATAAGTTTTTCGTATCTAACTTGCATAATTTTGATCACCCTTTATATGACCGAATCTATCCTCGATCTCAATAGATAATTTCTAGGATTTTATGTTAGCTTTTCAATGTCATAAACGGTGTATCGATCTAATCTCTGTAACTCAAGATATGACTCAATTAATGATGAATGGTCAGGATAGTGAGAGAATCTGAATCAAATTTCTTTGAAAATCTTTATCCAATTTTCAATATTAATAGCAGATTAATTACATAAAGTTGTCAACATGAGATTTATAGATAGCTTTCAAATGCTACCAGAATCAAGTAAATTACATACTAATAAAGAAAGTTGTCCCTAATTTATTGAGACATGTTTGATAGTGATACTTTCTTTAATTAATTTTTAACTAAATCTCTTGTTTTATATTTCTTTTTGTTGAATTCATATAGATTAGGAAACAAATATCCCACTCAAATCAAAAAAATTCTTGAGATCCTTGCATTAAATGCAGAGATACTTGATCATCAAGTAGAGATTATTTGCACTTCAATTAAGAATTTAACTCGATACTTAAAATTTATGAATGTTCGTTGACTTGGTCAAACTTTGTCTTTGCACATAATTTTTTACCTTCTTAATGCATGAACTGCGCTTCGATATTTTCATAAAAGTTATAGAAAATTTTCTCATCTTTACTTAGATACCAAGATTAACTTAATCTGATCTCTTAGTAAAAGTTATGCTAAAAATACTGAAACAATATCTTTATACTCTTCATCAAGATTTTAATAATCATGTCTAAAATACCACAAAAACCCTTAAATTCCTACAAAACACAATAAAAATATATTTAATTCAATAGGCCCAGATTTCACTCAATATCATAAATAAATAGCATAATTCTTATCTCAAAATATTCAAATCCATGTGTAATCACTTATCAAAAACAATTATAACATCTAATACGAACAATGTTTAAGACAATAAAAGTATAATAAAATTTGAGAACAAAGCTTAATAAAAAAGATTAGAAGAGTATGAAAACCAAGATTATAAACCGTAAAAACATGAGTTTTTGGAGGTTCACCACTCTCCCAAACGTAAGATTTTGCTTGTTCTCAAATAAAAAGAAAAATAATTAAAAACAAAATAAAACAAAAAGAATAAACAACTAAAAAAATTGAAACATGCAGACTCAAAGATGACACTACCGGTTATTAAAAATAATTCATATCCTCAAAAACTGCTTCACAACCTCATTTTAAGGTGTCACACATGTACAACCCAATTGTTACACCAACTCTCACATGCAACTCTCATACATAAATGACTTCTCATAAACATGAATGTAAGACCAATTCCTACTAATAAAGTACAAGTCCATATAGGTTTATAAAAATACAAATGCACATCAGACCTGCATCTATAAGGTTGTTTTTCATTTCTCTTTCTACTAATGTAAACATCACATAACCAAGGATTAAAAAGGTATTTTAAAGTTTGTAATGTAAGGCCAAGAGTAAATGTTAAAAAAGAATGAGCAGGATAAAGAAAACAAAAGTTGAGATACAAAACCATGCAAATTTCAAAATTCAAACCACAAAATATTGAACAAGTGCATAACGAAGCGTAAGCATCAACACTTTATTTTTCTTTTTTCTTTTTTTATTTTTTTTATGACCTCTACCCCTAAACTTATTTCTTTGCAACACTTTGGGTGAACTTTCATTTTTTCTTTCTTTTTTTTATAACTACCTGAATACTTCATGCAGAAAAATAACTAAGACTTGAATAATGAAATAGTACTAGATATGCACTCAACAAAGGGTGTATGAGAGGTATAAATATATTTTTTTTAAATTTTTTTTGTGGGTATGGGAAAGGAAAATGTGGGTAAAGAAAAGAAATAAAAGCCGAAAATAAACAAGGCTGCAAAAGGGGATCTAAGGATATAATGTTTTTAAGGTTGACTTGAAAGGCCCAAATGGTCCAAAGAAGGCCCTATTCATTTCTTTGATCATGCATTGTTTAGGATTTCGTCTTAAGAGATAATATAACAGCTTCTAAATGCAAATAATTCACATACATGCATTCTCATAAACTTTCTCTAAGCTGGACATGCAATTATATTTCAAGGTCTATCAAACATAAAGATGAGAAATACATTCATACATAATTACTGCAAAAGAGATAAACACAACTCCTAAATTCTCATGTGATATTCCAAGAAAAAAATATCAATTCACAATTCATGCAATCATTGGATATTTAATTCAACAAACCAGTATTCTAAGTTTCAAAAATGTGACGCAAAACAAGAACTAGAAAAAAAAATGAGTGGTGATGACAAAATAAAATCAATAAGAACAAATAAATAAATATAGAAATAAGATGCCAAAAGAAAGAGAAGAAAAAATCTTTTTTTCGGCCAACAACTATATAACGCCCCTTACAAAGACTCGAACTTGGGGAGGCACCAAAGTGACTCAGCATTAGCAAAGTTCAAAACAAAAATAGAAAAAATGTTAATTAATAAAGTAAGAAATAACAAAATAATAACAAAAACAAATACTAACCAAAACTGAAAGGATAAAAAAGCAAAGAAAAAGAAAGAAAACTTGGGTTACCTCCCAAAAAGCGTTTGTTTATCGTCATTAACTCGATGTTGCCTTTTATTCAAGGTGGCTTAAAGCTTAAGAAATAGTATGTCACCTTCTCCTTTTCAAAACAATGCTTCCACCCTTTGTCAATAGCCTTGGGAATGCTTCCAACAACATTTAGGATCTTGATAAAGACTTGTTGTCCTAAATGCGCCTTGGCATAGAAATTCCACTAGGCCATGATGGTTTCAATTGATCAACAGATGAAGGATTAATTTGCAATAGAGCATGAATCAAGAGAGGACCTTTCTCTTTTTTAACAACTTGATTCTTAGAAGGATCAATATCAACATTGTATAATAGTGAGGGGTCTTTAATAGACAAGATTTTAGGTTTCTTAGCTTGAATGAGATTGACAGGGGCATGAAGATTTGTGACAATCACATATTTTATACATTAATAAATCCTTATTTTTAGTCATTTACACTCTTCATGTACTTAATTGATTAAGTTTGGTTATGTTTTGTAAGTTTGTACTCAAATTGGACTTAATTAATTTTTTTTCAGCATTACTTGGGTCTTATACTGTTTCTGTATTTCAGCCATATCTTGAGTTCTAGATGTGTAATAATTATGTATCTTACCTTGTAAGAAAGATAAGAGAGAGCTCTACAACTTTCACGAGAGCTCCAGGTAAAATTTGGACATCTAGTAAAGCTAAATGGGCTTGGAAGTCAGAGTACGGGTTTTATGATTGGAACCTGAGCAGTGTGTAGTAATCAGAGCATAACTCGGGCTGTAGGAATTATCTTGGGCTGAAATTTAGATATTTGAAAGTTAAGACCCATATCTACAACTTTTATGAAGAACACAAGAGCTTATTCGGACAGCTTGGAGGTGATATAGGGTCTGGAAGTCAAAACAGAGGTGCTGAAACTGGGCCTGAATAGTTTGCAGTAATTGGGTCATATCTTAAGTTGTATGATGAATTTTTGGTTGATCTTGGTGGCATTGGAAAGCTGAGACAAAATACTACAACTTTCATGAAGACCATGTTGCTTCATTCTGATAGCATCCATGATATCAACCTTGAATGATTTCGGAGACAAAGAATCTCAATAATTTTCCACTCACCAACTCACCATTTGACATTTTCCACTCATTCACCCACTCATCCACCTACTCTTAATTAGACCCCTTGTCATTTTGTATCCGTAATCCTCTATAAAAGGCACCATTGGCTGATCATTTGGTGCTCTTGGTGTTGGGCTTAGTTTTTAGAAGTTATGGTTATGCTTGTTTATTGTTTTCCTTTGTTGTAATTTTCTCTTGCTCTATATTAAAGCTATGTTCATCTTTCTTTTCTTCTCTCTTTCTTTCTTCTTATCTATGAGTAACTAAATCTTCATCTTGCTTGGGTGAAAGAGTGAAGCTCTTGGTAATGAAATAAAGTTAAATTATTCTATTTCTTGTACTTAAATGATATATTATCAAATGGGCATTATATGTGTTATATTTTGTTTCCAATCAATCTAGAAACCTTCTTTGTATAATGGAGATCTTGATTTATTGTAGACAATAGGATAAGCACAGTGAATGCTTAAACTCATTTACAAATGTTGGTAGATAATTAAAGGAATCATAATATGATTGCATGTATAATTAAACTTTGAATGTTATATTTTCCGATTGGAACCTCCGTTATGTGTGGATTTCAATTGAGTTATAAAGAGAAATAATCTTGCCTTTAATTTATTACCAAGAGTGGATCTCCTAACCTAAGCAAGTTCTTAAATTCATTTGTGAACATCTTTTATTACTTTTGGTGTAGTGACAAATTTTTTTCTTATCTCAATTAATTTTTCTTCATTAATTCCTTGTGGATCGACCTCGGACTCCCGAGAAATTTATTACTTGAGACAACTTGCACTTGGGTTTGTATCCTTTAAATCCTGCAATCAATTTGACATTGGGGAAAATTTAGCATCCCCGAATATATTGACTGTCACATAATCTCCATCTACTCTCAAGATGAGCTCACACCGAAGGATATCAATCACAGCTCATGAAGTTTCTAGAAACGGTCTTCCCAGAATGAGAGGGATATCAGCATCCTTGTCCATATCTAGAACCACAAAACTAATTGGAAAAATAAATTTATCTACCCTAACTAACACATTTTTTATTATACCATAAGGGTGCTTGATAGATCGATCTGCTAGTTGAAGGAAGATTATTGTTGACTTCACTTTCTCAATTCCCAGCTTGTGCATCATAAATTTTGGCATCAGATTTATGCTCGCCCCAAGATCACAAAGAGCTTTCCCAACAGTGAGCTTCCTAATAGTGCAAGGAATAGTAAAACTACCTAGATCTTTCTATTTAGGTGGCAGTTTCCTCTAAATTATAGCAATGCACTCTTCAGTAAATGTCACAGTCTCATCTTCCTTGAGCTTTCTCTTTTTTATAGCAAGTCCTTCATGAACTTAGCATATGATGACATATGCTCAAGCGCTTCAGCAAAAGGGATGTTAATTTACAATTTCTTGAAAACATCTAAGAACTTCAATAATTGCCTTTATTGCGTTTCCTTCTTCAATCTTTGCAGGAATAGGATCTTGGCATACAGTGATGGTTCTAATATTGTGTTCTGCTCATGATCCTTCTTTGCTATCCACCACGTTGGTTGTCGCTTCTCAACCTCTTCATCTTTATTGCCATCTTGCTTTGAAGTATCTTTAGCAGGAGCATTGTTTTTCTCTTTCTCAATTCATGAGGAGCTAGTTGCTTCTTTCATGTGTTTGTCCAAAGTTTTGCCACTATGCAGAGTAATTGCCAAACAATGTTCCCTTAGATTAACCACAGTGTCACTGGATAAAGTACCTAAAGGTCTCTTTACAAGCTATTTTGCTATCTGACCTATTTGATTGTACAAACTTCAAATCATTGCCTCTTGATTTTTAAAATTAGTCGTTGATTCCTGCATGAAAGTTAAAGTTTGTTGCACAAAAGAAGAAGTCTGTTGTATAAAAGTAGAAGTCTATTGCATAAAAGAAGATGTCTGTTGAGACAATTTTTTCAAGTGTAATTTGAATAGAAGACTTCTTCTTTGATTGAGCATTTAGTAGTACCACAAGATTACTCTAAGAGAAATTTAGGATAATTCTTCCACCTAGGATTATATGTATTTGAGTATAGATTACCTTGAGGTCTTGAAGGATTACTCATGTAATTGACTTGTTCTGGAGAAGTGAAACCAGAGTTACTTGTCGTGCATTCACCATTAATCTGGTTCCCTCCACAGAAATTGCAGGTTAAAGATTAATGGTTAATAGAGCTTACCTGTATATTGCCAAGTTGCTTCGTGAGATTGAAGATCTGTTGCGAAAGAATTTTATTCTGCTCAAGTATAACATCATAAGTGCCAAGCACTATAACTCCCTGTTTAACCACTACTCTTCCATTAGGTATATGGTATTCATTCGTAGCCATGGTTTCGAATAATTCTTGAGCCTCTTCCAGAGTTTTAGTGTTAAAGACTCACCTGTAGATACATCAACCATAGTGGAGTGATTCAAACCATTATAAAAGATTTGGATTTTTTGCCAAATCTCAAGTGCGTGGTGAGGACATCGTCTCAGTAGCTTCTTGAATCTCTCCTAGGCCTCATATAGAGATTCCCCCTGATTTTGAGTGAAACATGCAAATTCACTACTCATCTTTATGAACATCGACAGAGGAAGGTATCGGGTAAAGAATTTGTTCACCAAATCATCCCAAGTTGTGATGCTCCCCTGAGGCTGGACTTGTAACTAGCTCTTAGCTTTATCCTCGAACGAGAATAGGAAAAGCCTTAGTCTGATGGCATCATCGCTTGCTCTATTATATTTAATGGTGTCGCATAACTGCAAGAAATTATTAATATGCAAGTTGAGGTCTTCTAACGATGACCCCCAAACAGATCCTGTTGCACCGGCTATAGAAGAGTTGGTTTTATCTCAAAATTATTAGTTTGTATTGTAGGTCGCATTATACTGATAGTAACCCTTTTAGCAGATGGGGTTGCATATGTAACACCCTCTCTAGGGCATCACATTTTCCGACTCCCGACTCATAATCTGAAAAGAAGTTCACACAAGTTTGAATTATAAAAATATGGTTTTAAAAATTCCTTTCTTTACTGACACGTAAATTTACTGAAAATATTAGGTAATCATATTTCAATTACTCATTATTCAATATTGACACACAATTTAAAGAGAAATATAAATTGACAGACTCTTTTGTTCTTTCTTTTTCCACAGTAGCAAACCCATTACGGTTCCTACTTAATAGCACGGTGTAACACTAACGATGAAAACTTAACATACTTGTTCCTTCTCCCGTATCAAACTTGATACATCGAACTCTACTCCTTGACAACACTTTGCTCCCCAAGTCATGAATGTCCACTCCTTATTGTTGTCCCTAATGTCGAATGTTTATCGGAATGTCCATCTTGAAGCATCGACATTTATTCTATGTCCGTTCCTTGTCCTCAAACATCTTTTCCGTTTCAACACTGCCTCTGCGAAGGTCATTCTCGATGTTGTCTCCAAACATAGAGGTATTTGTCACCCGCTATGTCTAAGACAACTCGTTCCTTCTCTTGTATAATTTTAATAATACGGACATGGCAAAAACAACATAACAAAGAGGTGAGATCATCTACACCAAGTACTAACATGGCGACCGTAGATAACACAAACAACAATATCATAATTACAATATGCCATCATCATTATGGTTATCACACGATACAATATTAAAATCATGCTATCAACATTAATCAACTATCATCATCCAATCATATATCAATTCAATTATCATAAACAACAATTATGATAATGCCTTCAAAGATTTTCATCATCATCATCCAAGTATTCAAAACAATTGTCATGCCAATATTCCTCAATTAATATACATCACACAGATATAAATGTTCAGTTTATGCATGTACACAAGACTCAATTTCCTACTCCATGGAGCTAAACTCAGGTTGGAGAAATGATCGAAAAGATTCTGTCGGTACCACATGCCTCAGACCACGTGCTATAATCCTCATTTTGATTTTTGCACATCTAGCATATACACGACAGTCTTTATCAGATCTTGATTAAGAATAGTGTCTCGGTCAGGATCATCGGTGTGTCGCGTCGGTCTAACCTACGGTTACATAGAGCGACTCACTTTGTCCATTGTAGGCAACCCGCACCCGATGCCCCCAAGGTCAACCAGGTGACCTACACTACGCATATCGCACCCGCTCAAGAGGTGTGTTTCTCCTAGGCAATCAGCCATATCTAGTCCTCGTCGGACCATTCCAATGCATGTATAATGCACCAAATACCAATCACAGGTATAATACCAATCACAGTTTTAACAAGAATCATCATCTTGTATTTTCAATGAAGAAAAATCATGTTATCACATTTTCATAGTTATAAAACACTTTCGTCATGTTTTTCACAAAATTGCGAACATTTCCGTCACGTTTTTCCAAAACATTTTTATTATGTTTTCAAAATATCGTAACACTTCATTCACGTTTCAAAATTCTCAAACATTTCTGCTATATTTTCTCAATACCGTAACACTTCATTACGTTTTTTTAAAAAAAATGCTTTAACTCTTCACAGACTTTTAAATCACGCACTAATTTTTTTTCAACGTTTTTCTCAAACACGTAAAAATATACTTTATCAAATCCCCTAATATTTTTCCACTGTTTCAAAATCATGTAACTTAAAAATCATTCTTTTAAGTCGCGTAAATCATTTTCTATCATTCTCAAAATATTTAAAACACTTTCCAAATCACATAATGATTTTTCGCTATTTTCACAATTACGTAAAAATAATTCATCACTTTTCCATCACGTAGTGATTTTTCAATAGTAATTCAAATTACGTAAAATATTTCAACGTAATTCAAATCAGCGTAGAAATATTTCAACGTATTTAAAATCACGTAGAAATATTTTACCATATCACGTAACTTAAAAATCACGTTTTTAAGATACATAAAACATTTTCATCACAATTTCATTACGAAAAATATTTCTTAACCTTCAAAAATTCTTTTTCAGTTTTTCTCAAAATAATATAACTTCTCATATTATATTTCATGTTATTCATTCAAGAAAATCCTTTTCGCAATACATTTCATAATTTCCCTATTTTTCCAATACGAAAAATATTCTTTAATATTCTAAACATCATTTTGAAAACTACGTAAAATATACCTCAATATTCTAAATATTATTTTGGACTTTCAAAAAACTTAATATCGTTTCTAATGTCATTTTCCACATTTTCTCTTTTAAGAAAACCTTTCCAAAATATATTTCACAAAATCACTCTCCAAACCCAAAGAATGATTCATATGTTAGAAAATGTTAAATTATTATATTTTTCATTTTTCCCAAATCATTTCCAAAACCCATCTTTCTCAAAATAATTTAACTCTCTACTTCATTTAATATATTTTGCTTATTCAAGAAAATCCTTTTTCATAATTTATTTCACAAATTCACAATTCCATTGATTTTAATCAATGTTTTTAACTTTAAAATTTCTAACGCTTTCCAAACTTCTTGTATTAAAATCAAATCTCTTTGAAAACAAAGTGAGTTTCATTTTGGAAACTTGTTCATAAAATCAAGACATTTCAAGTCTTCAAAAACATGAGCATGACTATTGAAGTCATGAAAACATTCTTTCTTTCTAAGTTGATAGGATTTTACACAAATAAAACCATTAAAATCTTTGTTTTCAAAAAAAATCAAAATACCGATGGTCATAAAAAAAAGCCAAACCCATTTATTCAAATTTGTTTTTTTACTTTCTTTGCAAATTCTTTTTCACTTTCTTTGCAAATCCTTCAAATCAACGTTATCTCGTTTCATTTCAAAACTCATGTTTAGAAAAATACTTAGGATCTTTTTACACAAAATAAATCAATAAAAATTCTTCTAAAACCATGTTCATGTTCTCTTGAAAAATAATTCCTTTGTATATTTTTCATGCTTTTCAAATCAATCAATTTTATTCTTCCATTAAAAAAATTATTAAGTTACAAACACCTATGTTGAGGTGTCTTAACCGAAAATTCCATAATCTTTAGAATCAAGAGAATTCACTTTCTCCTCTTCACAATTTTTCATTTAAACAAATCAATTTTCTTATTCTTGAAAAATTTCAACATAGCACCCTAATTTTGGGTAACAAAACCGTAGCCATCTCTTTGGTCATTGGAACCAAAAATTGATTTCCTTTCTATCATTAAGTCATGGCATATACATATATATTTCATCATAAATAATATAAGCATACCATCAAAGCCATAAAAGCATGTATAGCATTCCAAGCATATCATCAAAGCTATAAAATCATGCAAAGCATATCAAGCATAGAAAATTAATCAAAGCTCATAAACACCCACAAATTAATTACATGACCATGGATATGAATCCTCACATGGATTCCACATCCATCAAATAAAATATCATCTCTCACCACCATGCTTGGTTGGTGAGATGGATCCCCTCTTACCTCTT
The DNA here is from genome assembly GCA_029884605.1 of Ormosia emarginata. NCBI lineage: Eukaryota > Viridiplantae > Streptophyta > Magnoliopsida > Fabales > Fabaceae > Ormosia > Ormosia emarginata. The sequence continues at coordinate 18,926,336 of JAQQTP010000068.1, read as the reverse complement.
GAAGATCCTCCAAAGCTTCTTGATTTGTTTCTTTTTCCAAGTCCTTCACCACCAAGAGCTTCTCAAATACAAAACAAAACACAAGTTAATTAACATATCAAGCTTGATTAAGAGGAACCATGGATCAAACATAGTTTAGAACTTTGAAAATCAAAAGAAAAGTGAAAAGTACCAAACTTCACCATTAAAGCTTCAATCTTTAGCTTGAAGAACAAGGTTGAAGATGAATGATTTAGAGAAAATCTCCAACATGAAAGTTGCTTAGAATATCATGGAGATTCAAGATCTAGAGTTGGATGAAATTAAAAGAGCTTGGATGGTGGTTTTAGGTAGTATGACCGAATGGTGTATCTTAAAGAACAAAGATAGAATTTTTATTTTTGTGAGAGAAAAGCTTCTTAGATTTGGTTAAGACAAAGAATGAAGTGAAAACACTTAGTTTTTCTTCCACCAATTTCATGGATCTCCATGGAAAATTCCTAAAAAATCACAAACAAATGTTAAAATCAATAACAAGTGTAGAAATAGGTAAACCATGGTTCAATCATGGCTTAGAAAATCAAAACTAGAAGATTAGAAGAAGAAATATGAAATTTACCATTTTTGGTAGAATCTTGAAGCTTGGATTTGAAGTACTTAGATGTTGGATTTTGAAGAAACCTTCAACATGAAAGTTGTTTAGAATAAGGTAAGGATTCAAGAAACTAGGTTGGATGAAATTAAAGAGTGATGGAGGGTGTTCTTAGGTGCCATGACCGTGAGCTTAGAGAAGGAGAAGGAGAGAAATTTTCTAAGTGTTTTTGGTTTTTGAATGATCAAGAATGATCAATAATGAGTGATAATGGTCTTCAACTTTTTCTACACACTTAAACTCCTTCAAAACCGTAGCCCCCCTCCATGCTTCTTCAAAGAGTGCAAATAATTCAAGAATAATACATAATTGACCAAAACCACTTAATAATGACATAAAGGCTTTTAACATTTTCAAAACAATGCCAAAAACCATCCCTTTCCTCTTCATTATGCATTCAAAATGTGACAAATTTCAAGCCACCATTATTTGTGCATTCCTAGCCATTGATTAATTCAATGGTTAGGATTTAGGTAGATTTAGGTAGGTTAGAAAACTTAATCTACGCCATTGGATCTTTCTCCTTTAAATTATAGTCATTGGATGTGTTTCCAAAATTAATTGGTCAAGATTGCTCCTTCAAACTTTTAATCCAAAGGTTATAATTAGTCTTTGTCACTTTTTAAGACTAAATCTTCACCATTGATTAAATTAACATCCAATGGTCATAAATGGTCTTTGTTACTTTTTTTAAGATTAAATCTCCACCCTCTGATTTAATCTAAATCCAATGGTTATTAATGGTCTTTGTCACTTTTCAAGACCAATTCTACACCTTTGATTACATCTATGGTTGATATCAAAGTCTTCCTAACTAAGCTTATTCTCACACCATTGATTAAATCAATGGTTATTATCCAAGCGCTTTTTATTAAGTTTGTTTAACCTTTGATTAAATCAATGGTTAATATTCAAACTAAGTATTCTCATCCAAGGTATAAATCAAGTCAAGCTCTCTTTGTTGACTACGCAATATAATATTTATTCTTGTATCCTACAAATAATATTTTTTTGTATTTTTATCATCCGATAATTAAATACAAAAAGATAAAATACAAGATACAAGAAATTTTCTAAAACTCTGCTTCCTGGATTCAGGTTTAGTAAGATCCCCTGTCTCCGTTTAAACAAGTACAAATTTTTCTACGTGAAAAATTTTTACTTTTTGAACCCACCTGGCCCACATAAGGTCACCAACCCACATAGTACCACCTAGGCCCACATACATCAAAAAATTCATAATCATCCACAAAAATCACAAATATTAGAAAACGTATAAAAATTAAATCGATTACGTAAAATAATTACCTAACGGTAAAAATTAAATTACGTAACGTTTTACCCTACCAAAATTTTTATTTTCCGACACTGAGTAAATCACTCAAAGCGATCAAATATCTTTGACGAATATTCAAAATAATTTTACAAGATTCAGAAATTACTAAATAAATGAAATTCTTAATAATCAAAATTACTGTTTAAGAGATTGGAAATTTTGGGGTGTTACAGATAATCCACCAACGTGCGTCTTCTTCCTTCAATAGTTTTAGCCATTTTTTCTTCTTCAATTCTTTTTCTTTCTCTGGCTGCTTTCATGTTTGCTCTTTCTGTTCTCGCTATCTCTGAATCAAAAAGCAATTCTTCCGAATTCACAATACCTCGCATAAACAAACAAGCAACCAAGAGTGACGTAAAGAAAAATAATTAAAAATAAAAATAAATAACTAAAAAAAAGAAAACAAGAGTGAATAAAAAACCAAATTAAAATGAAAATTAAATAAAGAAAAATAAAATTAAATAAGAAAAATAAATGTTTAAATCAGTGTCTTTTTAACTACTATTTAATATTAACAATCAATAATCCCTGACAATAACGCCAAAAACTTGTTATGAAAATCGACAAGTGCACCGAGTCGCAAAAGTAATAAAGAGTAAGTGAGAGTATCGTCCCATGAGGATTATGTTACTAATTATTAAGTTCGCTAAATTAACACTATCTAAGCTATCAAAATAGAGTTGTTGCAAGTATAATTTAAAAGAAAATTCAAATAAGAAATTATTAAAAAAAAATAAAGAGAGTAAACAATTCAATAAATCACAGGGGTGAAAAACAGTGGTATTAAAACGTTAGGGTTTCGACTTTACTTTAACTCTTTAGATACAACTTCAAAGATTTGTTTAACTATGTTCTATTTCAATGATTCATGGTCAATTCCCAAAAATTAACTAATATCCAATCCCTTGGTATACTAATCATCTTCACACTATTTAAAGTTAACCAATCTCTTAGTATAACCCTAAATGGAGAAGGCTTTATAAAAAAAGAGGGAATTAAAAGAAAGACCACATAACCTACAACGTCTATTCCTAGTGATTGCATAAATTATAGTGCTTATCACAAGTTCTAAGTTCGTGCATAATTTTCCTAAATCATACATAAACCTAAAGATCATTCCCAAATTGATCAGACTTAGAAAAACAATAAAAGAAAAGATAAACACGTAAATTATGAAATAGAAATATAAGTTAAACACATAGATGAAGTTACATCATTAAAGTTCAAGATCCATCATCCCCCTAATAAAAGGAATTTAGTTACACATGGGAAAAGAAGAAATTAAATAGAAGAATTCGATAAAGTCCTTCGAAGATAGGTGGAAAGGGTGAAGAATATTCTTAATCTCCAAGCCTAATTGCACCCACACTAAGCTAGGGTTTGTGCCTCTGCTTTGCTCTTTGACAGCTGTTGAATTTTCTATAATTTTCGTGTATTTTCTGAACCAAAAGAGAGGTACTTTGCTGAACTTGTTTTTCACTTTATTTTTTATAGAAAAGCTGCCTAATTTTTGTATCTAACTTACACGATTTTTATCACTCTTCAGATGGCTGAATATGTCCTCGATATCACAGATAATTTGTAGTATTTTCTATTAGCTTTTCAATGCTGCAAATGGCGTATCGATTTGATCTCTGTAGCTCAAGATATGACTCAATTAGTGAGGAATGATCAAGATAGTGCAAGAATCTGAATCAATTTTTTTTGACAATCCTTATCTAATTTTCAATATTAATAGCATCTTAATTAAAGAGAGTTGTCAACATGAGATTTGTAGATATCTTTCTTAACTTTCAAATGCCACCAAAATCAGGTAAATCATATACTTATAGAGAAAGTTGTCCCTAATTTAATGAGACATGTTTGATAGTGATACTTTCCTTAATTATTTTTTGACCAAATTTCTTGTTTCCTATTTCTTTTTGTTGAATCCATATAAATTAAGAAACAAATATCTCACTCAAATTAAGAAACTCCTTGATATCCTTACAATAAATGCAGAGATACTTGATCATCAAGTAGAGATTATTTGTACTCCAATTAAGAATCTAACTTAATCCTTAAAATTTATGAATGCTAGTTGACTTAGTCAAACTTTGTCATCAAGTTTGCACATAGTTTTTCACCTTCTTAGTGCATTAATTGGGCTTTGATGTCTAAATAAAAGTTGTAGGAAATTTTCTCACCTTTCCATAGACACTAAGATTAGCTTAATTCGAGCTATGTAGCAAAAGTTATGCTCAACATACTACAACAATGTTCTTATGCTCTTCATTAAGATTTTAATAACCATGCCTAAAATACCACAAAAGCCCTTAAACTCCTACAAAACATAATAAAAATATATTTAATTTAATGGGCCCAGAATTCACTCAATATCTTAAATAAATAGTATAATTTTTATCTTAAAATATTCAAATCCATGTGTAATCACCTATCAAAAGCAATTAAAACAGGTAATAAAAACAAAGTTTAAGACAATAAAAACATAATAAAATTTGGGAAAAACTCTAAAAAAATCCCTTGTACTATACACCATGTGCACTTTGGTCTTGTTACTTCAAAAATGTGGAAAAATGACTTGTTACTTTGCGTTTTGTACAAAGAAGTACAAAATGGTAATAGACATTACATTTTGGATAGAAACATGCACGTGCGTTGCACGTGCATGTCTGAATTTCAGAGTGCTAAATGCGGTCTTCTTCTTTACCTGAAACCCTATAAATCTATAGCTCTAAGCCAACGAAACTTGAAACCCAAGAGTAGAGACCCATTTAGGCAGATCTACGATAGAGTGGCTGGACAGTGGGTCGTATGGACGATAAAGACCCATGGGTGCATCGAGGTTAGAGAATCGATGGCGGATCTAGGCGACGCGAAGGAGCTTGTGGGTTGCGGATCTGGAATAGTGGTGCGCGATAGTGGCTTGGAACGGTGGAGCGCGGTGGCTTGGGGGTGGTGCGCAATGGTGGTTCGCACGAGGTGGATCTAGGTTTTTGGGGGTTTTGTTTTGGATCTGGGTTTTTGAGATTTGACACCAAAAATTGAAATCTCAAAATTTCAAGCCTTAAATCTTGGGATTCGCATGCTGAAATTGAAACTTCCAATTTTCATCCCCAATTTTGCAAGTTTTCGGCTAGGCATAAGGTTGAAGAAGACCACGTTTAGCACTACGAAATTCAGACACGCATGTGCAACGCACTTGCACATTTCTATCCAAAATGTAATTTTTGTTACCATTATGTACTTCTTTGCACAAAATACAAAGTAACATGTCTTTTTTGTATATTTTTGAAGTAATAGGACTAACGTGCACATGACGTATAGTACAATGGGTTTTTTTAGAGTTTTCCCTAAAATTTGAGAACAAAGCTCAATAAAAAAGGATTAGAAGAGGATGAAAACCAAGATTATGAACCGTAAAAACATGAGTTTTTGGAGGTTCATTAGTGGTAATTATAGTGCTTAGACTTGTCCACCTATCCTCAAGGTCTAAGGGTATATGGTTTGGGAACCTCAGTGAGTTCCATATAATATACTTCCTCAAGGATTTTACTATAGGAAACCTTAACGGGAGTGTAGTCATTGAATTTGCCCCGAGGTGGCCCCTTTGGGCTGTTCTTAGGTCCCCTTGACTCGGGTTCTTTATCCTTCCTCTGAGACAGTTATGCCTCTTTGTAAGCTTCATTCTTTGCTTTCAAAACTTCCTACATGTTTATGTAGTTCTCAAAACAGTTTTCAATTCATCTAGGTTCTAATGCATCTTCTTAGCCAGCGATTTTGTGAAGTCTCTGACCTCGGATGATCACATGCATGGCCACATGTTGGTTTAGATCTCTGACCTAGAGTAGATAAGAATAAATTCACCACCATACCACTAGAATCCAGTAGATAGGAATAAATTCCTAACAGGGTCACAACAGGCCAAGCTAGATTAGGTTTGAAGTGGTTTGTTTAAAATGTGGGCCTAAACAAGCTTGCCTGTTAAAGATATATGTTAACTTGTAAAAATTTTAAAATAGAAAATGTAGTTTATTTTTATTTTTTTAATTTATATGTTTTCATAAATAATTATAAAACTATCACATTAATTTCATTTTTTTTAGTTTTTAATATTTTGTGAAGAAAACGGTGAAAAGGACAAAACCTTGCTCCTTATTGGCCTACAACCAACATCCCCCTCCTAGCACCTACCAACAGTCCGTACTTTTTCAGAAATCGAACTCTTGACATTGACTATGATACCACTTGTTGAATCAAGCACTTACTACTAAGTCAAAAGTTATAACTATCAGTCAAGGTACAATTCTTTATACTTAAACCCATCAACAAGCGTCACAATTCAATTTGACTACGACCCTATTTGGGTCTTGTCAAGGTAAGATGTTGGTCCATAACCAACACCTATTTTCATTAATAATTAAAAAATCTTGAATAAACCACATTTTTTATATTTCATTTTAAATGATGCACATCTTGGCTGGATAATTTAGGTGACGTTCGGATTGGAATAGATTGAATAAACAAGTTGGTGTCAAAATCCTACGAAATTCAAGGTCATAGCGTTCTTACCTACTAGCCCAAATGTCCAAAACATGTCAAGATATGAGTGATTTAGTGGTCTTCTTCTTGAATCTGTTTGGCTAGAAGCACTACTATTTCTCTCTTTCATCATCATAGTGGAGACTGTAGAGAGGACCGGCCACCAGTAAACAAATTGAAGAAGTTATTATTATTATTTTTAATGTGTATATATGGTCATTTTAGTACAACGGCAGGACAAATAGTATACCACTTGGCTACCTAAATGACAAAATAAGTAGCATATTGTTAATTACAATTGTTGTCTTTTCTAATTATTGTTCACCTGGACATTTTAATATGGTCTCTCTTAGTTCGATGAATAATACCTGATATAAGTTGAATAAATTCACTATGTTTGCTAGCCGAAGCTAATTCCTGCATGTAGAATTATGAGTCATTTCACGCATGGAATTAGACTTCAACATTGAATTCTAGAATTGAAATTGGATCTAACAAATTTAATTATTTTTTTAGTGTATATATTAGAATTGTAATTTTAATTCTGAGTTTAATTTTATGAAATTAAAAATAATTAATTTATATTATTTTTAATTATTCACTTCTAAATTCTAAGAATTACAATTTCAAATACAAAAATTAAAAATAATATATTAAAATTATTATTCAATTATCTTTGTCGCATAGTTTCATTGTTGTTTATGCCAGCCAAGTCACCAACAACATCGACCACCATCATCGGTGTCGTCTTTTGACCATAGTTGTCGATGGCACCCTCTGGTCACCATCATTAGCAACACCATTTGACTACCATCGCTAGTGGCGCCCTCTGACTACCATTGGCGGGGCGTCCTCCGAACATTGTCGCGTCGTGGGTGTCCTTCGACCACTTTCCCTAACTAAGGGTGTTCATGGATTAGTTTGGATCAGTTTTAAGAGAAAAAGTCATCCGATCCAATTCTATCGATTTTTGTATATTATCATCTAAGTGATTTTGTTTAAAATGTAAGTCTGATCCATGCTAATTTAATTTAAATCAATTTGAATTGGATTAATTTTTTGGTTTATTATTATATTTCTTTAATACACAAATTCATCAAATTATATCAAATACAAGTATAAACTAACTCATCAAATAACAACAAATATTAGTTCAAACTAATTAATCAAAAAAAAATCTAAATCCAAATTAATTGATAATCCTCCTATACATGTCTAAATCCAAGAGAATAAATTAAGTTTGGATTGAGGTATAACATAAATATTCTTAAATAAGTATAGGTAACATAAGAATTTCAAAGTAAAATATTATTTTAAAATATACGTATATAATTTTCAGTTCGGTTTAGATTAGATTGTTTTCAAATTTGGAACCAAAATCCAATCCAATCCAAATAATTTTTTTGTGTTTTTCATTTTTTGATTTATTCTTTTTTTGGTTTTTTTTTTTTTTTTTGTTTTAATTAGATTAGTTCGGTTTAAAACACTCATATCCCTAGTGATGCCCTCTAATCACCATCGTTAGGTGTGCCTTTTGTTCACCGTCACCAACAACATCCTCCAACCACCATCGTTGGCGACGCCCTCTAATTCAATTCAAAATTACAATTCTATACCTCAATTCTTTATTTGCTGCAAACACAAATTAAGATTTTTCGTCAATTCTAATTCTAACAGTATTGGAATTGAAATTGAAACTCTATGTTTTGATTCCAATTCCAACCTCCAATTCCAATTTCAAAATTAAGATTAATGTATTTTGGATTAATTGAGTTTAGGTCATATTTTAAAATATCTCAATTTAGCCTAATGTCACACAATATTATAATTTTTTAATAATTAATATAAATAATGAATTATTTTAACTTAAATTAATACCTTTTTTATACCTTTTTTATAATATAATAATATATTAAACAATATGTTTAATAGACATTCCTTAATTTTGATAAAGTTTAATAGTTGTTAAACAATATGTTTCCACCCAAGTTCTCTCCCTCTTTGGTATTCTCTCGTCGCTCATAGTGCTTTCTCATCTGACTGTCACTAGAATGCATCGATGGCAGCCCTCTCAATTTTCTTCATTATTTTTCTTACTTTTACAATTTTTTTTAATAATTATATCATAGATTTTTTAGATTTGCGATTTTTGAGATAGATATAAAAAAGGTTAGCTTAAAGTTTTCTCAGTGGACCCATAGAGGTGCAATAGAAAAAACATAATAACCAAATATGCATGTGTTTGGTTAAAAACATGTAAGTATTCTTAAAAACAAATATGTTTGAGGAGACTAATAACTTGAAAACATATATGCATGTATTCTTGATTCTTACATCAATAAGCTCAATGCTAACTTTTAAATAAAAATAGCTAGTCTTCGTCTGTTTTCCGAAGCATATGTTGAGACACAAAGTAGAGAACAATTTAGCATATACAAGATAGAAGATGCACGAAGCTCATTTTGCATAAATAACCAAATGAAATAGAATTTTTTTTTTGGGGGGGGGGGGGTGGGTTGCAAAAATAAAGCAAACATATATATGGAAATATTAGTGCAGCAACACACGTTAAAACTCATTGATAAATGATTAAGGAACAATATGAGGCTTGTTAGAATCCGATCAAGCATTACATTTTGGATTTGTTACGAAATACTGTTGTGTCAAAGACTTTGAGAAAAAATCGGGTTCTTGGTATAGACAGCTTGGACTGCAATATGGTGCCAATGGAAGCAATCAGCTCCCTCTTCACTTCTGAATTTATGCCACCCATTGAAATTATCTCAGCATATGCAGCTGGTTCTTTGTTACACTCAAACGATATTGGCACTGACCCCTTCAATAAGACCATCACAAACTGCACATATTTGTATTCAGAAAACAGGCATCAGGTCACAATAGAATTGAAGGCTAATATTTTTTTAGTCTGATAATACTAGCTCTAGCATTCTGTTTACTATGAACGATAAGAGAAAGTCAATAAAATTTTCTGTCATAATAACTTTACTGTGTTAGTTCCTGGAGGTTGACTATGAGATTTCACTGTAACATTTCAAACAAATAATAGTGGTATTAGTGCAAGGGTCCCAACAAAGCAAAGAATGGTTGGTAACGTCTTCAGGGTCCATTCAGGATATAGATGAGGTACTGCATTCCTGCTCCTGAAGTGCAATCTGCAGAGGTACTCCACTTCTTCCACTATACTCCCTCGTTTCACTTTCACATGTGATAAAAATAAAAGAATAGGGAGAAAGAAGCTGAAAAGATCCATGCTATCTATTATCTTCTACTTAATTACTCAAACCTGATTCAAAGAACTTTCCCTATTTTAAAGTATCTTATCATGGAGGAAAGCACCCTATACCATAATGACAATATTTGAAATATGGTCTCTTAAATCTCCCATTGCATTATTTTATTCTTGTGATCAGATTTCGTATGCCTTAAACAATCTCAAACTGCACTAAAATATTGCACTCTACCTTCCAACATGTCTGTCTTCTTCAGCCAATTTCTTCACCTATTTGGATTAGTTTATTTCATTTTCAGAAGTTTATAATCATTTTTTTTAAGAAAAAAAAAACTTTTGATTAAAAAGTTTCTTTAGTGCAAAAAAAAGCTAATACAAACATACCTTATTTTTTTATGCCAAATTGCATAAACTACCAAAACTTACTGTTTGTGAAAAGTTTTCTAGACAACATGATTAAACTAAACAACTGAAAGGCAGAAAGGGAAAGCGGGCAATTGCTCAACTGCATAACAATCAAAAGCGTGTACGTCTGAACATTCATAGCCAAAAAAAAAAAATTCTGTCAAATTTAAAGTTGGGTCCAATTTTACATGTAATTCAGATTCCTTAAGCTTTGCTACAAATGGACTTGTTGAGAATAATCTAGAGCAGGATATATAAAGCTAAACAGAACTGAGTTGCATCCAAATTCACCAGATACTAATCAAAGAACATGAATCACTTCTGTTTAAAAGCACCATGCAATCAACCCACAGATAAAAACAAGCCCATAATTTTTTTTTTATCAACCCCAAAATGATTCTCACAGCTAAATTTCATAAGCTTTCCTTGAAAAAAAATACTCATCAGAGAGTTTGACAGAGTATGTCATACCTTTTCAGGTTTTCCGATGATTTTGGAGACAGCGGTGGTTGCTTCAGAGAAGATGGGATCGGTGTTAACTCCATCTAAGTTAACGTTGGTGGAGATGTAAAGGCAAGGCATCTTCCCCCTTTTTTCTTGTGACTTTTCTCCTTTGTTGTTGGGAACCCAAGTGAGTTAACCACTATTGCAAGTTCCAATTTATATATATAAAAACGAGTGGAAAGCTGGCTTTTAACTGTTGCCACCAGTAGATAATGTACTGCTTAGTTTGGACAGCAGCATACCCTTCCTTTTCATTTTCAAAGAAAGAAAATAAAAATAACATCATTTTTTCACATTATTTTTTTTACATCATTTTTTATATTACTTCTTATATCATTAATTATATTATTTTTTTTTATTTTTTATTTAATCACAATTATTAAAAAATAATATAAATAATAATGCATCAAGAAAAATTATACGATAACGTCATTTTTCAAATAAAAAATGTTCTGTTGACTTTGTCCATAGCTGGTACAACATATGCCTCAATTCAGTCAAATGTGATCGAAAGAGTAGCGTTAGAGAAACAAAACACTCAAAGATAATATATTATGTATTATTAATTTTATTTTTTGGATATCATAAAATCATATCAATGTTTATTTATTGAGTTATATAAAATTTAATAATTCTAGACAATATTTTTATAACTTGGATCCATTCAATGCTGCCCCTTGTAAAAGAATCTACAGAAGGTTGTTTTTTTCCCCTTAATTGCAATGAGGTGGTTTCTTGATTGATGATTAAGTTACACACCTTGATTAATTAAACTTTCTGAGATGCAGTTGACTTTGATTTATAGCTCCATTATATATATTAAGATTTATTTTATTATTTACAATCGATCCAATCCATATAATATTTTGTAGCAGCCAAAGTTTGGAAGGTTAATGGAGTTATTCAAAAAAAAAAAAAGTTAATGGAGTTAATGTGTACTTGAATTAATTTATTTTATATTTAAAATAATTTATAATCAAATTTTTTAAAGAGAAAATAATTATTTATTCAAGAATAAACGTAACCAAATATAATCTTAGTTCCGAACGCAATGATACACATTCTACTAATATCTCAAACCTTAGGGGTTTTATCCCTCAAGAGAAGTTCTTATATATTTTGAAAACAATACGTATATCAGTCTAATAAAAATATAACATATAACTTGCATAATTATATAGGTTGTTAAGTCAGATATAAAATATTATTAAATTAAATTTAAATAATTAAAAATTGTCCTAAATATTACTTTAAAAATATTTTAAAATTTATCCAATTTAAGTACATCATGAAGTTCACCTCATGTAATGTCACTCTATGCCTTTTCTATTCTCTAGTCCTATCTTGCTCCGAGACAGATGACTTGAGCGTCAGTTGCAAGTACCTTACTGCCTTAGGAACAAGCAAGAATATCTGGCCTTGTCAATAAGAAATTAATAAAGAGCAAATATACTCACACATAATTTTTATTACACTATTTTTGCATCACTTTTTTTAAAATAATAAAATTAGAGCAATAAACATCCTAACTTGCACTTTATTTTTTTTTCATAAATAAAAGTGGTGTAAAGAAAAGTGTGTATATAATGATCATTTTCCATTGATAAAACAATTCTATTACCCCCAGAAAAAAAAATTTCTCATACTTTCAAACTGTTTATCAACCGAGTTGATTAAAAAATAGATTCTTATTTTCACATTTACTGAAGATTACTTTAATCCATTAATGATATAATTCTGATTTTTTTATTATTTTTTTTACATTATTTTATATATTATTTCTTATACTATAGATTACATTATTTTCTTTTATTATTTTTTTCACTTAATCACAATCATTTAAAAATAATGTGTAAAGAGATATATAAGAAAAAATAATATATGAAAATTATTTTTCTTATTGATATATTTTTTTATTATTTTTATCTTTATTATATATATTATATTTTTTTAATGTGATATATTGCTTTGTCGTTTTAATATTTAATACTATATGCCGTTATGTGATGGCTTTGTTGTGCTGCCTGAGGAGTTCTCTTTATCTCACCAGGTAAAACACATACAAATGAGAGTCAAGTCTCCCATCAACCTACTGGTCATGTAGTGGAATAGCAGTAAATAAAAAGCCTCCGCAACAAACAAGCATGAAATTCATGGTACTTCTATCATGGCTGTGTGTGTCACTGTGTCGTGTTGTCTCGTGAGTTCCCGTGATACTCAGCACTTTCAATGATGGGTCAATGCCGTCTCGGTTATCGATTCTCCCTCCAGATTCTCAGCCAGGAGAGAAAAATTCAAGGATAATCAACCATTAATCGCAGAAGGATCATTTTATACTTTTATTAAGTAACCCAAAAAAAAAAAAACCAATATACAAGTACTCTACATTCTCAAAAACCCAAAAAAAAAACCCAAAAAAAAGAACCCATTTTTTTATCGATTGGAGACGCAATTGTAAAGGTTAATAAAACAATCTTTATATTTTTATATCAAATAATATATATATTTTTTTATACTTTATTTAATATTATTTATTATATATATATATTTTTTTTTTTGGTGCAAAAAATAGTGGCATTTTTTTATTCAATCATATTTTTTAAAAAATATAAATAATACACACACTTTTTTAACAAGTATAAGATGATATTTATTCTTAATAAAACGGATAGTAAAGCAAATGACGAAGGTTGAACGTAATAAGAACTTTTAACTCTCATCATAATTTGTTTTTTTTTTTTTATGCGATAGCATTATTATGACCCCATTTATATCATTATATACAGAAATATTCATTAACCTTGCTTGAAATTTGAACTTCACACTCTTTTTTATCAAAATAAATTTAATTGAATTACAGAAATATTCAGTAACCTTGCTTGAAATTTGAACTTCACACTCTTTTTTATCAAAACAAATTTAATTGAATTACAAAAATACTCATTAACCTTGCTTGAAATTTGAATTTCACACTCTTTTCTATCAAAACAAATTTAATTGAAGTAAAAGCTTATGCAAACTTTTGACATGCGCATTAATCAAGAAAATATCGTTTATTTTACATTACAAAGTAATTTCTAAAATCTTTTTACTTAGCTATTCTGCAAATAAGAGTTCTACTCTTCTCTGGCATAAAAATGGACCTAAATTATCTGATGACTGGACATAAGATGCCTTTTAATTATTCTTTTTACCAAAAGGCAGATTATTTTTTATTAAAAAAATCTGATTTTAGAGAAATCAGAAGTACAAAGTGAAATGGCGTTAAGATGCTAGAAATACATGAAGGGGGTAATTAATTTGCATGGGCCTTTCTCTAACTCCCGCTTTATGAATATTTTATGATATTTTTTTTTTATAATTTTGAATCCCAATGATAATGTTTGTTAAATATTTTATCATGTAACTGTATTCCATATAACTTCAGGATTTTTTTTTTCAAATATTGTAGCTACGGATGCACCTACATTTCTTTAAACTACCTTTTCCTTACTTTTTTTTTTTAATATTTAAGAATATTTTTCCTATTTTTTTTCTCTACTTCATGGGGCTTCGTCTTCCCTTCCATCTTCTTCTCTTTGACAATTTTTGTTAGGAACTGCCATCGTCCCTTTTAGCAGCAAACCCAATTGTTAATTAGGTTGCCCTTAATTTTGTTAGTTTCTTTCTCATGATCACGTGCATGTTTAGATTAGTTTAATATTCTGATAGAGAGTTTGGCTGACAATTTATTTTTGAGTGTAAACTAATCAAAATCGAACATGATTAGGTCTACTTGCTCATGTATAGATCTAATGATTTTGCAATTGTTTTTCTTTCTTCATTTTCTTAGTAGATCTAGTCTCTTCTTTATGAGTGGGTTTGGAATGCAAAAAAATAGGAAATGATTTGATTTGTAAATTAAATTTAATTAAATTTTGTGTTTGGAATGTTTAAAAATAAAAAATGATTTAATTTCTAAAATTTCATATATTTCATTCCTTTTGTTTTAGAAATTCTATCAATTTTGATAAGATTTGTTAGGATTTGATTTGATTTGAAATAAATAGACTATTTTACCCTTAGTAACTACCTCTAACAACCTTTCATAAGGGTTAAAATATAAAATAATAAAATCAAATCAAATCAATTCTCAATTTAATGAATTCCAAACACAAAATTTGATTTTTAAATCAAATCAATTCAATTCAAATCAAATCATTTCTTATTTTTATTCATTCTATACGCGATTTACGATTTGTGATTTGGTACAAAGTTTTAGATCTCATTCGTTTACATCTGAAAAATATATGATATAGTTGTAAATTAGTAGATAGTTATTAAATTCTAGTTTATTTTTATTCTCTAAATAAGAAAAAAAATTGATAAGAATAGTATCATAATATCTCAGACATTATCTCTCTTAACTAGAGCATTAGTAAGTAGGAAAATGTTGGTTTGTTCGGAAAGATTTTCGTAAAAGTTTTACAAATGTTAGGTAGCATGTTGGTAATGGATAAATGGAGTATGTAGTTATTTTTAAATCTATTTCTTATTTTGATCACCTATGTATCTATATGCATTCCCTCTTTTGTAATCAAATTTGTGACAAATAGAAATGCTATTAGTAAGTATATTAACACTATTAAAAAAGTAGAAACGTCGCCAATGAATTCTAAAAAAATAGATACAAAATAAGAGCATGTCAAAGGTAAAATCATACTTTGATTAACTTCACCAAAAATGTTCTTTAAGGATGTGCTCTAAACCACCACGTATGACCCTTATGTTTTACACAAGTTCACCTATAGAACCTTGTGTGTTTTTCCAAGCAAACACATCCAAATTCAAAGGCTCTATGCTCTCTATCTGTGTTTCTCTTCTCACGTCTCCTCTCTCGTGTCTTGTGAGAATGGAGTGCCCAACACTTCTACTTATAGAAGTTTTCTCACACATAGTAAGTAACCTCCCACTCTCACACTTCCACTCATTGGAAGTTACTGACACAAGGAAGTTACGTACACTACTAGAAAATTTCGATTTAGAGACGGAAATTAGAGACGAAAAAAATTCGTCTCTAATAGAGACAGAAACAGAGACAAATTTAATGATTTAGAGAGGAAAATAAAATTTCAAAAATTAGAGACGGAATTTAGAGATGGAATTATTCTGTCTCTAATTTTCGTCTCTAATTCTGTCTCTATATGGTCAAATTAAAGTCAAATATTTTTAGAGAAAGAATTTAGAGACGGAATATACCCGTCTCAGAATATTCTGTCTCTAATTTTGTCTCTATTTGATCATTGTAAGGTTTAAAAAGTTAAACATATTTAGAGACGAAATTTAGAGAAGAAAGTTTTCCGTCTCTGAATATTATGTCTCTATTCAGATGGATAATTAATTTTAAATATCAAATATATTTAGAGACGGACATATTTCCATCTCTAACATCAATTTTTTTTTTAAAGATAGAGACGGATATATTTCCGTCTCTAATTTCCCCCAAAATCAGAAATCAATATAATTTGTATAATATTTTTTTAAGCTAGAGACGGATGTGAATCTGTCTCTAATTTTTGCACCCAAATAAACCAATTCCCCCAAATAAACCCGTTCTCACTTCTGTCCAGAAACCAAATCAGAAACCAAAACGTAAAACCTAAAATCGTCTCTCGTCTCTCACAATATCTCTCAGGTGGTTTATTGCTTTCATGTCATCTCTGAGCTTCTCTTCTCCATCGAAACTCGGCTACGTCTCCTCCATTTTTCACAGTCCACCACTCGCCCAACAGATCTCGAACTTCCGTCTCTGGTATGAACCCTAACCCTCTTCTCTTCTCTTCTCTGCTTCCGATTCTATTTTGTGATATATCTTCGAAAGATGCTTCTTCTTGACCTCGTTTGGGTTTGTTACTGAGGATTCTTTCCATAGAAATAGAGAAGTTTAAGAGGTAATGCTTATACTTTAAGCTGTCATGCAGAAAACATGTGTGCATCTGAAGATTGGAGGAGCAAACTGAATGACATTGTTTGTGTGAACTATATCTGTAATTCTATTTCCTGACCAGATGCTTTTCTCAATGGCTGGCATCTAAAGGGAAGTATGTGATTTTGGTGGCCAGAGACTCTGTCCGAGATAATTGTGCATTATGAAAGAAAGTATGTTTAAAATGGCATGGTGGTGGGAAATAGACTTGCTTTGTTAGTTTCACATTTAGTTTGCTAATTGCTGGTGAAAAGTGAGAATAGAGTAATGAATGGGGAGGAATAAACTTCGGCAATGCATCAAGCCATACATATCTAATATAGTACCATAGAATTTGACTTCCTTTATGCAGTTATTGTTTTCTGCAGTCAATCATGTTAATCTATGTAAATATCGCTTGAAGCTAATATTTTGGATTTATTTATATTTGTTCATGAGTGGGTACGAATCTAATATCCATGTGCTTTCAGTTAGGATATTTAGCCTTTAGTCAGTATGGAGTTTTAGTGTCAAAGGGATCTCAATTGTTATGTTCATGAGTGAGTAGGATTGCAGAAATCTAGTTGCCCGGCAATGCCGGCTGTTGTGATTCCTAACTTCAATGCATGCATTTCTAGCTATTTTTCTCTTTTGATCTGGATAAAAGTTATATCTTCTCGTTGAACCTTTTACTTATTGTGCGTATGAATCATGCATGTGTTCAACAGATCTCTCTAACGTCTTATTTACTTTTAGATTCTTGGTGTCAATGCTGAGCAGCGTGGCATGCCTGATTTAAATTCTCTTAGAGAAGTGATGCAAAACCCAGAAATTCTTCACCTGCTTTCCTCACCTGAGACACTCAGGTGAGACAAATTTAAAGTTCTGCATCTATTGATGAATTGACTTAATATTCTCTCTCAAGCATAGGGTTGGATATATGTCTTTGCTTGCATTAATAAGTATGTGGTCCAGTACTGTAACTTTTAGTTTATATACATTATGAAGAATGGTGATTTTGAATGTTTCCGCACCTGTTTGCATTTTGTTGCTTCTGTGATTAATTCTAATAGTTTTTTAGTATTGAAGAAATAACGAGTATCAGACCTTATTGGACTGAGGGCTGCATAAGTCTAATGGTTGGATAATGGCTTCCTAGCTAAGCATTTGGGGAAAAATTGACTTTGACATTCTGTGATTAAAATTTGATTTTATTTTTATTTTGCATTAGAAAATTGTTGCTTTTTTAAAATGTGATCTAATATGATAAGAAGGTTGTATTGTTTTGTTTGCCTATATAATTTGACACTTGTTTTCAAGTAATTTTCTTACAACTATGTGCCATATTCTCAATTGCAGCAACTCTTATTTTTCCAGCAAGCTCTTTTGTCTCAGCTTGTTCAGCAACAATCAACCCAGTAAGTAATGGAGCAATCCTAGCATTTACGTTTTCACATGTGATTTGTATTTCACTCCTCCATGAAAAGAAATAAGAACTTCCATTAATTATTGCTAACCTGATTTGTACTGTAATGTGCCAATGTGTCAAAACTATAGCTTAATGATGTAATTATTTGCTCGACCCTAGCACATCTGCTGCAACTGAGTTTCTTAGGCCTAGACACAAATTCTGACTTCCAACATGTTGTTAGATGAGCTTTCTTGCATGTTTTTATTTTTTCATGATTGCTTTTCCTAAAAGCCATTCATTGTTATAGCTTGCTTACTTTTGCTGATCATGATTATGTTAGAACTGCATCAATTAGACTAGAAACTACTGAAGAATTTTGATATTATTGTAGAAATCTCTAGGGAAATGTTCCCTAAACAGAGATGGGAGATAGGAAAGAGATAGCAAAAATGGAGTATATAGAGAAAGAGAGAAAAGAATTGGTCTTGTCAAGATTAGGGAGCTTGCATATACCCTCCCAAAACACTACACTGGCAATCCTCTTGTATGTTCTAAAGAAACTCGAGTGTCCCCCCGTAGGAGTACTATGTAACTCTTGTAAGATGATGGGTATTCTAGGAAACTGCATTGGTAGCACTAGTTTACCTTGAAAGTATAGCCTGCCCCCTTTAAATTCATACCCTGCATGTGCTTGAGGGTTGACGAGCAGTTCTTGAACAATCAAACTCAGCTTGGGGTCTGTTGTTATAGCTATTTCTAAACCTTTCCATTCTGTACTTTTCAGTATGGTAATTGCTGAGTACATTAGTCGCCTAGAGAGTGCATCGGCTACTGAATTTTCCTTGCCCTACCGGTAATATATTTCAAAATCATACTGAATCAATTTAGAGGTCCATTTAAACTGTTCCTCGGTTAGTAATCTTTGATCAGCCAAAAACTGCAGACTTCTTTGATTAGTAATGATAGTGAAATGGCTCCCCATTAAGTAATGTTTCCATCGCTGAACAGCTTTCACAATGACCATTAATTCTCATTCATATACTGATTTGTTTTGTCCCCGTTCTGATAGAGTTTCACTCCAAAAAGCTAGAGGTTTTCCATCTTGCATTAAAACTACCCCCAAACCTGTACTAGATGCATTAGATTCGACCACGAATGGTTTGGTGAAGTCTAGAACTGCTAGGATAGGCAACTCTGTTATGGCTGCCTTCAACTCCTCAAAAGCTGATTGTGCCTCTTGTCCTCACCTGAAATTATCTTTCTTAAGTAACTGGGTTAAGGGTTTAGCAATCTTCCCATATCCTCTCACAAATCTCCTGTAATAAGCGGTTAGTCCTAAGAAACCTTTGAGTCCTTTTAGATCTTTGGGAATTGGCCATCTGGTCATTGCTTCTATTTTCTTGGGGTCAGCAGCTACTCCTTGTGCATAAATCACATGACCTAAATATTCCAAACTAGGCTGCCTAAAACTACACTTTTTCTTGTTCACTTTCAATCTATTTTCTTGCAAAATTCTCAAAACAGCCTCCAATTGGGACATATGCAATAGGGGGTGGGCATAAAATCCAAAAGAACTTAACCACATTATAAACTGAACGAAACCCAACTATTTAAATTCATTTTAAGAAGAATTGGTTCTTAAACTGAACCGATTTGTAGTATTCTAAAAATTCAGTTACTTTTTATTAAATCCAGTTCAGTGAATTGGTAAAAACCAAACCACATCCATATTCACAAAAACATTTCTCAATCTCAAATTCCTAAATTCACGTTTACCAAAACCCTAGCCCTCCTCTTTTTGCCATCTACTATTCCACTTCGCACCCACAATCCATTCCATAACTGGATCCGCACTTCGATTTGCACTTCGCACTTTGCCGCTTTGTTCATCCTACATTGCTGATTCCCACACCATTCTTTCATCCTTCGAAAGTGCGTGAAAGTTTTGCTACTTACAACGTCTCCATTGCAGTGTCTCGCCATTTCCATAGCAGCACAAAGGTATCTAAATAAATATATTTATTTATTTGTTTGATTTGGAAGGGTTCAGTGTCAGTTGGGGATTTGGGGTTTGTTCAATCTGGGGTGCTATTTGTTGGCATGAGTATTTTCTATTGAATGGCATTTGTGGGTTTTCAGTTGCTGTTTGTGAGTGATTCTGAGAGGATGAGTTGAGTTTTTGGTTAAAAATCCCTAAATGACGATGCATGTCTTAAAAACACTCATATAATTTGAGTTTTCTGATACATTTATGTTCTATTCTGTATCTATGCTCGATTGCTCGGTCTTATGTCAAAGGGGCTGATTTGAGTGTTTGTGTCATTAATTATGAAGAAGGGTGCTAGACTTTTTCATGTGGAATTTAAGTTCAAAGTCAGAATGTTAGTATATCTGCATATTTGAGAAAAAATAAATGCATTTCTTACTTTGATTTTGAGATATTGTGGGCCACTGGGCCATTTGTTTCTTTTCTTGTTTATTTTTGTTTTCAAACACAGTTTTGCAACTCACAAATCAAGAACAACCTATTTAAACACAGTCTAATTATAATTTAGTTTTGCAGCTCTTACTCAAGAGTGTAACATAGCAGATAAGGCCAACCTCTTTGCTTCAGGTTCTCTCTCTAACTCTGTCTCCTCATGCTACACTTACTTTTAAGTGTCTTCCAGATTTTTCTTTTTTTCATCCTCTCGTTGTGACTTGTAACATTTTTTTATTGGATAAAATCTTTTGCCTTATGACTTGTTTGGTTGCCATAATATCAGTGGAGGGGGCATGAAAGATGCAGTTTGAAAGTCTCTACTTTGTGTTGTTGTGATTTTTGCGAGTAAAAAATCTGTTGTATCCATTCATGCTTTTCTTGAGATGGCCTTGCTTCTTATATGGGTTTTTATCTTCTTAGTTTTCTAATGAATTGATTCATCACAAATTTTCGTTTGATTCATACTGCTTTAAGTTGTGCAAATTGATTCTTAGATCAAATTATAGATGTGGTTTGTGTGATTCGTTATGATTCCGGATAACACTAAAGCATTTGTATTGTTGGCTTACTTAAAATGTAGGGGGTAAATTTTAGAAGTTTAAAGTTGAAGTGGGTAATTTACAATTTGATCTTTTAAATATGCTATTTTCCTTTAAAAGAAAATGTGGAGACTTTGGAACCATCTTAATTCTTATCCTCATTTCCTTGCATGTAGAAGAGATTATTTATTTATTTTCATTTTCTAAGGGAAGTCAACAGTTTATGTAAGATGAAAACCATTTTCAGGAAATTTGATATGAAATTTGTTTGGATTTTTGCACTCCTTTTCAGATTGAATACCTAGGCAGAGTACAAAGTAAGGAGCATAAACGTGAGGTTAATGAGTGAAGTAATTTGTTAATGTGATAGTTGTTATCTGAAATAGTTTTTCTGAAACAGTTTTTGTATTTTGTTAGTTTGCTATTCTGCTACCTTGCTAAATATTTACAATGTGTATGCATTAACATATAAGATAACCAGATAGCACTGGTTCTGATATTCACTCTGGTGAGTCATGTACCAAGCATTTCAAGCAGCACCGATACAGGATATTTGGTATCTGAAAAGTTTTTCTAATGGTTTTAATTTGTAAAGTTACTGCTTGTATGTTAGAGGCTATCTGTTGTAAACAAATCATGGGCTTTTGGATTTTATTCAATGATTTCAGTATTGTTCAGAAACTTATATTATTGCTACTTTTTGTCTTAGTTGAAGTATCTTTGGAGTTAGCTTCTACAAGAGTTCAGAACACTTTACATTTTCGCATATTTGATTCACTGTTTGCAAAGAGTTACAAAGAATGAGATATATTGTATGTGGCCTATAAACCATTTGCCCAAAACAGTTGTCAGTCAAGTGAACTGGTTTTTGAAGTGTTGACTTTCTGTACTAGTTTTTTGAACTGGTTTTTAAACTAGTTTTTCTATGTCCAAACCGGTTCTAAACTGGTTTTTATAAGTCCAAACCGGTTTTGAATCAGTTTTTTAAATCCAAACTGGAAAGATTCAATTATTTAACAGAGTTTTGAGAAAGAAACATATAAATTGAATCAACAGGAAAGATTCAATTATTTAACAGAGTTAGGATGGTTTAAGCAACTCAAGTCCTCAACCACATGTTTTAGCAATAGAAGTGGAAACAACTAGGTCAAAAGATAATGAAGATATAAATAACTCTAATTGACCCACACCATTTTATGCCATAAAGAAATAAGGTACCCTCGGAACTCGGAACTATACAGTATAGTTAAAGGATCACCTTTTTGGGACACAATCTCCTTTGTTTAGGTCCTCAGTCTAAGACGCTTTTACTCCACTTGAAGAATCAATGCTCCATTCTACTTAAGATGTCGAAGCACGTACGTTATTAACATATGACCTTGTCTTTTGGCGAGATACACTTTTCGGCAAAAAGTCTGGATATTCCACACGCTTGAAACATATGATTTTCCTTCAATTACATAGTCCCTTATTAGCTGACCTTCCGCATACTTCCAATATCTTGTTACAGATGTCACAGTCTGACCAACCCTGCTACTGCTAAC
The DNA here is from genome assembly GCA_029884605.1 of Ormosia emarginata. Taxonomy (NCBI): domain Eukaryota; kingdom Viridiplantae; phylum Streptophyta; class Magnoliopsida; order Fabales; family Fabaceae; genus Ormosia; species Ormosia emarginata. The sequence goes on along the minus strand of JAQQTP010000068.1, from coordinate 18,903,748 downwards.
TTTTCCTTCACAGAATTGCTGTTGTTGTTGATTTTCCGATGATCACAAATACGTTTTTCCACTGGAATTGCTTGACCTTACAATTTCTCTTCCTTGAGAACCAATATGGTCCAACGTTACGAAATTGCGTATTCTAAGATTTATTTCGACTTGGTCTGCTTCTAATCCTCGGCTATCGTTCTTCGCTGCTGAGTAATCCTCAAATCATGTTGTACTGTTCCTTCAGCTGTTCTTTGCATTGCTTTCGTAGATGCAGTCATATGGCCGATATCACGTCCTGCTTCCTCACGTGCACGTTTACCACAAATCATCGTCTTTCTTCAAAGACAGACGAATCATAGTACAATGGATACCAAAGTAACCATTCCAAAGAAACATTGTCTCCTTTCGGAGTCCAAACACAGAGAGTCACACAACAAAAACAAGACAGACCTAACCACAACCCCAAAAAGACTCTAACCGTGCTCTGATACCAACTAATGTAACACCCTCCATAGAGCGTCACATTTTAAATAAAACATAAAACCAAATGAAATCATTTTATAAAAGCTTTGAGTTTTAAAAGATAAATTTTAAAATATCTTTCTGCGGAAATATAAACTTACCAAAAATTATAAGAAAAACTGAAATTAAATTGAATTGATTAATACACATATTATAAATACCAACAAATATTCATTATAGAAGTAAAACATGTAATTTACAGACTCAGAGAAACAGTAGTCACCCCAAAGACGGGTACTACTAATAGCACGGTAACAACACTAACGAAAAAAAAAAACCCAACCTACAAGATCCATGTCTCCACCAACTGCATCATGTTGAAGTTTGAAGGTCACTCTTCGACGCCGTCACCATCTTCAGAATATGGCCTCCAATAGGTTTACTCCGCCTACTATACGATTTTAACAATACAACACAACATAGCAATACAGTAAAGAGGTGAGATCCCCTTTCACCAATACCAGTACGGTAGTAAAGAATTATACGAATGACAAAGTCATTCCATACACACAGATATCACAAATACCATCATGTTATCAATTTATAAATAAATCAAATAAGCATATAATAAATAACAACATAGAATATCATGGATAAAAAAAATAAAAAATATAAGAAATAACCACATATAAGATCATAAATAAAAATAAATAAAAATTAATAAATAACAACATATAAAATCATAGGCACAAAGATAATAACAACATATAATCATAAGATCACATATAAAAGATCATAGATCACATATAAAAGATCATAGATAAAAATCATAGATAAAAGATCATAGATAAAAGATCATAGATAAAAGATAATAAGTACAACATATAAACATATGCAATATGATACAATCCTACTCCATGGAGCTAAAAACAAATAGACATCAGAGAGCGAATGATCCTCAAAATCTATTAGTACCACGGCTGCCCAACCAAACTATTCGTTGTCACACGTTGCGTCCTATAGCCCCACGTCACATGGAATCCACCATCCAAGGCGTGGTGTAGTTCACGGTCTCACGTTGTGGCATTACGGCAATGTACTATTAGACTTTACAAGATCTCGATTAAACATAGTGTGTGTCGAGTCCACTAGTGTGTTGTCATTTACCACGGCCCAGAAGAGCAACCAACTCGTCCACATATGGATTTATGCACACTAATGCCTCCAAGTCCATTCAAAATCGAACCACACTACGCTTATCGCACCGACAATACGATGTGATTCGTCTCGTCAACCAATCCACCAAAAATTTGGCATAAACTTAACACATAATTTCAAAAATATGAAATTACGAAGATACCCTCAAGATAATAATATGCCCTCAATGGCAGAAAAATAGAAAGCTTGTACGGGTTCACATTTTCTCGACAGCGAAAAATCCTCAAAAGCCTCGACGGGTTCACATTTTCCCGACAGACAAAATAAATACAGCAACGGTCAATCGTGTAGAAATTTTATCGCGTTTTCACAATCTCATCGTTTTTATAAACGTTTTTAAATCGCGTAAATTTATTTTACTGTTTTTAAAATCGCGTAGAGTTTTTAATACGTTTTCTCAATCGCGTAAGATTTTTAAATCATTTTCTTGTCTCAATTCCTTAAAAACACTTTTAAAACAAATATAAATAATATTTAATACATTTAAACTACGTAGAATATTTTTCATACCGTATACTGTCTTTTGGACATCTTTTCTATCTTATTTGTCCATTTTTAATATAAATTGACAGTATTATGTTTAGAAAAATTATAATAATGATTTTCTAGGTTTACTGTCAAAAATCCTTTTTATTTTTAATTACAACCAATAAATTACTCTTTGATAATTACTAACGTGCTTCAAAACACAAGGTGAGCTATACGTTAGAAATTTTACAAAGCTACTGTATTTCTTCTAACAGTAAAAATCATTAGTTTAAACTTCTTAAACTTAATTCTAATCAATTTATTTCTTCAAAACTCATTGTAATAAAATCCTTTTGGCATTTATTACTTAAACTTAGTTGAAAACAATTCTATAAATCAAAAAGATTTAAATTTGGCATTTTGGCCGAAAATCATTCTATGCTTTATAATTCATTCCTAATTATTTCCATACATTTAATTTCTTATAAAACTCTTGATCTAGTTTATTTTTATTAAATTATCTAGTCAATAGTTAGAAAATAAATTTGGATCAAAAGTATGTGGCATGTTGGCCAAATTTAACAAAGTCCTTGCATTTGATCTTTAAATTATTTTTCATCTTTTAAATCAATGTCAAATTCATTGTATTCATTAAATCATTGTTTTAGAAAATGGTTTTAGAAATCAAAACATTTAACTTAGGCATGTTGGCCGAAATACCTAATTTCATTCTTGGATCCATAAATTCATTTTTCTTACTTTAAATCAATTTGTAACTTGTCAATTTTCCTAGGTTAATTAAATCACACTTTTAGAAAATTGATGAGAACATTTTGGTCCTCCTTTTATATTAAGGCCGTAAGCCTTGGTGTTGTGTTCTTTGGAACACTCATGTAATTTTTCACATGCTATTTACATTCTAGAATAATTACCATACTTCTATAAACACATGCAATATATTAACACATGTAATATATCAAAGCAATCATAAACACATACCAAAAATTATTAAAGCTATAAACATGCTTACTCACATAATCAATCACAATTAGAAAAAACTATAAACAATCAAGTGAATGAATCCTTATGGATTCTTCACCACAAACACAAACATTCCTCACCACCAACACATGGTTGATGAGGGTAATCTCCCTCTTACCTCTTGAAGAACTTCCAAAGCTCCTTGTATGTCTCCTTCAAGCAAACTTTCTCCACCAAGAGCTTCTTGAAAATCAAAGAAAATATACAATATTAATACTTAAGGCCCTAAACTAAAATAATCATGGATAGAAATATGAAGATTAAAGAACCCTACCTTCAAGGCTTCAAACTTGAATTTTGAAGATCAAGATAGAAAATGGAAGATTTAGACTTAGGTTTCAATTACAAAAGGTCTTGAAATGAAGTAAAGAAGCAAGAAATAAGGTGGTTTAGAATTATAGAAGAATGAATAATGGAAAAGGATGAGGAGGCCGTGAGTTTAGAGAAGAAATATTTGAGAGATTTGATTGTTTGATAGCTTTGGAGAAAAGTTGAAGACTTTGATTAAATAAAAGCAAAGTCTCCTATTTTAGAATGCATGGCCGTGAATGCACATGAAGAGAGAGTGAGAAATATTTGTTTTGCTTCTTTGAATGATAGCTAAATAGAAAAGTGACCAAATACATTTAAGTAGGTAAATTGGCCTTTATTCAATTGCATGGCCGTAAATCACTTGGAGAAAAAGTGAGAATTATGTTTGCATTTGCTCCCTCCAAATGCATGGTCGTAAATGCATGGAGAGTAAAAGTGAATTGGAGTATTGGAATTGTCTTCCTAAAGCATGAAATTTGCCGTAGAAGCATATGCAAAAGCCACTATAATTGACTTGGTCTCATTTGGGTAATTAATTGAAAGATAGGAAGAATTGAATGATAATATTTACTTCACAAATTTAGCTTGACTGTAGACTTCAACAAAGAAAAGCCATCAATATTGACTATTCTTCATTTGTTCAATTTGGCTTTCTAAATGAATTTCCTAAAGCCTTCTACGTGAATTCACTTTGGTGAATTTGGCTATTAGAGCAAATTGCTCTCTTCCTCCACCGTAGAACACCAAACTTCAAGAAGCCTAAATTTATTTGATAGCTTGTTTTCTATTGGTTCTTAAAAATTCAAGCCATTAATCTTGATCAAGTTCTATTGGTTAAATATTTACTAACTTGATTCTTATTGGTTGCTATTTTTGTTGACCAATTCCTATTGGTGCACATTGTATATTTTCTAACATACTTTAACCAATAAACAATAATTATACAATAATTACTGTTTATAAAGTCAGTGTTTATTGTCTAATGGGTAATAAAATATACATAAATTTTTATTTTAGACTAACAGAGTAGTGATTATTATTGATCATTTTTTTTCTACTGATTACCCTTGATAAGTCATAAAGCGAGTCATCAAAGAGAAATTTCTAGAATATGTGACTCACTACGATGAGTCAGTATGATGAGTCATCGTGGAATTTTCTAGAACGGGTGAGTCAACATGGCGAGTCAGCGTAGATATTTTTTAGAGCAGATGAGTCAGCATGACGAGTCATCAGCTGAGTCACTGACTGCATCATTGGCTGTGTCAGTATGGCGAGTCGACATCTTTGAGTCATCGGAGAAGTTTCGAACTCGCGCGAGTCATCATGGTGAGTCACAGGTGAGTCACCACTTCGGAACCTTCTAGAAGCTGCTTTGAGTCATGATCTTTGAGGTGTCACGCCACGTGTCATCGTCCTATTGGCCCGTTGCGATGAGTCATAGCCACCAATTTTGACCAGCTCCTCATTGGTCCACGTGTACCACACTTGATGACTAAACATGGGTCCCGCAAAATATTTCCGGGTCTGCTATCACTTATTTGTACTGACTAATAAAATAATATTATAATAATATAAAATTATTTTATTTGACAGTTAAATTCTAAAAATCAAAAGATTAATTTTAGGCTCATTCAGAATTGGGTTTAGTAAGATCCCCGCCTCCGAATAATTAAAAACAGATTTTCCCGGTCCGAAAAAATATTATTTTCCTACCCAGAGCAAATCACACAAAAAGTCCATATAAAATCACAGACAGTAATATTGAGCACTGTATCAAGTAGAAAACAATTAAAAACAGCAAAAACAGCACATTTGGGACGTAATGGTCATTTTCTCATTTTTCTCCACCACGAAGGAAATTATTCAAAACGTTCAAATAAAATATCCAGCAGTAATATATAGATGTATATTACACAGAAAATTTAAAACAGCGGATTCAAGAAAAATTTTATTTCACTGTCTTGAAGAAAAATACGTAAAACGATTATATAAAATACCGTACAAGATATACACATGTTTTTCACACGTAAAAATTTAAAACAAGAATTTGATAAAATTTTTATTTTACAGTATCGAAACAAATTATGTAAAATGACCAAATAAAATAACAAACAGTATTATTTTTCTGTATTTCATACAGAAAAATAAGAAATAGTAAAACAGGGACACAACGGTCTTTTACCCAAAAGTTGGGGTGTTACAGTTGTCGTGGGCCAGACCCAATGGTCAAAATTAATTTTCCAAAATCAGCCTTGACCTCTCCTAAGCCAGCAAGCCATTCGAGGCTGAAAACTAAATATGCTCCACCAAGTTCGAACAAAAAGAAATCCTATTTAATTTTGAAGTTCTACATTTCTACAATCAACCCCTTGCAAACTCCTTGGCACTCTACTTTGTGTCCATCCCCTACCTCAACTATGTATGGGTTTGTGGTCTCTACTGGTAAATGGTATCTTGTCATCAATTTCTTAGAGACAAAGTTGTGGGAAGCTCCACAATCTATCAACACCACTACTTTTTCCCCATTCACAATTCCCAAGACCTTCCAAGAGTTTCTATAGGTCAATCCTACCATGGTGAACATGGATAATTGCAGTTTTTTATTATTTTCATGAGTAGCTAAGTCCTTTCTTGCTCCTGAGGTTTGTTATTCACTATCCTCCAAGTCTCCTTCCATCAACAACATATGGAATTGCTTATTCTTGCAAACGTGCAAGGGTCCAAATTTTTCATCACATCGGAAGCATAACCTCTTCTTGATTTTATCTTGCATCTCCTCATCTGACAACTTTTTAAAACTTGCCCCTCGGTTTCTAAATTGCCCACTATTATTGCTGCTTCTACTGCTAACAGCTTCTGAACCACCCTATTTTTCAGTTCCTTTAGATCCAAAATCAAATGTCCTGTTCTGGTTACTGGGTAAGTTCTATAGGATTGGGTTGGTTTACCCCCTTGTTGTCCCACTGTCTTCTTGGTCACTTTATTCTTTTCCTCTATCATTTGAGCTTTCAACATTAAGTCAGCTAAATCTTGAGGTTCATACAGCTTAACTTCTGCCCTAATTTCTTCCTTAAGGCCATTTAAGAAAATTCCCATAAGAAAGTTTTGTTCCATACCTTGCAAGGAGCCAGCGTATTTCTCAATTTGTTTCACAAATTCCTCCATAGATTGTTTAGTCTTTTTTATCCAGAAAATAAATGTCAGAACAACTTAGGATGGTCAATACCATTTGTAATGATTATTGAAAGAATGCAATATTTTCTTTAACTCCATCATATGTCACAACATCTAAATATGGAATCTGAAGCCTCTATTGGGTGTGTTGTACTATGTTATTGCTATTATATTTATATCCTTGTCTATTGGGGACTTAGTCTTCATAGTAGTTAATATTGTGCCAGAAGCTATGTTCCTAATACTATTTAATGATCAATTTAAAAATCAACATATCATTCAACCTATAAGGGGAAAAATGAAAATAACAAATAGAGTATTTTTACCCCTTTTCCTATAATACACTTTCAAAGTTTTAGCTGTATCATTATGCAATTCATCATATCTAACAATACCTTCCCCCTCTAAAACAACCTTGTCCTCAAGGTTAAAATCTGGAAATTGAGTCTGAATGTTGGTTGGCTCCTCCCAAGTAGCTTTTTTGGGTTTTTTCCCTTGCCAATGAACCAAGACTTGAGGTACTGCATGCCCGTCTTGTGTGTTCACTCTACTGCCCAGGATATTAAGTGGTTGGTAGTGCTCACTAAGGAGAGAACCTCTCCTAAAATAGAACGAAAAAAAAGAGATAAGGAAAGAATGGTTAGAGGTGGCAAAACGAGTTCAACCCGTTAGGTTGGCCCGCTAACCCGCTATTTTTTTGCAGGTTGGATTCAAGATTTCAACTCACTTTTAATTTCCAACCCGCATAACTCGCCCCGCTTAACCCCGCAAGTTAAGCGGGGCGAAAATGCTTGGCCCATTGTGATATTTTTATGGGTATGATACTAAATTTATTTTATTTTTTTAATTTCTATAAATTATAATTTTTCTATTTTTTAATTTTTATGATTATTTTTTATACATTTTGTTTTGTTTTTTAGGATCAACTCACTTTTTTTCATTTTTTTCTTTATGCGGGTCAACCCGCTAACCCATCAACTCGCACTAAAGCGGAATGGGTTAGCTCTTCCAACCAATTTTTCAAAATCGGCTAACCCGCCCACCCCGTATTTTTGCAGATTGAATGCGGGGCGGGGCGGGCGAGCGGGTTAGCCCATTTTGCCACCTCTAAGAATGGTACCAATGTACCCCAAAGGAGCACTCTCCTTTCACAACTAAACCACTGTTTAGTTCACACAAAATACAATTCTTCATTCCTCTATAGAAATACAGCAATGGTCTCTTATTTATAGGCCTACAATTCCTAACTATACTCTAACAACCAATCTTATCAAAACCAATAAACTCCAAACAACTAACACAATTCCTAACACTTCCCTATAAGGTGGCAGCCCCTCTGGTTTTGCAAACACTTGAGCAAATTCAGTCAAAATTAAATCAATCCTTATCCTTAGTCAAACAATAGTCAATAGAAATAGGGAAGAACATTCACCGGATCAAACCTAGACAACCCCACTCTCAAAGAAGGAAATACCAATAACAAACTAAAATTAAACAAGGAGAAAAAAGGACCACATCCAATCCAATGAACTTGGAAACTTTTAATCAGGGAACAAATCATAATTTGCCTTGCATGAAGATATAATATTGCTATCCTTAGACTATTATTTAGAATTCTGTAATACATTGTATGAATTATTAAATGTACTAAAAATAATATGAAATATAATATTCACCTACAATGTTTTAGAGGTGTACTAGTCCATTATAGTTGTAGATTTCAAATCATTACTAAACCTATTTGCTGTGACAAAGTTGCCCCAAACCTAGTATGCATGTCTATTTACCACATGCATGTCCTAAACCCAGCAAAACCCATAAGAAACCCACCCAAAATTAACCCAGAAAAAAAACCTGTTTGTTGTGACAAAGCTGCCCAGAAAATTCCCTTGGCTACTACGACTGAAACTAACCCAGCAAAGCCCTTATGGCTATTTCGAATAGAAGCTGCGATAGTACAGTGGGCTAAGCTGCAAGCCTGCGAAACCACAGATTACACAGCGGAGATAAGAGACCGAGAAAGATAATTGGATTGCATGAGAGTTTGTGTTGAAAAAAGCCAATAACACTTCTAACCAGACAAGAGAATTAAGACCAAGAAATTGAAAACAAAAAAGGAAATAAAAACATATAACGTCAAACTTAAAGCATCACAAAAAGGATACAAGCTTAGAAAGAAGTCTCAGAGTATCCAAATCCTCTAGCTAGTAGGACAAGTTATCATCTTATTCAATATGCTAACTATGAATTGTTCTATTTCCAATAATGTATAATATTCTGGTTGCACATAATCTGCTTTACAAGGAATTGTTTTATTTCCAGTAATGTATAATATTGTGGTTGCACGTAATATGCTAACTATGTCATTTTTATTATCCTTTCAAGGAATTAAATTTTGTTATCGGAACAAGTATCTGACAGAGGACACTTTCAAATTACTGTTAGGACAAGTTTGTTGAAAGGTAACCTCATTTTCTAAAAGGAATATTACGGTTTTTAGAGAAGATGAAGATTTATTAACGGAATTTGGTAGTTAGTAATACATATTAAGAGTATTTGATAAGGATTCACACCCTTATATGTCAATCCTTTTTTTCTTCTTGTTTTAGGTACTATATTATATGTCAATTCTATTATTTGTATATGTATTCAATCCACACTTTAATTCACCCTTTCACATTCATTTTCAACCCTACCCACTTAAGTTTACGTTATCTTAAGTTTCTGAATTTTCCATATCAGAGCTTCATGTATACTCACATGTAATCATGTTTGTAAGTTTTGTTTTTTCATGTTTCTGTGTGTTCTTGGGGCTTTATCTCCTCCAATATTTCAAAGGGTATTTGCAAATAAATTCTTGGACTTCTATGGGTTACTAATATCTTCCTAGTCATTTTTCAAGAATATTTCTTAGCTGGCACAATTTTTCTCAGCTGATATAATTTGATTATATTTTCTTTGACATGCAACTTTTTGAAGGATATGTGACACCTACAACTTTTTTATTGTATTTTTTGGAATGTTAATAGTAGATATAGTGGAGATTCTGTTGAAATTTTAAGAGAATCACCCTTTGAAGTAGGTTGTTTAATTTTGGTCTAATTTGTTAAATTTTAGTTAAATAGTATTGGGCTTGTGTATTTTGATGACAATGCCTCCTACTTTTTTGTAAATTAGAAACAGAATGGAAGTTCCTGAGAATCGAAAGTGGATGGATAATAAGGTGGGTCCTGACAAGAGAAGAGTTACAGATGAATTCATGGTGGGGGTTAATGAGTTTGTTGAGTTTGTTTGTGCACAAGATCAGTTTAAAGTAATAGGAAGGTTGAGGTGTCCATGTAAAAAATGCAAATGTATGGTGTATCACGTTGTTGACGAAGTCAAGGCACATCTGTGTATGAAGGGGTTTATGAGTGATTACTATTACTGGACTAACCATGATGAACCAAGTCCTCCCATTCCCTCAATGGTTGCAGACAACTCATACTATGGAAGTAGTGGGGTAAGGGAAGACTTCAATAAGTATGAGCAGATGGTAATGGATGCTGCTGGACCTTCTATTGGCAATTACATTGAGCAACAAGGGTTTAGTTATGCTAAACAAATAAGGGAAGATCCTAATCCAGAGGCAAAAAGATTTTTTGAAATGTTGTTAGCGCACAAGCTCCCTTGTATGATGGTTGTGACAATTACTCCGAATTGTCAGATGCATGTGAAACTTTAAGTATTAAATCTGACTTCAATATTTCTGAGACTTGTTTTAATCAATGGGTGGATTTTATGAGGAATGCATTGCCAAATGATAACCGAATGCCTAGAAACTTCTATTGTGCAAAGAAAGCAGTGGAACGATTAGGGCTAGGTTGCAAAAAGATTTCCTGTTATCTAAATGGATGCATGCTTTATCATCCTCCATATGACAATCTTCATAGTTGTAGGTTTTGTGGCGAGGACCGTTATAGAAGAATCAGTAGCAGCGATAAGGTCAAAGAAATTCCTCATAAAAAAATGTGGTATTTCCCACTTATTCCAAGGCTACAAAGACTTTATTCCTCAATGCAAACGGTGACTTAAATGAGATGGCATCGTGAGAATGAGAGAGAGACGGGATCTTTGTCTCACCCATCTGATGGAGAAGCCTAGAAATATTTTGATGAAACATATCCTGAATTTGCAGAAGACCCTCGAAATGTGAGGCTAGGGTTATGTGCTGATGGATTCGCTCCATTTGACAAAACAGGTATGACTTATTCATGTTGGCTAGTAATCGTTACTCCTTACAATCTGCCTCTATAGATATGTATGAGAAGAGAGTTCATGTTCTTAATAATCATAATTCCAGGCCCTTCCAATCTAAAAAGTAGAATTGATGTGTACTTGCAGCCACTTATAGATGAACTGAAACTGTTGTGAAATACTGGTGTCGTGACCTATGATGTCTCACGACAACAAAACTTTGTCATGAAGGCTTGTTTGATGTGGACGATTAATGATTTCCCTGTATATGGGATGTTATCAGGTTGGATGACAATGGAAAAACTTGCTTGTCCAATTTGTATGGAGCACTCAAAAGCTTTTACACTTAAATATAGCAGAAAGACATCATTTTTTGATTGTCACCGTCAATTCTTGCCACATGACCATTGCTATAGAAGGAATAAAAATGCTTTTAGAAATAGACTTGTTGAGACTTCATTACCCCCACGAAGGTTGACTGGCGAAGAAGTGTGGGATAGGGTAAGACATATACCAAGCATAACTGAAGAAGTAGGAGAAAGTTAACCAAGGTATGATATTTATCACAACTAGACAAAACGAAGCATCTTTTGGGAACTGCCTTATTGGAAAACAAATCTTCTCCCGCATAATCTGGATATCATGCATATTGAGAGAAATGTGTTTCTTAATATCTTATACACAGTTATGGATACTAAGGGCAAGACGAAAGACAATTTTAACGCTAGATTGGACTTGGCAGAATATTGTAGACGAAAGGATCTAGAGCTGCAGGATGGTGGAGGTGGAAAGTTAAAAAAACCCAAAGCACAATACACATTGACTAAGCAACAAAGATTAGCCATGTGCGAATAGGTTAAACAATTGAAACTACTAGATGGGTATGCCTCCAATTTGGTAGATGCGTTGACATGAGGGAAACAAAGTTGTTTGGTATGAAGAGTCATGATTGCCATGTGTTCATGCAACGGTTGCTTCCAATTGCATTCAAGGCATTACCAAAGCCCATTTGGAATGCACTTACTGAGTTCAGTCAATTCTTCAGAGAATTAACTTCGCCATTGCTGAGAAAGGGTAAATTACATGAGATGAAGCAAAACATTCCAATAATTTTATGTAAACTGGAACAAATATTTCCTCCGAGTTTCTTTGATTCAATGGAGCACATTCCAATTCATTTGCCCTATGAAGCAAAGGTCGATGGTCTTGTGCAATATCGATGGATGTATCCCTTTGAAAGGTTGAGTCATCTATCTATCTTCGTTCTTTTCAATTAATTTCTCATAAGGTATTTTTTACGCTAACGTTCTCATTGCATTTGCCTCTTGCGAATGACTTATTCTCAATCTGTCATCCTGCTATTATCTCCTTTGATCAGACTTCCAACAAAACATTAGTGAAGGTCTGTCATTGCCTTTTAATCTGAGTTCTTTATTTGTTTCAATTATGCTTCTAGTGGGGAGTTCAATTTGCATTGGATAATTGAGATGGGAAAATGGGGAAATGTTTTTGTTGTCTCATCTGCTATATGTATAACATGCTTATACAAATGATTAATTTGTTGTTTCTTGTTGTGAGTTTTTATAGTTTGCTGCCCAGGGACACACTTGATCTGATTATAAGGTGACTGGTTAATGTCTAGGTGTTCGTTGTTGTTCATTGATGTTCTTTTAGATAAAATTTAATGTGTTTTTGGCTTAAATATGGTCTTAATTTAGAGCTGAATTAAATATCCTCTTTAGTAAAAGATTTGTTTGCATTTTTTAATTCTTGCACTCATGTAGGGATGGAGATTGAACATAGTTTATCTTAGTGTTTGATGCAACGATGGAAAAAGTGGTTTAAATTCTTGCACTGGTTCTTAGATAATATTAACAAGACTTTATTTATTGTTTTTATTGTTGTAATTTGGCTTGTGCTAGGGAAAAGTTGAACTGGTTTTTATTGCTACTATTTGTATTAATCTTTATCTATCTACTAACAAAACACATAAATGAATCGTAATACTATTAGAGAAAAAAATTATGCTGGTGTTATCCATTTGCTGCCTGTTTCATCTAAAGCACAAGTAGCAGACATTCTAACTAAAGGACTGGCTCCAAGACTATTTCAATGTTTCGTTTCTAAGCTTGGCCTCATTGACATATGTAGTCCACCTTGTTTGCTCTTATCAACAAAATCACATTTAGCTTCTATTACACAACATCGAATAGTTAGTTAGTTTGTATAATTAAGTTAGTTAATAATTGACTTGCAGTTCTGTTCAGTTACAATTTCCATTGAGTTGCTTATGGTTAGTTAGATTAATTTAACTAATTACATGATTAGTTTGTCTTAATTGAGGTTGGCCTTTGGCATGTTAATTAATTTCCTTATCTATATTTGTCTTGCTTGTATGTTGGCTGGTTAACAAAATGCCTGAACTATTTTTTGGTGGAATCTTGTTTCATGTTTATGAATAATAGCAGCAAAACCAAGAGAAAGAATCATGTAAAAATGCTCTTAATCTGTTGGATTTTGGATTTGAAATATGGAATAGATCTTAAATATGCTTTAAGCTTCTTTTCAATCTTGCTCATGATCTATCCTAAATAACTATGGTATATGAGAGATATTGGTATTGGCAATTTTCGATCTGTGAGTTCTAGTTGTTATTGATGTACAATTATCCTTTCATTGTGAATAATGTTTTTAATGGTGTATTTTGTATCTTGTTATGTGATAGTTGTTAAGTCATGGTATTACTTCCATTGTTTTTTGGCCACTTGTTGCCTCTGTAAATTAGATGATTCTCTTATGTTGAGTTGGCTGCCATAGCAGTATAAAATCAATTGGATTTACACAGTCATGTTTACAGTAACCTCTCGTGTTAACCCTGGGTGATTGGATTTCAATATCCCCATGATCTTACTCTGTCAACTCACTTGAAGAACCAAAATAATCTTCTGACACAAGAGGTTTACATTTCAATTTATCATTTAAATACAAAGTTGTCTCTTCAGTGCATGCATCAATAAACTGGTTAAGTTAAAGAATTGCAGTACAAGTCTTAAATTCTGGATTGTGCATGGCTGGTCTTGCTTGTAGTGGATTTGTGTTGGGTATTTAAATTTAACAATATGTGTAGTGAATATTGAATTTACGACTTTACGCTTGCTGAGGCTGAGGCAGGTTGTTAATATGGTTAACCATATGTACATGATATATATTGCTTTGCTTACTGCTTAGTGAGTCCTGTTTTAGCTTGTTTTTATGAGTTTTTACTATTGTTATTATCAATTAGTTGCCTCATATCTTCTAGATCAACTTTTGGTTCTTATAAGAAAATAATAAATTTTACTTGATTTGATCGACTATGATCATTAAACATGTTGATTTATTTATACTATCGTGAAATTAGTGCATTGATGCATTAACTTAATTTATTATCAATAATAATTGGTCAATTTTTTTTAATGTTTTTTCAGTTTCAGCTTTATGTATTATTTTTTTCTTTTATTTTTTTGTCAATTAGAAATGTAAATTTGTGCTTAAAACTTATAGATTCGGATGTCTGATTTGTGTATAGCACTTGCTTTATTTCCTTCATGCTTTATTTCTTTGATGTACTGTAATTCTTTAAGTTAACAATCCATGATTTATATTGAATTAGTCTACAAAGCGGCTGACTTATACTTTTATCTTTTCAGGTGAATCAGATGTCCAAGGAGTCAAGCTTTTTTGAGGTATACAAGAGGCTGCATAGAGCCAAGGATAATTCAAAAGAGTATATCACTTCGGAAGCAGCAAAGATTGCGGTAAGCATAACTTAGCATTTAAGTTACATCAAGTTTCAAATACAAGTGTCTTATAACTACTTTTTAGGAAGAGTATGAAAGGCGGATGACTGAGTTGCAATCCCAGAATGGTGAAGGTAGCAGCAGTCAAGATTCTGCTAACAGTATCTACTTGGATGTTGTTGGAGGTCCCAACAAAAAAGGGCATATCTACGGATTGGGTTCACAAGCAACTAATGTTGTTGGATCGTCCTCCACTCCCTCCACCTCTTCCATTGATGGAGTATCACCAATAGAGATTATTGCAATGCAGGCTAAAATTCAGGCTTTAACTAATGAGCCCAATTAAAAAAATATTTAGCAAGACATGATGAGACAAAAGATGGAACAAGAACAAAAGAAGATGGACCAAGAACAGAACATGATGAAGCAGAAAATGGATCAATGGGAGGAGAGGTTTAGGACTCTTCTTGTGGGTAGTCAATTTAGAATGCCACCTGCAGCTTCACAGCCTGAGCCATCCCATCCTGCACCTAGAGAAGAGGATGACCATGATGAGGGTGACGATGATGCAAATTATGATGACCTAAATTTGTGATTAGGTTTATTTTAATATTTTCATTGTTAATTTAAATATTTGTAGTTACTATTTAAATATTTGTAATGATAATTAATTATTACTTTGTATTGTGGTATGAAAATTTGTGATGATAAGAATTATGATTTTTGCTGCTAAATGATTTATTGTCGATCAGGTTAGTTACAAAAATTACAAGTATATTAAAAGGGACGGTCATTTTTTTGTCCCTAATTTGGAAATTAGAGACGGAATTAGAGACGAAAAATTACCGTCTCTAATGTAATGATTTTGGGAATTAGAGACAGATTTTTTTATTTAGAGATGGAAACATTCTGTATATGTGAGTTGCTCCTTTGGAGTTAGTTGGCATGGATTACCTATATTTATGCATGAGTTGCTCCTTTAGAGTGAAAGTTGAGCTTAAGATGCATAAATGATGTATGCTCCCTTATTTACTAAGGTTGAACTATGAGAAAAGCTAGAGACATGAATTTGCTCCTTTGTGTGATAAATTAAGCTAGGAATTTCATGTTTACTAGTTTTACTTTTTCACTTGGTTAAAGTAGACCTTGTGATGAGTTATTGTGGTGTGTATATGTGATTTGAATATAACACTGCATTGTTACAAACACTTGTTATTTCTATGTATTTGTAATCTTATATGATGTGCACAATCATGTGGCTAGAGAATTATAGGTATATCAAGAAATTCTTTGAATAAGGACTAGTCCTAGATTCTCAGAGCGTGCAGGCTCTTAAGGCCAGGGTTATCAGTTTTATGAGGTTGTATCAGTACACTCACTATTGTGAGAAGGAACAGTCCACTCATTATCAGGTAGTGTAAAGAGGTCGTTGCCCTACTACCCAAAAAGATACAAGGAACTAGGTTCCTGGGAATAGTCAAGATTCATGGCATTGCACAAACACTATCACAATACATTTCACGAGCATAATCCTAGGACATACTCTAGGCATAATCATACGACAAAACACAAGCATTGCATGTCAATGACAATTGTATGGCTGGTTGTCTTATCTGTGGTATGAGATTAGTTAAGGATTATGAGTTTGCTTTGTGAATATTACATAGAGTGAGTATGTGGATATTCTTATGGTAATGAGTGATGACTCATGTACTTGTTGCAAATATAATCCATTGTCAGTAAGTTATTCTTAAGGTTAACTATAAGTTATGGATTACTTTGTGGATGTTACATAGAGAGAGTATGTTAACGATCCAATGGTATTGAGTAGTTGTTCATTTACTAGTTAATTATAATTATAATCTATTGTTAATAAGTTTGTTCATAAAGAATGTTTAATTATGAAATAATTGAACATCTGCCTCGGGAAGAGAAAGAAACATTTTTTTTTCTTTTGCCACCTTTCTAGATGTTATTAATTATTGTTTACTAACTTGTTTTTCCCCGAAGCAATTGAAGGTATCATGATGACATGTTTTGGAAACATTTACTGAGAATTATGAATTCTCACCTCGTTTGTTAGTTCCATGATAAATCCAGGTTGTAGCCCTTCAAAGGGAAAGAAGAAAAAGCAGAAATACTAGTATAGTTTATTTGCTTTTAGAGGCAAAGATTGTATTTATTATATTTGCTTTGTGATGTATAAAGAAGTTATGTATTTATGTAGCTTTTCTTTCCCTCTTGGCTCTCTATAATGACTTTTAAGGTTATTATAGATTTATGGTATTATTTTTGTTAGAAGTAACGCGCTTAATTCTGTTTACTTATGTGTATTGTGAATGTACTAAAGTAATAAAGATTAGGGTGTTACATGAGACTGTATATGCGTTATTCTCCTAGGGTGATCATCTTTTTTCCTCACCTTTGATTCCGCTCTCATTTTACAGATCACTGCTATCTTACTCCTTTTTTTTTTGTGATAGGCATAGTATAAGATATGGTTCTTTATATTTATTTTTGTATACCACATTTGTACTTGGTTGTATATCAAATGTAGATATGCCTACCAATTTACTTATAGAGATGACTCTGACTCTGACTCTGACAATGACGTAATGGGACTATACATGGTACTGATGCCCTTAACTTTACTTTGTTATGCTTTGTTTTGTATGTATGTATGGGCTTGAGGCCCAAATAAACAATGATGTAGCATAGGTACTGATGCTTGCACATTTGATAATTATGATATATAATGATGAAATAGTATTTTGACCTGTAAATAAAATTGACATAGTGTGGAATTGAATGCTAGAGTTCTTCCAATGAGAACTCACTTGCACTAATGAACCTAATAATGGATTGGTAATCAAAAGCTTGGATAGTAATCTTGAAGGAAAACGGCCTTGCTCATTAAAATGAACTAAAAATCCCCTCAATAGGCTTAAGAAATAGATAAAGATGAAATAGTATGTAATGAGCTAGTAGTTTAACCTAGATATGGGATAAAGGGATTAAATAGAGACATGTGACGAGCCTAAACTTAATTACTTCAATATAAGCTTAAGTATAGTGAGGTAATTATTCTTGGGGTATTATATTTCCCACATAGAGCCATCTACTTTGGGAAGGCAGCCGACGATACTCAACAAATGATCCTTTGTCTCTAACTATGTGATCCATGGCCCTTGAATCGACTGTCCACAATGAATTAGCATTAACTTATAATGTAGTGCTAGAGACATAAACAAAATGAGGATACTCATCACATGGTGTTACCTGATCTTGCTCCGGGAAATCCCACGCAAAATGACCTTTCTTATGGCAGACATAACATACCATCTTGGTCATATCATACTTTTTGCGACCATGCTTTCCTCTTCTTAAAATCATCCTTAACCTTCTCAAAAGACTTGCCATATCCCTTCTTATGACAGTGCTTCTTGTTTTAGGGTTTCCACCATGCTTTCCTCTTCTTAAAATCATCCTTAACCTTCTCAAAAGACTTGCCATATCCCTTCTTATGACAGTGCTTCTTGTTTTAGGGTTTCTTACCCTTGTCCTTTTGCTTGGGCCCCAAAGTCCCAACATATTCAACCACAAAAGCTTGCTCAGATGTGTTAGTAGCCTCATGGCACTTATCCTCAAGAACAAGATGGTGCTCAATGTCATCAAAAGTTTTAATGCACTATTGCAGGTCATATTGACCTTCATGTATTCCTAATTGGAAGGAAGAGATTTAATGACAACTTGCACTTGCTGTTCATTTGAAAGGTTATGACCAATTGACTTCATTTCCGTGATTATGTTCGATATCTCTCTTAAATGATACCTCATCAAAATATTAGGGCTTAATCTATAAACGCTGAACTTGATGGCCAACCTCCTAAGTTTGGTAGTAGAAGTGCCACTAAACTTATCTTTCAGTGCGATCCACATGCTTGAGTTGTGGGGTAAGCCTTATATTCACCCGAGATCATCAACCATGTTACTCAGCAATGTTATGCAAGCAATGCTATTCTTTTTCTTCCAAGCTTAAAAAGCCTCATGATCTCTCTTATGCTGCTGCGTGCTTCCATGCTCTGGCTCAATTATAACGTGGTTTAGAGTCTCCAAAACATCCTACTCCTTAAGGATGTACTGAACTTTATGATACCAGATATTATAATTATCCCCATTCAGTATATCACCTTTGTTAAGCTTAGCAATGATGTTCTTAGAAGTCGTATCGCAAATGTATCTGCACATATAAGCATAGCACATTTCAACATATACACAATATACATGTTCGTTGTGAAGTTGACAGTAACACAAGAAGGGGAGTTGAATTGTGTTCCATTTTTCTTGAAAAATCAACATTCTCACAACTTTCTCAAGTTGTTCAGACTTGGAAATGAAAATGTTTCAATTAAACCAATATATCAGTGAGAAGGTTTAGATTGGACAAGCAGAACAAAGTGAGAAGGTTTTTAAGAACATTTACTGGTTGAGGAAAAAAAACTTTCTCACTACTAAAAATAGGTTTATGAGTTCTCTTCAAATCCAAATTTCTCTTTAGAATTCCTTTATGCATAAAAGACTTATAAAATCAGTATTTAAACTTATATCAAGAGTGGATCAATTATATTTCCTTGAGAAGGTTTCACCGACAAAGTCAGTTATTTTGAAAAACAGTTTTAGCATTTATAAGTTTATCAAACTGACAAAAGTAAATAGAGGAAAAGGACAGAATAGATTTACACTTGAATTTATACTGATTCACCCTAAAATCCATGTGGAGCTATGTCTAGTACTTAGCAACAACTATGATTTTTTCACTATCAAGAGTATTCTTTGTCAACCAAACCTCTCTAGACTTTAATACAAGTATTCTTTAACTACAGTCTCTTTAGGATCAACACAAGTATTCTTTGACACAACTTCTTCAGGCTAAACCTAAGTATTCTTTTTACCCATTCTCTTCAAGCTTACCTTCACAAGGTTCTAAGTGACTTGTACAACCCACAAGCTTACTTTTGTAACTCAAGAATCAATACAAGAAATGATGTGTTTGTTACAATTGGGTAGCTCTAAAAAACACTTAGAGAGTGGATTCGCATTGTGTGATACAACTCACAATACACTTATTAAAGATTTGACAGAATGTAGATCCAGTAGGTAGAGATGAGAAGGTTGTGTTCTTTGTGTTCAATGTTAGACTAGTTTCAAAGTTCACGACCTTCTGATTTTCAAGCTTGGAAGCTTTTGTAGACTTTGAAAATAATGATTGTTGGGAGCTTCCAATGATAAATGTCTTTCCTTGTGTTAGTTAGCCGTTTTCTTGTCTTTTATAGTGAGTCAGCATAAGTGATTTAACATTCTTCTAAGTGAGAACGTTCTCACGAACAACCTTCTCATGTATGTTCTCATCTAACTCTCTCACCCAACCTTCTCAGCTTGAATATCTTCAATCTTCTTATCTTTAAGTTTTCACCATCAGAATGATGAATCTTCTTGTTGATTCATATAGTAAGTATTTCACTTGAATGGTTGATTTGCTCTTAAATTCATCTTTTGTAGAAGTTCTTCATTTTTTTGAACTTTCTCATAACCTTCTTAGGTACTTCTTATACTAAACTTTCTCATGTTCTTCAAGAACTTTCTCAAGTCGGAATTTGATTTTCTTAGTCCTCTCTAATCACCCAAAAAACTTCCTTAACATTTGTTCAGTTCTGTAAAGGTTAATACTAACAAGAAAACTCCACAAAGATCATGTTAAACTGATTAAAGTATTAAGAGCATTTATACATAATTATCAACATAGTTGTTATCATCAAAACATAATATATAATCTAAAGTACAAAAGGACTTTGGAGCTTACACGTTACATATTGCAATAAGACCAACAATGGTATATAATTAGGTTCATGATCGAAAGTCTATGTTTGTCTTACTTTTATTATATGTCACCTAACTATACTATCATTTTTCTAAATCAATGATGCTCACAACATCGATTCATTATAGTTCTTAAATGAGCCTTTCACTTACCATTTTAAGAACTCCCAGCCAAACAAACGTCCATATAGTCCTTAAATGATCCCTTTGACCACCAATTTAGGGACTCCCACTAGGATTACAAAAATCCAAGTCGACAGCTTTCAACATGTATAATATACATTTCTTATACAACCATATGAACATAAATCAATATCTAAGAATAATTAATCACAACTATTCAAATTATGAAAATCAAACCCTAATATGTTCATATGATAAAAACAATTCTTTAATAACATGATAAAATATTATATCTTATTTATAATACTAAGCATGAAAATATGTCGTAATGAAAAACATAACATACTCAGAAACATGTCGACACCTCTCAACATGTCGACCATTGTAACATCGCGGGACTACCTGCAAGATTGATGAGTGTCTCCACAAATCAACACGGGTCTTTTCAGCGTGCTTTGTCCTCACTCACACGCATCCTAGGAAACTTCCCAAGAGGTCACCCATTCCACAATTGCTCCAAGTCAAGCACGCTTAACCATAGAGTTCTTATGTTCTAGGCTCCCGAAAAGAAGTTGCAACTTGTTGATATGGTTACGCCTAATCAATTCCTTTAAGTCATCCCCAACTATGAAGTCCCATACCTGCATAGTCTCTGAATCCCTCTCATTATGGTGCGTATTCAGTTCATTCATAGGACTCTTTGCCTAGAAGCACTGTCAGGAGCCGCTTATTGATGCTTAATCTTAGCACCGGCGACCACTCCCCGCCTTCGTCGGCCCCGAGACACCACATGCAGATGGTATCAGAGACGGGACCTCTCCCAGTACGGTGTGGTTCGGGGACGAACCAAGCAAAAGTTGGTGGGCATGTGGCGTCCCGGGGCCAACGAGGACGAGGAGTGGTCACCGGTGCTAATTGAAAGCATCAATAAACGTCTCCTGGAAGGCTTCTAGGTGAAGGGTCCCATGAATGAACTAAATACGCACCGGAATAAGAGGGATTCAGAGACTGTGCAGGTATAAGACTGCATAATTGAGGATGACTTAAAGGAATTGATTAGGCATAGTCATAACAACAAGTTGCAACTTCTTTTCGGGAGCCTAGAACATAAGAACTTCATGGTTAAGCGTGCTTGACCTGGAGCAATTGTGGGATGGGTGACCTTCTGGGAAGTTTCTTAGGATGCATGTGAGTGAAGACAAAGCACGCTGAAAAGACCCGTGTTAGTTTGTGGAGACACTCATCAATCTTGCAGGCAGTTTTGGGGCGTTACAACCATTCTCAATGCATTGATAACTTTTAATGTGTCGACCTACCGAGTTGATGACTTTCAACATGTCAACAATTTTCACCACATTGACCACTTTCATTGCGGCAACAACTTTTGATATGTCGACAATTCTCTTTAGGTGTCAAATATAGGCAAATTATATACCATTAGAAAGCTTGTAAAATAAGCTTTAAAACAAGATATAGAATACCCAAATTAGCCAAGGGATATGCCCTCACGTTCCCTTTGAAGTTGTTGCCTATATGTCATTTTCAACTTCCATGCAACCTATAATTTTCTAGCAACTTCGATGGCCAAATATGTCTCTCATTTAGTGACAAAATCATGCATATGATACCTTGTTGAAAAGCTTGTGAAAGAGCTTTCCAATCATATATAACTTACAAACTGATATGGCCTTTTGTGAGAGAAATCAGCCTAAAAAATTGGTTGTTCATAATAATTTCATCAAAGATTGGGCTTCAAATAGGCATCATTATATGTGAAAATCATAGCATATAATGGTCCCTACATTTTTTTACAATTTAAGGTTCATAAATGATTAAAAAATGATAATAACATGTTAATGGAGGAGAGATTACATCTAACCTTTAACAGCCAACCTTGCTCTGATACCAATGTAGGAAGGAATAAAATCATACCTTGCTTAACTTCAACCAAGATGCTCTCCAAGGATGTGCTCTACACCATCATGTATGACCTTTACGGTTTTACACAAGGTCACCTATGGAACCTTGTGCATTTTTCATAGCAAACACATCCAAATCTAGAGGCTTTATGCTCTTTGTCTGTGTTTCTCTTCTCACATTTCCTCTCTCATGTCTTCTGAGAATGGAGTGCCCAACACTTATATTTATAGAAGTTTTCTCACACAAAGTAATCTTGCACTCTCACACTTCCACACTTTAGAAGTTATTGGCCTAAGGGAGTTACATAACTTCTCCCTCTAACCCTCAATTCAAATAATTAACCAATTAATTAATTAACTGGGTTAGGTCATGGTCATGGGTCAGCCCATCATGGGTGCCCCACTTTTCAACAAAGGATATAACATTAAGTCTAATGATATTTTGATATTAAATTAATTCTAAAGGTTCCTATATTGTTTGAGAATTTTCAATTAGGTTCATATATTTTAAAAAGTTTATAATTGGATCCTAGAATTTCAAAAATATCTATTTGGGTTTCCATTGTAAAAGCATCATTAGAAATCTATAAGAGTGCTCTAGTAGAAGGGGTCTATTTATAAATTCTTAGAAGTATAGGGATTTCAAATTTTTTGAGTTCTTATATTTTCAAAAAAAATTAATGGAGTCCCTGAACTTACTATCGTTGAAAACTTATAATAGTACGCTAATTGTAGGGACCTAATTAAAAGTTTTTGAAATTATAATCCAATTACAAACTTTTAAAATATATGAACATAATTAAAAATCTTCAAATAATATAGAGACACAAATTAATTTAATCTCTTTTTTACATTCTTATTTCTTCACATCCTCCAATTACTATCATTGGTTTCCCCTCTCCCTCCCTTTTTTTCCCCTCACTTTTTCATCCTCAACACCAATGGTGGTGATTCAGGGACGTGAGATATGTGAGAAAATGAAAGTGTGTAATTAACATTATCTAACATAATTTTTTCTACCACATCATTCTTCATTTTGTAAAAGAGAAATGATATTTACATACATCATTTTGCCTCACATTCCTCACATATCATGAGTTAGAAAGATCACTACCCTCACTTTTGCATGTGTGACGATGTTTTTAACTCATGATATGTAAGTAATATGAGATAAAATAGTATCTGTAAATATCATTTTCTGTAAAAATCTTTCCTGAAATAAAGCATCACTCTTAACACAATCATTCACCTCAGTAAACATTATTACGACTAATATAGGACATCCTTTTTAATTTTGCATTCCTTTATTGACCAATGAGTGTTGTTTATTAATGATTTATTTGTAATTAATTTTCATTTTTACAATGATTAATTTCAATTAGTTAGACAAAGGTAAGTGCAGGAATTTTTTTTAAAGAAAATTTGAAGTTATGAAGCTTTTGTCTTGTTTCATATGCTTCTTACTTTTTTTTTTCCCCACTCTCCTTAAGAGTTGCTTCTCAAAGTAGCTTATCTTCTCAATCTCAATTTTTTAAATCAATTTAAAACTTGTTCACTCTATCATTAACTTATGTATTGTTACATCATTAAAAACATTTGACTCTAATAACTATTTCAAAAGAAAATGATGAAGTGAGACATTATTAAATAAGAGTGTAAAATTTTTTGCAAGTGAATCAAAATTAAACTAAACTTCCTTTCTTTCTTCTTGGGCTGAAAAACTGATTGCAGTCTAGGGAAGATCACTATCAGGTAGCATGGTTATTACTATAGGCCAAGGGGCGGGCAGCTTGACCACAAGTAACTACAACTAGAAGTTGTGCATAACTAGGAGGATTGATGGCTGGCTCCCAGTTATTCATAATAGCCTCTGAATGGCCACACATTCAAGAATGTTCTACAATTATTTAATATTAATATCGAGTTTCCTTAGGAGTATTACAAATATTTATCTGATTTTAATCAGTTGATGTTGAGGCTGAGAGGCCAAACTAGAATAGTACAGGCATCATTGGTTCATACAACTTACACCCGACTTGATTATGAAAATAATTGTATTTGACTTAACAATTAGCCTAATTAGCTCCTAGTATCTGAATGATGATTACTGTTATCGGCATCGTTATTACCATAAACCACGTCTGTTGACTTAGAAAACTGCAAAATGCAAACAACATAACAGCATCAGGTTAAGTTGATTGAATAACCAAACTAATATGCAATGCCTCTTTTTAAATCGTTTATGCACACATTCAGCGGCAGTAACTCAGCTCAGTTTTATGAAAAACGTTGCTCTCTGAAACCCTAATGGCATTGCAGTAAATGCAAAATCAATGCCCACATATATTATATAATCACAGACAAGCAAAAACATCTGTTCATCCTATGACTTTACCAAAAAAGCAATTGCTATGATGAAGAGCCTCTACATGATCATGTTAGCTACTTTCTCTGTACAGTCTAAACAACCCTTTGTCACTCATGCCTAAAGGGCAACAGCTGACAGAAAACACCTTTTGCCAACCGCTGTTGTGCAAGTTTCTTGCCATCCCTGGCCTTCCTTATAATTCTCAACCTGTCATTTGTTATACACACACACACACACACACACACACACGAGGTTAGTGCTAAATCATCTACCAAAAGGAAAAGAACACTGTTAATAGATGTACTTACTATATCTACAATGTTCTCACCAACTTTGACTCCCCCAATCACATAGATCGATTCCTTAACAACAGCAGCAGCAAAATATCCCCTAGGATGATTCATTTGTTCCCCCATCACCCATGCCCCAAGAAAAGGATCAAACACTTCAATACTTGGAACCATTGTGCTACCATCAAAGCCACCAAGAGCATACCTACAAAGTAAATGGGGAAGTTTTGAAGCATGTATCAGTCAAGCACAGAAATTTCAGAGCAGGAGAAAAAGTCTGGCTCTAGAATAGCTGTAACTCTATTTATACAACTTTACCCTGTTGGTGACTGCAATTTTGCAACTCTGTTGGTAACCACATAATTTTTTCCAAAATGATTTTGTTGAGAGATCAACAATTACTAAAAGATTATAGAAAACAAGTCTCTTTTTTTTTTTGTAAAAAAAAGTTTACTTTGGGCAACTTAACTATAGCAACATGGCCCCATATGACATTACACCATATTTTCCCCTTATTATTTTCAAAATTGGTCACATAGATTGTTTAGGGATGACAACTCTGAAGTCTGAACTGCATTACGTTAAAATAGTTGAGTCCTACACATAATTTATAAAATTATAAAAATGGACACTTGTGCAAGTCTTAATTACACCAACAACAACAACAACCAAGCCTTTTCCCACTAGGTGAGGTCGGTTACATGGATCAAACGATGTCATTGTGCCCTATCATATACCAAGTCTTAATTACAGCATCAGCAAAATTTAAATTAAAGGCAATCAAAGAAGCTGAACTCACAATTTTTCGTTTAGAACAACCAATGAGTGGCATCCCCGCTTTGTATTCATATTTGGTATTTTGGTCCAAGAATGTTCCCTGGGGTCAAATCTTTCAGCAGACCTACATTTATAAAGAAGTGTCGCTCATACTAAATACAGATACAAACATAATATCTAGTAAACAATTTTTTTTTATAATATAGATCAGCCATGTTGTTAGGGTTATATGGATTTCCATATTTGTGCATGGCATGAATTTTAATTATTGATACAAATGAAACAAGCAGAAATAAAGCCATAAATCTTACTTCAAATAGTCAATTCCATTATATCCACCAGTAGCATAAAGCACACCATTGAGTTCCACAGCTGCAAGAGCAAATCTCTGGAAATATAGAAGAACACTCAAGCAATAAGATCACTAATTTTGAATGCAATTCAAAGAAACAAAACAAATGGTCATTTAAATACGTATTCTGTAATGTGAGAAGAAGAGACTCAGGTGGGACATATCTGTAACTTTATATTCTAAAAGTGATCATACATAGAAGTATTAAATGCATAAGGTCAATTATAGAACTTGATGGAAGGATATGGACTATATCATGATATAAGCTTCCCTATAACACCTTATACATACCTACATAGTCATGTCTTACCAAGACAACTGTGGAAAGTAAAATGTAAATGGGAAGCAACAATTAACCAAATATTAATGCTCAGTTGGCATGTTTAGAAGTTAAAGCCTCAAAACTCTAAGGTAAAACACATAATCCCTCATGCCATTTGGATTTATCCAATATTATACCTCTCAATCAAGCCCCGAAATATCTATCATTTGATATTCCCAATAAATCTTTTCATGATAGCATCATACAACACCCATAAGCCAATATACTTTACCTTGTCTAGCATTGAACGAGTAGAGATCCACCGTCCAATGTCTAAATCAAGCATCTCAACATCAGAAAAGCAGTCTACTCCATTGCCACCACCAACTGCAAATATTTTGTTGTTCAAAGAAACTCCAGCCAAGCTTCCTTTCTTCTGTGTCAAAGAGGGGCACAAGGTCCACTTGTTGCGAATTGGATTGTATGATTCAACTACATATTTAGAAGATAAAAAGATTGACAAAAATTTCATCCCAGATAAAAATACAATTTAGATTAGAAAACTCTGCAAGATCTCATACCTGTATCATACCAAACATGACTATTTCCACCACCAAAAACATAAAGCTCACCATTCAACTGTACTACTGAAGCATATGAGCGAACTGAGCTCATAGGCTTGAGAGATTTGATCACATTCCGGGAAGGGCAATACAAATCCATAGTTGCTAACCAGGATTCTCCATCAAAACCTCCTATTAAAAATAATGACTCTTTAGGGTCTAAATGCAGCTCAGCAGATGACTGGATAGCTTTCTTCTCGACATGTGTCAGAGGAAGATTACATGCAGATTCTAACATTGTACAACGACCTTTTAGATGCTGAATTTCTAATGCTGCCTCCATCTGGGATGACAAAAATAAAAATAAGCCAAAAATGATATAGGGAAATGCTTATGATAAGAAAAATAGAAACTGAGTGCAATTAAAAATACTAAGAGTACTTCGAAATGATTATTATGACTTCAATATCACTGAGATAAATGTCACTCAAATGATCCAACCTACTTTTGATTACAGCTATTGCCACTTCCTGCACTTTTAACTTATTGAATTTCTCAAATAACCAATTCAAGCTTAGCCATAACTTCACATACTTCAATGTACTGTTGTCCTTAGTTTTCCTTCACTTATCCAACCGTGCATTAATACTTTTTAACTTATATTATCCTCAGTTTGCTTCTGAAGACTGTTTCTAGTAATTACTTTTTCCTGTGTGAGTGAGTTACGTGTTCTTGAAAATAAGAGGAATAAAACTTTGGGGTTTGGATCTACAGCAGCCACTGCATGGATAGAGTGGGAGAGATAAAGAAACAGAAAAGTGGGTCCCATTAATTTCAAAGTGTGGGACTCATTTGTTTCATTTCTTTCTCTCCCTCACTGAATAGCATTAAGTCAGCAGTCACTGCAGTGGAATTGAGACTAAAATTTTATGTAAAAAGAGGGTCAGCTAAGAAGAAAAATTGGAATCAGGGAACAGAGTTAATGAGTAACAAGAAGCAAACCAGCATGTGATCTGCATATTTGTGGATTTCAAACAGTAGCAGAAGTTTAAAATTCAATATGGGGATAATTATTTAACAAGAATCCATCAATGAGGATTATGAGGTAAATTAAGAAGTTCCACATATCTGGTTAATTTGAATGAAGACCATATAGATTTTTATGCATGCCAGGGATATACTTAAAGATGTTAGGGATGAAGAAACATTTGAAAGGTATGATAAAATTTATCTGGCATACACATTTGGTCAATTTGTATGAAGACCATATACATTTTTATGCATGCCAGCAATACACTTAAAGATGCTAGGTATGAAGAAACAGTTCAAAGATATGTTAAAATTTAGCTAGCATCTATAACATAGAAAAGAGTACCAGCTTCTGCTCCAGGAAACAATTCTTCTGTGTTTGTATTTTGTTGAAAGCCTTCAGTTCTTCAACCTCTTGCATCAACTACAAATGCACTAAGGTTAGTTGCATGCAAAAAAAAAATAATAATAATAACTTATGCTATTAAACAGATTTTCATTCATCAACCTCAACCACCTGGGCTATGGTGTATTGATACTGAAATGGAGGACTGGAAGTCTCTTCCTTCTTCTCTAAACCAGTTGGTGCCTCCAGATAGCCCTTTTCCACAGAGCACATATTATTCTCATCAGAAGTGTCTTTTACATTGTCTGGCAAAGAGAGGTCTTGATTTTCATGGCCAAGAGCCAATTCCTTTAGTTTCATATATATAAGGTTCTTCTCATCCTGTTTTACCTCCTTCACAACAGAGAGATTTTCCATCGGCTGGGTGTCTCCATCTAAAGAAGAAGTAATTTCAGTGGAATCTGTTCTCCTACTCGAGTGAGTAAAATGCTCTCTCTCTAATTGAGGTGTTTCAAAAGCTTCACCTTCCTTCGAAGTTTCATGTGATGGAAGAGATTGAGATACAGTTCTCCAGTTCATTGTAGACCGAGGTACAGAAGTACCGGGGGCGATTGCAGCAGACACTAGTATAGACATCAGCTTGCTTGTTTGTCTATGGTCTAGCTCAAACCAGAAATGGTTATGGGTGTAGTAGTTGTTTGCAATTACTTGTGCAAATTTATCTTCAGACAGTGGCTGGCACAGAAGCCGGACACGAATTTGCACCTTAAACATTAATAACAGAAAGTTATTAATGTAAGGACCTTTTCATGAATCAATAGCACCATTATCTTGAACCATATCAATTACAGTTTAGCAGGTAGATAGCAAGTGATACCTGTGCAGGATATTGTGTTCTCTCTGAACAATCAGCATTCCATGCATAAGGGTCTATATACATTTGCCCCTTGCTAGCTGCCTCAAAAATTCCATGAAGCTTCCTGTCACTATAGTTGAACAGAAACAGAGGCAATCCACGATCAATATTCTTCACATAGGAAAAGTGCTGAGCTGGTAAGCCTGTTAAAACAAAAATTCCCATGAGCTGGAGATAACATAACCTGTCACTATAATGCCTGAAAAGTGACAATTTCATTGGTAAAACAAATGATTTTATGATATTAATCATACTAATTTCAAGCTTTAAGAAAAATAGAGTTCAAGTAAAAGATATCAGTCTAGAATGAAAACTAGTATGGGCACAACACAAGGTCAATTTTCAAATGCAGAATATCATTGTTGCATTCATGCTTTTAGACTCATACTAATGGCTATATGTCTATTACAAATGCTACAGTAAAAGCAATCAAATGCAAAAGACTAACCAAAGAGTTGTTTAGATAGACATTCTTTCATTGTACTGTTCTTGCAACCAAATATGACACCACCAAGTTGATTCTTCCCCAAATTTCTGCCAAACAGAGAACTGACCACTGGATTTGGAGAGATAGGTAAAGTCCCACTGACATGAAAAGTTTGTGTTTTCCTCCTGGCACCCATCCTGGCATAAAAGGAGAAAGCTTATACAAAAGGTTTAAGAAGTTAAGAGTTATGAGTGTTTATTGTAAGAGGTAAGAGGAGTGAATATTGACCATTGGATATTACATGAATGGTCAAGATTAGAACATAAATGCATGTGACTTTTTTAAGTGGTCACATGACCCTTAAGTAATTTTTAATCTTGACCATTCATGTATGGTTGTATGGTCAAGATTTACTCCTCTAACCCTCTCACAATAAAAACTTCTCTCACTAAATATGTCTATATATATATGGGAAGAGTTATCTAAGAGGGGAAGAAATTTTTATACAACTGTAAAATAGAAAAGAGTTAAAATCTTAACTATACAACCATACATAAATAGTTAAAATTAAAATTTAAGATCTTAAAATTTACTGCGACTACTTAAAAAACACTCTCTCACTGTTTATATTCTAATCTTAATTATTTATGTAAGATCCAATGATTTTCTTCTTAATTCACTCTTTTCAATTCTTCTTTAATCAAATAACCTCAACCATTAGATAAAAGTTGAACTTCTTAAAATGAAACAGTCTTACTAGATAAAGCGGATCCTCCTTATATATATATATATATATATTTTAAGATTAAAAAAGAACGCATACTCACAAAATGTCAAAGTTGGACATTGTAAAGCCAATGGAAGCAAGCGGACAAAGGATTGAATATAAGACTAAATAAATTTAATTGAGCATCAATTAATGTTGAGTTATAGCATAAAGGCAATTGAAGAAGTAGAATAGAAACTTGACACCAATAAGCATATAAAACAATAATCCTATTCCTAATCACTCTCCCTCCCAACTCCTTTGCCACAAACAGAAGAAAACATTACAAGCACTGTCAAAAATTATCAATTCCGACCGTTCAATATTTTAGTGATCAGTAAAAAAGGGGGGAGAAAAAGTCTCTGCATTTTCCCTGCCTACATTTTATAGCATACCAAACAAAAAGAATCATCAGGAAAAAAAACAAAAGAACTGAGAGAGAAAGGGAGTACTTGAAGCAGGGTTTGTGAGAGAGACAAAGCCTCGCCAAGAAAACCCAACATGAAGCGCCAAATAAAAGGAACTACTTAAAATAGCAGACGGTGCAATATTGTAGTGCAAAAACACCTACTATGCTCTATGCATTTTAGCGTGAGTGGTGTCAATTTTTTAAAATTAAAGATACAATTTTAATAAATATAGATAAAAAATATTTAAAATTATAAAAAAATATACGTAATTTTTTTATTTATATAAAATTTTAAATAATATAAATTTAAAAAATCTTAAATTATTAAAAATATAAAAAAATATGAATAATTAATTAAAAAGATAATTTGAATTTAAAATTTAAAAGAAAAAAAAATTAAGAATAACATATATCATTCTTAAAAAAGAGTAACTTAAGAAACTAAATCACCTTTAAGAGAATATACTTTAATTTGTTATATACCCATGAATTTTTTGCTTTTTGATAAATATATTTTGTCATTTTGAGCAACTTAATTACCTAAAATAGAAATTATTAAATAACCAATATATAATTTGCATAATTAAACACTAATATGCCTTGTTTTTTACTTGCATACAAATTAATCTAAATTAATAATTAATTGATTTGATAATCACAAATTATACATAATTACTAAAAATATAAAATAGAGCAATACAAAGAAATTGCGTAACTAAATATTAACTTGTCTCTTATATATATATATATATATATATATATATATATATATATATATATATCGATGAACATGTAACTGAGAAACATAATTTGAGACTTTTTGTCTTCATTTGATTTTATTTTTATGTCATAATAAAAAGCATTTTATTCTTATCATTGGAGGCTTTTTATTTTTAGATAATTTATCATTTAGTTATACTATATGATGTGAAATTTCACAAAAAGAAAAGTATATGAGGTGCAAAGTGTAAGTCTACACGAAAATTGAATAAAGTCATAAATAAAATTCTATTGTAATAAAAGGGGGAAACATTAATATTGTGCATTTATTTTATGCTAAGAATTTACAGATAAAAAATAATAATTTGGAGAAAAAAAGTAGCATTAGGATTTACATATCTTTTCAAGGAATATGGAGTACCTCCTTTTGTACATGCAACACATTTTATGTATGACTATTATTAGAAAATTCAAAGACATGCCTTTTGATGGGAAAAACAGAAAAGCATGGCATAACACATTACTTTTGTTACTCTCTTTGACTTAATAATAATAATATATTCACTGTTCACAAGTTATTTATGCCCCGCATGGATTTGGCATTAGCTTGTGAAATGGCATTGATATGTTATGATACCAACACAAATTATTTATCAAAACACAAATTATTTATCAATTAATTTTCTGATTGCATTTATCAAACATGGTATTTTTTTTATTTTTTTTAATCAGAAATGGCTTTGATCAAACCATTAAGAGTTGCAAGCAGTTTGGTTGTGTTTTGTGGACATGATAAGTAGAATATGATAGTATTAATTAATACTATCAGGTCTTATCAAGTATTTGATAAGTTAACCTGATAGTATAAAAAAATCAAGTCAAACATTTTTATCTTACTCTAACCCGATAATAATATCTTTTTTCTCACCTCATGATAAGACTTAATAAGATATCTCTTCTCACCATACCCCTTAACTTTATCGTCTCACTCCAAGCCTCTCCTTCTCTACCAGAACACCCAACCACCATTCCTTTGCTATCAACACCAAATAGTCATTATTCTTCATACTCCAACACTCACTGTACGGCCACCCTCCAAAACCAGCCCTCAACACCGACCCAGAGCCGTCGCGCCTCCACACTATGCGCAATGCAGAAGCTTCAAGCCAGACACGCACCACCGCGCGAGCCAGCATCACGCACATCTACTCACCGTGCCGCCTCTCGCCGTCTCGCTGTGCCACTGCTCACGTCGTGCTCCAAGCGCAGCCAACGAGCTAAGACAACCCAGCCTCCCTTTTAGCACCATCTCACCACCACTGTTGAACCTCGCCTGAAACCACCCAAATCCATGCCCACCGTCCACACCACGCCACTGACAGAGGCGCACCACACGCCCCGGACTCGACCCTGCAATCTGCGACCCCATTGATCACTAGCTCGTCCCACACGCACAACCGCGACCCTAAATCCAAGCGCCCACCATCCACGCTGTGCCGCGAACCTGCCGCCACCACACAGATCCGACCACCAAGCCACTAGACGCGAGCCACCAGTCGCTTCCCTGTGGGTACTCTCTGAACCAGAGGCTGTTACTCATTAAAATAGGCTTGCTTATTTTTTTTTTTTAGTTGGTTTTGTAGAAGGGGAAGTAGGTTGAGGAGCTTATTAAAGCTAGATGGAAAGGTTCTGTTACAGTGGAATTGGGTGAGAAGTTGGAAGAGATAGTGAGGAAGGTGAAAGGTAGTATAATCATAATAGATAGTTACATATATTATCAAGTTTTTTATATTATGTGCACTAAATATTTGATAAGTATAAGAACTTATCAACTTATTTATACTAACAAATTCTATCTTGTTGTCTTATACTATTTTACTTTATATTATCAAGTATATCAAATATAGTCTTTCTTGCTTACTTGAACTCCTAACAATAAAGAGGTTCATTAACTACTAAATTCAAACTTACGTATTACTTAAGTTACCCCATGTAGGTAGATGAGTTATTAATTTGATACAGTATAATCATATATAATAATGTAATGTCAATATACTATTGATTTTTAAATTAAAATGTCTCTTTTTAAATGTAATTATCTTTATAAATTTATTTTTTTCAAATTAAGTTTGTAGTCAAATTTTCCATTAGTACCCACAAGGAGTTCAATGTAGTAATAGATCGGGCAAACGTTTGACTCATAGAGACACCACTTGGGCAGATTACCAAATCATATTACTTTGTTTGTGTGAAGGGATGGAGATATCCTGCAAGCCAGCACTAATTCGATGGGCTGTACCACTTAGTAGTTTTTTTTTTCAGTTTTGTTACTTGTTAAGGAAATTAAAATAGAAATTTTTTTATATAAACAATATATTTAATACATTAGAAATTAAAAAAGCTTTTACTATTTATCTTATTTTTATCAAAAGCTTTTTATTTTGGGTTATTTAAGGACACTTGTTAATTTTTTTTTTCTTTTTTAACAAGTGACAAGTTGCTTTAAATCACTTGTTTAAAACATTAAACTATTTTGATTAACGTTTGTTAGTC
Source organism: Ormosia emarginata (assembly GCA_029884605.1). Lineage (NCBI taxonomy): Eukaryota > Viridiplantae > Streptophyta > Magnoliopsida > Fabales > Fabaceae > Ormosia > Ormosia emarginata. The sequence goes on along the minus strand of JAQQTP010000068.1, from coordinate 18,869,376 downwards.
CGAGTAGAAGGGGTTCAGATCCCTTAAGTATGTGGTCTTAAGTTTGATTCGAAATTTACATATATGAAAATAATATTGTTGAGAGAGACTTCCTTAAATATCTAACTGTATCTTAAAAGATTAGTCTCACACCTATAAAGAATATTTTAAGAAAATAAAAAAAATATTAAACTATTTTAAAATAAAATACACTCACTCCCCTTGAAAATGACAGTAAACCCCATTTTCATTTGAAAATGACATTGAACCCCAATGTACTATTTTGGTTAACACTACAAGTTAAAATTTAACATAATATGCATTTAACCATGCATACATTTAACAATGTTTTGCCACCACCATCTTTGGGCCTCGCGAGCTGGTTAATGTTTTGCCTACATATGCATTGAAATAACTAAACATGTCAATGCCCAGAGTTGGTTATTTCAAACAACTCTTATATTCTTACATCAAATAATATACACACTTATTTTTATATTCTTATCTAATATCATTTATTATACATACTTTTTTTTATCACTTTTTCTCACTCAATCACATCTATTGAAAATGGTGTGAATAATACTTATACCCTTAAAAGGGGTGTAAGATGATTATTTTCTTATTTCAAAACATGTATACCTTGTGGCATTTCTTCATCAGGAGCACAAATTTACTCTCTGGCTGATAATCACATATTTTATATATTAATAAACTCTTATTTTTAGTCATTTACACTCTTCATGTACTTAATTGATTGAGTTTGGTTATGTTTTGTAAGTTTGGACTCAAATTGGACTTAATTGATTTTTTTAGCATTATTTGAGTCTTACACTGTTTCTGTATTTTAGCCATATCTTGAGTTCTAGATGTGTAATAATTATGTATCATACCTTGTAGGAAAGATAAGAAAGAGCTCTACAACTTTCATGAGAGTTCCAGGTAAAATTCGGACATTTAGTGAAGCTAAATGGGCTTGGAAGTCAGAGTACGGGTTTTGTGACTGGAACCTGAACAGTGTGCAGCAATCAGAGCATAACTTAGGGTGTAGAAACTTGCTTGGGCTGAAATTTGGAGAGTTTAAGACCCATATCTACAACTTTCATGAAGAACATAAGAGCTCATTAGGACAGCTTAGAGATGATATTGGGTCTGGAAGTCAAAACAGAGGTGCTGAAACTGGGCCTAAACAGTCTACAGTAATTGGGTCATATCTTGGGCTGCAGGATGAATTTTTAGATAATTTTAGTGCCATTGGAAAGCTGAGACAAAATACTACAATCTTCATGAAGACCATGTTGCTTCATTCTGATGGCATCCATGAGATCAGCACTGAATGATTTTAGAGACAAAGAATCTCAATAATTTTCCACTCACTAACTCACCATTTGGTATTTTCCACTCATTCACCCACTCATCCACCTACTCTTAATCAGACCCCTTGTCATTTTGTATCCCTAATCCTCTATAAAAGACACCATTGGCTGATCATTTGGTGCTCTTGGTGTTAGGCTTAGTTTTTAGAAGTTATGGTTATGCTTGTTTAGTATTTTCCTTTGTTGTAATTTTCTCTTGCTCTAAATTGAAGCTATGTTCCTTTTTCTCTTCTTCTCTCTTTCTTTCTTCTTATCTATGAGTAACTAAATTTTTATCTTGCTTGGGTGAAAGAGTGAAGCTCTTGGTAATGAAATAATGTTAGATTATTCTATTTCTTGTGTTTAAATGATATATTATCAAATGGACATTATATGTATTGTATTTTGTTTCCAATCAATTTAAAAACCTTCTTTGTATAATGGAGATCTTGATTTATTGTAGACAATAGGATTGATACAGTGAATGTTTGACCTCATTTATAAATGTTGGTTAATAATTAAAGGAATCATAATATGATTGCATCTATAATTGAACTTTGAATGTTATATTTTCCGATTGGAACCTCCGTTGTGTGTGGATTTCAATTGAGTTATAAAGAAAAATAATCTTACATTTAATTTATTACTAAGAGTGGATCTCCTAACCCAAGCAAGTTCTTAAATTTATTTGTGAACATCTTTTATTACTTTTGGTGTTGTGACAAATCCTTTTCTTACCTCAATTAATTTTTCTTCATCAATTCCCTGTGGATCGACCTCGGACTCTTGAGAAATTTATTACTTGAGACAACCTGTACTTGGGTTTGCATCCTTTAAATCCCGCAGTTAAGTTTTTTTGGCGCCGTTGCCGGGGCTTGATTTGAAGTTTTAATTTATTGAGATTCTTTTTCCTTAATAAAATCTATTCTCTTCTCCTCACCGGAGCAAAAGATCGGCTTGCCGATCCTTCAGTTTCTTTACTAACTCTCTAACTTTCTAACTATCTAACTTACTAACCTACTAACTTGCTAACATACTAATTTTCTAACTTTTAATTTATGTCATTTATTTTTTGCTTACTAACTTTTAATTTTCAGCACTCTAACTTTTTAATTTCTGTTATTTATTATTGCTTTATAACATAACGAAATAACCTTTCTTCTTCTCTTCTCTTTCATTGGCTTTGTGGGGCTTTGCCTCTCCGATTTTCATATTTTAAATTATTTTCTACAATTTACTTTCTGCCCTTTATTTTCTGTATTTTACTTTCTGTACTTTCTAACTTACTAATTATTAACTATCTAACTTTTTACTTTATCAGTTATCTAACTTTTTACTTGTTAATATTTATTGGGTGGTTGGTTTATGCCACATCCTTGTTAATTTTTAACGGTTGGTGTAAATCGTCGACTTGTACATTATTTTTTCTATTTTAAGTCATTTATTTATGCTTAATTGGTATCGTGATTTAAATTCTGATCGTTTAGTTAAAATTAATCCTGGTACTTTAAATATTGATTTGTTTGAATCACAATCACACACAATTGACACAATAGCTGAAAATGAAAGTGTACATAATGAACATGAAAATCAACCATTGCGAACCATGCGTGAATATTTGCAACCATCTCGAAATTCTTGTCTATCATGTTTTCTCTTTCCACTCAACGCCAACAATTTTATATTTAAGTCAGGTATAATTTCTTTACTTCCTAATTTTCATGGTTTAGAATCTGAAAGTCCATATTTACATCTGAAAGAATTTGAGGAAGTATGTATTGTTTTCAATGACCAAAATTACTCTGAAGAGATTGTTAAGCTTAAATTGTATCCTTTTTCTTTAAAAGATAAAGCAAAATCTTGGCTTAACACTTTGAAATCAAGATCAATTGGCACATGACAAGAAATGCAAGGTGAGTTCTTAAAGAAATTTTTTTCAACACATAAAACCAATGCTATGAAAAAACAATTCCAAAATTTTTCCCAAAATTCAAATGAAGCATATTTTCAATGTTGGGAATGGTTTAAAGATTTGTTAAATTCTTGCTCACATCATGGTTTTGAAAAATGGCGCACTATAAGCTTCTTTTATGAAGGTTTAACACCTGAAACTAAACAATTTGTAAAACAATGTGCAATGGTGAGTTTCTTGATAAAGAACCTGATGAAGCTTTAGACTATTTAAACCAGTTGGCTGAAAATTCTCAATCTTGGCATGGTACTAACCCTTCTGAAAATTTAATTAAATCTAACCTTGCAAGTGCTAATAAAGAAAAATATCACCTTAGTCAAGAGGAAGATCTAAATGTTAAGTTTGCTAGTTTGGCTAGAAAGGTTGAAGCCATGGAATTAAGAAAAGCAAAAAAAATCAAATCTGCGCAAAATGAAGAAATTTGTGGCATTTGTGATGACTTAGGACACTCAACACATGAATGTCCTAATATTCCTATTTTTAAAGAAGTTGTACATGAGCAAGTAAATGCAATGAATAATTTTAAAAAGCCATTTACTTCTTCTTTTTCAGATATATACAATCCGGGATGGAGAAATCACCCGAAATTCAGCTGGAGGAATAATAATTAGTCACAATTTGTGCAAGCACCACCTTCTCAGACACAACAGGACTCTCAAAATTCTCAAGGATATGCACCTTATGTCCCACTATATAGGAAAAACCTTGAAGAAACACTGCATGCATTCATAAAAAAGCAAGAGGCCATTAATAAACAAAACAATCAAACCATGATTGACATAAAAGAAACTCTTGCTAAACTTTCTTCTGCACTCACCATTCATGAGAAAGGAAAATTTCCTTCTTAACCTCAACCAAATCCCAAGGGTCAGTACAGTCTAAATGAGGAGAGTTTAGAAAATTAACAAATAGATCAAGTCAAGTCAGTGATAACTCTTAGGAGTGGAAAGGTTGTTGAAAAACAAATTCCTGAACCTTGTGAGAAAGAAGATGAACCAATTGCCTAAGAAAATGAAGAAGCTGGCCAAAAGGAGACTAAACTCTCGCCTTCACTCTCATTTCCTCAAGCATTGAATAATCCAAAGAAATTGTACCACCATACTGAAATTTTTGAAATTTTGAAACAAGTAAAAATCAATATTCCTTTGTTAGATGCTATCAAATAGATTCCTTCTTATACCAAATATTTGAAGGACTTGTGCACTATTAAAAGGAAACTAAATGTGAAAAAGAGACCATTTTTAGCTGAACAGGTAAGCTTCATTCTTCAGAATAATAATGCGTTGAAATATAAAGACCTTGGTTGTCCTACAGTTTCATGCATTATTGGAGAACATAAAATTGAAAAAGCTTTACTTGATCTTGGTGCTAGTGTCAATTTGCTTCCATATTCAATTTATCAGCAACTCAACTTGGGTGAGTTAAAACCAACTTCTGTAACTCTTCTACTTGCCGATAGATCAATTAAAATTCCAAGAGGAATAGTGAAAGATGTGTTGGTACAAGTTGATAAATTCATATATCCTGTGGATTTTATTGTCTTGGATACTTAACCTATGGTTGATAGTTGCAAGTCAATTCCTGTTATTTTAGGCTGTTCATTTTTAGCAACATCTAATGCTTTGATAATTTGCAAAAATGGAGTGGTGAAGCTAACATTTGGAAACATGACATTAGAGCTCAATGTTTTTAACATGTACAAGCAACCACATGAAGTCTTTGATGAAAAGGAAGAAGTTAAAGGAATTGAAGCCATTATAGATGATCATCTTCAAACAAGGAGTTCTTTTGACTCATTAGAAATTTGTTTAGTCAATTCATTTGATTCAGGCATGCATTTTGAAGATGATATCTCTGAAATATACTCTTTGCTTGATTGTACACAGGTAATGGAGTACAAAGGATGGAAGCCAAGATTTGAAGAGCTAAAACCCATGAATGATAATGCTCATGAAGAAGTACCCACATCGAAACTAAATCCATTACCTGCTGGGTTAAAGTACACATTTTTGAGAGAAGAGCAAAACTTTCTAGTGGTAATTTCTTCGTCTCTTACTGAAGAACAAGAAGGTATATTAACAGAAATACTTAAAAGGCATAAAAGTGAAATTTGATGGACATTAAAGGACATAAAAGGCATTAATCTATTAATTTGTACACATAGAATACATTTAGAGGATAATGCTAAAACTTCTCAACAACCTCAAAGAAGATTAAATCCACACATGAAAGAGGTAGTTAGAGCTGAAGTCCTTAAATTGCTTGATGTTGGAAATATCTATCCTATCTCTGATAGTCAATGAGCAAGCCCTACACAAGTTGTGCCCAAGAAATCTTGAATAACAATGATTGAAAATGATAAAGGTGAATTAATACTTACGCGAGTCTCATCTAGTTGGCGTATATGTATTGATTTTAGAAAATTAAATGCTGCTACTAGGAAAGATCATTTCTCCTTGCCATTTCTTGATCAAATTCTGGAAAGGATAGCAGGACATCTATACTACTGTTTTCTTGATAGTTTTTCGGGTTATAATCAAATACCAATTGCATTGAAAGATCAACAAAAGACCACTTTTACATGTCCCTTTGGTACTTTTGCATATAGAAGAATGCCTTTTGACCTTTGTAATGCTCCGACAACATTTCAAAGATGCATGTTAAGCATTTTTGGTGACATGATTGAGCATTATTTAGAGGTTTTCATGGATGATCTGAAAGTTTTTGGAAATTCTTTTGAAAATTATCTTGATAATTTGAAAAAAGTTCTTAAAAGATACGAAGAAAAAGGATTTGTGTTAAATTAGGAAAAATGTCATTACATGGTTACCTCAGGAATAGTGTTAAGTCATGTGATATTTTCTAAAGGAATTGAAGTTGATAAGGCCAAAGTTGAATTAATTACTTATTTGCCTTCCCCAAAAACAGTCAGAGAAGTTCGTTCCTTTTTAGGATATGCAAGATTTTACAGAAAATTCATAAAGGACTTTAGTGTCATATCTAGACCATTATGTAGTCTTCTGTTGAAAGATGCACTATTTGATTGGACTTAAGAATGTCAAAAATCTTTTGAAAAATTAATTGGTCTTCTGACATCTGCCCCTATCATGTAATCTCCTGACTGGTCTTTGCCTTTTGAGTTAATGTGTGATGCTAGTGATTATGTTGTGGGCAGTCTTAGGCCAAAGAAAGGAAGGTAAGCCTCATGTGATTTGTTATGCAAGTAGAACTTCAAATAGTGCATAAATGAATTACACCACTACTGAAAAAGAACTACTTGCTGTAATTTTTGCACTAGACAAATTTTGATCTTTCTTAATTGGTTCTTCTATTGTGATTTTCACCGATCATGCTGTTGTTAGATATTTGATGTCCAAGCAGGATGTCAAACCAAGATTGATATGATGGATCTTGATGCTTCAAGAATTCAACATCATAATAAAAGATAAGAAAGGAGCCGAAAAAGTTGTCGTTGATCATTTATCCAGACTTACAATAGGCTCACATTTTGATAGCACACCCATCAATGATTTTTTTCTTGATGAATTTTTATTTTCTATCAATTCTATCCCTTGGTTTACTAACATAGTCAACTTTCTTGTAACAGGAAAGATGCCGCCTCAATGGACGCACTAAGATAGAAGGAAGTTTTTGACAGAGGTAAAATTTTTTTATTAGGATGACCTATACTTGTTCAAATATTGTGCTGACCAAATCTTTCGGAGATGTGTGCCCGATAGTGAGGTAGGTAGTGTCATTAAATTTTGTCACTCAGAAGCATATGGAGGTCACTTTTCTTCAAAGAAAACGGCTACAAAAATCTTGCAGTGCAGATTTTATTGGCCCACTTTATTTAAGGACTGCTATACTTTTTACAAAAGTTATGAAAATTGTTAAAAAATAGACTCAATTTCAAAAAGAAACATGATGCCTCCGAATCTCATCCTTGTCATTGAAATTTTTGATTGTTGGGGAATTGATTTCATGGGTCCATTTACATCCTCATTTGGATTTGTGTATATTTTGGTTGCAGTTGATTATGTCTCAAAATGGATTGAGGCGATTCCATGCCGATACAATTATCATAAAACTGTTCTCAAATTTTTAAAAGAAAATATCTTGTGTCGATTTAGAATCCCTCGAGCTATCATCAGTGATGGGGGAACACATTTTTGCAATAAACCATTTGAATCTTAAATGAAAAAATATGGTATTACACATAAAATTGTTACCCCTTATCACCCTCAGACAAGTGGATAAGTTGAATTGATAAATAGGGAGATTAAACAAATTTTGAAAAAAACGGTTAACCTAAATCATAAATGTGAACACCCAATTTTGACCGAACTTTAAAAAAAAAGACAAAAATGAAAATAAAAAAAGAAAAAAAGAGAAGCAAAAAATTTTTTTTTGTGGCCCACTTTTCTAGCTTTTTTTTTAGCCCAAACATAAGCCCACTTTAGCTTTTTATTTAAAAAAAAACAAAAAGCAAGAAAACAAAAAAAAAAAACAAAAGAAAAGAAGAAAAGAGAAAAAATAACTAAAAAAATGAAAATGAAGGTATCTGGTTGTTGCATTTCTCTTGCACTCTCCATTTGTTTTATTCCATTCTTGATATGAATCTATTTTTACTTTTCTTTGTTTTGCTTCTTTTGGCCATGTACACACAGCACCCACTGTGCACTGTTGCACTCCACTCACCTTCACATCACTATACACACACACTCACATCACTCTGCAGCAAAATCTCTTTTCACTACACTGCAACACGCAACACTGCACCACTTACTTTTCACTTCCAGGCACGTTGTTGCACAGAGGAGATTGGGGCTTTGCTTTTTGAGGACACAGACAGATTAGAGCGGGACAGTTAAAAAAGGAGGAGCAAGGGAGAAAAAAGGGAGGATTTTTCGGAAGCAACTTGGACTCCCCTACACAACTTCACTATTCATCATCTTCTTCACCCACCATCTTCATCTTCCTCACCAAGCCATAACCATCCTCATCACCTCCACCCACCATCACCTTCATCATCCTCACCCACCACCTTCAACCACCATCAACCTCACACCACACCACAAGCTACTTTCCGCTTAACCAATACCCACCAATCATCTTCACCTCCACTCCATAACCTCCATACTCACCCACACCAGCCGTACGTCGCATAGCCATGACTCGTCTTCGACCCGCCATCCACACCGCTCCAGCCGCGCTGCACCGCATGCTTCAAGTCTAGATCTGAGCCCAGTGAACCAAATCGTTGTCCGAACCAGAGCAGAACTCAGTGGTACCGCCAGCCGTATCCGCGCCAGAGACCACAAAGACCTGCGAGCTTTGTCCTCCCCGCGCAGCACCACGCTCCGCCGCTGCCCAAGCCTGACGGATCTGCGAGACCAACGCCTGCGAGCGAGCATAAGCCAACCGCGAACCAGCCACCTCGCCATCCGCCACTCGAAGCCTAGCCTCGCACCGGAACTCCAACAACCCAACCGTTCCGTCGTCGTGCTCCACGTTTCGCCAACTGGACCTGCCCCTCCGCGAGCCGCACCAGAAACCGAGCACACATCCTCCACCAGATACACGACCGTCAGAACCGTGACCCAGTCGTCGTGCGGCCACCGTCGCAGCGAACCCAGTCACCTCGTTGGCACTGCTCCACCCAGATGCCTAGATATGTTGCCAAGCCACGTCGTGGCCTCCCCAGGACCAGCCGTGCCACCCATGACGTGAGCTACCACCGGCAACACCGCTACTCCCTCGTTTTGCCTGGTTTGAGCTTCACCTTCATTCTTCTCTCCTTAGTTTGGTCACCATGTAGCTTTTCTTGCTTCTGAAGCTTTTTTCTTACATGCTTTTTAGCTTGTGTTCTAAGGTTTCTTTAATTTGTATTTAAAAAAAAATAAAAAATAGAATACTAAAAAATAAAGAAAAGAAGCCTTATGGGTTGCAGCATGCATGAAACCCATATTACGTGGGTTGGTCCTTTTAATAGTAAAGATCGTATAATAATAATGAAAGGAAAATGTGGTTGGTGTAGTGATAGGTTCTAAAAAAGAAATGATAAAATAAGAAAAGCAAATATATATATTTATATATATATATATATATATATATTTATATATATATATGGGCATGCAGATGCATGAAACCCATATTACGTGGGTTGGTCCTTTTAATAGTAAAGATCGTATAATAATAATGAAAGGAAAATGTGGTTGGTGTAGTGATAGGTTCTAAAATAGAAATGATAAAATAAGAAAAGCATATATATATATATATATATATAAGAAATATAAAAAAATGAAAAGATGAAAAACATAAAAAATAATAATTTAATCAATGCAATGTCCGATGATGATGATTGAATAGCGGATGATATCTTCAATGTCGTTTGGATCATAGGGGTTTATTGAGTAGCCTTGTGTTACCTTAAACCTTGTGTAAGGATGTTTCTTTCCAAAAATCTTTTTTTTTTCTTAATTAAAATCGATTAATTCACACTTATTTTTTACAGAATTACGTGACTTTGAGTTCCTCTTTCCACTGAGGATACGTAGGAGCAGAATTTTCATTCTGTCAAGCCAAAATTTATTTTTCACAACTTGGTTATTTCTTTTCTCTTTTTTTTTTTTAAAAATAAAAAATAAATAAAATAAATAAAATAATTACAAAATCTTTTTAATAGGGGTAAAATAAATAAATTTGAGATTATCAAGTTTTTGTACAACTGACTTAAGGTACCGTCTCAGGACGGAGTGTGATGGGGTGCAGTGGGGTTAAGTTTCCACCCTTCCCTATCCATAACCGACTCCCGAACCTGATTTGGTTCTAAAGACCATTTTCTAAAAAGGTTTTCTAATTTTTCCTAGATTTAAATAAAATTGGTGGCGACTCCATTTCCATATTTAATTATTTTTAAGATCACGTGAGCTGTTATTCCCGACGTGATCCCAGTCGAGACAGATGGCGACTCCGCTGGAAAAACTTGGAGAGTCAAGCCTGTTGTGGTTAATTGTGCAAAATTTTAATAATATCTATTTATTTATTTTACCCTCTTTTTTCTTGTTTTTTTTTTCTTATTTATTTGTAAATAGTCTTTGTTTTATACTTTGTGTAAATATTTGATAGTATTATCTTGTGTATATTTTGACTTATATTTATTTTTGTACTTGATTATTGAAACCCTAGGGTAGATGATTGCTGGCTGGCTGTTGTATATATGTTTTGTAGGATGGGGGGTATTTTTAGTCTTTTAAAATTTTTGTGCAGGTTTGTATGCTCCCACACACACGTCACTATCACTTACCTCACACACTTTTTTTGGGCTCTATACCCGAGTCTGTGCGAACCCGAGGAATAGGAGGGGTCTCGACTTTTGTTATTGAGGGGCTTCATGCTCACTTGACATTGGTTGGGACACCACTCAGATTGTTACCAATATCATGGACTAATCATATTGACAGGGTTTATCCCTACTTGTTATTAATTCATGAATTGGATCCTTATCTTTTGAGATAGGGGCAATCTGGGGATCATGACTTTTAGAGGTCTAGATCTGTCCTAAAAATCTTGCACTGGTAGATGGAATATAGTGGCTGTCAAAATTAGAGTTATGACTTTATCTAACCTTTAAGTTTCACCTGATTAGGATACAAAGGGAGCGTGCTTTTTCTTTATCTGTTCATTTCTCATATCATTCATTCTTTGTTTAAAAAAATCATAAAAAAAGGGAATGTTTCATCTTGCATTTTCATATCATCTGCATGACATTCATAGCATTTTTCAAACAAAAGAGAAATAAAAAAAGATATGCATCGTCTTGCATTTGCATGATATTCATAGCATTTCTCAAACAAAAGAAAAATAAAAAAGGACATGCATTACCTTGCATTTGCATGACATTCCCAAAAAAAAATAAATGCATCATTTTACAGTTCCATGTCAATTTCTTGCGTAAAGAAAAAATAAAGAGGGCATGCATCAGCAAATCATGCATAATCCTTTGGGTTTACGACCCTATAAGGATTTCTCCATGTAGAATGTTAGGATACATTTTAGAGTTACCTCGATGAGGGGTACCCTTAGGATGCATTCTTCATTTTTGTTGGTTTGCTTACATTCTTCTTTTACTCTTTTTCTAGGGTGAGTTTAGTCAGTAAAGTGGAAAGATTAATGCTCATTCAATAGCAAGGAATGGAAGAGATAGGCCAAAGGAAAAACACCAACAGTGCCGTTGATCTCAAGAGGAATATGAAGATTACAGTAAATGGCAGTGATCTGAGGCGTGTGAAGGACATTACTCAACACATGACCCCTAAGGCTCGATCAGAGTTTTCAAGCAGTTATGGACAGATCCTAGATTTGTTGCTCATCCCTGTTGAAGAACCTGTTTTGAGTGGCCTTGCCCAATTTGGAATTGTTCTCTGAAATGTTTTGAGCTGCCCGACTTGGATATTGCACCAACCATAGAAGAGTATGCCATCATGTTGAGACTCCCAATGAGCAAGTACCCTAATGTTTATCTCTATGGAGGACATTATGTGTCAGAAAGAAAAATAGTAGAACTCATAGGGGTTCAGGCAAGTCAGTTAGGCCTGGAAAAGAGAGGAGGAACATGAGGATTAAAGAAGAGTTACCTGGAAGCACATCTTGAGCTACTTGCGCAGCAAGGAAGGTGGGATCTCTTTAACAAAACATTGGCACTAACCATCTTTGGATTGGTGTTATTCCCATTCACCTCAGATGTGGTGGACCAAGCGACAATGGATGCTTTCTTCAAGTTTGAGAATCATAGGTCAAATCCAATCCCTGCTATTCTTGCTTATACTTTCTTGACCATGGAGATTTGCCACAAAAAAGGAGGGGGTATGATCCGATGTTGCACACATATGTTGTATGTTCGGATCATGACGCACATGGATGTACACAATAGTCTAGGCCTTTTACCTGATCCGTTAAGGAATTTTGGTTGCATGCTAGTGAAGCAGCAAAAAGCCCATGAATGGAAAGATGAGTTCATGAAGATGAGATTAGACTCTTTCAAATGGGTTTACCCTTGGTATCATGGGGAAGATATAGTGCTCAGTTGTGGCGACTTTTCTAACGTTCCTTTAATAGGCGTGAGAGGTTGTGTATCCTTTTCACTGGTCTTTGTGCTTAGACAACTCCAATGGACTCAGCACATGCCCGACGAAGCACAACTTAGAGGATTTAGCTTTTTATATAGGAAAGATGGAAGCACCACCAAGCAGGAGAAGGAGGTCAGGGACGCTTGGAAAAATATTCATAGGGCAGGGGCGAAAGAACTAGGAAAACATGTGGTAATTCCTACTCCTGAGTACCTGCAATGGAGAGCAACAAGGAAAGCACAAAATAATACCCCTCAAGCGGTGTCAAGCGAGGAAAATCACTTCCAGATTATATCTCAAATGACCACCTAGATAGAGAGGATGAAAACGCAGATGCAATTTTTGGAGCAAGGGAAGGAAGTCGCTGAGTTGAAAGTCGTCATCCACACAAGTCGATGCCAGAAGTTAGCCGACAAAATTGAAGACTTAAAGGATGCACAAGCTGATGCTGCTGAAGCTCTAAGCCGAGTAAAAAGGGCAAGAAAAGGAAGAGAAGTAGAATCAAATAAGATCACATTAGAAGTCCAGGAGCTACAAGTGAAGGTAAGTGCCTAAGAAGAAATGATAGAGAAGATTTTACAAGAGAAAGAAGAATTGGAAGTAAATACTAGAGTACAAGACTAAAGGGTGCAATCTTTACAAGAAGCTCTGGTTGAAGTGAAACGACGCTCCGATCAAAGACAAGTTTTGGCTACAGAATATTATAATTCACTCAAGGAAGTAAACAAGAGAGCAAGGCGTTTGGAGTTGAAAGCTCAAGAGCTAGAGCAAGAAAAGGAGCAATGGAGACTCGAAGCTTAGAGGCAACTACTGCAAAAAGAAGAAAGTGAAAGCGCATGGCAATGGGCAGCTCAAAATGAAAGGGCTCAAAAGGAATATTGGATAAAGAAATATGAGGACATGTCTAACAGCTTGCAGTATTACACCATGCAACTGTTTAGTTATTTTGATGAAGCAGACCTTCAAATTCGCATGAATCCATTGTTAAAGCTACCACAGAAGATAGCCGAGTTCATGAAGTATTGTCGAGGTCTTGCTAAAGGTTTTAGGAAGAAACAAACAAAATTGTTGATATAATGTAGTTTATGTTATACTTTGAGGAGACTAAGACCTTGTATTGATTAATTTTGGAATGAAATGAATTACCAGTTGCAGTATTTTACTTTGAATGTTGATGTCACTGCTTTTCATTTAGGCACTATTCATTGAGGGGTGAATTCCCCCTTGAATAGGTTGTCAATCGTATTTTCGCCCTGAGACAATTTGTCCTTTAGCGAAAATATGGGAATCTTGGTATTTGGTGAAAGAATGATTGCATTGCTGGAAGAGGGCACCATTAGTGAACCTACTAATGCTAAATCGAGGATCCTGCCTTGCTATTGAATGACCATATGAATCTTTCCACAATCGCCAAGCATCCTCACAATAGTATTAACTGTTTTTTTATTTTTTTTCTTTATTTAATGTGTTTTTGCTTTAATAAATCAATTTGGTCCAGGAATCATTGCGCGACCTAGAAAAGAAGAGACCAATCTAACCCGAGTTCACAATACCAGATCTCGGACTAGAATGGCTGCTGATAATTCCGAGACAGGAAGAAACTTGAGTATAGAGGTCGACGAAGTGACAGGGAGGATAAACGAGGTGTCAGAGAACCAAGCGAGGTTGGAAGCAATATTGCAAGATATAAGGGAGTCTCTCCACTTAATCAGTGGAAATAGGAATGCAAATGGGGTTGAAATGTATGCAAACGTGCCATCAGTAATTGCTCCAATCTTCTCGGCCGTAACCTCAGGCATCGCTGCAGGAGTCCACGAGCAACCACCTCAAACAACATCAATAGTCATGCCCATTGGGGAGGGGTATCACGCTTTGGAAGGCGCTCATAATGAAATCCTTGGTTATACGGGCCCTACTTGGGAACCACCTCATGTGTCTATTCCGGGGCATGTGACAATGCCTTATTCTGGGAATAGCCACGTCATAACTGAGAAGGATAAGATGAAAGAAGATTGGATGGAGAAAATGGAGGAACAGATCAAGGCGATAAAGGGCCCCAATACGTATGGACCCCTGAGGATAGAGGAGTTATGTCCTACCACGGATGTAGTAATCCCCAAAGACTTCAAGATTCCTGATTTTATGAAGTATGACGGGAGCGGCAACCCTCATTTCCATTTGATCAGTTATGGGACTAAGATGGCTGTTTGGTCCAAGGATGATAAGTTCCTTATCAGTTTCTTCTATGAGAGTCTTACAGGTCCCGCCCTAGAGTGGTATCTTCAGTTAGATCGCTCAAAGATCTCACGTTGGACAGAATTGGCTGACTTATTTATGGACCAATACAAATTCAATCTGGACGTAGCCCCAACCCGAGAACAGTTGAGTTCAATGCAGAAAGGTAATAAAGAATCGTTCAAGCAATACGCGCAGAGGTGGAGAGCATTGGCGGCTCAAGCCCAACCCCCATTAACATTGTCTGATATGTGCTCGTATTTCTTGGGGACCCTAGGAAACCCTTTTATTGGGGTGATGGCTGGGGCAGCCTATAAGGATTCCTCAGATTTAATAACTTTTGGAGAAAGAATTGAAATATTGGCCAAAACTGGGAAGTTGCCAATGAGTAGCACAGAGAATACCACTTTCAAGAAAGGATTCCAACCGAAAAAAAAGGAACCTGAGGTGAATTATATCCAACCTCAACAGAATTTCAGACCGCGATATAACCCAAGTCATCAGTCATCATACAACCCTAACCCTCACTTTTCATACCAAACACTGCCACTGCCTCATTATCCACCCCACCAAATTATACCGGCCACAAACTTCACCCCAACACCACAATTCCAAGTTAACAATGTTCCCTCGCCACAACCATATACACCAACTCGCCTAACCTATACCCGATACCCACTTGCACCTCCGCAATTACCCAAACCACTCACAACCTCGCCCGAACCTCCAAAACCAAAGCCGCTTTCGTCCTCAAAACCTTCCCCCCTTTCCAAGGTTATCCATTCCGAATGCAGACCTATTCCAAAGGTTGTTTAATGCTCACCTTATTTCAGGAATTCCTGTGCGTCCATTAGAACCACCATTTCCATCATGGTATAACCCGAACTCAACCTGCAAGTATCACATGGATATCCCAGGGCATTCAATTGAAGACTGCCAGTCTTTTAAGACAAAGTAAGAAAGTTAATTGCCTATAGGAAGCTTGATATCCAGGAAGAGGCTGGATCCAGTATCATTAACAACCCAATTCCTAATCATGGTGGAAAGAATGTGGTGATTGCATTAGAGGTGGAAGGGTCATCCATAAGAAAGGTCATGAGCTTGTGTACACCGATGGCAAGGATATTCGAAGAGTTGAAGAAAGCTGGCTACAATATCACTACAACAGCCACCACGATGAAAGAAGAGGAAAAATATGATGCAGAGTCAAATTGTGCTTATCATTGTGGGGGAATGGGACATGATATTGAGAATTGTTGGGACTTCAAGGTTCGAGTCCAAGGGTTGCTTACTTTGAGAGTAATACATGCGAGGCAAGGGTTAGCCTCCTCCGAAGAGGTCAATGTGATCGAACGCTTTGTGCTTAAGGTGCCACCTCTCAACCAAGTCTCGACGTCAGAGAAAGTAGTGATAACAATCAAGAAGCCAGTGCCATTTGTTTATAATGACACTCATTAAGTGCCATAGAATTATGAAACCAAGGTAGAGCCAAAAGGAGTCGGGGAAGAGACTTCGAAGGCTCGAATTGCTGAAGTACACAAAGATGAGGAGTTGGTGACTAATATAGTCAAGGTAGGGGGAATTACCAGGAGTGAGCGATGCTATGGCCCAGGAGAGTTAGAAAAGGGAAAAATTGTTAAGGAAGGGAGCAGGGAGGAAATGTCAAAAGAAGATGAGAGAGAGAAAGAAGGTAAAGAGGAGTTCCTGAAGATAATGAAGCAGAGCAAATATGATGTGATGGAACAATTAAAAAAGACTCCGGCCAGGATATCTCTTTTGTCATTCATCTTGACATCTGAGATGCATCGGAATGCGTTGTTAAAAATTCTGAATGAAGCCTATGTGAAACCCGATGTTACTCCCGAAAGCGTGGTTAACATGGTAGACCCTGTGAAACGCGTTAACATGATTACATTCACTGATGAAGAGATCATTTCTCAATCTGAGAAGAACCCGCGGGCCTTGCACATAACCCTCAAATGCAAAGGGTACATAGTTGCAAAAGTTTTGATTGATGGGGGGTCTGCGTTGAATATCATCCCTAAGTCAACTCTAACCTCATTATCAATAAGTGAGGATGAATTGTCGCCTCGAGAAGTGGTGGTGCGAGCCTTTGATGGAAATAGGAGAGGCATTATGGGATAGATAATATTGCCGCTAGAGTTTGGTCCAAGTAATTTTCAAGTGCTGTTTCAAGTCATGGATATGGAGCCTGGCTATACCATGCTACTGGGGAGACCATGGATCCATACCATCGGTGCTGTTCCTTCCACCCTGCATCAAAGTGTTAAATACATTGACAATGGGTCGGTCATCACTATACATAGAGAGGAAGAAATTATGCTTTCAAAATCGGTTTCAGTGCCGTATGTGGAGAGTGCAGAAAAAGAAAAGGAGAATATGTGGCATAGGTTCGAAGTAGTTAAGACCGGACTTGGTAAAGATGAATCTCTCACTCCAAGTGTGAATCAGGTGGTGGTCTGGATCATGGCTAGTAGTAGATACCAGGAAGGAAAGGGTTTGGGCTCGAAGCTGCAAGGTACTCGGTCACCAGTGTCACTCCCAAGAAAGTCAGACAAGTTTGGGATAGAGTACGAAGCATCTCTGAAAGAGCATATGAGGAGCATGACTCTTGAAAAAAAGAATGGCAAGGGCAAAATGAAGCATATTCCCAACCTGAGGGAAACATTCCCAGCACCGGCCGAGGTGATTATGCCTGACGAGGTCATTCACCCTCGATACCGCCTCACTATCAATGCTTTGCATGAAGAGAGCCAAGAAGAGCACAAGGCAATCCGTCCTTTTACTGATGAGGAGCCGTTGAAGAACTGGAAATCTGAACCAATTATTGATGTGATTGCTTCAAAATAATTGTCTAGTCATATTGTGTTGAGCAAATGTTGAAGTTATTTTGAGCTTATGGTTTATGTTATTTGAGACATTGATTAAATGAACTTGCATGAATATTCAGCATTTCTCTTCGTTGCACTTTCTGACTTATCCTTTTGCATTTATCAACTTTCTTTTTACATTTCTGTACCATATCTTGTTCTTCCTTTGTCATTCTTACTTTATTATGCTTTTCCAACTCCACATAAAATTACTTTCTAGGGATCTGAGTTTCGTAGAAAGTTCGCCTCATGATAGGGACTTCGAAAACTCATCAATTGATTCCCCGGCAATGTTTGATGAAGAAGACCTTAGATCTGGAGAAGAGGAAGATGTTGTTGAAAATTTTTCAAAATTACTGGAGTACTCAGAGAAGGGATTTAACTTGAATGGCGAAGAAGCAGAGGTGGTCAACATGGGGACAGAGGAAGAGAAAAAGGAATTGAAAGTAGTGGAAAACCCAGAGTTTGAAGAGATGATCACGCTATTCAAAGAGTATATGGATGTTTTTGCTTGGTCTTATCCGGATATGCCTTGGTTAGATCCAGAGATAGCATCGCATAAAATCCCACTATACCCGAATATTGAGGCAAAGAAGCAGAAGTTAAGGAGGATGCATCCTGATATATCCCTGAAGATCAAGAAAGAGGTGACTAAGCAGTTGGAAGCAGGATTTGTGGAAGTGTCAAGGCACCCAGAGTGGGTAGCCAATATTGTGCCAGTGCCTAAGAAGGACAGAAAAGTCAGAATGTGTGTGGACTATAAAGATCTGAATAAGGCCAGCCTGAAGGATGATTTCCCACTCCCTCACATCGATGTTTTGGTTGATAACGCTGCTAAGAATCACAGGTTCTCATTCATGGATGCATACTCAGGATACAATCAAATTCCCATGGATGTCAATGACAAAGAAAAGACCACTTTTATTACTCCTTGTGGAACGTTTTGTTACACAGTGATGCCGTTTGGATTAAGGAATGCTGGAGCTACTTACTAATGCGCTATGGTGGCACTGTTTCATGACATGATGCACAAGGAGATTGAGGTGTACGTGGATGATATAGTGGCCAAGTCTCAAAAAGGAAAAAGTCATGTGGCGGTTCTGCGTAAGTTGTTTGAAAGACTCAGAAAGTACAAGTTGAGGTTGAATCCTGCTAAATGTGTTTTTGGAGCATCTACTGGGAAATTACTTGGATTCATTGTTAGCAGAGAAGGAATAAAGGTGGATCCAGATAAAGCGAAAGCAATACAAGAGATGTCTGCCCCTAAGACAGAGCGTGAAGTGCGAAGTTTTCTCGGGAGACTCAATTACATTGCTAGATTCATTGCTAATTTAACCAGCACCTGTGAGCCTATATTCAAGTTGTTGAAGAAGCACCAACCAGGCAAATGGGATGAAGAATGTCAGGAAGCTTTTGACAAGATAAAGGCTTATTTAATGAATCCTCCTATTTTGGTACCCTCTACAACCGGTATCAAGCTTCTCATAGGCAATTAACTTTCTTACTGCGGTCTTAAAAAACTCGCAGTCTTCAATTGAATGCCCCGGGATATCCAGGAAGAGGCTGGACCCAGTATCGTTAACAACCTAATTCTTAATCATAGTGGAAGAAATGTGGTGAATGCTTTGGAGGTGGAAGGATCATCCATAAGAAAGGTCATGAGTTTGCGTACGCCGATGGCAAGAATATTCGAAGGGTTGAAGAAGGTTGGCTACAGTATCACTGCACCAGCCACCACGATAAAAGAAGAGGAAAAATATGATGAAGAATCAAATTGTGCTTATCATTGTGGGGGAATGGGACATGATATTGAGGATTGTTGGGATTTCAAGGTTCGATTCCAAGGATTGCTCACTTTAGGGGTAATACATGCAAGACAAGGTTTAGCTTCCTCCGAAGAGGTCAATATGGTCGAACGCTTTGTGCTTAAGGTGCCACCTCTCAACCAAGTCTCGACATCAGAGAAAGTAGTGGTAACAATCAAGAAGCCAGTGCCATTTGCTTATATTGATACTCATTCAGTGCCGTGGAATTATGAAACCAAGGTAGAGACAAAAGGAGTCGGGGAAGAGACTTAGAAGGCCCGAATTGCTGAAGTACACAAGGATGAGGAATCTATGACTAATATAGTCAGGATAGGGGGAATTACAAGGAGTGGGCGATGCTATGGCCCAGGAGAGTTAGAAAAGGGGAAAATTATTAAAGAATGGAGTAGAAAGGAAATGTCAAAAGAAAATGAGAGAGAGAAGGAAGGTGAAGAGGAGTTCCTGAAGATAATGAAGCAAAGCGAATATGATGTGATGGAACAATTGAAAAAGACTCCATCCAGAATATCTCTTTTGTCGCTCATCTTGACATCTGAGATGCATCGGAAGGCGTTATTGAGAATTCTGAATGAAGCCTATGTGAAACCCGATGTTACCCCCGAAAATGTTGTTAACATGGTGGACCCTGTGAAACGCATTAACATGATCACATTCATTGATGAAGAGATCATTTCTCAATCTGAGAAGAACTCGCGGGCCTTGCACATAACCCTCAAATGCAAAGGGTACATAGTTGCAAAGGTTTTGATTAACAAGGGTCTGCGTTGAATATCATTCCCAGGTCAACTCTAACCTCATTATCAATAAGCGAGGATGATTTATCGCCTCGAGAAATGGTGGTACAAGCTTTTGATGGAAATAGGAGAGGCATCATGGGAGAGATAGTGTTGCCACTAGAGATTGGTCCAAGCAATTTTCAAGTGCTGTTTCAAGTCATGGATATTGAGCCTGGCTACACTATGCTACTGGGGAGACCATGGATCCATACTGCTGGTGCTGTTCCTTCTATCCTGCATCAAAGTGTTAAATATATTAAGAATGGGTCGGTCATCACCATACATGGAGTGGAAGAAATTATGCTGTCTAAACCAGTTTCAATGCCGTATGTGAAGAGTGCAGAAAAAGAAGAGGAGAATATGTGGCATAGTTTCGAAGTAGTTGAGACCGAATTTAGTAAAGATGAATCTCTCACGCCTAGTGTGAATCAGGTGGTGGCCTGGATCATGACTAGTAGTGGTTACCAGGAAGGAAAGGGTTTGGGCTCAAAGCTGCAAGGTACTCGGTCACTAGTGTCACTCCTAAGAAAGTCGGACAAGTTTAGGATAGGGTACGAAGCATCTCTGGAGGAGCATGACTCTTGAAAAAAAGAATGGCAAGGGAAAAATGAAGCATATTCCCCACCTGAGGGAAACATTCCCAGCATCGACCGAGGTGATTATGCTTGACGAGGTCATTCACCCTCAATACTGCCCCACTATCAATACTTTGCATGAAGAGGGCCCAGAAGAGCACAAGGCAATCCATCCTTTTGCTGATGAGGAGCCGTTGAAGAACTGGCAATCTGAACCAATTATTGATGTGATTGCTTCAAAGTAATTGTCTAGTCATCTTGTGTTAAGCAGATGTTTAAGTTGTCTTGAGCTTAGGGTTTATGTTATTCGAGACATTAATTAAATGAATCTGCATGAATATTCAGCATTTCTCTTCGTTGTACTTTCTAACTTATCCTTTTGCATTTATCAATTTTCTTTTTACATTTCCGTACCATATCTTGTTCTTCCTTTGTCATTCTTACTTTATTCTGCTTTTTCAACTCCACACAAAATTGTTTTCCAGGGATCTCAGTTTCGTAGAAAGTTCGCCTCATGAAAGGGACTTTGAAAACTCATCAATTGATTCCCCTGCAATGTTTGATGAAGAAGACCTTGGATCTGGGGAAGAGGAAGATGTTGTTGAAATTTTTTCAAAATTACTGGAGTACTCAGAGAAGGGATTTAACTTGAATGGCGAAGAAGCAGAGGTGGTCAACATGAGGACAGAGGAAGAGAAAAAAGAATTGAAAGTAGTGGAAAACCCAGAGTTTGAAGAGATGATCACGCTATTCAAAGAGTATATGGATTTTTTGTTTGGTCTTATCGGGATATGCCTGGGTTAGACCCAGAGATAGCATCGCATAAAATTCCACTATACTCGAATATTGAGGCAAAGAAGCAAAAGTTAAGGAGGATGCATCCTGATATGTCCCTGAAGATCAAGGAAGAGGTGACTAAGCAGTTGGAAGCAGGATTTGTGGAAGTGTCAAGACACCCAGAGTGGGTAGCCAATATCGTGCCAGTACCTAAGAAGGATGGAAAAGTCAGAATGTGTGTGGACTATAGAGATCTGAATAAGGCTAGCCCGAAGGATGATTTCCCACTCCCTCACATTGATGTTCTGGTTGATAACACTGCTAAGAATCATAGGTTCTCATTCATGGATGGATACTCAGGGTACAATCAAATTCCCATGGATGTCAATGACAAAGAAAAGACCACTTTCATTACTCCTTGGGGAACGTTTTGTTACACGGTGATGCCGTTTGGATTAAGGAATGCTGGGGCTACTTACTAGCGCACTATGGTGGCACTGTTTCATGACATGATGCACAAGGAGATTGAGGTGTACGTAGATGATATAGTGGCCAAGTCTAAAGAAGGAGAAAGTCATGTGGCAGTTCTGCGTAAGTTATTTGAAAGACTCAAAAAGTACAAGTTGGGGTTGAATCCTGCTAAATGTGTTTTTGGAGCATCTACTGGGAAATTACTCGGATTCATTGTTAGCAAAGAAGGAATAAAGGTGGATCCAGATAAAGCGAAAGCAATACAAGAGATGTCTGCCCCTAAGATGGAGTGTGAAGTGCGAAGTTTTCTCGGGAGACTCAATTACATTACTAGATTCATTGCTAATTTAACCAGCACCTGTGAGCCTATATTCAAGTTGTTGAAGAAGCACCAACCAGGCAAATGGGATGAAGAATGTCAGGAAGCTTTTGATAAGATAAAGGCTTATTTAATGAATCCTCCTATTTTGGTACCCCCTACGCCCGATCGCCCTTTAATTTTGTACTTAACTGTATTATTAACCTCGATGGGGGCAATGATGGGACAACATGATGAATCGGGAAAGAAGGAGCAAGCAATTTACTATCTGAGTAAGAAGTTTAATGATTATGAAGCTCGCTACATGGCTGTTGAGAAGACTTGTTGTGCGCTGGTATGGACCTCAAAACAGCTACGGTAGTACATGCTTTATTACACCACATGGTTGATCTCCCGAATAGACCCTCTGAAGTACATATTTGAAAGTCCCCATGTTTCATTAAGGGTTTCAAAATGGCAAGTGATGCTATCAAAATTCGATATCAAGTACATGACTCAGAAATCCATCAAAGGAAGTGCAATTGCTGATCATTTAGCTGAAAACCCTCTTGAGGGTGGACAATTAGTGACATGTGAGTTCCTTGATGGAGAAATACTAATGGCAGAAGAAGAAGAAGAAGAACCTATTTGGAAGATGTATTTTGATGGAGCGGTTAACATGTATGGTAGTGACATAGGAGCTGTGGTTGTTTCACCAACTGGAAAACAATACCCAATCGCTATCAAGCTGGATTTTGAGTGCACCAATAATGTTGCGGAGTATGAGGCCTGTGCTAATGGTTTACAAGTTGCAATTGACTTGGGGATCAAGTTGTTAAAAGTATTTGGAGACTCAGCACTCATCATTTATCAGGTGAATGGTGAATGGTAAACCAAAGATCCGAAGTTGGTACCTTATCAAAAGTATTTGATCCAGTTGGTTGAAAAGTTTGTGGAGGTGAACTTCTCCCATTTGACCCGAGATAAGAATCAGTTTGCAGATGCCTTGGCCACTTTGGCTATAATGACCAAGTTGGATATTCATAATAATGTCCAACCCATCCAAGTGAAGATGCACAGTGAGCTTGCGTATTGTGCTAATGTGGAAGACGAGCCAGATGGTAAACCTTGGTATTATGATATCAAGCAGTATATTCAATATAGAGAATACCCAACGAGGGCAAGTGAGGTGAATAAGAAGACTATCAGACGGTTAACAATGACTTTTTTCCTGAACGGAGAGGTTCTGTATAAAAGGGGTCATGATGGCACTTTACTTAGATGTGTGGATGCTCGTGAAGCTCGTATAATCATGACTGAGGTTCATGAAGGAATCTGTGGAACCCATGTCAATGGTCATATGATGGCTTGAAAAATTCTAAGGAATGGTTATTATTGGTCCACTATGGAAACAGACTGCATAGATTATGTACGAAAGTGCCAAAAATGCCAGATGTATGCAGATCGAGTCAATACACCTCCTTTCCCTTTACATAATTTGGTATCTCCATGGCCTTTCTCGATGTGGGGAATAGACGTCATCGGACCCATTGATCCCAAAGCTTCCAATGGTCATTGCTTTATCTTGGTGGTGATTGACTATTTCACCAAGTTGGTAGAAGCTTCCTCTTATGCCAACATTACTCAAAAAGTGTTTTTGAGATTCCTCAAAAGGGATATTGTCTACAGATATGGAATTCCAGAAAGGATAATCACAGATAATGGTACCAATTTCAATGGTGCTGAGATTAAAAAGTTCTATGAAAATTTCAAAATCAAGCATCATAATTCAGCTCCCTATAGGCCTCAGATGAACGGTGCAATTGAAACAATAAATAAGAATGTCAAGAAAATTGTTGCTAAGATGGTGGTGAACTACAAAGACTGGCATGAAATGTTACCCTATGCTCTGCATGCATATCGTACCAATATACGATCAAGCATTGGCACAACGCCTTTCTCTTTGGTGTATGGGATGGAGGTTGTCTCTCCAATAGAAATCGAGATCCCTTCTCTAAGGGTTTTGATAGAAGCAGAGTTAGAGGAATCTGAATGGGTGAAGACTCAGTATGAGCAATTGAATATGATAGAAGAGAAGAGATTGACAGCTATTTGTCATGGGCAATTGTATCAAAGCAGAATGGCTAGAGCCTTCAACAAGAAAGTTCGTCCTAGGGAATTCTATTCAGGGGATTTGGTTTTGAAAAAGATTCTCCCTAACCAAGAGGATGTCAGAGGAAAATAGGCTCCGAATTATGAAGGCCCGTATATAGTTAAGTAGACATTTTCAGGAGGAGCGTTAATTTTGCAGAATATGGATGGATAAGAATTGCAAAGGCCAGTGAATACTGATGTTGTCAAGAGATTTTATGCCTAAAAAAAATTAAAAAAAAAGCTCATTAGGTTGAAAACCTGAAAGGGCGGCCTAAGCAAATGTTAGAGCAATTGACAAACAAAAAAGGAAAAAGTTTGTTAGGTTGAAAACCTGAAAAGGCGATCTAAGCAAAAGTTAGGGCAAATGAATAGGCAAAATCTCAAAGAAAGTGGGCCTGAAACTCTTCGAGGGATTCACTAAACTGGGGAAATTTTTTATGTGCGTCCAATCAATTACACAAGGGGGCAAGTCGTTTGCATTAAATAGGCCATACTGTGGCAAAATTTTTGAGGAATTAAAGAGGATTTGTGTTGAAGGAGGTATCAACAGAGACAGCGGTTGAGTTGTCAAGCATTTGCAGTGAATCAAATGAAAGAGGAACAAGGAACCAATACTGGGGTAAATTTTTTATTTTTCTTGTAACCTTTCTTTTGTCTTTCAAGTACATGTCTTGTCAAAAGTTCATGTACGATTACATTATCAAAATAATAAAGGGAGGTTTGTTCATTCAACAAATTTCTGTCCATTCAAGAATGCATATTTACTCATTAATTTATGTCTCAAATAAAATAAACTTAAGGTCAACAATTTGATCTGACAATTTTGCATCAATCCTTCAATGATTAATTTAGATTAAAGGATCTCAATAACTCAGGATACAAGTTGTAATATGTTTCCAAGGAGACCATGGTGGTCATAAAAACGAAAAAAGGAAATGAGAATCTAGGGGATTCCTAGTCGACAAAAGGGTCTGATGAAGAAATGCACATAGACAAAGGGTTTGATTGGTTAAAACTTTCCAGGATCGCTATTGGTTAAGATGACTTCGAATAAATAAATGAAAAATGAAAAAGGGTGCAAGATAAAGAGAAGGGGAAAAATGAAAAAGAGGAACAAAAGGAGAAAAGAAATTTCTATTGAGCGCATCAGCTCCATGCATTTTAATTTTTTGTTAATTCTTTTGAGCGCATCGGCTCCTTGCATGTTATTTTCTGTTAATTCTTTTGAGCGCATCGGCTCCTTGCATGTTAAGTTCTGCTAATTCTGTTGAGCGCATCGGCTCCATGCATTTTAATTTCTGTTGAGCGCATCGGCTCCATGCATTTAATTTCCTGTTGAGCGCATCGGCTCCATGCATTTTAATTTTTTGTTGAGCGCATCGGCTCTATGCATTTAATTTTTTGTTGAGCGCATCGGCTCCATGCACTTTAATTCTGTCAATTCTTTGAGCACTTTAGGTCCATCCTTTAATTTGCTGTTAATTCTTTTGAGCGCATCGGTTCCTTGCATATTAAGTTTTGTTAATTCTTTGAGTGCATCGGCTCTTTACATTTTAAATTCCTATCCATTCTTTGAGCGTGTTGGCTCTTCGCTTTTTATCATCTCCTGCATTGCCGGACAAAATTAATGTTCATGTCTTTACTCGTTTCTTACGATAATAATATGAAAACTGTAGTTATTCTTATTATTTAGTAAGAAACAAGTAAAGAGGAGCAACTGTGAACACCCAATTTTGACCGGACTTAAAAAAAGACAAAAATGAAAATTAAAAAAGAGAAAAAGAGAAGCAAAATTTTTTTTTTTTGTGGTCCACTTTTCTAGCTTTTTTTTTAGCCCAAACATAAGCCCACTTTAGCTTTTTATTTAAAAAAAAAAGCAAAAAGCAAGAAAACAAAAAAAAAACAAAAGAAAAGAAGAAAAGAGAAGAAATAATTAAAAAATGAAAATGAAGGTATCTGGCCGTTGCATTTCTCTTGCACTCTCCATTTGTTTTATTCCATTCTTGATATGAATCTATTTTTACTTTTCTTTGTTTTGCTTCTTTTGGCCATGTACACACAGCACCCACTGTGCACTGTTGCACTTCACTCACCTTCACATCACTATACACACACACTCACATCACTCTGCAGCAAAATCTCTTTTCACTACACTGCAACACGCAACACTGCACCACTCACTTTTCACTTCCAGGCACGTTGTTGCACAGAGGAGATTGGGGGGGCTTTGCTTTTTGAGGACTCAGATAGATTAGAGCGGGACGGTTAAAAAGGGGGGAGCAAGGGAGAAAAAAGGAAGGATTTTTCAGAAGCAACTTGGACTCCCATACACAACTTCACTATTCATCATCTTCTTCACCCACCATCTTCATCTTCCTCACCAAGCCATAACCATCCTCATCACCTCCACCCACCATCACCTTCACCATCCTCACCCACCACCTTCAACCACCATCAACCTCACACCACACCACAAGCTACTATCCGCTTAACCCATACCCACCAATCATCTTCACCTCCACTCCATAACCTCCACACTCACCCGCACCAACCGTACGTCGCATAGCCATGATTCGTCTTTGACCTGCCATCCACGCTGCTCCAGCCGTACTGCACCGCATGCTTCAAGTCTATATCTGAGCCCAGTGAACCAGATCGCTGTCTGACGAGCGCCGAACTCAGTCAAAATTATAACCAAAGTTATTACCTAAGCTTGTAGCACAGTGACAACACAGGATCATCTCCTCAAGGATCGTAAATGCAATTTAATCAAATCAAGTGAAAGTTAGCAAAAAGGGGGGTTTGACAGTTTAAGATCGCACTTAACAAAATTAAAGGAAGAAATAACAATTAAAGAGCAGTCAATTTAGAAACCTATCCAAGATTGGGTGGATTCAATCATAGACCCTTCATAAAACACTTGAAGCGCAATTGAATTATTAATTTGGATCTAACCGAGATCTCTGCATCAAATCCAAAATTCATACTAGACGATCGTCTAGAATTCAATTAACAAGTGATAAACACAAATCCGCAATCGCACCATTCATGAAGATCAATGTTAATTTCAAGAACCAAATTCAATTAACTTAGGCACAAATCAGTAACCTAACCTCTTCAATTCTGTGATTAATTTAGATCAATCAGTTCTAAGTTTCATCACAAATCTCAATCTTCATTTATGTGATTAGTTTAGATCAATTAGTTCTAAGTTTCATCACAAATCTCAATCTTAAACCAAGATCAAATCAGATCAACATAAATAGAATCACCATTCATGCATTCAAGATCAAGAAGAAGAAGAAAGAAGAAGAAAAGAAGAATTCAATTACAAATCAAATACAATGCATAACCAAGGTCTCAAGAATCCAAACCACAATCTCTTCAAGAGTTCTAAATTGACCCAAAGTAGCTTAGCCCTCCATTACCATGAAGGGAAGCATCAAAATATACAAAACTATGAGAAACTATGAAGAGGCAAGAAGAAACTTAGAGAGAAATGAAGGAGAATTACATGTTGTTCATGATAAATGGTGGACACTGTTCGGATTCTACTGACAGAACCCGTATTCTGACTTCCATGTAAACTTAGGTCCCTTAGACATCTGAATCGGACTTCGAGCTCTCATCAAAGTTGTAGAGCTTCCTCTTAGCTTTCCTACAAGGTAAAATTCATGTTCATCAGATATTATGAACTCAAGTTATGGCCAAAATACGTAAAAAAGTGTCAAATCTCAATAATGCTGAAAATATTCAATTAGGACCAATTTGAGCTCAAACTCACAAAATCATACCAAACTCAATCAATTAAGAATATGGAGAGTGTAAATGACTAAACATAAGGGTTTTTAATGGATAAAATATGTGATTATCAAATTCCCCACACTTAGCTTTTTGCACTCCCAGGGCAAGACTCAAGACCAAAACAAGGACATAAGAGATTAACAAAAATTTAAATTCCAACGACATTCAAGAACCCAAAATTTTACAATCAAGAAGAACAACCAAAGGTTCAAGGGATCAAAACATTCATGAGTTAACATTTCTCCACATCTCAAACCAACAAGCAAGGTATCTTCAACATGAATCGAGAATGATAGATCTTCACAAGATCCCTCTCAATCTCTCAAGTGTTTAAAAGGTAGGTATTTCACTCAATTCAACCCATGAAAATTGCACTACCATAAGCTTGCTTATATTCTATTTCTCCACTACTCAAAACACATGCACACACAAATCATGAGGACTTTATTCAAGGTTGTAGTGAGGTCAAGGTAACAGGAGAGGATAAAATGGATATGAGAAGATAAATACCAAAGAGAATAAAAGCAAATGAGAGCTGAGTTCAAATAACAAGCATAAAAGTTCATCCCAACTCTAGTGTATATCCCTTTACATATTCATTTCTCAATCCTTTTCTCTTTTTTTTAAAACACTTGGTTTTTTTTTTTTTTTTTTTTTTTTTTTATATATGAACATAACTATATACATATTAGGAACTCACCTTTTTGGGCACTCTTTTCTTTTTTAACAACCATTTTGTACACACATCCCCACACTTGTTCAAAAACTCATCCATTAACCAAGCTAATGTTCTTTTATTCCCTAAGGTAATGTAAGAACACGATTTCTCATTTAAGGCACATAATGAGCTAGAAACAAGGAATGGTCAAATAAGCTCAAAGGGGTTAAGCAAAGGAAAATATACAAGGTTGGCAGGAATCGAGAAATTTTCAAGAAGTCAAAAGAGTGCTTGATATCATATTGAAAACAAGGTTGGCTATTTGGTTAAACTAGCTAATTAAGAAAGAGGGCCTCAATCATGTTCATGCATGCAAGTGAAATGTAGCTTCAAAAAGAATCAAAGCAAGTTCTAGAGTGGTCATTAACATGAGTGAAAATCACATAAGAAAGAAGAGAATGGCATAAATGTTGAATCCATCCATTAGGCTCAAAATCTCACAAGGTATGCATCCATCAAACTCAATTCATTAGTTCAATCATCCATCACCAAGCATATCAGTTCAAGAAGGGAGAAAAGTTACTCTTTCATGCAATGAACCCCCTTTTTTTATTTTTTTTAACAAAAAAAAGAAATATGCTAAAATCTCTCCCCCACACTTAATATAAACATTGTCCTCAATGTGAAAGTGATAAATAAAACGAAAGGAAAAGAGCAACACAACCTGATGAGGGGCGAGATAATGGCAAGCAGAAAAGATGCGTAAGAATCAAAGTTGTAACAGAACCTGAAAACTCACAAAACAAATGAGTAAAATGTAAAACCAAAATAACATGACTGGAATAATATAAAATTAAATAGGAAATGCGGGTCTTTTAGAGTCAGATTCCCAAGACTGTAACACTTATGTTTGTCTCTGAAGAGAATCCACAAATAAGAAGTTCATGATATACAAGTTCACAACCATGCATCTCAAGAGTCAATAAACTGGCATTTACAGACTCCTTACTCTGCCATTGGTAATGAAGTATATGTGCATCTTCTCGGTTTGCGAAAACCATTCCCAAAGATCTTGAAAACAAATCTGGTTGGGTTGCCTCCCAAAAAGCGCTTGTTTAACGTCGTTAGCTCGACGTTGGGACACTTCTTAGTGATCTTTATAATGTGGATGGTAAAAGCCCATCACTTTCACTTCCACATTTTTCGACATGAGATGGTGTCCATTGGTCTTATTAAGTGAAGTTGGTGAAAAGACTCCACCAGGATCCCATTGGTTGAAACGTGATGACCAAGTTATGGTTGACACAACATGATAGCTTTCACTAGGGTCCCATTGGTTGAAGTGTAATGACCAAGTTAAGCTTGAAGCATGAGGGCTCCCATTGGGGTCCCATTGGTCTTTCTTAATTTCCTTGACTTCACCAATGGCATGCAACACGTGTAATTTGGTAATTCTGCTTTCATTGATTATATTGGACCATGACCCAAAAACAAAATCCACTTCAGTAGTTACTAGCATCTGCTGACTTTCCTCTTTCTTTGAAAATTCCTCAATGGCCTTCAACTCCACCTCCCTATATGTTTCAGATTCTGCAACTACATTGTTGATAGATCCTTCTATATCATTAGATCTTGCGTAAACAGAATCATTAGTTTTCAAATATGCAGAAATTTCAGCACACACAACACATTTTATATCACCATCATGATCAGCACATGAGTTGCAATTGATAGAATCATCAAAACCAATTAAATCAAGAAATTCAGCACATAACTCATCATGAATTTTCTCAACTAAATCTGCAGGTAAATCAATATGACAATTAGAATGCAGGGAGTTGGGAATTGTTTAGGAAGTGAGTTGGTCTGACTCTTGACTTCTCAGTTCATTAATAGTGGTTGTTATCTGCTCAATTTGGGTTGTTAAATCCTGAATAGTGGCAGTGAAATTCTGTTGGAACTCAATTTGGGTTTTCATCAAGTCCTCCCATGAAGGCTCAAGTTTTGCGGTTGATGGACTTGTTATCTCATTTGAATGGTCTGCTCATATTGAAATGATTGTTGTTGTAGTGATGCCGTATTGCCATATCCCAGATCCGGATAGTATTCCCGCTAGGGTTGTATGTGTTGAAGAAGGGGTCATAACTCATTCTTCTAGCTGCTTTGAACTGTGGTTCATCGGAAAATAACCAGTGCTTGCAACAAATTGATCTGGAAAAACAGAACTACCATACTTGAAGTGTAGGGCATGCATATGTGGGGTGAGATGAACAAAAACAAATGTTACACACAAGTGTCGCTTCTGCGCATGTGTAATTATTGTCTCACTACTATATGTCTTACCAAAGAAGTCAACTCCTCAAGTTTTGACTCCATTATGCATGGTCCATTGTTAGAAAAGTTAATAAAAAGCAAAGGTTAGTAAAAACACTTAAAATGAAAAGATTACACTTACTAATCCCCAAGAACGGCGCCAAAATTTTGACGAGTAGAACTCAATCAAAATTATAACCAAAGTTATTACCTTAGCTTGTAGCACAGTGACAACACCGGATCGTCTCCTCAAGGATCGTAAATGCAATTTAATCAAATCAAGTGAAAGTTAGCAAAAAGGGGGGTTTGACAGTTTAAGATCGCACTTAACAAAATTAAAGGAAGAAATAACAATTAAAGAGCAGTCAATTTAGAAACCTATCCAAGATTGGGTGGATTCAATCATAGACCCTTCATAAAACACTTGAAGCGCAATTGAATTATTAATTTGGATCTAACTAAGATCTCTGCATCAAATCCAAAATTCATACTAGACGATCGTCTAGAATTTAATTAACAAGTGATAAACACAAATCCGTAATCGCACCATTCATGAAGATCAATGTTAATTTCAAGTACCGAATTCAATTAACTTAGGCACAAATCAGTAACCTAACCTCTTCAATTCTGTGATTAATTTAGATCAATCAGTTCTAAGTTTCATCACAAATCCCAATCTTCATTTATGTCATTAGTTTAGATCAATTAGTTCTAAGTTTAATCACAAATCTCAATCTTAAACCAAGATCAAATCAGATCAACATAAATAGAATCACCATTCATGCATTCAAGATCAAGAAGAAGAAGAAAGAAGAAGAAAAGAGGAATTCAATTACAAATCAAATACAATGCATAACCAAGGTCTCAAGAATCCAAACCACAATCTCTTCAAGAGTTCTAAATTGACCCAAAGTAGCTTAGCCCTCCATTACCATGAAGGGAAGCATCAAAATATACAAAACTATGAGAAACTATGAAGAAGCAAGAAGAAACTTAGAGAGAAATGAAGGAGAATTACATGTTGTTCATGATAAATGGTGCCTTTTATAGAAGTCTAAGGTAACAAAATGACAAAGGGAAGTGTTCATGATAAATGGTGCCTTTTATAGAAGTCTAAGGTAACAAAATGACAAAGGGAAGTGGGTGGATGAGTGGATGAGTGAGTGGAGTGTTTGAGTGGATGGATTAGTGGGTTGGTTTAGTGGATTGGTTTAGTGGATGAGTGAGTGGAATGGTTGAGTGGTTGAATTAGTGAAAAATGCCAAAGGACTTTTGGTGAGTGGGAAATTATGGACATGAATGGGTGAGTGGATGGATTAGTGGATGAGTGGGTGGAGTGGTTAAGTGGTTGGATTAGTGTATGAGTGGATGAGTGGGTGAGTTAGTGGATGAGTGGATGAGTGGATTAGTGGATGGATGAGTGGGTGGTTGAGGACGAAAATTTCGTGTCTGACTTGGAAGCCAAAAACGACCCACTATACTTCAGAACCACGAAAAGTGTTCTTCATGAAAGTTGTAGATCCTTGTCTTGGATATAAAATGGATAGCTGGTTCGTCCAATTTGGCTTCCTTAACCCAAGATATGTCCCAAATACCGTAGGTTACTCAAACCCAACTTCAGCACCTCTGTTCCGACTTGCAAGCTCAAAATGACCTACTAGACTTCTTTTTCTCAAAATGTGTTCTTCATGAAAGTTGTTTATTTGGATCTTGACTATCCACTGTACAAATTTCAGCCCATCTCCATAATTACATCTTGAGATATGATTTTATGAGTGCACACTGTTCGGATTCTACTGACGGAACCCATATTCTAACTTCCATGTAAACTTAGGTCCCTTAGACATCTGAATCGGACTTCGAGCTCTCATAAAAGTTGTAGAGCTTCCTCTTAGCTTTCCTACAAGGTAAAATTCATGTTCATCAGATATTAGGAACTCAAGTTATGGCCAAAATACAGAAACAGTGTCAAATCTCAATAATGCTGAAAATATTCAATTAGGACCAATTTGAGCTCAAACTCACAAAATCATACCAAACTCAATCAATTAAGAATATGGAGAGTGTAAATGACTAAATATAAGGGTTTTTTAATGAATAAAATATGTGATTATCAAATTCCCCCACACTTAGCTTTTTGCACTCCTGGGCAAGACTCAAGACCAAAACAAGGACATAAGAGATTAACAAAAATTTAAATTCCAACGACATTCAAGAACCCAAAATTTTACAATCAAGAAGAACAACCAAAGGTTCAAGGGATCAAAACATTCATGAGTTAACATTTCTCCACATCTCAAACCAACAAGCAAGGTATCTTCAACATGAATCGAGAATGATAGATCTTCACAAGATCCCTCTCAATCTCTCAAGTGTTTAAAAGGTAGGTATTTCACTCAATTCAACCCATGAAAATTGCACTACCATAAGCTTGCTTATATTCTATTTCTCCACTACTCAAAACACATGCACACACAAATCATGAGGACTTTATTCAAGGTTGTAGTGAGGTCAAGGTAACAAGAGAGGATAAAATGGATATGAGAAGATAAATACCAAAGAGAATAAAAGCAAATGAGAGCTGAGTTCAAATAACAAGCATAAAAGTTCATCCCAACTCTAGTGTATATCCCTTTACATATTCATTTCTCAATCCTTTTCTTTTTTTTTTTTAAAACACTTGGTTTTTTTTTCTTTTTTTTTTTTTTTTTTTTATATATGAACATAACTATATACATATTAGGAACTCATCTTTTTGGGCACTCTTTTCTTTTTCAACAACCATTTTGTACACACACCCCCACACTTGTTCAAAAACTCATCCATTAACCAAGCTAATGTTCTTTTATTCCCTAAGGTAATGTAAGAACACGATTTCTCATTTAAGGCACATAATGAGCTAGAAACAAGGAATGGTCAAATAAGCTCAAAGGGGTTAAGCAAAGGAAAATATACAAGGTTGGCAGGAATCATAGAATTTTCAAGAAGTCAAAAGAGTGCTTGATATCATATTGAAAACAAGGTTGGCTATTTGGTTAAACTAGCTAATTAAGAAAGAGGGCCTCAATCATGTTCATGCATGCAAGTGAAATGTAGCTTCAAAAAGAATCAAAGCAAGTTCTAGAGTGGTCATTAACATGAGTGAAAATCACATAAGAAAGAAGAGAATGACATAAATGTTGAATCCATCCATTAGGCTCAAAATCTCACAAGGTATGCATCCATCAAACTCAATTCATTAGTTCAATCATCCATCACCAAGCATATCAGTTCAAGAAGGGAGAAAAGTTACTCTTTCATGCAATGAACCCTCTTTTTTTTATTTTTTTTAACAAAAAAAAGAAACATGCTAAAATCTCTCCCCCACACTTAATATAAACATTGTCCTCAATGTGAAAGTGATAAATAAAACGAAAAGAAAAGAGCAACACAACCTGATGAGGGGCGAGATAATGGCAAGCAGAAAAGATGCGTAAGAATCAAAGCTGTAACAGAACCTGAAAACTCACAAAACAAATGAGTAAAATGTAAAACCAAAATAACATGACTGGAATAATATAAAATTAAATAGGAAATGCGGGTCTTTTAGAGTCAGATTCCCAAGACTGTAACACTTATGTTTGTCTCTGAAGAGAATCCACAAATAAGAAGTTCATGATATACAAGTTCACAACCATGCATCTCAAGAGTCAATAAACTGGCATTTACAGACTCCTTACTCTGCCATTGGTAATGAAGTATATGTGCATCTTCTCGGTTTGCGGAAACCATTCCCAAAGATCTTGAAAACAAATCTGGTTGGGTTGCCTCCCAAAAAGCGCTTGTTTAACGTTGTTAGCTCGACGTTGGGACACTTCTTAGTGATCTTTATAATGTGGATGGTAAAAGCCCATCACTTTCACTTCCACATTTTTCGACTTGAGATGGTGTCCATTGGTCTTATTAAGTGAGGTTGGTGAAAAGACTCCACCAGGATCCCATTGGTTGAAACGTGATGATCAAGTTATGGTTGACACAACATGATAGCTTTCACTAGGTTCCCATTGGTTGAAGTGTAATGACCAAGTTAAGCTTGAAGCATGAGGGCTCCCATTGGGGTCCCATTGGTCTTTCTTAATTTCCTTGACTTCACCAATGGCATGCAACACGTGTAATTTGGCAATTCCGCTTTCATTGATTATATTGGACCATGACCCAAAAACAAAATCCACTTCAGTAGTTACTAGCATCCGTGACTTTCCTCTTTCTTTGAAAATTCCTCAATGGCCTTCAACTCCACCTCCCTATATGTTTCAGATTCTGCAACTACATTGTTGATAGATCCTTTTATATCATTAGATCCTGCGTAAACAGAATCATTAGTTTTCAAATATGCAGAAATTTCAGCACACACAACACATTTTATATCACCATCATGATCAGCACATGAGTTGCAATTGATAGAATCATCAAAACCAATTAAATCAAGAAATTCAGCACATAACTCATCATGAATTTTCTCAACTAAATCTGCAGGTAAATCAATATGACAATTAGAATGCAGGGAGTTGGGAATTGTTTAGGAAGTGAGTTGGTCTGACTCTTGACTTCTCAGTTCATTAATAGTGGTTGTCATCTGCTCAATTTGGGTTGTTAAATCCTGCATAGTAGCAGTGAAATTCTGCTGGAACTCAATTTGGGTTTTCATCAAGTCCTCCCATGAAGGCTCAAGTTTTGTGGTTGATGGACTTGTTATCTGCTGGAATGGCTGCTCATATTGAAATGATTGTTGCTGTAGTGATGCCGTATTGCCATATCCCAGATCCGGATAGTATTCCCAACTAGGATTGTATGTGTTGAAGAAGGGGTTATAACTCTGTTACTGCTGCTGGAACTGTGGTTCATCAGGAAAATAACCAGCTGCTGCAACAAATTGATCTGAAAAAACAGAACTACCATACTGAAGTGTAGGGCATGCATATATGGGGTGAGATGAACAAAAACAAATGTTACACACAAGTGTAGCTTCCTGCACAGGTAATTGTTGTCTCACTACTATATGTCTTACCAAAGAAGTCAACTCCTCAAGTTTTGACTCCATTATGCATGGTCCATTGTTAGAAAAGTTAATAAAAAGCAAAGGTTAGTAAAAACACTTAAAATGAAAAGATTACACTTACTAATCCCCAAAATCTAGCAACACAGCCAAAATTTTGACGAAAATGCGTCGAACTCACCAAAATTATAACCAAAGTTATTACCTAAGCTTGTAGCACAGTGACAACACCGGATCGTCTCTCAAGGATCGTAAATGCAATTTAATCAAATCAAGTGAAAGTTAGCAAAAAGGGGGGTTTGACAGTTTAAGATCGCATTTAACAAAATTAAAGGAAGAAATAACAATTAAATAGCAGTCAATTTAGAAACCTATCTAAGATTGGGTGGATTCAATCATAGACCCTTCATAAAACACTTGAAGCGCAATTGAATTATTAATTTGGATCTAACCGAGATCTCTGCATCAAATCCAAAATTCATACTAGACGATCGTCTAGAATTCAATTAACAAGTGATAAACACAAATCCGCAATCGCACCATTCATGAAGATCAATGTTAATTTCAAGTACCGAATTCAATTAACTTAGGCACAAATCAGTAACTTAACCTTTTCAATTCTGTGATTAATTTAGATCAATCAGTTCTAAGTTTCATCACAAATCTCAATCTTCATTTATGTCATTAGTTTAGATCAATTAGTTCTAAGTTTCATCACAAATCTCAATCTTAAACCAAGATCAAATCAGATCAACATAAATAGAATCACCATTCATGCATTCAAGATCAAGAAGAAGAAGAAAAGAGGAATTCAATTACAAATCAAATACAATGCATAACCAAGGTCTCAAGAATCCAAACCACAATCTCTTCAAGAGTTCTAAATTGACCCAAAGTAGCTTAGCCCTCCATTACCATGAAGGGAAGCATCAAAATATACAAAACTATGAGAAACTATGAAGAAGCAAGAAGAAACTTAGAGAGAAATGAAGGAGAATTACATGTTGTTCATGATAAATGGTGCCTTTTATAGAAGTCTAAGGTAACAAAATGACAAAGGGAAGTGGGTGGATGAGTGGATGAGTGAGTAGAGTGTTTGAGTGGATGGATTAGTGGGTTGGTTTAGTGGATTGGTTTAGTGGATGAGTGAGTGGAATGGTTGAGTGGTTGAATTAGTGAAAAATGCCAAAGGACTTTTGGTGAGTGGGAAATTATGGACATGAATGGGTGAGTGGATGGATTAGTGGATGAGTGGGTGAAGTGGTTAAGTGGTTGGATTAGTGTATGAGTGGATGAGTGGGTGAGTTAGTGGATGAGTGGATGAGTGGATTAGTGGATGGATGAGTGGGTGGTTGAGGACGAAAATTTCGTGTCTGACTTGGAAGCCAAAAACGACCCACTATACTTCAGAACCACGAAAAGTGTTCTTCATGAAAGTTGTAGATCCTTGTCTTGGATATAAAATGGATAGCTGGTTCGTCCAATTTGGCTTCCTTAAGCCCAAGATATGTCCTAAATACCGTAGGTTGCTCAAACCCAACTTCAGCACCTCTGTTCCGACTTGCAAGCTCAAAATGACCTACTAGACTTCTTTTTCTCAAAATGTGTTCTTCATGAAAGTTGTTTATTTGGATCTTGACTATACACTGTACAAATTTCAGCCCATATCCATTATTACATCTTGAGATATGATTTTATGAGTGCACACTGTTCGGATTCTACTGACAGAACCCGTATTCTGACTTCCATGTAAACTTAGGTCCCTTAGACATCTGAATCGGACTTCGAGCTCTTCATCAAAGTTGTATAGCTTCCTCTTAGCTTTCCTACAAGGTAAAATTCATGTTCATCAGATATTAGGAACTCAAGTTATGGCCAAAATACAGAAATAGTGTCAAATCTCAATAATGCTGAAAATATTCAATTAGGACCAATTTAGCTCAAACTCACAAAATCATACCAAACTCAATCAATTAAGAATATGGAGAGTGTAAATGACTAAACATAAGGGTTTTTTAATGAATAAAATATGTGATTATCACTGTCCGAACTGGAGTAGAACCCAGTGGTACCGCCAGCCGTATCCGCGCCAGAGACCACCAAGACCTGCGAGCTTTGTCCTCCCCGCGTAGCACCACGCTCCGCCGCTGCCCAAGCCTGACGGATCTGCGAGACCAACGCCTGCGAGCGAGCATAAGCCAACCGCTAACCAGCCACCTCGCCATCCGCCACTCGAAGCCCAGCCTCGCACCGGAACTCCAACAACCCAACCGTTCCGTCGACGTGCTCCACGTTTTGCCAACTGGACCTGCCCCTCCGCGAGCCGCACCAGAAACCGAGCACATGTCCTCCATCGGATACATGGCCGTTAGAACTATGACCCAGTCATCGTGCGGCCACCGTCGCAGCGAGCCCAGTCACCTCGCTGGCACTGCTCCACCCAGACTGCCTAGATATGTTGCCAAGCCGCGCCGTGGCCTCCCCGGGACCAGTCGCGCCACCCACGACGTGAGCTACCACTGGCAGCACCGCTACTCCCTCGTTTTGCCTGGTTTGAGCCTCACCTTCATTCTTCTCTCCTTAGTTTGGTCACCATATAGCTTTTCATGCTTCTGAAGCTTCTCTCTTACATGCTTTTTAGCTTGTGTTCTAAAGTTTCTTTAATTTGTATTTAAAAAAATAAAAAATAGAATAATAAAAAATAAAGAAAAGAAGGCTTATGGGTTGCAGCATGCATGAAACCCATATTACGTGGGTTGGTCCTTTTAATAGTAAAGATCGTATAATAATAATGAAAGGAAAATGTGGTTGGTGTAGTGATAAGTTCTAAAAAAGAAATGATAAAATAAGAAAAGCGAATATATATATATATAAGAAATATAAAAAAATGAAAAGATGAAAAAAATAAAAAATTTAATCAATGCAATGTCCGATGATGATGATTGAATAGCAGATACTATCTTCAATGTCGTTTGGATCATAGGGGTTTATTGAGTAGCCTTGTGTTACCTTAAACCCTGTGTAAGGATGTTTCTTTCCAAAAATATTTTTTTTTTCTTAATTAAAATCGATCAATTCACACTTATTTTTTACAGAACTACGTGACTTTGAGTTCCTCATGCACCTGAGGGTACGTAGGAGCAGAATTTTTATTCTGTCAAGCCAAAATTTATTTTTCACAACTAGGTTATTTCTTTTCTCTTTTTTTTTAAAAAAAGTAAAAATTAAAATAATTGCAAAATCTTTTTAATAGGGGTAAAATAAATAAATTTGAGATTATTAAGTTTTTGCACAACTGACTTAAGGTACCGTCTCAGGACAGGTGTAATGGGGGTGCAGTGGCGTTAAGTTTCCACCCTTCCCTATCCATAACCGACTCCCGAATCCGATTTGGTTCTAAAGACCATTTTCTAAAAAAGTTTTCTAATTTTTCCTAGATTTAAATAAAATAGGTGGCGACTCCATTTTCATATTTAATTTTTTTTAAAATCACATGAGTTTACTATTTCGTCGCGATCCTGGTCGCGACAGTAAAGATTAGTCTTTAAGACTAAACGATGCACTTTGGGCTTACCGTACTGCTTTCAAAACATCTTTGGGCATGTCACCTTATTGTTTAGTTTATGGAAAACCTTGTCACTTGCCTGTAGAATTGGAACATAAAGCATTTTAGGCCATTAAAGCTTTCAATCTAAATCTTGATGATGCTTGTAGGATACGCAAATTGCATTTAAATGAACTTGTGGAATTGAGAAATGATGCATATGAGAACTCAAAGATTTATAAACCAGAACAAAAGCTTTTCATTACAAGACAATTTTGAGAAAATCTTTTAAAATTGGTCAAAAAGTTCTGCTTTATAATTCTCGCCTGCACCTATTCCCTGGAAAATTGAGATCTAGGTGGAATGGTCCTTTTGTTGTCAAACATGTGTATCCTCATGGGGCTGTAGATATTGAGAATCCTAGGAATGGTAATATGCTTAAAGTCAATGGACAAAGGCTCAAACCATTTCTGGAAAACTAAGTTGATGAGGTAGAATTCATCTCTCTTTTTTATCCTTGTTATGAATAGAATTTATTCTAATTTTTGTTGTCTTGTTTTTGCAGTTATTTGTGTTGCCGATTAAGTAGTGGATAATGGTACTCCGTGACTCTCAAGTCAGTTTGTTTTTCAGTTTCCCAAAATAACTGAATCCTTCTTCTCCTTTAAAATGGATGTCATTCTTTCAAACCTGAGAAAATATTTTCCTTCCCTCCCTCAAAATGCTCTGAAAAAAATCTACAAAGTTAGATGTGAAAGATTGAGACTGTTAATGCACAAGGGTATACCATAAGATGTACGCTGGATAATTGAAGCAAAGGTCCAACTAGCAGGTGAGTCTTCAATTTCATTTGACCCATACATGCCAAGTCTTGGAAGAAGTTCGTATTCTAAAAGGAGAAAAGCAAAAAGGTTACAAGTCTGTCACAAATGTGGACGATGGAATTGTAACAAGCGATGTCGTTCTTTGGGGATGGTTTCCGCAAACAAAGAAGATAAAATTTTCTTCATTAAGAATGGATTGAGAATGAGTCATTAGATGATATCTTATTGACTCTTGAGGTGCATTCTTGTGGATTGGTGCATCGTGAACTTCTTAATTTGTGGAATCTCTTCAAGGATGAAGAAAAACGCTACAGTCTTGGGAATCTGACTCTAAAAGACCCTGTTTGCCAATTTATAAGAAAATTAGATGGGAAGCTTATCCTCGACTCATAGAAGACGTTTAAGTCGTTGCTGGACGTTAAACTAGAGGCAAATGTGAGCCATATCCACAACAATCTGTACATATTATCTTCTTCTTCTTCTTCTTCATGTTTTCTTTAAAAACAAAAAAGAAAAAAAATTGTTTGAACAAGGGCAATCTGGAAGGAGTACCATGGCTTTAATTAGTTGTGGAGCCCCAGCCTTTGGCTGACCCGTCATTGACTCGGGTGGACCTTTGCACGCTGGTCCTTAAAAAAAGTTCGTGTACCATGCTCTGTAGAGAGCCGCACTCCATAACCCAATGTTTACCATCTAGGCACTGTGGAGTTGATGGATAGGCAGAAGCATCCCACTCTGGTTATTAGTGAGAAGTAACCCACGGCTGCCAAAGCATATGAGGCATCTGAGCTTAATCCTCTCTTTTATTAGAAGGGGCTCTCAGCGCCCTGGGATGGGACGTTCTGGATCTTGAACATTATGGGTTCCAGATTTTATCATCTTTGTTGATGTTACGAGCCCAAGTGTGAGCTATCCAGGTTCCAGACCCAGGATGGAAACCCACGATGGTTTCTTCTTTCTCTTTTCTTCGAATAAACGGACGTAAGTGTCTACTGCACTGGTGACACGCAGTATAAAGATATGTCACTACTGCACTCATGACACGCAGTATAAAGATACGCCATGAAAGCTGTACATAAAGGTATATCATTATTTGCTATTATATTTCTTTTATCTTTGTATGATTTTGTTGTATTTTAATTTTGGACAGACGATCCTTTGAGTAGGGTCCTTCAGGGATTTCTAGACTTTTTTACCCTGATGGTTTTCTTGAAGTAAAAAAAAACAAAACAAAAAAACAAAAAAAAAATTATGTGTTTCTTAATTCCAAACTTTTCTGACAATAACCAACCTACCCTTATAGGTGCTATTATTATCCCTTCCATTTTTTTTCCTATTTAAATACTCCATTTTCTCTATTTTCTTTCAACTCAGAATCATTCAAGGGGAAGGTTGTAATGCCCCAATTTTTAGAAAATATTCTGAATGTACTGTTTTCTGTTTTTCATGCTTTTGTATGAATGACCGTTGTGTCCCTATTTTTCTGTTCTCGATTTATGTATGAAAACAATTACGATAATACTTGGCTCAAATTTTATTTGATCGTTTTACGTAATTTGTTTCGAGACAAGAAAAATAAAAATTTTTCTCGAAGCTATCTTGTATTAATTTTTCTCGAAAGATATACAAATAAATAATACTTCTTGGATATTTTATTTGAACGTTTTGGATGATTACCTACGTTGTGGGAAAAAATGGGAAAATGACCGTTACATCCCGAACGTCTTCGCTTTTACTGTTTTTTGTTTTTAATTGTTTTCTTCTTGATTTAATGCCCGAAAATACCGTCTGTGATTTTTTATGGACTTTTTGTGTGATTTGCTCCGAGACAGAAAATAATATTTTTCCTGGCCGGGAAATCTTATTTTATTATTTAGAATTGGGGGATCTTACTTAACCCGATTCTGAATGAGACTAAAAATAATCTTTTAATTTTTAGGATTTAATCACAAATAAAATAATTTTATATTATTATAATATTATTTTATTAGTCAAGATATAGTTTAGTGACAAGTGGACCCGAAATATTTTGCGGGACCCACAATTAGCCGAACGGTTAGATCGGTAGCTTAATTAATCACCGTAAGCTGTAGAACTTTCCAGAACAGGCTGACTCAGCTAGCTGACTCAGCAGAGCATTTAATACGCTGTGTGACTCAGCATGTGAGTCACC
Source organism: Ormosia emarginata (assembly GCA_029884605.1). NCBI lineage: Eukaryota > Viridiplantae > Streptophyta > Magnoliopsida > Fabales > Fabaceae > Ormosia > Ormosia emarginata. The sequence continues at coordinate 18,826,585 of JAQQTP010000068.1, read as the reverse complement.
GGGAACCAACCAATGGGAATCAAGCTTGCTCACCAAGGCTTGATCTTGGCCTTTGATTCATCCAATGGCTTGGATGAAGCCAAGCAAGGTGCCCACCTTGCACCTCACTTAGTGCTACGGCCAAGAGGCCTTAGGAGACCAAAAATCACCTTCCATCTTCATCACTTTTCTCTCTTCTCTCTCATCAAAACCCTAGCCACCATTGTTGTCCATTTTCCTTCTTCCATTCGGCCAAGCTAGTTTCTAACACTCCAACCATCCAAAAATTTTTCTAACCAAGTTTCCTTAACCTAAACACCATTCTAAGAACCTTTGTAGTTGGGAGTTTCTTCAAATTCTTCCATTTAGGGCTTGGAAACCAACTTTGAAAGTTTTACCTAGAAGGTGAAATTTCATGCTTTTCTTTTCTCTCTTCTTTTTCAAAGTTCTAAGCCATGATTTTTCCATGGTTTAGCTTCTTTTTCATGGTTAGTAACATGTAGATTTTGTTTGAGATTTCTAGGTGTTTTTGGTGGTGAAAATCGTGACCTAGGAGGTGTGAAAGCAAGCCTTTTTGTCTTCATTTAAGGTAAGAGGAAGACAATTCTTATCATCCCTTGATGGTGGTAAGAAGATGGATTGTTTGTAGAATCCATAAGGATTCGGTTGTGGTGTGTTTATTGATGTGTATTTGTTAATTTTTGTGGTTGCTAGTAGCTTAAGTGTTATGTGTTAGTAGCTTTCTTATTTGGTGATTGTAATAATTTTGCATGTCTATTAGCTTTTGATTGTATGTCTATAAGCTTTAAATTAGGTTTTATGTGTTAGAAATATTTTGCATGTATTAGAAATATTTTGCATGTGTTAGAGATATAAATGCATGTGTTAGAATTGTATGATAAGATTTAGGATGTGAATAACATGTGTAAATTTGCATGAGTGTTCCAAAGAACACATTCCCTAGCTCACGGCAATGCCAAAGTGTGAGGACCAAAATGTTCTCTTCATTTTTCCTAAAATGCAACTTAATTGATTAGGAGAAATAAGAAGGTTTTAAATGGTTTTGATCAAAGAAAAGGAATTTATAAATCAAATGGTAAAGATTTAGTACATTTTGGGCCAACATGCCTAAAAGATTTATTTGATTCAAAATCATTACTTTATAACATGATTTAATGAATTTAGATAAGATAATACCTTTGACATGATTTAGAAATCTAATGAGAAAGTTTTATAAAATTCGCCAACATGCCACTATAGGTAATTATGATTTTTAAAACTTGATTCCAAATCTTTTTCAATCAAAAAGAGATAACCCAAGTTAAGAAGAAGTTTCTATAATGATTTTTGAAGAAACAAGTTGAGTAGAATTAAGTTTAAAGGTTAAAAACTAGTGATTTTATCATTAGGAAGGAAATACAAGAAATGTTAAGAAATTTTCTAACATATAGCTCACTTTTGGTTTTGAAGCATGTTAGAGATTTCAAAAAGAATTAAATGAAATGGTTAAAAATTAGGTAAATGGAAATTTTATGGATAAATTAGGAAACCATTATTATGATATTCTAAACAAAATATCTGTCAATTTTTAGTAAAAATGAACCAATAAGATAGCAAAAATATTTAAAAGACAGTATGCGGTATGAAAAATTATTTTACGTAGTTTAAATGTACTAAGTACTATTTCTGTTTGTTTAAACAGTAATTTTAAAGGCATTCGAATAAGAAAATGATTTAAAAATCCTACGCGATTGAGAAAACGTGTTAAAAATGCTACGCGATTTTAAAAACAGAAAAATATCTTTACCCGATTTTTAAACGTTTGTAAAAACGACGAGATTTCAAAAACGCGATAAAATTTCTACGCGATTGACCGTTACTACATTTATTTTTCGCTGTCGGGAAAATGTGAACCCGTACAGGCTTTTGAAAAATTTATTTTATGCTGTCGGGAAAATGTGAACCCGTACAGGCTTTTTGAAAATCTATTTGCTGTCGGGAAAATGTGAACCCGTACAGGCTTTCCATCTATCTGTTATGTGTGCCATGTATTTGGTGGATTTGTTGACGAGACGAATCACATCGTGGTGTCGATGCGATAAACGTAGTGTGGTTCATTGTTCTAATGAACTTGGAGACTTTAGTGTACGGGATCCCACATGTGGACAGTTGGTCGCTCCGCTGGGCCGTGGTAAACCGATAGCACACTATGGTACTCGACATACACTATATTTAATCGAGATTAGTGAAATCTAGTAGTACATTTGCTGTAGTGCCACAACGTGAGACCAGTGAACTACACCACGCCCGGATTGATGGATTCTGTGTCGTGGGGCTATAGACGCAACGTGTGACAACAAGCAATAGTTGGTGGGGCAGCCGTGGTACTATTAGGTTTTGCGAATCATTCCTCTCTCGATACTTGTGTTTTTTTAGCTCCATGGAGTAGGATTTTGTTATATTGTTTATCTCTATGTCTATTTGTTTCTATCTTATCTATTTATTTTTATCTCGTATTTTATTTATTTATTTTCTCTCGGTTATTGTTATTATTGATTAATATATCTTATCTGTTTATTTATATTTCTTATTTTATCGTAAAGTGACATATTGTGATGATATCTAAATTTGACTTCAATTAATTATTATAATTGTTAAAGCTTTATGTATTGCATGGAATCGTATGTATATATTGTTTGTCATCTTTTTATTGGCCATGTTGTGATGATTTTATGTTGTCTTACCTCTTTGTTATATGTATTTTCTGTTTATTTATTTTACGCGGTAAAGACTTCGAGGAAGAGGAACAGCCTCTTGAGATCGTGTACCCTGAAGAGGAGGAAGATCGGCAAGCAGACGACCAGTTTGACAATCAAGAACCATCCGATCATCCATATCCTCTGGATTGATTGTGAGGGATGGCGACGCCAGGATTTTTGGGATTCATAGAGTTGGTATTTCATGGAGGTGCTTTGGCTTGGCATCTACGAGGAGATCGTGACTCTGTGACGTATGCAGGACGTGTGACCGTGATCCTACGTCATCGTTTTGATGAAGAGCCTGTCATGACGACGACGTTATTTCTGCACTTAGAGTTGCCCTTATCCATTAGGCGTTATTGGGGTGCTGAAAACCCTGAACCTAGTGAGATAAGCATTGTATCGACTGCGCGATCCCGTTATCGCCGTGTGTCGAGGCATCCGGATATTTATCCCCGATGATCATTTTCAGGTGATAGTGATCCATCGAGGATTAGATAACCATGATGTTTTTTTTGGGCGCGTCACAGACATATGTACGTATATATATTAACTCTTTCATTGCTTTCTTTAATGTTTTTGTTTAAATATTTGTAGTCTTAGTTGTAAATTATTTGTACAACTTATAACTTAACCATATGTATATTATCAATGATGATGTTTTTTTTTTATTATTTCGTATTTTCAAAGCATTATCTTTTTATATCATATTTCTCGCCTATCGAATTATTTTACAACCCGTAATAATATTTAACTAATGTTTCACAACTTGGGTAGATTTTATTTCTATTTCTTTTATTTTCTTTTATGTGTGACATCCTCCAAAGGGGTGTTACATTAGTTGGTATCGAGCCCAAGTTAGAGTCTTTTGGGGTTGTGGTTGGGTCTGTTTTTGTTTGTCTTTGTGTGATTCTCTCAGTGATCTTTGTGATTTATATCCTTTCGGAAATATCTAGAAGGACGTATCTAATTTTGTTTTGTTATGTTTGAAGAAAGAAGATGGCTGGTAGAGGCGAGGGACGTGCTAACGTAAATTGTGATGAGGACCCTATGTTGGTTGTTCGCCGAAGCTATGCGACGGATGGTCAAGTGATAACTCAAAGAAAATTTGAGAGCAGCTCAACAACAAGATGCTACGGCTGATGCCCTAAATTTATCTGAATTTAGGCGCCATAATCCGCCACAGTTTAGAGGCGAGGTGGATCCGGAGAAAGCGAGTCAATGGATGCAAGATTTAGAAAGAATCTTTGAGGGATGAGATGTACGGATGAAAAGAAAGTAACTTATGTTGTTTTCATGTTGAGAGGAGATGCGAACATTGGTGGAGAGGAGTCCGCCGAGTGTTGCAAGCTGAAGGGACTGAGATCACCTGGGAAGTGTTTTCTAATGCTTTTCTGGATAAGTATTTTCCTGCAAGTGCTAGGCATGCCAAGGAGATGGAATTTCTTGGGTTGCGACAGGGAAATATGACAGTGAATGAATACGCTACAAGATTTGAAAGTCTGTCTCAATTTTTGGATTATGCTCAAAATCGACAAGATGAGGTATGGAAATGTCGGAAGTTTGAGTCTGGATTGAGAGTAGAATTGAAGCGGGGAGTGATATCTCTGAGGATGAATCATTTTCATACTTTGGTAGACGCGTGTGCACGGCTTGAGGAGCTTGAACCGTCGCGAGATCAAAGGAATCGAAACTTTGGGCCGACAAGATTTCAAAGAGGTGGAGGTAGCAATACAAATCGGTTTCTCGCGTAAGCCGTATGCTAAACCACAAGGAAGTCGACTCGCCGACCGCCGCTTGGAGGGAGTGTACCTAGTGGTGGAGCAGACGAGAGAATGGTGTTTACACCGACATGTTTTAAGTGCGGTAAGAAGGGCCATCTATCTCCGTTGTACAATCAAGGGAACTGTCTCTGTTTTAATCGTGACGCCTGGCATATGTCAAAGGATTGTACTCGACCGAGAGAAGAAACCTCATTGCGTTCGTCATGTTAGAACTAATCAAGCAAAAATCTGGAAATACTCAACCGAGATCTGGAGGGCGAGTGTACACAATGATGGGATCTGAAGTTTCCCAATCTGATGACCTTATTCAAGGAGAAGGTGAAATCGGAGGTAACCTTCTGACTGTATTGTATGACTCGGGTGCTACACACTCGTTTGTTGCCTATGATTGTGTAGAAAGACTGAAGTTGCCTGTGTCTTCTCTGAATGTTAAGTTGAGTGTATCTACGCCAACTGCTAAACCTGTAGTTACTTCTAAGATCTGTTTGGATTGTCATATTGTTGTGAAGGGCCGTTTGTTTTTAGTCAATTTGATTTGTTTGCCTCTTATTGAGATAGATGTAATCTTAGGGATGGACTGGTTATGTTCTAACCATATCCTCATAGATTGTGCAAAAAAAACTATAGTTTTTCCTAAGGAAGAAGAGTCTGGATTCTTAACTCGCCGTTAAGGTCAAGTCTTTGTTGAGAGATGGAGCGCAGGGATATCTCGGTATTGTCTTCTCTAGAAGTTAAGAATGAGAAGGATGTGAATACTATTCCCGTTGTCAACGATTTTTCGGATGTTTTTCCCGACGATGTACTGGTTTACCGCCTGAGCGGGAAATCGAATTCTCAATTGATTTAGTACCGGAACAGTCCTATCTCAATTGCACCATACCGTATGTCGCCGCAGAGTTGGAGGAGCCGAAGAAGCAATTGGTGGAACTGTTGGAGAAAGAGTTTGTACGACCTAGCGTTTCCCCATGGGGTGCGCCGCTGCTTTTGGTCAAGAAGAAGGATGGAACTTCACGACTTTGTGTGGATTATCGGCAGTTGAACAAGGTGACTATCAAGAATAAATATCCGCTTCCAAGAATCGACGATTTGATGGATCAATTGAGAGGAGCTGTGATATTTTCCAAGATTGATTTGCGATCAGGTTATCACCAGATTCGTGTAAGAGGGAAAGATGTGCCGAAGACTACTTTTCGAACTCGTTATGGACATTATGAGTATCAAGTAATGCCATTCGGGGTGACGAATGCTCCTGCCATATTTATGGATTATATGAACAGGATATTTCGTCCATATCTAGACAGATTTGTCGTTGTCTTTATCGATGACATTTTGATCTATTCTAGATCGAAGGAAGAGCATACTGAACATCTGAAAGTTGTTCTTCAGATTTTGAGGGAGAAGCAGCTATATGCGAAATTGGCTAAGTGTGAATTTTGGTTGGAAGAAGTTCAATTTCTTGGTCACGTAATTTCTAAAGAAGGTATTGCAGTGGACCCATCGAAAGTGGAGACTGTTTTACAGTGGGAGAGACCTAAGACAATAACAGAAGTTCGAAGTTTTGTTGGACTTGCTGGTTATTACCGAAGGTTTATCGAAGGTTTTTCCAAGATTGCTGGACCACTTACACAACTGACAAGGAAAAGTCAAGCTTTTGAATGGACGGAAGAGCGTGAAGCCAGTTTTCAAGAGTTGAAGAAGAGATTAACAACTGCACCGGTGTTGATCCTACCAGATTCAACGAAATCTTTCAATGTGTATTGTGACGCTTCTTATCAAGGACTAGGATGCGTGTTGATGCAAGACCGGAACGTGGTGGCGTATGCTTCTCGACAATTGAAGGTTCATGAAAAGAATTATCCTACGCATGATTTGGAATTGGCTGTGGTAGTTTTTGCTTTGAAGATATGGAGACATTTTCTCTATGGAGCAACGTTCAACATATTCAGTGATCACAAGAGTTTGAAGTATTTGTACGACCAGAAGGAGCTGAATATGAGGCAGCGAAGATGGTTAGAATTTCTGAACGACTACGATTTTCAACTTTTGTACCACCCTGGTAAGGCGAATGTCGTGGCCGATGCCTTGAGTAGAAAGATTCTCAGTGTTTCTGCGCTGATGATTAAAGAGAAAGAGCTCATTGAACAGTTTAGAGATGAGTGGTCATTTGTTGAGTTGGAAACGGGAAAGATCTGTATGAATATGGTTACTATCTCAAGCGAGCTGATGGAAGATATAAGGGAAAAGCAAAATGCCGATAAATTTTTACAAGGAATAAGGGAGCAGATGAAGCAAAATGAGGCAGTAGAGTTCAAAGAAGGAACTGATGGAATTCTGAGGTTTCGGGGTAGAATCTGTATTCCTCGTGACCGAGAACTGAGGCGATATATTGTGGAACATGCCCATACTAGTCTATTAAGTATGCATCCAGGCATAACAAAAATGTACCAAGACTTGAAGAAGTTATTCTGGTGGCATGGAATGAAAGGTGATGTAGTTAGATGCGTGTCAACTTGTCTAGTTTGTCAAAAATCGAAAGTTGAACACCAAAGGCCAGCTGGGATGTTGCAACCATTATCGATTCCAGAATGGAAATGGGACAGCATTTCTATGGATTTCGTTACTGGTTTGCCGAAGACAAGAAGAGGTCATGATGCAATATGGGTTATAGTTGATAGACTTACGAAATCAGCTCATTTCTTACCAATTAATATCAAATATTCATTGGAAAGATTAACCCAGTTGTACATCAATGAGATTGTCAGATTACATGGAGTGCCTACATGTATAGTTTCTGACAGAGATCCGAGGTTTACGTCAAGATTTTGGCGAAGTCTACAAGAAGCTATGGGAACTAAGTTACGACTGAGTTCAGCGTATCATCCGCATGGTGACGGTCGACGACGAGAGAGACTATACGCCTCTTTGGAGGATTTATTGCGTGCTTGTGTTTTGGAACAACGGGGAAGTTGGGATGAATTTTTATCTTTGATAGAATTCACCTACAACAATAGTTTTCACGCAAGCATCGGAATGGCACCTTATGAAGCATTGTATGGAAGACGATGTCGAACGCCGCTATGTTGGTATCAAGATGGGGAGAGTATGACTGTTGGACCGGAACTTATACAACAGACTACGGATAAAGTCAAGATGATACAAGAGAAGATGAGGACGGCACAAAGCAGACAGAAGAGTTATGCGGACAAACGAAGACGATCTCTTGAGTTTAAGGAGGGTGAGCATGTATTTCTAAGAGTTACTCCTACGACGGGTGTCGGAAGAGTAATTAAGTCGAAGAAGCTTACTCCTAAATTCATTGGACCATATCAGATTATCCGACGTATTGGTCCTGTAGCATATCAGATTGCTTTGCCGCCTTTTCTATCCAATTTGCATGACGTGTTTCATATGTCTCAGTTACGGAAGTATATACCAGATCCGACACATGTTATACAGTCAAATGACGTGCAGTTAAAGGAGAATTTGACTTACGAAACTTTACCTGTCAGAATAGAGGACAGAAAGGTAAAGCAGCTTCGAGGGAAGATGATCGAGTTAGTGAAAGTCATATGGAATGATGTGACGGGTGAAGCTACCTGGGAGCTGGAAGATAAAATGAAGGATCAATATCCTCATTTGTTTTGATGAACAACGAATTTCGAGGACGAAATTTTTATTTGTTGGGGAGAGTTGTAACGCCCCAATTTTTAGAAAATATTCTGAATGTACTGTTTTCTGTTTTTCATGCTTTTGTATGAATGACCGCTGTGTCCCTATTTTTCTGTTCTCGATTTCTGTATGAAAACAATTACGATAATACTGGCTCAAATTTTATTTGATCGTTTTACGTAATTTGTTTCGAGACAGTAAAATAAAAATTTTTCTGAGCTACTGTATTAATTTTTCTGAAAGATATACAGCTAAATAATACTGCTGGATATTTTATTTGAACGTTTTGGATGATTACCTACGTTGTGGGAAAAACGAGAAAATGACTGTTACGTCCCCGAACGTACTGTTTTACTGTTTTTGTTGTTTTTAATTGTTTTCTTCTTGATTTAATGCCTGAAAATGACCGTTACGTCCCGTTACGTCCCGAACGTACCAAATTTGACACTTCGTTTATAGCTTTCTTTTACTTTTGATTTTATTTATTGTACTTTGTTTTTATTTAAATTTGTGTCGATTTCTCCAATAGGTAATATCTTCTATCCTTTACTCATCTATATTTTAACATTGAGGACAATGTTGTGATCTAGTTGGGGGAAGGATAGTTGACCAAAAAAATTTCTTTTTTTTTTGGAAGTATGATATGATTGTCATGGACTTACTAAACCAATGAATGATGGCAGAGTAAAGAGTAATTTTACTTCTGAGACGCATCTAAATTGGAAAGTATGGTTAGTGATATGACTATCAAAAACCTATTCATAGTAAAACCAATTAAGGATGGCAGAGTAAGGAGTAAATTTTGCCTTGGAGGTAATTTTACTCTTGAGACGCATATTAATTGAAGAGATAATTATTTTGTGCAGAAGTAACAAATGGATTCTTAGATCTTAGCATAAATTATCTTCTTTCTTAAAAATCACAAGCTTGGATATGAATGCTGATATGGTGGATTGAGAATGATAGAAATATACCTTGTGAGATTTTGAGCCTATTGATTAATGGATTGAATATTTGTACCATTCTCTTCTTTCTTGTGTGATTTTCACTCATGGAATTGTTACTCTAGAACTTGCTTTGATTCTTTTTTAGGCTACATTTTCACATGCATACATAAATATGATTGAGGCATTTTGAAATAGCTACTTTCACCAAATAGTCATCCTTGTATATTTTCTCTTGTGTAACCCTTTTGAACATATTTGACCATTCCTTGTTTTTAGCTCATTACGTGTCTTAAAAAAAATTATGTCTTTACCCAACCTTAGGGAATAAGAGAGCATTGGCCTTGTTCTTGAACAAGTGTGGGGGTGTGTATGTTAAAAAAAAAGAATTGACCACTGTTGCAATCAAAGAGTTATCAGAGTCTAGAATAAAGGTGGATGCTTGGAAACAACAAGAAGAAAAGGAGAAGGTTCAGGTCTAACAATGAATTCAATTCACCAATTTGAGATTGATCTTCAACAAAACATTAGTCAAATATTGGTGATTGTCCTTTATGATGAATGTTTTCAAATATTTTCTCCACTCTAACTATACCATAATGCTCTTTTATTCTCTTTGGTATTTATCTTCTCATATCCATATTATCTCCTCTCCTTTACCATGACCCCATTAAAACCTTGAATAAAGTCCTCTTGATTTTTATATGCATGTGTTTTGAGTAGCAGAGAAGTAGAAGATAAGCAAGCTTATGGTAGTACAATTGTTCATGGGTTGAATAGAGTAAAATATTTACCTTTTAAACACTTGAGAGATTGAGAGTAAATTCTGTGAGGATCTATCATTCTTGATTCATTCTTTTCAACTGAAGTTTCCTTGCTTGTTGGTTTGAGATGTGAAGAAATGTTACCTCATTAATGCTTTGATCCCTTAAATTTTTTGTTGCTCTTCTTGCTTCATCGAGTCTTTTAGAGTTTTTAACTTTTGAGTCTATGTCATTTTTCCTTTGTTTCCTAGCTTTAGTCTTATGTGTTTTGTCCAGAAGTGCAAAAAGCTAAGTGTGGGGGACTGGCCTACATATGCAAAATGTTAAAAATTCTAATTGTTCATAAAAAATTTCAAGTTTTTAATTGAGGGAGAAAAGAAACTGTTATGGACCGTGATCTGGGATCTCATCCGGAAGGATCAACTCGACACACGAACTACCGGACTCTGCCATTAACACCCCGGCCTAGGTCTTACGACCTCGGTCCATGGCATCAGACTATAACGATCGTCGGACCTATGCAGATTCTCACAACTGCCGATTATAACCCTAAATATGGGGACCATAACTGCCTACAATAAGGATTGGCCACTAAAGAGACAGCCCTGACAGGTCAGAGACGGACCTCAACGATCGTGGGCTGAGACCTCTGCCAAGGCAAGATCCTAATGTACCTTTGTCCTATATGGACTGCATGAGGATTCCAGGTACGCTCTATATATACTAGGTCAAGTTAACCTAATAAGGTATCTGTTATTCCATTGCATAAGCCTTACTTGTGCACTGACTGACTTGAGCGTTGGAGTCCCTTTGCAGGTACCCACCCCCTGGTTCAATACGCTTGGTAGCAGCTGCACAAGGAGGAAACCATAATATATACGTGCTTATCTCAGGTACCTTCTGAATCTACTTCAGAACATTGACGCCGTCTGTGGGAATCTGATAAACTTCCATTCTCACATTAACCATGGTGAGCACGAGACACAACCATAGGAAAGGAAGCACTGCACATGCTGCCCCTGGCCAAATACAGGGCCCAGCAGCACAGTGCGACCCTCCTTCCGTCACACCACCAGAAACCTCTGCCACTAGAAGTAGGTCTGTCATGGTGGAAACTCTCAACGATGGACACGAGGCTTCAGCTTCTGCTGAAAGCCCCGCTCCATCTCGAAGGGTTTCAATCCATAACAGGCTTGTCTTTCCTCATAGTGGAGCCAACAATACAAATCATGGAGCAAACCATGGAGCTAGGATCCCTGTGCATGCTCGCTTGGGAACCTCCCATAACGATGTAGACCATGCATCTCACTATGAAGACAATGTCCAATCCAAAACAACGAAGAATGGCCTTCGAGAGTTATTGCGCCAACAAATAGCACTCATCGAGGGTCAGTGGTGTCAGCTGGAAGAACAACGTCTTTGGTTAGAGAATCTCAAAAGATCGGTGAGGACGGACAATGACAATGGAGAACAGAATGTAGTTCGTAATGAGCAAGCAGCCCAGCGTGCTGGTGCCAGGGTTTTTGGAAACTATAACCCAGTCCCCGGCCGTCAACAATAATTCTCAGATGCTCTAATGGCATATTGGGTCCCGAGGAACTTCAAGCCTCCGAGCAATTTGGAGACTTATGATAGGACGACAGATCCCCAAGAGCACTTGGATGCTTATACTTAGTCCATGCAGCTCTATGGGTACACCTCGGAACTACTATGCCGAGCTTTTCTCCTATTTTTGAAGAAGGACGCCCTTCGTTGGTTTGTCACCTTACGAACAAAGATCACATGATGGGAAGACCTTGAGCAACATTTCTTGCAACACTACACCACAGCAAAGGAGCGACCAAAGTCGATTGACTCCCTTTCTGGAATCTGCCAAGGAAGTTCTGAATCCTTGCGCGAATATATCAAAAGGTTCAATCAGGCCTGTGTGGGCATTGAAAACCTGGATGACAGGATAGCCCTCCATTACGCTAGAAACAGACTCCGAATTGACTCGGGCTTCTTCATATCATTAGCAAAAAAGAAGTTGGCGAGTCTAGATGAGTTTCACCTACGGACGAATAAGTACGTTGAGCTGGAGGAAGTTACCAGAGCCAAAGAGAATCTGGAGAAAGGTGAACCGGTCCACTAGAAAAAGAACCAAAACTCCAACTAACCCCATGACTCCTCCAAGAGTGAACGGTATTGGCCAAAGTATTTTGAGTATACTCCTTTAAACATCCCTTGAGAAACAATCTTGAAGGAGATCCTTTAAACCGAGTTCCATGATATCAAGAGGCCACCACCCATAAAGAAGCAATTTCAGAGGGACCATTCGAAATATTGCAGGTGGCACAAGAGCTATGGTCACGAGACAGAAGATTGTTACCAACTCTGAGATGTTATTGAGTCCCTGATCAAAGAGGGACAGTTGCAAAAGTACATCAACGGTTTCCGAGGAGGTGAAGACGACGAAAAATGCAGGGATCAGAGACAAAACCACAGCCCCCGGCGAAGTCCAAACTAACGTCCAAGAAGAAGCCGGAGTCTTGTTAGAAGATCCCGAACCCCACCACACCGCAATGTTGAGAACAGGCAAGAATAGGGTCAGGATACTCAAGGTGGGGGTAACAGGAAAGACAGACTCATCAGTACCATCTCAAGAGGGTTTGTAGGGGGTGATCTGTCAACAATTCTTGAAAAAAGGCATTCCGGACAGCGGTCTTAAGCATATTTGGTTCCTCACGAAGATCCTATGTTGAAAACAAGGACGCACCATTTATTTCCTTCTCCGATAAGGACTACGGCGACATTATCCGAGATTATGACGACCTTCTGGTCATATCGGGAATAATATCTAATGCCAAAGTCCGTCGTATCTTTGTGGATTAGGGGAGTTCAGCGGATATCATGTTCATGGATGCCTTCGAAAGACTAGAGTTCCTTCTGTTTGTACTCACACCATATGAAGGTGAACTGACCAGTTTCTCCAGAGAAAAAGTTAACCCAGTCAGTTACTTTGAAACTTTCTTAACCCTGGGTAACGACAACACGTACAAAATGATTAAGGTGAGATTTTTTATTGTGGATTGCTCCTCGGCTTACAACATCATCCTGGGTCGTCCTACGCTACATGGCATTGCCACTGTAGTCTATACCGCCCATTAGGCCATGAAGTTCCTCAACAAGAACAATGAAGTGGTCACGGTCAAGGGCGACCAGATTGCAACCTGCAAGTGCTATAAAGAGAGCTTGAAGATTAGTAGGGCTTCCAGGAAAACAAAGGCACGAACATCCAATCCACCCGTGATCAAGTCAACATTCTGATGATCGAGTTGGATGTCCGTGAGGAAATCCAAGGCACAAGACCCCAGCCTGAAGGAGAATTGATCCCCCTCCAGCTGGGTGATAAACCCGACCAAGTCACCAAGATAGGAGCAAACCTCGAAGAGCAGGAGAAGATCCAGTTGATAGAGCTCTTACAGAAAAATAAGGATCTTTTCGCCTAGACATCCACTGACATGCCTGGGATCGACCCCACTTTCAGCTACCATCGTTTACCTATTAAACGGGATGCAAAGCCGATTTCCCAGAAGAAAAGAAAAGTTAGCCTCGAGAGGCAACATGCCATTGAGGAGCAAGTCAAGGAATTACTAAACGCCGGCTTCATCAGGGAGATCTTGTACACCACTTGCCTATCAAATGTTGTCCTGGTAAAAAGGTCAAATGGGAAATAGAGGATGTGTATAGACTACACCGACCTGAACAAGGCATGTCCTAAAGATCCATATCCCTCCCAAATGTTGACAAGCTAGTTGATAGCTGCTCTGGCTTCCAGTTACTGTCCTTCATGGACGCTTACTCCAGGTATAATCAGATTCTGATGTACACCGGTGACCAAGATAAAATAGCCTTCATCACCGAAAGGGCAAGTTACTGCTACAAGGTAATGCCTTTCGGGTTGAAAAATGCCGGGGCCACCTACCAGAGAATGATGAACAAGGTTTTTGAAGAACAGATGGGGAGAATGCTAGAGATCTACATCGACGATATGATAGTCAAGACTCCATTGTCAAGATCACACACCTCAGACCTCGAGGAAGTATTGGCACAATTAAGAAAGCTTGACATGAGACTCAATCCAGAAAAATGTGCATTTGGAGTCCAGGCTGGAAAATTCTTGGGGTTCATGCTGACTCATTGCGGCATTGAGGCAAACCCCAACAAATGCAAGACGGTGCTCGATATGCATAGTCCCCGGAGCGTGAAAGAAGTACAACAGTTAACTGGACGGATTGCGGCTCTCACCAGATTCCTAGCCAAAGCCGCTCACAAATCCTTCCCTTTCTTCAAGCTATTGAAAAAAGGGACAGGATTCGAGTGGACACAAGAATGTGAATACGCTTTCGCATCTCACAATGGTCATATTGAAAGAAATTTATATAAATTTGTAATAGCACAATATTCAATAAAATTAATCACATACAATTGTACTTTAATTCTTGATAATATATATCAAAGGACTTTAATATTGCCAATACACAAATGTTCAATATTAAAATAATTATATGTAACACATGATACAATATCATGCTCTTTATAATGACAAAATTATTTCAAGAATAACTCTCAAAATTGGCTTTGCCAATTAAAGAGGAACAAAGTATGCCTAAATAAATAAATTTTAATATGTCCATACTTATTTAAATAACACTACTAAAAATCACTTAAATAATGATGGAATTTAGCGATGAAAAAAAAATCGTTGCTATTAGCGATAGAATTTGTCACAGATTTTATGAATTGAACTTAGTGACAGAATTTAGCGACGAATCGTCGCTAACTATCCGTGACAAATTATGTCGCTAAGTTCTTTATATATAAAGAAATGAAAGTTTTGTTACCAAAATTTGCAAGGTAGGAATCGAACCTGCGACTTACGGTAAAACAAACTCTTGACTTACCACTAAGTCATGCTTAGTTGTGATGCTTATATTTGCATGTTTTACAATTTATAATTAAACTAATTCTTTGACTTTTTTCCCTCTCACTTTTGACATTCCCTTTCATTCTTGGTCTGCCCTAAATTAAACACTCTGCTTCCATTCCCTATTGCTGCAAATCAAACCACCCTACGATAACACTTTGCTTCCTTTAAGCCACTGCAGAACCTCCATTGCTGGACCTTGGCGCTACCACTCCTCCCCATGGCTTCAAGATTTGTGCTTCATTTGTTTCGCTTCCTTCTTGAGCAGAGCTTTATCAATTGCAGGTGAGTTTCCATTTTGCTGCTTTTGCTTGTAGTCTTTTGTACTTTGCTTTTGTGGTCTGGTACATTCTTCTTGAGCCTCTGCTATGAAACACACATTTTAATTTGTTTCATTCTTTTGTGTCGTGCGTGTGTGTATTGAGTTTATTCACATTTGACTCCAACTATGTTCTAGAGTTCGACATAAAGGAAGAATAATGATACTCATATTTTTATTTACATTGGTGGTATATTTCATGCTGATTTTTTTATTATATATATATATATATATATATATATATATATATATATATATATATATATATATATATATATATATATATATATACCCTGCAAATCTTGAAGGATTTTCATTCTTTTGTGTCGTATGGTGTGTGTATTGAGTTTATTCACATTTGACTCCAACTATGTTCTAGAGTTCGACATAAAGGAAGAATAATGATACTCATATTTTTATTTACATTGGTGGTATATTTCATGCTGATTTTTTTATTATATATATATATATATATATACCCTGCAAATCTTGAAGGATAAAGCTCAGTCCAAATTGAAAAGTGCTATTGATGAGCATTGGAGTGATGGGCCCTAGAGGTAAATTTGCTATTCTCTTAGTTTTATCTGCAAAATGCTATACTTGGTTAGTTTGATAAAAAAAAATTGGCATTTATGGCAGTCTCCAATAATTTTTTTCCTGGGGGATAATAAGTACTATTTACCAATAAAAAAAGTATTCACCAAATATAAAAAAAAATCAAAGGGAGAAGCAAAGGAAGTATATTACTTGTCAAACTCGTTAATTCCTGAGCATCACCTTCATTATTTGTTCCCTTAAAAGATATCTTACTGTGTGAGTGTTCTTTCCACTTTTTGTACATACCAGTTTTGGTGGCCTTCGTTTTTGCACCAATCTCTGTCTTTATCTACGCTCAGATCGAAAATATAAATGTGAAATTCTATGAAAAGGCAAATAAAAAATTTCATCTTGCACAATAAGTAACAACATGAAAGATGGAGCCATATAAATAATTCACATTTCTATTTGTTATAACACAATCACCATTGTTTAACTTGATGTACTTTTTACTCCTCTATCACCAAAAGGTTTTTATGAGATAAATGACAAGTTTTGCATAAGATTTTAACAATAACTAATCTTTTTTTTCTTTTACCATTCAACTTCAACCATAACTGTTCAACAGTACCTTATCCCAGTGATATACATATTTTTGTTTCTGAATGCCAGTACCATCATTTGCAACTAGATCTAGGACAACTGCTTCCAATCTAAAACATTACATATCATTAGGACCAAACAAACAAAAGCTAGAAAAATAGAAAGAAAGGGTAGGAGGCTGTAAGTAAAACTGAATCATCCATGTTGAATGTGACAATATAACATACAAGCAAACGCATTAAACACCAAAGGGAAAACATAATCAGCCAAAGAATTTAACAGTTCCAGCTTTTTGCTTCTAAACTAATGATTTAGAGTATGAGCCAACATGATGTTTTAGTTCACACCCTCTAAAATCCCCCCCCCCCAAAATATTGCAAATAACGAGGTGTAATTAGTAACCAATCAAGCAAATATTTACCTATTTGAAGCAAAGTCTTCATTAGCTTTTACTGAAAGGCCTACCTCCATGTGCTGACATTGATAGTAAGATACAAGTTATATGGGTAGCTAACTTCTTAGTTTCAAAAGCAAAACTATACATTTATTTAGATTGGTATATTCTCTATGACTACAATTGGGTGTGAATAGGATTATACAATTGAGAAATAGTGGAACCCTTATTTGTACAATTGAGAAATAGGATTATAAAAGCTATTTTGTTTTATATAATTTAATGGCTATAATGACTTGAAAGCTACTTTAATTAGATTTTTCACTGATAATGGTAAATCACATTATTTTTATGCTTTATTCTTACCACCCAACATGACGGATAGTTAGCGCATATCTAGTTTGTGCTCATGCTTATTTATATAGCATTCATTTCCATGGCTTCAAGTAAATTGTCGTTTATCCATTGTTGCTAGCTTATTAGCATAACACTAAAAATAGCAACCATTTAAGCGGACATTTCTTTTTACGCTGCTCAATTTTGTGTTAGTAGCTCCAACATTGCATTTCTCTTATTTATATATTTAAGTTTGTATTATTATGCTTGTTTGTGAATTTTTTAAAGTTTGTACTTTTGGGCCTACTTGAAATTTTAACGTTGGACTTACATATATTCAATTTTCTGAATTTTAGTCTTTATTTTCTGCAGCTTGTGATAGACTAAGTGCAGTTGCTAAACTTGAAGATGACATTCATCTTTACTCTACTCGGTTTTGTGTTAGTGGGTCCAACATTGCATTTCAGGTAATTCCTTAGAATCTATGTTGGTATGCCTAAAAGTTAACTATCTGTTTATAGTCTATTATAATGTTTTAACTAATGTAAAGAAATACTGATGCCATTAATAATAAATGCAACCATGTTGTAAGTTATGGTCCTGTGTGTAGTCTTGTAAGTTAACTTTCTTATCTTGGCATGAGCTTCCTAGATTGTACTTCTAATTTGGTTACTTGATGTTGTTTGATAGGATTTTTAATACTTCTAAAATGAAAATTCTTGAAAATCGCAAGTGGATGGATAAAAGGATAGGTCTTGATAAGGATATTACAGATGAATTTATAGAGGGGTTTTTAAGTTTGTTAAATTTGCCTGTACCCAAGATCAATATAGGCTAGAAGGGAAGTTGAGATGTCCTTGTAAAAAATGTAAATGTAGGAAGTACCAAGAAGTTGACGACATCAAGGTGCATCTCTGTAGTAAGGGGTTTATGAGTAACTACTACTATTGGACTAACCATGGAGAATCAATGCCTCCTATTCCTGCTATAGTTTTTCGCGATTCATACTATAGAGGTAGTGGGTTGAGGGAAGACTTCAATAGGTATGAGCAGATCGTGATGGATGTCACTAGACCTTCAATTGGTACTAACATTGAGTAACAAGGATTTGGTTATGTTGAACAAATGACTGAAGATCCTAACTCGGAATCCAAATTTTTTTTGTTTTGATATACTGGCAACTGCAAAAGCTCCCTTGTATGATGGTTGTAAAAATTACTCTGAATTGCCAGCTGCAGTAGAAGCTCTAAGTATCAAGTCTGACTTCAATAACTCTGAGAATTGCTTTAATCGATAGGTGGATTTCATGGGAAATGCATTACTGAAAGATAATCGATTGCCTAAAAACTTGTATCGTGCAAAGAAATCAGTAGAACGACTTGGGCTAGGACGTGTTAAGATTGATTGTTGCCTAAATGGATGCATGATTTACTATCCTCTTGAATAGAATCTGGAAAGTTGTAAATTTTGTGGTCAGGAGCAGTATAAAAGAATCACTAGAAATGGTAAAGTTAAAGAAACTCCTTTGAAAAAAATATGGTACTTCTCACTTGTCCCACGGCTGCAAAGACTTTAATCCTCAATACAAACAGTAACTCTAATGAGATGGCATCGTGAAAGTCAGAGGGATTCAGGTTCCTTGTCTCATCCTCGTGATGGAGAAGCTTAGAGACGTTTCGATGAAACATATTACAAAACTTACAGAAGATCCTTGAAATGTGAGACTAGGGTTGTGTGCAAATGGGTTTGCTCCATTTGATAAAACTAATAGGACTTATTCTTATTAGCCGGTAATAGTTACCCTGTACAATCTTCCTCTTAAAATGTGCATGCAGAGAGAATTTTTGTTCTTGAGTGCCATAATTCTTGGCCCTGTGAATCCTAAAAGTAGAATTGATATGTACTTGCGACCATTAAAAGAAGATCTTAAAAACTTATGGAATGAATGTGTTCTAACATATGATGTGTCACTCAAACAGAACTTTATCATGAAGGTAACTTTGATGTGGATGATTAATGACTTTCCTACATATGGGATGTTATCTGGATGGATGACGATGGGAAAACTGGCTTGCCCGATTTGTATAGAGAGATCAAAAGCATTCATACTTCAACATAGCTGCAAAACTTCATTCTTCGATTGTCACCGACAGTTCTTGCCAATTGATCATGCCTATAGATGGAATAAGAATGCATTTAAGAAGGGATGTGTTGAGACTGGAGTACCCCCACCTAGGTTGACTGGTGAGGAAGTGTGGGGAAGGGTGAGATATTTTCCTAGCATTGTTGAATATGCAAGAGAACACCCGATTGGGTACGGGGTTCCTCACAACTGGACCAAATACAGCATATTTTGGGACTTGCCATATTGGAAAGCAAACCTTCTCCCTTATAATCTAGATGTCATGCACATTGAGAGAAATATGTTTCTCAATATTTTGTACACATTTATGGATACCAAGGGCAAGACAAAAGACACTTTTAAAGCTATTGTAGACTAAAGGATCTAGAGTTGCAGGATGTTGAAGGTGGAAAACTAAGGAAGTCGAAAGCACAATACACATTAACTAAGCAACAAAGGTTAGCTATTTGTGAATGAGTTAAACAACTTAAGCTACTAGATGGATATGCTTCCAATTTGGGTAGGTGTGTTGACATGAGGGAATCGAAGTTATTCGGTATGAAAAGTCATGACTGCTATATGTTCATGTAGCGTTTACTCCTAATGGCATTCAAGGCTTTGCCGAAGTCCATTTGGAATACACTTACTGAATTCAGCAAATTCTTCACATACTTAACTTCATCATTGTTGAGAGAAAATAAATTGCGTGAGATGAAGCAAAACATTCTAATTATTATGTGCAAATTGGAGCAAATATTTCCTCCAAGCTTCTTTAACTCCATGGAGCACCTTCCAATCCATTTGTCATACGAAGCAAGAGTTAGTGGTCCTGTTCAATATAGATGGATGTATCTCTTTGAAAGGTGAATTCACTTATCTCATTCTTTTAAATGAAATTCTCATCAGAGTATAGAGGAAATTTTTAACTAATCAACTCAATTTTCAATTATTAGGTTTATACGTACCTTAAAAGATAAGGTCACAAACCCGTCTAAAGTCGAAGGCTCCATTTGTGAAGCTTATCTAGTGGAGGAGACTTCTACCTTCTCATCTTACTACTATCCACCTAAAATTCCTTCTAAGAGAACAAGATAGCCACGTAATGACGATAGAGGTGATGAAAGTTCAACAAATCCACCATTATCTGTTTTTAATTATCCAGGACGCCCTGCTAGAAAATGCAACTATACTATCTTAGATGAAAGGGAAATGACAACTTCCAAATTATATGTTTTTTTAAATTGTCCTGAGGTGGAGCCTTTTTGGAGTAAGTTATTGATCATATGCTAATTACTCATATCTTATAGTGATTAATACAAATCTTACGTGATCTATGATCTGTATGCAGAATGTATGTAGATATGTTACGAGAACTTGTCCCTGACATAAATGACTCAGAAGTAAACAAAACAATTTCCACATTTTTCCCTTCATGGTTTAAAGAATGTGTATGTTAACTTTTTTCAATCATTTATAATATCACTTGTTAAGTTAAACTAATAAACAATTTAACAATATAGGTTCTCGATTCAAGTAACATGATTGAAGACCATCTTTTGAGGAGTTTGGCATGGGGGTCACTTAGAAAAGTCAACAAATTTATAACATATTTTGTAAATGGTTATAAATTCAACACAAGGTCTCAAAGTCATGGGATAGGTACGACAAATTATGGTGTATGTGTTAGAGGTGGTGGCTATGAGATGATGGAGAATGATTACTCTGGGGTGCTAATTGATATTGTTGAATTAGAGTATACTGGATGACCTACCAAAAAGTTGGTTTTATTCAAATGTGATTGGTTTGATCTCACTCTCAATCAAGGGATAAAGATAGATAAAAATTATGGAATTGTTTAAGTTAGAGAGTCTAGGAGATATAAAAATCATAATCCTTTCATATTGGCACAACAAGGCAGAGCAAGTGTACTATACAAAGTATCCTGAAGGCCAACAAGAGTGGTTATGTATGATGAAAATCAAGGCACAAAGTATAATTCAAGTTTCAGAAACTAAGAAGCCCGAAGCTAATGATCCGTACCAAGAAACTGAAGTCCCTGTAATGCCTATGATAGTTTTAAATGATGATATTCAACAAAGTCTTATTGATATAACTGGTCCAACAGAGGAAGTTGAAAGAGAATCTTTAAATCAAGTTGATTCAGAAGAAGAATATGAAGAGGTAGAACTTATAACAGAGGAGGAGGAGGAGGAGGAAGAAGAAGAAGAAGAAGAAGAAGAAGAAACATTTTTTGATTAGCTTATTTATGTATCTTAGTTTGTATTATTATGCCTGTTTGTAAATTTCTTCAAGTTTGTGCTTTTAGATGCATGTCTGTGAATCTCTTTAACTTTCGTTGTTTTAATACATTTGTTGGTTTTCTTAATAAATTTAAACAAAACTAATTATAATATTTCTTTACCACCTGTACATAGATGGCAGATAACCGTACAGGTAGAGGTAGAGGCAGAGGTACCTCTCAGGAATCTAGCTTACCTGTCCCACCACCATATCCTCCCATATTTGACTTACTTGCCCCACCTCCACATCCTCTCTTAGTTTGTATTATTATGCTTGTTTGTAAATTTCTTCAAGTTTGTACTTTTAGATGCATGTCTATGAATCTATTTAACTTTAGTTATTTTAATACATTTGTTGGTTTTCTTAGTAAATTTAAATAAAACTAATTGTAATATTTCTTTACCACCTATACATAGATGGCAGATAACCGTACAGGTAGAGGTAGAGGTAGAGGTAGAGGCAGAGGTAGAGGTCGGGGTACCTCTCAAGAATCTAGCTTACCTGTCCCACCACCATATCCTCCCACATTTGACTTACCTGCCCCACCTCCACATCCTCCTGTATCTAGCTTACCTACCTCACCTCCACATCCTCCTACATCTAGCTCACTTGTCGTAGCTCCATTTCCTCTTACATCTACTTCATCTACCCTATCTCCACATCCCCGCACGTCGGTTATTGCACCTAGCTTTTCTTCAGATCCGCATGCATCATCCTTTGTTCTGCCATAGGTTCCACCCTCGAGGACCATAGATCCATATAGCCTTATGTGGATTAGGCTAGACTAGGAATGACGTAAGTACTTGTGACTTGTGTATTTTAATTTCATATAATCAATTTTGTTATATGCACACACACTTTTATGACTCTTTTTGTTATAGGTTTGAACTTGAAGTTGGACCACCTCATACAATCTCAAACATTATGAAATCTAAGTTTGAAGGGGCTTGGAAATCTTATCGTGAGGTTGATGACAAAGTTAAAGAGATGTGGTTTACTGAGTTTGGGGCAATGTATTTCTAATTGTAGTTATTACTATGTTGATAAGACTAAAATTTTAAATTATTGTGATAGAATAATTATTATTTTTCAATAATGCAAAAAAAATATAAGTGGTTGCCTGAGGATGATAAATGTATCAAAAAATCCTTTGACCATAAAGGATCTGAATTGCTAAAGAATACATTGTGCAAGGTTCATCACAATCAGGATAAAGGCAATTGGATTTCAACTCATGTACGGAAAAAGTTGGAGAGACAATGGCGGCAAGATCCAAAATGGTTGGAGAAGAAGAGCAAGAACACTCAGAATAGAAAATTTGAGAAGGGATTGTCAAAACATACTGGAAGGTTAATTCCTGCAATAGCGCATAAAAAGAAATTGGTGAATAACTTCCATCAAATTTGTGATTCGAGTTAAGTAGGTTTATCTTAACATAATATTATTTTCCTTTACATATTTCTAGAAACAACAAATGAAAAGAGATCCACGACATTGAGAGCTATTCACACGGCTTCACACACGCAAAAGGGAAGTGGATATCTGCTAAAGCAAAAAATATTGTTGTAAGTATAAATGTTGCAATTAAATTTTAATATATGGTTAAGTCAATTTGCAAGCATAAATATTTATTAACAATTGTATTTGTCAGGATGAGTACCAGAAATGTATCAATGAGAGGGACTCACAGCGGCCACCGGGAGAGGAGACTATTGACATACACTCTAACAACAACATCTACTTGGATGTTGTTGGAGGAATTAGCAGCAAGAAACACATATTTGGCTTGGGATTTGATGCTGCTTCTCATGCATCATCTTCCTCTGCATCTGTTGAAGGTTGTTCACAGTCAGAGATGGAAGCGATGAGGAGTGTGGTTGTAAGTCTCAGTATGCAGGTAGTGGAGCAGAGAAACTTAATCGCGGAACAGGGAAACTTAATTAACACAATCTTACAGCGTTTGAATGCATCTACTAGTGGATCACAAGCTACAGGCAACGGTCACGAGGATGAGCTACTTGGTGATGGGAATGAAGATAAAGATGACATAGAGGAGGATGACTATGATCTTTTTCCTCCTGATGTTTGATGCCTTGTCTTTATGTTTGTTTTGATAAAGAACATGTATAACTTAATTTATATTTTTCTTAATCTTTTGAAATATTTTTATTTTGACTTTTTGAAATATTGTGGAATGACATGATAATGATATTTTTAAATTTTGGAAATTTGTTACTTGATTTTATATTGGATTGTTGTATTGTGTTGCATACAACTATAAATTGTATAATTGGACTGTTTAAAAATATAAAAAAAATTAAAAATTTAGGTCATTAGCGACGAAAATATATTCGTTGCTAAAAGAAATGATTTATACTTCCACCATAGCAACGGAATAATTTTCATCGCTAAAATAATAATACTTTAATTATTAAGAAACTTTGGTCATGGATGTTAGCGACGAAATTTTATTAACTAGCAACGGAAAAATCCTTTGCTATTTAGTCACGGAATTATATTTCCGTCGCTAAGAAATTAGCCACCAAGGATTACGCAACAGAAATTTTTCTGTGATAGATTCCGTCACTAATCATTATAGCGACGGAATTTTTTCGTCGCTATTTAATTAATTTTTAGTAATGAGTATTCCATAAAAAAAATTACTCAACAGCAATAAATGCCACACAATCAACATGAATTTCTTGGTATCAAAATAATATATTTATCGATATCAGTGCTCCTTATCATATAAAATTTATCTAAATAATAAAATATAAAAATTATCATTTTAATTATAATTCTCATTTGTCTATTATATAGTGGAAATAATCTCAATAGTTACAAAGCATCATAAAAGATAATATTCAATGTCAAAGTATCCATATCTATGTGAGAATTAATTACAAAATTTTATTTCATAATTTCAATAAGACATCTCAAATGTTACTCCTTTATTTATTCATTTATTTATCCATGATTTAAATAGTAGGTATTGGCAAAATTATTCAAAACAACTCTAAATATACGAAATGAACTCTCAGATTTTAATTTGTACAATAGTTTATAAAGGCACAACAATTTCAACATATATAAACCATTATACACTTAAAACAATCCCAAAAAAGAATTATTTTGGTAATTATTTAAACAAACTCTCACCAATTTAAATTGTACAACAGTCTAAAGAGGACAATAATTTCAATATAGCATAAAACAACCCAAAAGAATTATTTGAACACTCAAAGAACATCACATGTGAGAGTATGAAAATTATAACATGCCCAATTCTGCACAAAAAATTTTCAAAGGTGAGTTCCCAAACTATCCAATTTTATATGTATAATTTCGGACAAAGAAAAATAGTTGTGACATGTTTTCCTAACACTACGCAGCAGCCGTTCTCATAGAACTTTGAAGTCATTTAAACCAATTTTATTGAGAATAGTCCACCAAAATTCCAAACACGGTTTTCCATTAAGAATGATATAGAAGGAATGTTGATAAAGAGTGAGACTTAGCCACCAAATATCATCAGAAAATTATAAAAAAAAAATAAATTCAACCCATAATTTTAAAATAACAAAATTATCACTATACATGGATGAGATATAAACCAAAACAAAGCACCTGAGCAAGATATGTACATTGCTCTTACATAAGAAATAACATCAATTTACGATCACATAGAACTGATTTAAGATGGTTAAAAAAAAAAGCACGACTAAAGTTCGAAACTCATGATCCAAATAACCCACATGGTGATTTCATGTATTTGGCAACAATATTAGATATCAAAAGAGATGAAAAAAATTAAATCATGTATCTGACTTGAAAGGATTCAAAGCATAACATATAATAACCAATTTGTCAAACACTTACTAAAATATACAAAATATAGCCATAGAAAAGATTAAAGAGGCTTTGATATCAATCATTAAAATTTTAAACCCATAAGAATAAAATCAATGGATTCACATTTAACCTTAATTTATGACATGTATATAAACTAATCAATAATTAAGATTTAGGATATAAAATTACTTTATTTCAAAGAGAAATCACATCTTTAAGGAGACACTATGAGAGAAAAATAGTCAAAAACCTTTGTCGTCATAAAGGAGAGAAACTACTCACATTCCCTATATGCGCAAAAATCCTTGTGGCCTCAATGGGGTAACCACAATACATATAAGATGATAATATAGGCCTCTTCTTGTGTTTACAATATGGGTTAACTTACTCATCATATAAAACTCATACACAAGATCCACAAACTTAAAACAACATTATTCACATGGGTTTATGTGATTATAAGAGTCCAATAACAAAATTGATCACAAATGGGATAAACCAATAGATGTCCTATAACATTTGATATTCAATTAATCTGACTTTTAAAAAATTGGTGACTATGTTAGTTCACACATATTAAAAAAATTTAACAATTCTTTGAGGACAAATTCTTATATACTTATGGAGGAAGAGATTTTTCTTCTTTTAGGAGAATTCTGACCATTAGATTTTACCTACTAGATGGATTTTACTGTATACCCACATAGATCAATGGATAAAAATACTGTTAGAGGAAAGAAAATTCTTTCTCCCAATTAATGTATGATAGAGTTCCTCTTCTCTCAGTGCCTCTCAATTTCTTAATGACTAAATTTGTCATTTTTAAAAGTTTTACTTATTAAAGAAGAATAGTTGGGAGAAAAAGTATGAACTAACATCGTCTCCTTAAGAGACATAACTTACTTTCATTGCCCCATCCCATGCAGATTATTGAATTTGTTAGCTATGCTAATAGCTAATTCGTATTTGGTTATTTGTCCATCACGTGTACTGGTCTACTCCTTTTTAAGAACTTGGATTTAGTGGTTATTATTAGAGTTTAATTTTGATGTATTTTTATTATAAAGTTTTTTATATTACTTCTTTTCCTTTTGTTTCAAAATAAATGTCGTTTTAGAGAATATGTTTTAATTTATTTTATTTTTCACTGTAAAAAATAAAAATGCATTAATTACTTTTTTATAA
Organism: Ormosia emarginata; assembly: GCA_029884605.1. Lineage (NCBI taxonomy): Eukaryota > Viridiplantae > Streptophyta > Magnoliopsida > Fabales > Fabaceae > Ormosia > Ormosia emarginata. The sequence goes on along the minus strand of JAQQTP010000068.1, from coordinate 18,800,071 downwards.
CTTTATCATTATCTCTTGGTATCTCTACTAAATAGAATGAGAGAAAACATTAGTGGAGGGAAAGAGTAATTTAATCAATTGTAATTACATTTTCCTAAAATTAATAGTGTTTAATAACTTTCTATATGTATTTTGGATGGAGTATGTATTTGTTTACATTTTATTAAAAAATCTTTTGAAATATTTGTTATGAGAATCAAACTTCTAATTTCTATAATAACATGGTAATACATAATTGAGTGATAATGGGAAAAAAAAACCTTTAAAATTTAAACTAACAAGGCATCAAAATTATATTATTATTATTATTATTATTATTATTATTATTATTATTATTATTATTATTATTATTATTATTATTATTTTGGTGAGATCACAAAGTATTTTCATAAGTTCCATTTGAATCTCATTTTAATTCCCGAATCGCTTAAAGGACTAATTCCTGTTTGACCATTATTATTATTATTATTAACATTATTAAACTTACATTTTGGTGAGGTCTACAAGAATTGCTTCATTGAAATTTGAACTCTCATCCTAATTCAAAGGGGTCGAGGTTGCTTAAAACTTCGATTCACGCTTTATGAGCATAGAGAAAGACTTCTTGTAATATTTTTTAAGGGCCACTTTAATTAATGTCCTTGGGTTAGTGGACATTAATCTTTCAGCGGTACGTTGTGCTTATGAGGCACAAATAATTTTCGACATAAAGTTGACATTAAGAATATAAAAAATAGATATTAAACCAAAAATAAATAAAAACCAAAACTAAAAATCACCTAATTAAATTGACTAATTGTTGGTATAAAATTAACACTTTTTAATTTAGACAATTTTGAGTGTGTATTGTAAAGCTTAGTATGAATGAAATTTACTAAGTCATGAATATGCACATACTCTAACTTTATTAGAGTTGCAATTGTAGTGAAGACTTAAAGTTATTAAAATAGTAATTTCGATTTGATGTCAGAAATGGTATTTTCGATTTGATATCAGAAATAGTAATCTCGACTTGGTCTCGAAAATTGAGACTCAAAGAGTAACTATACTTGAAAATTTCTAAAGATAGAAGCAAGGGTCTTGCCCATAAGCCAATAACTATTTAAAGATTCAAAATTTGAATTTATATAAAATGATTTGAATTTGAAACAGAAATTAGCAGTAGTTGCAAAAGTAAGATCCAGACAATAAAAAGATTACTGACAAAGATTGGACAATTACTTGTATACGAGGATTGCTGAAAAAGATTTGATAGTTACTTTACAAGGATGGTTGATAGTCATTAGGCAGTTTTTTTTTTGTTTTAGACATATATCAAGATCCTGTAGAAAGGGTAATTACTTAGAATTTCTATAAAAACTGAAAGGATGAAAATGTTTAGGGATTGTAAATTTTATACTCACAAATACTTATAAACACACTCTCACATCATCTTGATAATCACGAGAAAGCACGCAAGTCTAGTCAAATATGTTTTTATCATGTTTTATTTTTGTACAATTTATTACAGTTTCAATGTAAGTTTAATTCAATTCCATTTACAATTCTAGAAATTTACTTTCTTATAAATTCTCTTCTACTCTTGATCAAGTGATTATTTCAAGATCATTTTAGTTTTTTTTAATTTCTTTCATTTACTTGTTTTCTTTATTTTCTTACAAATTTACGTTTCTGTTCATTTACTTATTTGTACACTTATTGCTTTCTTTTAATTTTTGTTCTTCATCTTTCTGCACTTTATATTTCCTGTCAAGTTTATTTTGCTACACCTTATTGTCTTGCTCTTTACATTTGATGTCATTTAATTATTTTCTTTTAATTATCTTCTTTATTTTAAAGCAAATCTTTAACTTTCAAAGAAAGTTTTTCTCATTGCACTTTCATTGCTCCACTTATTTTCTATATTTTTACTAAGTTAATTACCACAACATTACTATATTTGTATTTTTAATTTATACATATCTGTGAAATATTTGAAATTATTTTTAACTTTTTTAATTAAATTATCATTCAAAAGATTATAAAATCTTTTAAGGAAGTAATTCCCTTTCTCAAACCGAAATTTTCCTTTGACATAAGTTTACCATAAACACTAATTCTAAAATCATTCTATTGAAAATCCAAGTGACCACATTAAGCAGTTCGTTTACAAGTCGAAGTAAGATTTGTTCAGAAGGCAAGTTGAACATGTGGGGTTTAAATTTCACGAGTATGGAAACTTTCAGCGGATCTAAAGGATGGCAAAACGTCCATACTAATTTTACTCTGTTAATTTCCTTGCCTTTTGGGAAATGGTGGTGTTTTTTAGTCCTCTTCAAGCACTTTTCCTAATTAAGGAAAATTAATATGAAGGACCACTAACAATACAAAATTAAAAATATATATATAATTATCTATTCATAATGTTCAATTAGCTATTCTGGTCATTGTTATTATGAGAATAATTATTAATCCTTCAGCTTTAACTTTATATTGTTAACAGTCCTTTCCGTTAATTCTCCCTCCCAATTATGTACAAGAGAACGTGAAATTAATTGAAATTAGAAAATATTTAAGAGGGTTAAACACCAGACAAATAAAAATTAATTAATGTCCATTTTTAATTTTGCTCATAATTTTTCTCAAAGATGTATATATTGTTCAATGTTGAATGTTGAATGTTCAATGTTCAATTTTTTTTTTTTTTTAATGTTCAATTTTCATAGTATAATTTGGGACTTTTGAGGCCATGATATTGACAGGTCTAAAGCAAGGAATTTGTGAAGAGTAAGAGAGAAGCAATGGCACAGCATTTCAATTTTCAAAGTACATTCACCCTTTGATGTATGCATGTAGGTTTTATTGTGAAGCCACAAGGCCTGATCCACCCCCATGGTGTGTATGTTTTTGGAAAAATCTTCTTCTAGAAATATACAAAAATTTCTCCTTATTTTGTGCAGATTTTTAGAAAATAATAAGAAAACTGCATCGGTGTTCATGCTTGACTTTTTAAATTAATATTTATATAATATATATAAGTTTGTTCTATTGAATAATTCCAAATTTTTTACTTAATTTTTTATTATTACTCTTAATTATTAAATAAAAAATATTAAATATTTTTTTATGTTTTTTAAATATTAAATGTATTTGTTTTTTTATTTAATTTTTTTATTTGATATTAAAAAATTATTAAAAATAATTTGTAAAAAAATATATCTAAACTCAATTTGTTTTCGTCACAGCCCTTGGGCCTTGGATCAACACTAACGGCTAAAATTTAAAAATTTATTAATGAGTCACATCACCCCACTCCTTCCTACTTTCTTCCTTTCTCTCTCTCTTGCACTCCCCATCTCACGTAACCGTGGTGGGTGACACTTGATCGATGAAAATGGGTCAATTATTCTTTTGATCGATGAAAAGCTTCATTTATTCTTGTGTCTTGTTTACAATAGTGATACACAGATTTAAATTGTGGTATGTAAGCATAATTGTAATTTTAATATTACGATTTTTGTGATTTTTATAAATAATGATAATTATAATTACATCAATTGTATTTTTTTTTCATAATTCTTCATAATTATAATAAACGTAATATAACTATAACCACACTACGAGCACAATTTAAAATCACGTACATACGTATCTCTCATTGATAGGGGTAAAAATATAAGTTTTAATTCGACAATGATATTTTTGACGGACGTATGATATTCAACAAAGTTAGATGATTCGACGAATAAGGATTTCAACAAATGGATGATAGCATTGATTAAAAGATATTTAACAGTTTGGTGATGACATTAAAAAAATTTTCCAAAGTGTTGGATCAACGAAAGTGATTTTTGTCGAAAAGATTTCATAACTGCTATCAGCATTTGACGAAAATAAAAGTTATCAATTCTGAATTCGACAACTAAATGGTGATATTAGAAAACTCTAGTGGCCAGTGCAAATGATAAATGGTCAAGAGTTGGTTATTGTCGAAAATTAGGTAAGATATTAGTAAGAACGTGACATAATTGCCATGTACGTGGTCAGTTTTTAAGAGTCAATTATTTTTTATATTTTTGCCTATAAATACTAGTATTCACGATGTACAAAGTGTGGTTTTACTGGATATACAATCCTAACATCTCACTCAAGCAGATTAACGGATTTGATTCCAAGTATGACTTTCATTTTCATTTCAAGTCATTTACATTAATGCAATGTCTTTTTAAATTCTTTATTTTCAAGTCTTGTTCTTTAAATTTCTTTACCATTTCTACACTTTTAAATTCATGCACTTTACATTTTCTACACTTTTAAGTTCTTGCATTTACTTTTTCTGCACTTTACATTTTTGTAAGTTATTTATTAGTTTTCTTTACTTTCTTGCAATCAGTTTGACAAGTTTTTTTGCTATTTACTTTAAGTTTGTTTTCAAAAGCTTTTCCAAACGAGATTACCAAATAACTCTAAACCCACATTCGACTGATAAAATATATTTGTTTGTTGAAATTTGTCCTAACCAAATTCACCCATAAACAAATTGGCACGCCCGGTGGGACGAGTACAGAGTAACTCGTAGTGTCACAAACCTCTTCATAAGAAGATGGTTTTATGCATTTAAGAAGTAGAAAGTTAGTATATTCTTGCTCTTCTCAAGATAGGCAAATTATGAGTAACACAAATAACCAGACGTCAAATACACTTTCAGTTGATGTTAGTGTGCCACCTTCGACAATCGTTACTGCGTCACCTTTAACCGTAGTTAGTACGGGTCCTATGATTGATATAATAGCAACTGGTACTCTCAGAAGTAACCCAGTGCTAGAACAAGTGGTGTATGGAGTGACTCAGTCATCACCAAATTAACTAAGTAATCAAAGTGTAATGAACTCAAATTCAAGGTTGGCACCACAATATGATTTGCCACTAAATTATGTTCCTCCTGTGTTGGCACAAATGGGACTTGGCTCTACTTTGGCCAATACTATAAGCCAAACAGCAGTCTCACAAGGCCAATCACAAATAAGTTCGGCTTCAGTAAGTTTTAATGGCCAAAGAACAGGAGTTGCAAGTTCAAGTAATCCAACTCCTTTTCGATAGGAGAGATTGAATTTGGGGACCAGTATTCCTAAATATGTCGAGAGATATTCCTCAGAATATAACTGGGCCAACTACGAATTTGGCCGATTTTCGACAACAAATAGATGAAAGTAACCATGAAATGGTGATATGTTCACTCAGCAAATGGGTGTTGTGATTACACCAATTATGAAAAACACAAATAATGCTTGCAGCGCATTGACCCAACAAATGGCAAGGCTAAATCAAGTTTTGGGGATTGGTGAATTGGCCAATGAAAATGTGCAAGGAACCTAGCCTAGGATAAATAGAGAAATGGTTATACCTCAGGAAAATGGGGGACAAAATCAATAAAACCTGGAACAACCTATGTAAAATGATCAGCCACGCTTGGAATATGGGAATGTCCATATGCTCCGTCGAGGTGATGAGGATCAAATGGCTAGAAATGATGCAACCATGAGATTGTTTCGACAAAATCTTGGGGGGCACTAAGTAATTGAACAAAATGTAAACCAAGTAGTGGAACATGTGCTGAATAGGTTTGGGTTCAATGTTGGATATGCCAATCAACCCTATTTTGTTTCAGCCTTTCCTGAGTGGGTACAACAAGCAGAATTACTAAGAGGAATTAAAATTCCTAAACTTTCAAAGTTTGCTGGTGAAAATAGAGAATCGACCGTCGAACATATAGCTCGATATACAATAGAAATGGGGGAATTGGCCACTATTGAAGGCCTTAAAATGAGATTTTTCCTAAGTTCCCTTACTAAAAATGCATTTTCTTAGTTTTCGACATTAAGATCGAATTCGATTCATTCTTAGACTCAATTAGAAAGGAGTTTCCATGATCACTTCTTCAGGAGAGATTTGAAAGTTAGACTTATAGATCTCTTCAATATTAAAAGAATGTATAATGAAACCGTGGATGATTACCTATCTAGGTTTCGACAAATAAGGAGTAGATGTTTTACTCTTATACCTGAAACAGAAATAGTAAAAATTACTACAGGAGGATTAGACTATTACATAAGAAAAAAATTAGTGAATAAACATTTAGTTGATCTTGCCCAACTAGGTGAGAAGGTTAGGCAAATAGAGTAACTGAAAGCTGAAAAGGTTCAAAAGTAAAAAAGATTCTTTAAAAGAGAAAAGGTAGCATTCGTCGGGTTAGATGAATCCGACAATGAGATTGAAGACAACAATGATGAATTTGAAGTTAACATTACTGAACTTCAAAATGGTCCTCCTTATGTGTGTCAGGCTTTACAGCCTACAAGAAATAAGGAAAAAATGAATTATGTCAATAGAAAAATATATACATTCGACGTAACAAGAATCGATAAAATATTTGATTTATTGTTAAAAGATAAACAGATTAAACCGTCGAAAGGTCAAAAGTTATTAAGACCTGATAAGATAAAAGACCGAAAATATTGTAAGTTTCATAACAATTTTGGTCATGTTACTAACGAATGTATTCGTTTCAGAGATCTAATTCAAAAGGCACTAATGGATGGGCGTTTGAAGTTTGCTGACAAGCCTAAGGCGGATATGAAAGTTGATACAAATCCATTTCAGGCCGAAATTTCATACGTCGATCAACAGGTTCCTTTAAATGTTGGAATGATCAACATAAGGAATTTGTAGGGAATCGACATTGACATGGAAGATGCAATGGACGTTTATCCCAAGCTAGGAGAACCTCTTGAAAATTTCCTTGAAAGGAAGAAAGAAAAAGGCAAGGTAAGGTTGTGTCCAAGATGCAATGCAGTGTATGATGAATTTGCTGCAAAGAAAGCTGCTGAGGAACAACAGGGTAATTTACAAGGGAAAAAGTAGTTTTTAGACAAGAAAGTTAGAAAACCACAACAACCCTTTAATACTCCAAAGCCATTTTATACTCCAAAGCCTAAGTCAGTCTATATGCACAGGCCTAATATGAATGGCTAGTTGATTGAGTCATCTGGTGGATCTATGGGGAGCAATGTATTTCCCAGGAGTTGTGTCGGACCAGCTAGGACCAGAGTGCCACCTGCCAATGTTACTGTGGACAAGTGGGTTAAAAATTCTGCAATGGCAAGTTACACTTATTTTCGACGAAACGTGGCTGCCAGGAAAAATAGATTTCAGAAGGATTGACCATTCTGGAATGAAGATTACAGACATGGTAGAATCAAGACATGGTAGAATCAACCAAGATGAAGTTTTGATTGGCCAGGATGTAGCAGGGCCATCAAAGTCTTTACCAATGTCAAAGAGTCAAAAAAGGTGGTTGCAGAGGTTGAGACAGGCCCAGAAGAAGAGAAATTTGACTGAAGGTTTGGTTATTAAAGAACAACCCACATAAATGTGATGTTTAGTAGTCGAGGTTAAGCCAGCACCAGACGAAAATAAAGATGACAAGAAATTGAAGAGTATTGTCAAAAAAGAATCTGCAAATACAAGGGGGCAATACCAGTTAAGTCGGCAACAAGTGAAGTTAGATAGCTGGACGGGAATGATAATTTCTGGCAAGAGAAACTTGCAAACACAAAGAAAGGGAAACAGGTTCAAGGGCCTACTCCAAACAAAATTGGAAGAAAATGGCCAATTGAACTTGTAACAGCAGAAAAAGAAGTAAAGAAAAATAATCTAGCATCTAAGGAAAACAAGGACATGGCTAGGTTGAAAGCTGAGAAAAGGATAAGAAGAATAGCTGGGAATAAAAGCAGTAGTGATGATGAAGATTGGTCGAAGGAAGAAATCTTGAAAGTTCTGAAAGATCTTGACCAAGATGTCGAATGGAGAAAGAAAATGCTCGACATGATCAAGGAGAAAAGAAATTTGGCGAATTCTTATTGTCAAATTGTAGATATGGATTGGACAGTTGATGAAGTTATTGAAGCCTTGACTGATCCAGATGATCTTTTAGGCTTTAGTGATAATGAACAATTCAACATGGATTTTAATCTGGACAAGGATCTACATGACATCATCATAGCTATGGATGGTAGTTTGTCGTCGGAAGAGTACCTCAAGCTTGGTGGATACAAAAGTCATAAAGAATCAGATAAGGAAGAAATTTTGAAGTCGATGAATGTGAACTTGATTTTAGTTATACCTGCTGAATTTGAAGGGTATCACGAAATTGAATATGTATGAGAGAATGAAGAAGATCTGGATAACTTCAGTGATCACTGGCTTTTCTGTCAGGATAATATGTTAACTGTATTTGAAAATACAGCATATTTCAAAAAGCCAACAGAAGAACAGAAGACTCATCTCTGCCCATTGCACATCAAGGCTTTGTTAGAAGGCAAGCCGACAAATAGAGTCTTGATAGACGGGGGGGCAGCTATCAATCTAATCCCAAGGGCAATGTTAAAGAAACTTGGGAAGAATGAGTTTGACTTGATGGTAACTAACATGATTGTTACAGATTTCAGTGGCAAAACTTCTCCATCATACAGAGTAGTGATGTTGAACGTGCAAGTTGGATCCATTGAAAGGTCGACATTATTTGTCGTAATTCTAACAAAATCCAGTTACAATCTTCTACTGGCGAGAGATTGGATACATGCTGTTGGAGCAATACCATTGACGATTCACCAGAAACTTATTCTCTGGAATACAGATGATCAGGTAGAGATAGTAGAGGCAGATGACAGCCCTTGTTATTTACAACAGCTTCATGTTGATTTTAAAATTTATGCTCTAAATGTCAAGCCGGTCACGGCAAATAATGGAGTTATCGACAAAGATGCACTTGAAACATGTTTAATGGATCAGTTTGGTATTTGACTAATGAATAAGGCCGAAATGGATCGGCCAAGCACTAGCCATGAGTTTTAATCAGTTGGATCGACTGTCGGCTTATTTGGCCGACAAAGCAGTATATGCTACTGAAGGTGTATTGACAGATTGTATAATAGATGATGGTCCTTTGGGTTTTGAGAAAGGACTTGATGAAAGACAAGGTGTAGAGGTAGAAGATCCTTTGGAAGAGATAAACTTGGACACTGAAATAAACAAAAGGCCTATATTTATGAGTTCATTTCTGCCAAAGGAGTTCAAAGAAAAGCTTGTCGAATTAATTAAGGAATATAAAGATTGCTTTGCGTGGGATTACGATGAAATACCTGGATTGAGTAGAGATCTTGTCGAGCATAGATTGCCATTGAAAGAAGGTTGCAGACCTGTCAAGCAAGCTAATAGAAAATTTGCACCTGAGGTGATTTTGAAGATAAAAGAAGAAGTCGAAAGATTGCTTAAAGCCAAGTTCATCAGAACAACCAGGTATGTCGAATGACTTTCTAATATTGTTCCTGTAATTAAGAAAAATGACAAGTTAAGAATATGTGTAAATTTTAGAAATCTAAACACTGCTACACCTAAAGATGAATATCCAATGCCAATTGCGGACATGTTAGTTGATGCCGCATCTGGACATGAATTGTTGAGTTTTATGGATAGCCATGCAGGTTATAATCAAATTTTTATAGCCGATGAGGACGTGTCAAAAACTGCCTTCAAATGTCCAGGAGCTATTGGGACATATGAATGTATAGTCATGTCTTTCGGATTAAAGAATGCATGGGCCACCTATCAGAGAGCAAGTGAATATTAATTTCCATGATGTCATTGAAAAATTTATGGAGGTGTATATCGATGATGTCATTGTCAAGTCAGAAATGAAGGAGAGCCATTTGACAAACTTGAGGCAGGCATGCGATAGGATGAGAAAGCACAGCCTTAAGATGAATCCAGAAAAATGTGATTTTGGAGTGTCGGCTACTAAATTTTTGAGTTTTTTAGTCCATAAAAAAGGTATTAAGGTGGACAAGAATAAAGCCAAGGCAATTTTGGAAGCTGCACCATCGACGAATAAGAAGGAATTACAATCTTTTTTAGGAAAAATGAATTTCATGAGAAGATTTATATCCAATTTGTCGGGAAGAACCAGAGTTTTTGCTCCATTGATCAAGTTGAAGGCTGAACAAGAATTTGTGTGGGAACCTTGCCACTAAGAAGCCTTCGACCAGATAAAGCAGTACTTGACAAACCCTCTGGTCATGATGCCTCCAGTGCCTTGTAAACTGTTGAAATTGTATATATCAGCGTCGAATGATACTATAGGTAGTATGTTAGCTCAAGATGAGAATGATGTCGAGAGAGCCGTATATTATCTTAGTTGAGTTTTAAATGATGCTGAAAGGAGATATAGCGCAATAGAGAAACTTTGTTTAGCATTATATTTCTCATGTACTAAGCTTAAATATTATATGATGCCTTGTAATGTATTGGTTATGTCAAAAACTGATGTAATAAAGTATATGTTGTCAAAACTAATATTAAATGGACGTATTGGTAAATGGACCATTACTTTGTCAGAATTCTCTTTATAATATGTTCCAATGAAAGTTGTCAAGGGCCAAGCAATTGCTGATTTCTTAGCCGACCTTCCATGTTTGGATGATGATAATATAAATTTCGTCAGGTTAAAACCTTGGCGTTTATATTTTGATGGCTCAAGGCATCAAAATAGGGTTGGAGTAGGAATTCTAATTGTTTCTCCTCAAGGTACTCCAACTAAATTCATGTTTGAACTTAAGTATACATGCTCAAACAACGAGGCTAAGTATGAAGCCTTAATTGTTGGGTTAGCAATACTAATAGAAATAAAAGCATGTAATGTCCATATTTTTTGGGATTCACAGTTAGTCATTAAGCAATTCACCCAAGAATATAAATGTGTCAGTTATAATCTGATCAAATATTGTGTTGTGGCGAGTAAGTTAATGAAGAAATTCGACGAAGTGATTGTTGAATATATCCTTAGAAATTTGAATGAGGAGGCTAATGAATTAACATAGATTGCCTATGGGTATAAAATTTCGTCTAAGGTCCTGACAAATCTAATGGAAATTAGAGAACTTTTATATCCATTAGAAGAAAGAGATGTACTACAAAATGATATTTCGACAGTTAATGATTGGAGATAGCCAATATTAAGCTATTTGGAAAATCTAAGTCAAAATGTGGACAGGAAGCTCAAATACAGAGTGTTGAAATTTGTAGTATTAGGAGGGGCTCTGTACAGAAAATTTGTTGATGGAAATTTAGAGGTTTGCCTGAGTGAAGCAGAGGCTTATATTGCCTTGGCAGAAGTCCACGAAGGAATTTGTGGAGCTCATCTGGCAGGTGATAAGATGAAATGGGTCCTTCGACGTCAAAGATATTATTGGCCTACACTAGTTAGGGATTGTATAATGTTTGCTAAGTCTTGTGAAGAGTGTCAAAGACATGGCCATATACAAAATGTTCCTGCTAGTGAATTACATTCTATTGTTAAACCTTGACCATTCAAGGGATGGGCTTTGGATTTAATTGGCCAAATTCATCCTGCATCATCAAAGGGACATAAATATATTTTAGTAGGAGTCGATTACTTTACTAAATGGGTTGAGGTTGTGGCCTTAAAGGATGTAACCCAACAGGATGTGATTGACTTTATTGAAGATAATATAGTTTGTCGATTTGGAATACCACAAACTTTGACAACCGACCAAGGATCAGTATTCGTTGGAAGGAAAGTTGTCGAACATGCCAGTCCAAGAAAAATTAAAATGCTCACGTCGACTCCATATTATGCTCAGGCAAATGGCCAAGTAGAGGCCATGAATAAAATAATCATAAGTTTGATTAAAAAGCATATTGGTTGACAACCTAGAAATTGGCATAATACCCTTAATCAAATTCTATGGGCTTATAGAATTTCACCAAGAGAATCGACGGACAATTTGCTATATAAATTAGTTTATGGTCATGATGCAGTGTTACCAGTCGAGATTAATCTTCAATCAGTTCGTATTCAAAAACAAGATGAGTTACCAGTTGAACATTACTGGAACTTGATGTTTGATGAATTAAACGAATTAAGTTATGAGAGATTAATTGCTTTGGAAAACTTGATTCGACAAAAAGAAAGAATTGCTAAATTTTACGACAATCGAGTTAAGTACAAATCTTTTAAGATTGATGACTTGATTTGGAAAGTAATCTTGCCCATAGATAAAAGTTGTCGAGAATATGGAAAATGATCTCCAAAATGGGAAGGATCATTTAAAACTACTCAAGTATTTTCTGGAAATACTTATGCACTTGTCGAAGTTAATTCAGGTTTGAGAGTTAAGTCCATTAATGGCAAATATTTGAAGCCATATAAACTGACAATGTGTGAAGTAAAGATTAACAATGAGTAAAAATAAAATTTCATTCATATATTCGACAATTATAAGTTACATGAAAATACTGATATTACAACTTGTTTAAGATGTCAGAATATTACAGAGAAAAATAGACCTATTCTAAATAAATCAGAAGCTTCTCCCCAGCTGAGGCATGTGTCGTTTGAGCTCGTGGGACCTGAAGAAGAGGAAGAAGTAGACGGCCTTTAACTTGTCAAGGACAAGATGATGGTTGGCCGTCTACTCCCTGATGAGTCATCCGTACCATAACAACCGTGTTTTAGAAACACCGGGTTGTTATGATGATTACTGAAGCTCATCAAGAATATTACAACTCTTATTGAAGCTCAAGATAAGAATCACCATTAATACAGAGTCCTTCTTCCATTTTTCCTATTGAGAGAAGAGGAAATTATCTGAAGACATTGTAAAATTCGCTGGGAAATGAGAAGGAAAGGGTCAGATTGCACTTTTTGAATCTTGGTGTCTTTGAAGAACATTATTTATAAGGGATTTTGCAGAAAAAGTCATTACGTAATGTGTTGTGACTTGCGTTATAATTAATTAAATTAGTTATGATGCACAGTTATGAGATACATTGAAAAGAAACAGAATAAAAGAGCATTTAAGCATATAGAATTATGGAGCAATAAAAAAAAAGTATTGGAAATTGATCAAAGGGAATGCTTATTAGGTATTGGCCTTGAAGGCCATACAAATCTGTCGGATTGTTAAACCGACAATATATATATATATATATATATATATATATATATATATATATATATATAATATACATTTAAGTTCTTTACAAAACTTCCCAAAAATCTTCCAAGATTTGTTTGTTGGTACAAGCTTTTTGATATTCTGGCTCAAGAGAGTTTATATCTGCTAGCACAGCTTTGGTCTCAACAGCCCATTGTTTCGAGTTGTTGATAATGCTTTGTTGCTTAGCACTCCCCTATTGCAATGCCATGCTGAGCTTTTGCTTTCGACAGCGAGTTTCTTCAAGTCTTTTCTCCAAGTCTTCAATCTCTTTGTTTAGTTCTGCCTTCTTATTTTTTCCTTTAACAAAATGGTCTTTTAAATTGGCTATCTCATTCTTCGCATCAGTCAGCTACTTTAAGATCTTGGATTTTTCTTGAACTTTTTGATCATAAGTAGGAATGATTTGACGAATGGTAGGTATATTCGAAGACAAGTTCTGGAGAAAATCTTTGACAGTCGAAGGAAGAGCTCGACTGGTTATTGGAAGTTGTTGAGAAAGGGGTTCCAACTCTGTCACAATGGCCAGCATTCTTTCCTGAAGTGGTTGGTCGGAACTTAATTGCTCAAAAGAGTAGGTGAAGGCATTCTTCAACTCAGCCAAAAGTCCAGTAACATAAGAGTCAGTAGAAACTTGTCCATGCTGTGTAGAGGAGCGAACCGACCGTGGAGAACTTCTATGATTACCCGACAACATAGATATCAATTCATCCAAGTCTACCTCCATGTCCTCAGTATTTTCTGGTTCTGTGACAGTTGAATGGATTTGAGATGGTGGGGGTAGATTAGAAGCTGCAGTTTCAGCCAAGAGAACATTCATGTCGAATTCTTCTGAAAAGATTTTGATAGGATTGTCTTCATTTGTTTGGGAGGAACTAGCACCTATGGCAGTTTGGACTTCTGTCGGAAGAGGCAAGGAGATAGCAGGCATTACAGGAGCCGGAGAAATTTGATCCTCCGGAGAAGGATTTTCATTGCCTTGCCTAGCAGGACTGTCGGGTAAAACAGGATTTGTCAATTGCTATAGAAAATAAGGGCAATGTTAGAGCAAATAAAATCAAGAGGATTTTTTTAGCTGAAAAACTTGGAATATTTTGCCTCAGTTGACTGTCGGATTTGATCCTCAATGCTTAACCTGACGTTAGGTCCTGAAGGACTTTCAAAAGTTTGTTCAGTCTCTGGATCCTAAAAAAAAAAGATCAAATTATTGAATGAGGTCCAAGTTTTCAAAAAAAAAAAGTCAATTGTCATTTACCTTGAAAGGGATGGAAGTGGTTTCTGCTTCAAGTTCAGTAGTAGGTTTCAAACTAGAACTTGAGGATTGAGTCTTTTTCTTTTTCTGCAAAAATAAAATGAGGTGAGAATTTACCAAGATATACAAAAAAGGAAGTAACATAAATTATACCTTTAGAGGATTTTCAGAAGATGAGTTTGGAGATTCGATAATTTCGATAGATGAAGTAAGAGTCGAGTCATCAACCTATATTCGGCAAAAGATTTAGTTTCGACAAGTTGAGACTAAGTTTTAAAGTTTAGTCGAAAAAGATACCTTGGACGTTTTTGCCTTTGAAAAAGATACCTTGTGCTTAGCAGGACTTTTCGTTGAGGTAGTTCTAGTTACCTTAGCCTTGGGGCTTTGGGGATAGGAGGATTTTAGGCTTTCTTACCTTTTCTCTTTTTTAAGATAGAGGTTTCTATTTCTTCTTCCTCTACCCCTTCTTCTAGTTGTTTGTACTCCAAGGGTCTTTTTAATGGGGTTGCTATGAAAAAGAAGAATAATTAGTCGATGAAATAAGAAGTTGATATCATAATATGAAAAGAAGTACCTTCGGGTAATTTAGTGATGACTCGGGTATCTTTGACAAATTGTTCATACGACGAAGTAAACCGATGGGTAAAAGTAACTTTTGGAGTTCTTGTAAGAAATATATTACTCGTAGAAAAGATCCTATCAGAAGTGAGAAAGTTACCAGCCTTGGTGGGTTTACTTGGGAATTCATTGGCCAAACCAAAACGAGCACAAGGAAGAGGCACTAGTTTTGGAAAAGGAAATTGAAAAGGTTCAAGTCGTGCCAAAAGGTTTTTTATGGAAACCGCAATAAAGTTAATGGAGCATTTTTCCTTGTGCATTTGTTTTTGTTTAGCCACGACTTCTTCACAGTGTCAAACAATTGTGCCAGGATACCTGAAGTCCCACTTGATCTTGTAATATTTCTCAAAAGCTCTAATATCTTGAATATGCTTGCCTTTGGTTTTTGTCAAAGGTTCTTGATCCTACACAAGAATAAGAGTTTCAGTAATGCGGCTTCGACAAATTTCAATATCAACATGGTAAGGACTATAATATTTAGTCCACCATTCGACAAAATCTTTGGTAACCCCTCTATATGGTGTAAATACAGAAATTGAGAAATGATGTTTGTATCTCTCATTCTTCATAGCCACGTAAACAAGATCTGCCATGTCTAACAAACGGCCATTGATAAGATGCTCTTTTGCTTTTGAAGAAAATGGTGCTGGAATGGCCTAACAAAATCCTAGTTGTCGAGCTACCATGTTTGGCATATGTAACTCTATGGATCTATCTGTTAAACCAGGGAGACCAGCAACTAGGACTTGCTGACAAAGAAAACTAGACCAAATAGAAATATTGTCGGTTTAAGTGGAAGGGTTGTCGAAAATTAATGGTCAAGCAAACCACTCTGGACCGAGAGAATAGTCGGCAAAAAGTGCAAAATAAATGTCTTCAGTATTGAAGGAGATGGAATCAAAAATGCTAAAGAAATGTAAGAAATTCTCTAGGTTTTGTTTGTGGATTTTTTCATGCTTGACATGGCAAAGCTTTATGCTATAGGTAGTAGAAGAAATTGTTGAAGGAGAAGTGTCGACCAGGTAATATTGTAAGATAACATTCAGCCAGAGTTGGAGTAACCATATGGGGCCACCAGCATTAGTTTTCTTTGTCTGGGATCTGATGTTTTGGACAATCTCACCAATACCGAGATAAAGATTGGCAAGGAGGAATTGGCCAAGAGCCAAATTTTTACCTTTATGAAGAAGATTGACAAAATGAAGATAAGATTTGGATACTTGAACTAACTTTGTACATAAAGCATAGGCCGACAACCAGAGAAGAAGAAAAGCCATATGTTCTTCGTCGGATACAGGGCCTTTTTTTGTAGAATAGAAGCTGACGAAGTTTGAAAAAGAAGTTGGGGCTTTCGAATAAACATCAATGGTGTTCAGAGGTAGGAGGACAGGGGTTATGATTTCCCCGTCTAGTTGAAGACCAGTTATGGAAGCTACGTCAAAGAGCGTAGGCCCTATCATGCTATAAGGAAAATAGAAAGTATTGGTGGTTTTATTACAAAAGAAAAAATATGCACCCAAAATACAAGAATCCATTTTTATGGGGTAACGTGAGAGTTGAATGCAGTCGAAGATACCTATGTCCCTCCATAAATTTTCTTTAGAGGCTTGAATTCTATTAAGCCAATCAAGATACCCACTGATTTGGCCGGGAAGGGTTCTGAAAAGCCTATCTGATTTACTAAAATAACTAATGGGAATAGAAGGAAGAGAAGCCAAGATAGCTTCTTCTTTGGGATTTTTACAAGGAAAAAAGCTTTGAATTTCTTTGGTAATGAATTCTTTGGGCAGAACTGGGCCCAAGAAAGTAACTGGAGGATCTAAAGAAAGTGAAAGGTCGTTGATAAGAAGAATTACCTTGGAAAGATTCCACAGTTCAGATTTCTCCAGAACTGGGTCTTGAACAATGGCGTGGTTTCCCAAATCTACTGATGGTTCATTGAAAGATTGAGAGTGAGAGGCCATTTTTGAGAAAGAAGTTTTACAAAAAATACGCACGAGAATAAGGTTGAGGAGGATGAATAGTAAAGAATGGAGTAAAAGTGGCGTGATTTTGTGAAATTTAAAGAAGTAATGAATAGTAGAGGAGGTGAGAAGACGCGTGATATTCGTAAAAACTCAAAAAGCTATTTTTCAGAAAAGGATAAATATGATCCCTATTTATTAGGAAAAAAATGGCTATTTAATGTTTGAAATGATAAGTTGCAGTTGTGGTTTTCAAGAAATCCACAGAAGATTTTACTGGATTTTTGAAAATCAAAATGCTTTCAAAAAAGATTTTTGATAAGGTCTTGACATCAGATTGGAACTAGAAGATAAGATTACACTACTAGAAAAATTTGATTTAGAGACGGAATTTAGAGATGGACAAAATTCTGTCTCTATTAGAGACAAAAACAGAGACGAATTGATGAATTAAAGAGGGAAAATAAATTTAAAATTTAGAGATAAAACTTAGAGACAGAATTTATCTGTCTCAGAATTTTCCATCTCTAATTCCATCTCTATTTGGTCAATTAAAAGTCAAATATACTTAGAGACGGATTTTAGTGATGGAATTTATCCGTCTCAGATTTTTCCATCTTTAATTTCGTCTCTATTTAGTCAATGTGATATTTTAAAAAGTTAAATATTTTTAGAGATGAAATTTAGAGATGGAATGTATCCGTCTCTGAATTTTCCGTCTCTAAATTCTGTCTTTATTTATTAAAATAATATTTAAAAATGTCAAAATATGTTAGAGACGGAATATTGTTTCTGTCTCTAATATTTTTAATAATTCCTAATTCTAACTCAGAATCCCCATTTCTCCCGAGCCCTAATTCTACTTTGAATCCCCATTTCTCTACTTCCCTCATCTCTACTCAGAACTCCATTACTGTTGTTCCCTCATCTCCACTCAGAAGCCCAATTTCTTTCCTTCCCTCATCTCTGACATCATTCCCTCATCCCTTAGTTCGGTTTCCATCTCTGAGCTCGTGGTAGTTCAGGTATGTTCTCCCTCCATATCTGACCTTGTTCTCCCTCCGTTCTCACTCGTTGTTGCTTACGTTCTCTGCTCGTTCTCGCTCCATCTCTCAAGTTGCGATAGCACGTTCTCAGCTCTCCATCTCTCAGGTCATTCCAGCTCGTTCTCAGCTCTCAATCTCTCACACTTTTACACGTACAGCTCAGGTCAGATCTAAATCTGATAGCTCTCTGTCAAATTTTACATAGTATGGCCTCAATCAAATTTTTGATTTGGCTTCTCCTGGTCGCCTTGTAGTTGCAGTTTAAGGGGATTCTGGATTTGGATTTAGTGCTATTGAAGTTGAGGTATATGCTATACTTATGTCCATGCTTCTTGTTATACATTCTAATCTAAACTCAAGAATGTGTATGTGTTTGTTTGTGTGTGTTTAATGTTCCTTTTATTGTCTGATTCAAACTGTTTTTCCCCCTTTAACTCATGAATTACTGTAGCTAGCATAATAGGATAGTTTTTCTTATGAATCATGTTTAAACATCCTCTTAAATCATCCCATGCACCTGTTGATGAGAACATTTGGGGATAGGGGAGAATATTGTAAGTAATATGTATTTTCTCATTAATTTAATGGTAAAAACAGATGCGTGAATTGACCAAAAATAGTCATCTATTCCTTAATGAATACCCTTACCTATTTTGTAGCTGTTACGAAAGCTTAAACTGAGCAGAGATTGAAAGACATGATTATGGAGGAGGGAGAAGAGGTGATTGAAGATAGATGTCAACAAAAATGTTGAAACAGTGTGTATTTTAGAAGAAAATGTGTATCTTGTGTACATAGTCCATTTTATTTATATTATGAATGCTTAAAGTAAAATAGCTAAGAGTAATTACAGAGTTAATTAATAACTATTAACTATAGTGATAACTACAGATGACTAATATTTTAAGATGTGCTAAATATGCTAATGGATCTAGACTAATATTCTAACACTCACACTCAGTCTAAAGCTTAATAAGCTCTTACATTTTACTGTTGCACATACAAACAAAAAAACGAAACACTAAGATATAAAACAACTCAACCTTTTACTAATGCCCAAAGTCTTTCAATCCACAGTCTTCACAACAATGGATGTCATACCACCGGTAACACGAGCAAAGCCTTTTACTAATGCCTAAGTCTTCAATCTACAATACCAAATAGAAGCCACTAATTCTAGCCAAGTTAAAGACCTTTTGCCTCAGATGAACCCAGTAGTTATCATGTCCCCAGCTAGAAACTCCCCTGGTCAGACAATCAAAACAAACGACCATAACCACAATATGGGTTTGACTATAAAAAAAACTACCTTTTGTTTTATACCCTATTTTCTGCTTAGGAAAACCTACTTAGTGCATGTGACTCTTGTCAAATGATATAAACTAGAACTCAAGTGTAAAAATCGAACACAATAAAGAAGGTGAAGCTCAGTCATACATACCAAGATATTAAGTTTTCCAAATTGGTTTTTGATAAAATTGGCAAGGGATGCAATGCTATTAGTGTCAGTCACATTATTTTTTTTAATCTAGTGTTTTCTTACTGTTATTAAGATTCTTGTAGCATTTCTAAATTCTGATTTGAGTTTCTTTATACTTTTTTTTTATTTTTTTAATTCAAATATTTTTGGAACACAAAACCTTTGCAATCCTATATCTTAATCTGTTAGTGGTTGAATGAGTTTCAATTTGATGCTAGCATAGTGAGTCTGGAATGTTGAGGCAAGTTTCCTGCATGTTTTATCTTCTCTGCTCTGTTCTGTGTTTTTAATGGAAATATAGGCCTTCGTAATTGTACATTTCATATTCTTGACTCTCTGCAACTTGAATCATCATTTGTCTTACCCTATACTTTATAATCATAAAGCTAAGTAACGATTTTCTGAGATTCTCAAAACATGATTCTCTGTTGTTTCTAAGTTCAGTAACTCACTTCAGTTAATACTTCAATGCTTTCACTTCAATCCTGCAATCTTTAAAGCCTTTCCACTATCATCTCCAACCCTCATTCTCAAGTTTTAGACCTTGAAAACCGTCACTTGAGCTGTGACAAGCACATTACAAATCTTTCTGTATTTTTGCTTATTTTGATCAATCATTCAAGTATATGTAGAATGTAGATGTAAAATTCCAACAACCAGAATTTTCTGTATTGCCATGTGTATCACACTAGCATCCAATTTTAGGAGCAATGGTGATTATATTGATGTTGTTCTTTTGATGTATTGATGGAGACTAAGAGTAGGTACTAGGTAGGTGATAGAAACTAGTTACAGAGATGGAATGAACTGAATATTACATATTATTTATGGAATGAACTGAATATTATGTATTAAAAGTGGAGGATAGTGGTGGGAGGAAAATCTTATCAGATTATATCATGGGGTCATAAAGAGGATAGTGTTATACTATTAGAGTGAAATAAAAAATTTTGACTGGATCATATTCTAGCACTCACACTCAGTCTAAAGCTTAATAAGCTCTTACATTTTACTGCTACATACATAAACAGAAAAACGAAACACTAAGATATAAAATAACTCAACCTTTTACTAATGCCCAAAGTCTTTCAATCCACAGTCTTCACAACAATGGATGTCATACCACCGGTAACACGAGCAAAGCCCTTTACTAATGCCCAAGTCTTCAATCTACAATACCAAATAGAAGCCACTAATTCTAGCCAAGTCAAAGACCTCTGGCCTCAGATGAACCCAGCAGTCATCATGTCCCTATCTAGAAACTCCCCTGGTCAGACAATCAAAACAAACGACCACAATATGGGTTTGACTATAAAAACGACTACCTTTTGTTTTATACCCTATTTTCTCCTTAGGGAAACCTACTTAGTTCATATGATTCTTGTCAGATGGTATAAACTAGAACTCAAGTGTAGAAATCGAACACAATAAAGAAGGTGAAGCTCAGTCATACATACCAAGATATCAAGTTTTCCAAACTGGGTTTTGATGACATTGGCAAGGGATGCAATGCTATTAGTGTCAGTCACATCAAGCTGATGAAAAGCCACTTAGTCAGACAGACCAAGTTGTTTCAGTTTATCAATAGCTTTAAGACCCCTTTTCTCATCTCTTGCTGTTAGCACCACTGTGATTCCTTTAGAAGCCAACTGCTTACATATCTCAAATCTTATCCCTTTGTTTGCTCATATGACAACCGCATACCTAAAAACCATTTCAAGACAGTCATGGTAAAGAAGCATTTCAAACCCAATGGGTTTGACATTTTAGATTATGTACTTGATTAAAAGATGTGACGGAAAGAGAAGGACATGGATTATGGAAGTTGATTAAAAGATGTCTTCGGTAGGCCAAACTGAAAATAGAGAGAAAAGTCAGTCAAGGATAGACTTCACAACATTGAAAACAGAGTATGAGATGAGTAGAATGAGAAGAAACTGTGAGTATAAGGGTACAACCAGGATTTTAGAGTTTTAAGAAAATAGTGAGAATTCCCATTTCCTACCTATGCTTGTGTAAGTGGGATGGTTTGTAAATTGTTAGTGGTTTGGTTCAGGGAATAGGTTTAGGAAATATTTGGCTTATGTTTTTGTATTGTGATCCTTGTTCAAACAATAGGTCATGTTGTAGCTTAAAACTTGAATCACTGGATTTACTTGAGATTAAGTAAATAAAGGGGATGTGTTCTCATTTGCTGTCTTGTAAATGAGGTTAACTATTGATTTGGATGTGCAAATTTTATTACTGATATAAGTATTATAATGTTTCTCCATATATAAATCTCCCTTAGCAGCAAACCATTCTTCTTCCAAATCGTCCATCATCATCGATGGCCAACACAGGTTTTCTGTAAATGATCTCTGATTCTGTCATACTCTCCCACCCAAGTTCAAACCCAAAAGCAATTATAGGCTCTAATCTCTTTCAGTCCTTCCTATCCAAAACTTGTCAACTGATTATCAATTATATCTAGGCAGAAAAAGTTCCAAGAACACCACAACAACAACATTCTTCTTCAATAACCATAAGCAACCATTTTCCTCATATTTTCTTTACCATATTTTGCATAGCATCCCTCTAGCCAAAGTCCAAGAACTTAGTGACCAAGACAATGCTACGCATATTTATTTATCATATCATGGCTTTCCCAATCTTTCCATTTTGCTATACTATGATTCGTTTTGAATCTGCTTTTCATGTAACAAAAGATGAAAAAGGGCAGAAAAAGAAAACGATCTAGAATTGAACGTAAAAGGCACAAGAAAGCCTCGAGCAAAGAAAAATGATCAGAAGGGCCATGCACATGCATTAAATATAAGTATTATTTATATATGAATGATTAATTGTTGTTTTTTGATTGTCAATTTGTATCAATCTTGTTTGAATAGGTAAATATTGTTATAGTCCTCTTTATTTTTTCTCCTATATTTGCCTGAGTTAATGCCTAATAGAATCATGTGTGTTCTTAGTATAGTGCCACAAATAAAACTTGGGTCTTGATCCAACCAAAGGTGAAGGGGCCAGACTCCTCTTTAAAGACAGTACATATTCTCAACACTTGCTATTTTCAAATGATAAGGCTTAATACCACATTCCATAATCTATACATAAAGAAATTTATGTTTTCTTCCTATATATATATATATATATATATATATATATATATATATATTGTGTATATTATGATTAATATATTGTTTATGTGACCATATGTTAAACCTATCAAGTATGTTATGAATATATCATTTTGATGAATATTTGGTTATTTGCTTATTAAACTAGTTGTTTGCTTATTAAGTGAGCTGCTCATTGTTTAAATGGGCTGATTTGTCTTTTAGGTCATGAAAAATGAAAAATAGAAAAGAAAGAAGTTAGGTGTGCCTTAAAAAACAAATTTGGACTAAACTAAAAGATCGATCTAATCTAAACTAATTTATTTTATTGCTAAGTTGAATGTGTTTGTGGTTGCTCTTGAATTGGTTCTAGTCTTTGACCATTTGAATGCTTTTGTTGAGGTTGTATTGTGGCGTTACCTCCATTGCTACTAGGCATAGAATTCTTAACTTTCAGCATATCCAGAGTTTCAACATACTTTTGAACTCTTTCTACCTTCAAGATGTTTTCACTAACATCTGAACCAGTAATTTAAGAACTAGTAATAAAAAAGACCAAAATGTATGAAATGTTTACTTGCATTTTCCTCTACAACTTCACATCCCCATCAGATGGAGAAAGCTTCATTGTTCAATAGGTAAAGAAAACTATAAAAGAATCAAAATAATCAAATATCAACTGAAGCAGCAAATTGAACACACAATTAATAACTTGACTACTAAAAAGGGAAAGTGATCTTATCAAAATGTTTGTCATCTAGGCTTTGTTTCACTTGCACAATAAAGAATATTTCAAAATACTAGAGGATATGACAAAACACTAAAAGATATATTTACCTGAAAAAGTGGATGAAACTCCCCTGAGCATGCTTTGACAACCTCGTCCAACACCTAAGATGTCATTAATATTACTGGCAACAGATATGAGCTTCTGTGCAGCATCCTCTGAACCAGCATCAAGGAAGCTTAGAAAAGTCAGTCAGAAGAAAATCACCTGGATCATTGAGTGCTTCCCTAAGAGGCTTAAAGTTCAACACCTTTGGTTGTTCGACCTGTATGACAATACCACCTTTCTCATAGATACCATAATTTGTGGTGTCATCTTCAAGAGTAAATGAATATGCTCTAGCATTTTTAATCTTCCTTGGCTTTCGATCATTCAATTCTGATAGGAACCAGGTAAACACAGTACAAAAATAATAGAACAGAGGAAAATTATACTGAATTGGATGGATGATATCAAGATGATATCAAAACCAGACCTGTATTATTTATGGAAGAAAACTGGAAAACAGAAATACAGAGAAGAAAGATAACTCTAGGCAAGTATAGAGTGCCTAGTCCCTCCCAAATGCCCAACTGAATATGAAGCCTACTCCCACCTCACGTTTTCCCTTTACAAATATACCCATTCAGTATTAACCTCCCCCACTCACCCTCTGCCCACTCAGCAAGTAATTACACCTAAGGTAGTACTTGTTTCCCACTTTCTAGGCCCACCCCTTTTACATTCTGGTGTTGTCTTAGATGATATCAAAACCAGACCTATATTATTTATGGAAGAAAAATAGAAAACAATAATACAGAGAAAAAAGATAACTCTAGGCAAGTATAGAGTGCCTAGTTCCTCCCAAGTGCCTAACTGAATTCACGCCTACCCCCACCTCACGTTTTCCCCCTTACAAATATACCCATTTAGCATTAACCTCCCCCACTCACCCTCTGCCCACTCAGTAGGTAGTTACATCTAAGGTAGTGCTTATTTTCTCACTTTCTAGGCCCACCCTTTTTACATTCTGGTGTTGTCTTCTTCTAGAGTAAACTTTACTCACTATTGGGCTTGGGCTTTTATCAAATTATTTCATACCATGAACTTCAAAGAATACAACAAGATCTCCATCCTGAAACTTAAGCCTCTCATCATCAACACAGGATACTAGAGCAGGGTTGTCATTGCTGATGGATGCAATAATGCCAGTATGGGGTTCATCTCCATCAACATCAACAACAGTGAACTGAGGCTCGAAATCACATAACACAGATCCAAAAAGGCCTCTAACTTCAGTTTTAATAAAAGCAATAGAGGTCGATGACTGTGGCAGTAATCATTGAACTCAATGGCTTTGTCAAGACTGATATCAGTGAAAACAACAACCTACAAAATAGTAAATAAACAAATGTAAATATATCGAAATAAATCAAATACAAATGCATTTATAGAGAAAGATTTTGCAGCTTTCTCCATCTTAGCATTCTTCCTCATCTCTAAGTACCTCTTATCTTGGCTAATTGGGTCTTCCACTAGCACTATCTTTGATTTGTCGTTGACCACAACTATGTCAAGGAAAGCTTTTGAATCCCTGTCCTTGTCTTTATAAAACAGCTTGTGGTCTCCGTGTTGTAAGCCAATTGGCCCTGACAGTATTTTCCTAAATTCCCATGCAACATCATGAATAAAAATCAGTTTTTTGCATAATTAGTCAGGAAATATTGCTAAGTTGTATTACTTTATTGTATTCTTGGCTTTGCTATATTTTTTTCTTACTTTTAAATTTGTTCAGAGAAAGTGCTAGTGAGCTTTCCTGATCTGACTGCCACCAATGTATGTCTCATAAAGCAGTGATTTGGATGCGAATGAGATTCTCCATTCTCATTTTTGTTTCTTCCTTCTGTTCTTAATTCTCTTTAATTTATTTTTTAAATATTTCTGGCAATCCATAATGCATGTGAAATTACTAATTAGAATTTGAAGACTTTGACTACTATTTGATATACCACTCATTGGAAGGAATACAAGTGTACATACATTTCTAAAACGATCAAATAGTTTGAGAAAATAGAGAGAGGAAATCACAGTAAGCATCCAAGATGAACATCATCTCCACTTTGAGCATCTATCAATATAGTGACAAAATGCATTCATTTCTGCTTGGCTCTTCATTTCCACTTTTCAAAAAACAGTGTCACACATATATATTGTCATAACAGCATAAAAAAATGAATATAAAAATGAGTGGCCAACTAACTATGCTAGGAAGTGCTTGTGACTTTGATTTGATATATACTATATTATTATTAATTTAAATTAACCATTCTTAATGATTGTTCATAAAATATCATCTCATAATTAAACAAGATGAATTATTATTCTTTATTTATGATTGTTATTACCAAATTTATTTATTTTTTAAAAAAAAGAAAAGAGAAAAGGTTGTGTAAGAAAGGGAAAGGGAAGGAAGCAATGAAAGCCGCCAAAGGCGAAGCATTATTTTGTGAAATAGTTAAAACGGGAGTGGAAATTTGGGTGTGTGTGTGAGAATGAGGATGTGTTTTGGTGCATGATGCTTTTCATTAAAGAGGCTGAGTCTGGGGTTTTCTAGAGGACACGTGTCTGTGTAGGGGTAGTTTGGGAATTGTGTGATAGGCTAATGGTGGTGTTGGCTAATCTTAGGGGGCACCTTGTGAGTTAATGGTAGTTAAATTTTATGAGGCAACAATTGAGGGTGTTATTATTAGTATTTTTAATTATTTTTTTATATTTTTATTAGTTATTCATGAATTTTTTGAAAAAAGATTAAAATTTAGATTAATTAATAAAAAATGAGAATAGATATTTTGAAGTAATAATAACCTACCTCAGCAGTTGAACACCAAAATAAAGTTTACTTGAACTTATTGTTAAGAAAATGTCAGATGCACAGAAACTTTGAATATAGAAACTATTCAAGCTGTTATTTCTTGATTTTTGTTATTTTTCATCTATTGTTTGAGTTGTAAATGATTGAGTAATAAATGAGTAAGTGAAGTAAAGTAACATGGTCTGCACAATAGGATCTCTATTTTAGTTCCTTTGCTATGTTCCTTCTTCCTTTGGGCTATGTACTTGATGTGTGTATGCTGAGAATGATAATATGTTATGACCCTTAGACTGTTATGATTTGTGTACTTGATCTATTTTAGTTCTGATATCTCTGTGTAAGGTCTGCCTTATAGTAAAAGCACTCTTTATCTTTGAAGTAGGTTATTTCTATTTCGGTCTAACTATTTAAATTTTATTTAAATAGTGGGCTGGTGTATTTTGATTGACATGTCTCTTGTCTATCTTTAAATTAGAAACATAATGGAAGTTCCTGAGCATCAGAAGTGGATGGATAATAGGGTGGGTCCTAATAGGAGAAGAGTTACAAATGAGTTCATGGCAGGGGTTAACGAGTCTATGGAGTTTGTTTGTGCACAAGAACAATTTAAAACAATAGGAAAATTGATGTGTCCATGTAAAAAAAAGCAAATATAAGGCATATCACTTTGTTGATGACGTCAAGGCACACCTATGTATGAAGGGATTTATGAGTGATTACTATTATTGGACTAACCATGACGAACCAAGGCCTCCCATTCCCCCAGTGGTTGCAGACAATTCATACTAGGGAAGTAGTGGGGTAAGGGAAAACTTCAATAGGTATGAGCAGATGGTAATGGATGCTGCTGGACCTTATATTGGCAATTACATAGAGCAACAAGGGTTTGGTTATGCAGAAGAAATAAGGGAAGATCCTAACCCAGAAGCCAAAAGATTTTTTGAAATGCTATCAGCTGCACAAGCTCTCTTGTATGATGGTTGTGATAATTACTCTGAATTGTCAGCTACGTGTGAAGCTCTAAGTATCAAATCTGATTTCAATATCTCTGAGACTTGTTTTAATCAGTGGGTGGAGTTTATGGGAAATGCATTGCCAGATGATAATCGAATGCCTAGAAACTTCTATCGTGCAAAGAAAGCAGTGGAACGACTAGGGCTGGGTTGCAAAAAGATTTCCTGCTGTCCAAATGGATGCATACTTTATCATCCTCCTTATGAGAATCTTCGTAGTTGTAGATTTTGTGGTGAGGACCATTATAGAAGCATCACTAGAAACGGTAAGGTCAAAGAAATTTCTCAGAAAAAAATGTGGTATTTCCTACTTATCCCAAGGCTACAACGACTTTATTCCTCAATGCAAACGACGTCTCAAATGAGATGGCATTGTGACAATGAGAGCGAGACTGGGTCTTTGTCCCACCCATCTAATGGAGAAGCCTAGAAATATTTTGATGAGACATATCCTGAAATTGCAGAAGACCCTCGAAATGTGAGGCTAGGGTTATGTGCCAATGGATTTGCTCTATTTGACAAAACAGGTAGGACTTATTCATGTTGGCCAATAATCGTTACTCCTTACAATCTACCTCCATGGATGTGCATGAGAAGAGGGTTTATGTTCTTAACTATCATAATTCCAAGCCCTTCCAATCCAAAAAGTAAAATTAATGTGTACTTGCAGCTGCTTATAGATGAACTGAAACTTCTGTGGAATACCAATGTCATGACCTATGATGTCTCACGACAACAAAACTTTGTCATGAAGGCTTGTTTGATGTGGATGATTAATGATTTCCCTACATATGGGATGTTATCAGGTTGGATGACAATGGGAAAACTTGCTTGTCCAATTTGTATGGAGCACTCAAAAGCATTCACAGTTAAACATAGCTGAAAGACATCATTTTTTTATTGTCACCGTCAATTCTTGCCACATGATCATTGCTACAGAAAGAACAAAAATGCTTTTAGAAAGAGACTTGTTGAAACTTCATTACCCCACGAAGGTTGACTGGTGAAGAAGTGTGGGATAGGGTAAGACATATACCTAACATAACTGAATCAGTAGGAGAAAGTCTACCAGGGTATGGTATTTATCACAACTGGACAAAACGAAGCATCTTTTGGGAATTGCCTTATTGGAAAACAAATCTTCTCCCGCATAATCTGGATGTCATGCATATTGAGAGAAATGTGTTTCTTAATATCATATACACAGTTATGGATACTAAGGGCAAGACGAAAGACAATTTTAATGCTAGACTGGACTTGGCAGAATATTGTAGACAAAAGGATCTAGAGCTGCAGGATGGTGGAGGTGGAAAGCTAAAAAAACCCAAAGCGCAATACACATTGACTAAGCAACAAAGATTAGTTGTGTGCGACTGGGTTAAACAATTGAAGCTACCAGATGGGTATGCCTCCAATTTGGCTAGATGTGTTGACATGAAGGAAGCAAAGTTGTTTGGTATGAAGAGTCATGATTGCCATGTGTTCATGCAGTGTTTGCTCCCAATTGCATTCAAGGCATTACTCAAGCCCATTTGGAATGTACTTACTGAGTTGAGTATATTCTTTAGAAATTTATTTAACCGTTGCTGAGAAAGGATAAATTACATGAGATGGAGCAAAGCATTGCAATTATTTTATGTAAATTGGAACAAATATTTTCTCCGAGCTTCTTTGATTCGATGGAGCATATTCCAATTCATTTTCCCTACGAAGCAAGGGTTGGTGGTCCTGTGCAATATCGATGGATGTATCCCTTTGAAAGGTTATCTATCTATCTTTACAATTTTCAATTAAATTCTCATAATGTATTTGTTACATTGATGTTCTCAATTAATAGGTTTATACGTACATTAAAAGATAAGGTCACAAACTCAGCCGTAGTTGAAGGTTCCATTTGTGAAGCTTATTTAGTGGAGGAGACCTTTACTTTTGCATCTTACTACTATCCACCCACTGTTCCATCTAGAAGGACAAGGGTGCCACGGAATGATGATGGGGGTGAAGGTGGTTCAATCAATCCGCCATTCTCTATTTTTAATTTTCCCGGTTATCCTATTAGAAAATGCAAATCTTGCATCTTACAAGAAAGGGAAATGAGTGTTGCACACTTGTATGTTCTTCTAAATTGTCCTGAGGTAGAGCCTTTTTTAAAGTAAGCTTCTAAGTTCTTTTAATTTCACGTATCATGATTAAATCGACGAAGTGATTTAATATGTGATTTTAATTCAGCATATATGCAAATTTGCTACGAGAACTTGGTCTAAATGACTTGGAAGTGGACAAACAAATCTCCACAACATTTCCCACATGGTTTAAAGAACATGTATGCTAAATATCATCTACCTAATTTCCATGTTAATTCCCTCATTACTTATTTAAGTAGAATCAATTAACTTACTCATTTGTGATATAGGTGTTCAGTAACAACATTGAAGATCAACTTCTGAGGAGTTTGGCATTGGGGCCATCAAACAAAGTAAACATGTGGCAAACATATTCAATAAACGGTTACAAACATGGTTAAGGGATGGGCACAACAAATTGTGGTGTATGTGTTCGAGATGGCGAGAATGAGACAATGGAGAATAATTACTATGGGGTTTTAACTGACATTGTTGGAATGCAGTATATTGGGTGGCCCTTAAAGATACTAGTTTTATTTAAATGTGATTGGTTTGATCCCACCCCAAATCAAGGGACAAGGATAGATAATTATGGAATTGTTGAAGTTAAAGCATCTAAAAGGTATAAGAATTATGATCCATTTATTCTTGCACAACAAGCAGAGCAAGTGTACTACACACAGTATTCTGAAGGGCAGCAAGGGTGGTTGGTTGTGATTAAAACTAAGGCACGAAGCATAATTCAAACTTTAGAAACAAAAAACCCTAGAATAGATAATCCATACCAAGATGAGTCAATCCCGCAAATGCCTATGGTAGTTGCAAATGATGATCTTGAACAAAGTCTTGTTGATATAAATGGTGCCGCAGAGGAAGTACACGGTCCAACCTTGAACCAGTTTGATTTGGAAGAAGAAGATGATAATGATGATGATGATTCTGACTAGATTTTGTCATTTTTTTAATGAAATTATTAACGAACTCATATGTTTTGTATTCGTGACCTATTAGTTAATATATGCTTACGTGATTGTGGATTTCTTTAAATTTATTACTCTTCTAGTTTTGTACTAATTTTCTATGTTAATTTAATTGTACCTAAATAAATTTTATCATTATCATTTGCATATAGATGGTAGGCAGAGGCAAAGGCAGAGGGAGAGGCAGAGGTAAAGGGAGAGGTACCTCTCAGACTAGGCCTACACCTATCCCATCTCCCCATTCTCAGACTGGACCTACATTTATCCTGCCTCCTCATTCTCAGATTGAACCTACACCTATCTCATCTCCCCATTCTCAGACTAGACCTACTTCTCTCTCATCTCCCCATTCTCAGACTGGACCTACATCTATCCTATCTCCTCATTCTCAGACTGGGCCTACATCTACCCTATCTCCCTATTCTCAGATTGGACCTACACTTATCCCATCTATCCCATCTTCACATATCCTATCTCCCCATTCTCAGACTAGACCTACATCTATCCCATCTCCCCACTCTCAGACTGGACCTACATCTATCCCATCTCCCCACTCTCAAACTGGACCTACACCTATCCCATCTTCACATATCCTATCTCCCTATTCTCAGACTAGACCTACATCTATCCCATCTCCCCACTCTCAGACTGGACCTACATCTATCCCATCTCCCCAATCCCAGAACAGGGTTGCACATATTTCATCTTCACATACCCTATTTCCTCATTCTCAAATTGGGCCTACACCCTCCTCAGCTGCACCTTTACATATATCGGGTGACCCTTCAGCTAGTTTAGTTGCACCTCGACACCCTGACGCAACAGCATCTACACCAGAGAACATCAGGTGGGGGAGAAAGGATGTAGATGGACGTATTTGGATCAAGCCCGCCAACAAAGATCAGTAAGTTATTCTAATTATGAAATTTAATTCTAAAAGAATAGTTATATATATATATATATATATATATATATATATATATATATATATATATATAAATTCATATTTTGACTTTCGGGTTTTATCCCGATGTTGGAACGACACGTGATATAACTACCATATTCAAAAGGAAGTATGATCAGCCTTGGACATGTTGGACAGATGTGCTCGACACTGTGCGTGATATATGGTTTAGAGATTTTGGGGTAATGTTCTTTTAATTCTTGTTATTAATCTATTATTAATTTACAAATATTGTATTTGATTGATTAATATTTTCATCAATGTAGGTGAAATACAAGTGGTTACCTGAACATAATGATATGATTAGAAAGATATTTGAAATGAAGGGATCTGGTGTGCTCTCAAATAATCTATTCAAGGTGCGTGATCAAAAGGATAAGGGTATATGGATTCAGTCATATGCTTCGGCGTAACTGTGGGCTAAATGGAGTGATCCTACCTGGCAAGCACTGTCCATGAGAAACAACAGAAATAGACAAGCTAAACATGGTCTCAATGTGCACACCGGAGGATCCATATCTGCAACAGAGCACTGCAGGAGAATGGTAAGAGATGTGACATCTTTATAATTATACCATATACTCTTTGTACTGTTGCTAATGTTGAGTAGTTGTGGATAATGTCGTGAGTTGTGTTTACATTTAATCTAAATCGGTTACAATTATTGATGAAAATTTTGGATTATTTACTTTTCATATTACCAAGTCCTTCATTCTAAAGCCAACAAGCTCATTGTTGGCAGATTGGCTCATTTGGGTTTCACTTTCTCTTTAACTGGACATATTGCTCCTTTTTTTTTTTTTTTTGTTCCAATGAAAGTGAGAAAACTGAAAAGAGAGAGAGTGTTAGGGAGTTGAGAACGTTGGTGGACTTGTTGGATTGTATGCAGAAATTTATAGTCAAGACTCAAGAGTGAGGAGTGACTATGTGTATGTGAAAAATATAATTTTAGATTAGGCCTTCAGTGTTCAATCCTACTGTGTGTGAATGCTGAGAACTTTGACACTCTGTAATGTTAAATTATTATTAACTAAGTAATGTGATTTTATTTTAATGCATGAGCTGGGAAGAGAGGAGGAATACAAATACAAATCATGTAAAATAAAAATTCAGTGAACTAACGAGTCAGAAACTAATGTAGATACAACTGGACTGGATAGTAAAAGAAACAAGTACAATAACGATAAAAGAGGGAGAGGAAAAAGAATTTAGAGTGTGCATTGAGTTTTTGTGAGCATAATAAAAGGATGCACCTTACCTTGGTCTGCTTGACAGTTTCGCATGAACTAATAGATGGGGATAGGAACGTATTTATAGTCCTAGAAAACCCAAATGACGCGCATTGCAAATGCTACACGGTAACAAATTAGGATTATGCATCTATTCTCTTTTTCTAGCCGTTAATGGAATTCTTTCTAAATTTCCAAAAAAAAATCTCTTTATATATTTATCTATATAAAAAGATAGTAAAAAGATTTTAAGATTTTCTCTTGTCTTTGTTTATGCAGTATTCATTATCCTCTCTTGTTTAGATGTCATATAAATAAGATGAACTAAAATGTAGAAAAAAAATTAAAATCAAACATTCACCCATAACTAATTTTGTTGAGATAATATTTTAAGATGGACAATTATGTAACTTGGTATACTGTCACTGTATAATCTAATTGTCTCTTCCCTTGGGCCTTGATATACTCAATTTTTATTACAAATGATAGGGTTTGGGAATATTGATATGCAATTTAAGTACTTGACAACTTTGGATTTAGAACTTTTTAAACATATCATTACCTATCTAAATGTATTCAACACTAACAACATTTAGACATTCTTTGGCTGAAAATAAATTCTTTCAACTTATTTACATAAATGAAAATATTCCATTACCATTTCTCTGTTCAATATCTGACATGGTTGAACTCAATTGTGTCTACTTTGGAGCTGGCTCTTTATTTCTAATGTTCAGTTGCCATATGGTACTTGACTGGTTGTTGTTAGTCACTTGTTTTGATATGTTACTTTACAAGTTTCTGTTTATCAGGTGTAATACTGCCTATTTTCATTTGAATTTTTTCTGTATCTTGTCATAAGGTTAAACAAAACTCTGTTTCATTTTCAACTTAATCATGTTATTTATTCCACTACTATACTTTGCAAGTATTGTTAAATTCTGGTCATGTGTAAACTTGTTAAGCAAAACTAGTTACAACTAATTGCTTGCTTATTGTTGTAAAGATGCTAACCAGCCGAATAGTTTTCATAGTAACCTTTTCTTCTAATAAATTACTTTTAAGTTGCAGGCCTTTTTAACAATTATTTAATGCAAATGATTTCTAAAGCAATATTCAATTGAACAGGGAAAGCAACGCTAGTTTTCATTGGATGGAAATTACATTTAGAACACTTTCTTGCTTTTTAGGCTACTACTAATACTTGTTTTTTGTCTTTTTAGGCTAATCAGATGTCTAGGGAGACAAACTTTTTGTACATCTACAAGTGGCTTCATCGATCCAAGGAGAATTCAGAAGAGTTTAACACTTTGGAAGCAGCAAGGATTGCGATAAGCATAAGTTAACATTTAAATTACATCAATTTTTAAGTGCAAATGTCTTATAACTACTTTTTAGGAAGAGTATAAAAGGCGGATGGTTGAGTGGCAATCCCAGCATGGTGAAGGTAGCAGCAGTCAAGAATCTGCTAACAGTATCTATTTAGATATTGTTGGAGGACCCAACAAGAAAGGACGCATATACGAATTAGGTTCACAAGCAACTAATGTTATTGGATCGTCTTCCACTCCTCCCTCCTCTTCCATTGATGGAGTATCATTAACAGAGATGTCTGCAATGAATGCAAAAATTCAGGCTTTAACAAATGAGCTTCATCAAAAGAATCTTGAACAACAAATGATGAAGCAGAAGATAGAAGAATGGGAGGAGAGGTTTAGGATTCTTCTTGTGGGTAGTCAATTTAGAGCGCCATCAGTTGCATCTTCAAAGCCTGAGCCTTCTCATATTGCACCTAGAGAAGATGATGACCATCATGATGATGAGATGGGTGGTGATGATGATAACCTAAATCTATGATTAGTTTTATTTTTTATATTTTCATTGACAATTTTAGTTACTATTTAAATATTTACAATGATAATTAATTATTACTTTGCATCTTGGTACAAATATTTGTGATGATGTTAACAAATTGTGATTTCTTATGCTATTATTGTGATGGTTAATTGCATCGAATTTAGTTATAAAATATAATTTTGAAAAATTTAATTTTAGAGACGGAATAGGTTGTTTTTTATTTTAAAAAATTGATTATTGGATTTAGAGATGGCATAGTTCCATCTCTAACTCCATTTTGCATTTAGAGACGGAATTAGAGACGGGACTACATTTGGATTTAGAGATGAAATTAGAGACAGAAAAGTGCCATCTCTAATTTTAGAGACGGAATTAGAGACGGAACACGTTTTTTGTTTTAGAGACGGAATTTATTCGTCTCTAATTTAGAGACGGAACTTATTTTCCGTCTCTAAATATTTAGAGACGCCAATTTTAGAGATGAAACGATTTCTGTCTCTAATTCCATCTCTAAATTTTTAGAGACAGAATTTTATCCTTTTAGAGACGGAATTCGTTCCATCTCTAAATCTGAAATTTTTGGTAGTGTTAAAATTTATCTTTCTTCCAGCAGTGTCGAAAGAAAAATTTTGGGGGGCATTTATTGGGGGTAAAAAACACAAGTTCTAATTCGACAAAGATATTTCCGACGGATGGGTGATATTCGACGAAGTTGGATGATTCGACGAATAACCGGATGATAGCATTGATTAAGATATTTTCGACAGTTGAGTGATGACATTGAAGAAATTTTCCAAAGTGTTGGATCAACGAAAGTGATTTTTGTCGGAAAGATTTCATAATTGCTTAAAAGTTACCAATTTTGAATTCAACAGCTAAATGGTGATATTAGAAAACTCTAGTGGCTAGTGGCTAGTGGCTAGTGCAAATATTAAATGGTCAAGAGTTGGTTATTGTCGAAAATTAAGTAAGATATTAGTGAGAACGTGGCATAACTGCCATGTACGTGGTCAGTTTTTAGGAGTCAGATATTTTTTATATTTTTGCCTATAAATACTAGTATTCACAATGTACAAAGTGTGGTTTTACTAGATATACAATCCTAACATCTCACTCAAGCAAATTAACGAATTTGATTCTAAGTATGACTTCCATTTTCATTTCAAGTCATTTACATTAATGCAATATCTTTTTAAATTCTTTATTTTCAAGTCTTATTCTTTAAATTTCTTTACCTTTTCTGAACTTTTAAATTTATGCACTTTACATTTTCTGCACTTTTAAGTTCCTACATTTATTTTTTCTTCACTTTATTTTGTGCACTTTACATTTTTGCAAGTTATTTATCAGTTTTCTTTACTTTTTTGCAATCAATTTGACAAGTTTTTCTACTATTTACTTTAAGTTTGTTTTCAAAAGCTTTTCCAAACGAGATTACCACATAACTTTGAACCTACATTCGACTGAAAAAATATATTTGTTTGTTGGAATTTATCCTAATCAAATTCACCTATAAACACCCATAGACGTGAAAAATTTATTTTTTTTACTAAGCTAAGTGGTTTGGATCAGGATGTAACTCTGAACTGGTGTCCAAGGGGCGAAAGTGTTCCTTCTGGAGGTTCTCATGCTATCTCTCCTACGCCATCCCAACCTTGTTAATTTGATTAGTTATTGTGCTGAAGGGGATCAATGTCTTACTCTGTGGAAATAACTTTGTCGGAATAACTCTTGCTCATCACTAAACTAAAAATATATTATACCACATTTAATTAGTTAGTTTAAATCTGGTAGAACGAACAACATCTATATAAATGATGGATTGATAACATCTTCCCATTGTGAGGATAGCTTTGAGGAGTTGTTTTTGTTTCAGCTCTTGCAGCTAGGTAGCAGGGTGAGGCAAGGATATTGGGGCTGTACTGAGCTTGGATTATGATTAAAGCTTATGGGCTGTACTTGTGAGTTGTTAAGGGGTGATTTCTGCTATTGAAGGAAGTGTTGTGCAGCAAAGTAGAAAATGTAGTGTGGAGGTGGTGCAAAGACGGGGTGGGCTGCCACTTGCGGCTGCCTGGTTGCACATGGAGGGTGGAGAGTCACCCATACCCAATCTAAACCCATTCCCATAACTCACCCAATAATTGAAAAACAAATTAAAAAAAAAGATGTTTTTAAGTAAACTTGTTGAATTAGTAACATGTTTTAATTTAAAAGAGATATAATGAAGTGGCCCAATGGTAGGATTATTAAAAAAAAAAGTGTTAGCTTTGTTTTTGTTAGACTGGAAATTCAGTTATCATAATATTATTTCTAATATTTTTGCATATATAATGAATTTCTCACATTCTTCCACTAAAATAATATTGAGATAAAAGGAAAATAAGACTGTGATTAACTCGATTTGAATTTGGACAAACAATGATATTACTGCTAGTATAAAATTATAGTTTTATTATGTAATTTATAAATAAAATGTTTTAATAATTAATAACCTTATTAATTAACTCCACTAAAATTAAATAATTTATATACTTAACAAACCAAATAATTAAATTGATGAAAAATAAGATAAATAGATATAGTGAAAGAAACATTCATAAGATTTTTTTTTAAAAAAAAAAGAAAAATACAAGTGATTTATGAAGGTTTGATGGATAAAGTTGTGGAAGATTGAGAGGGTAATGATTAAGGAACCTTAATTTTGGAAACCTTATTTTGGTCATAATTGGGTTTACTTTAAAATGATTTATATTTAGAAGTTTTTATTTAAAATGATTACAGTCTGGATGAATTCAAAAAATATTAAGTAAAGAGGTCAAAAATCATGAATCGTATTATTAAATAAAAAAATTAAAGTTAGCAAATAAATATATATTCACTCTTAAATTATTTAGTGGGTTAAGATCAAAAAGTACTATTTTAAATTAAAGATAAATATACTCTTATTTACTCACTTTAGAATAGTATTTTTCTTTCATTATATAGAAAGATTTATGAATAAAGTGAAAAAAGTAAAAAAAAATATTTATATTAGATATTAAATATATCACAATAATAATTGTCATTTACATCATGATTTATAAGCAAAATAAAATTTTTATATATATAGATTTTAAAAAAGGGAAGAAAGTGAAGTTAAAAGTGAGAGGAGTTAGTAAGTTTATTAAATAAAGATTAAAAATTAATAGAAAGATGAATTAAAATTATAATATCAATGTATATAAAATAATTATAAATCACATATCAAATACATATCAAGTATAAATTCTTTTAATTTTATTATTTTTATCTTTAGTATAATTATCTTGACATTCTCGAGGTTAATACTTATAATATTGACACCTTTTTGTTTGAAAAATTACTTATACTTTTTTACTTTGTATTTTTAATGGGACTTTGTGTAACTTTTGTATATAAAGTAAGAAATGTACATGTAATTTTGTAAACAAAGAATGATGTTAGAGTGTAATAATAATATATAAAATTAAGGATATAGAAATAATTTTTAAATAAGAGTGTCAATATAATAAGTACTAATTTTATAAAAGATCAATATAATTATCTTTTTATTTTTTAATAAATTAAATTAAATTATTAATACTTAAAAAATTAATGAGAAAAGGAGGAGCAAGCCCATGCTCGCCTCCGTTGGATCAGTCTCTTATTGCAGTATAATAAAAGTTGTTTAAATAATGTTGATTAAAATAAAAAAAATTAAAAATATGAGTTCACTTTATATATGAACTAGTCTTTTGTATGGGTTATGCATGGGTTAATTTGTAGATTTTTTATTGATGAAGTATATTTTTGATATAGTTAAAAAGTATTTCATAAAAAAATTATTTAATTAATTTTATTATAAATTCATAAAAAAAAAACACTCCTATGATATAGTATAATATTTTTCTATGTAATTACTTTTTAAAATTCAATATAGACGTTGAAATATATAAATATTACTAAAAAATACATTTAATAGAAATAAAAACAGTTATTTTTATAATAAAAAATAATCAATTTAACAATATCTCTAATGATAAATTATTATTTACTTAATTTTATTGTGTTCTTATGTAAAAACTTTACCCCATGCAAGATATATTAAAAATAACATCTTAAGAGGTATCAGATAATGTAGGTATCAAATAATGTAGATATTAAAAAACTATAGTAAGCTAGAGATTGTGTAAAAATTTGTAAGGCAAAGATAAATTATAGATAAACAATTATCAAATATAAATCTTTCAATTAATTTTATTATGTTTTCTAGTAAAGTTTTCTCGACTTTGAATGAAGATATTACATGTTTTCATGTAATATATTCACCTGTGTGAGGTAAATATTAAAATATTTACTTATTATCGGATAAAACGCACACACACATATATATATATATATATATATATAAAATTTATTCTTAAAAATATGATTAATTAATATATTTTATTAATAAAAGTTAATAAGTAATTACAATATGGTTTCAAATAAAATTCTTACTCTTGTGTGATGTGAGTATTTAAATATTGCATAAAAATTATTTTAATCGTAAACAACAAACTTTGTCATAAATATATGCCTTCCTCCAATAGTTTTTGTATAAAAAATATTTTAATTAATTTATCTTGTGATATCATAACGTACATTTTTAGTTAAATTACAATATCATGTTAATTTTTCTCTCCCATTTTAGTTTAACACCAATTCTCAAGTGCCATGTAAAATTAGTAGTTATTATAATCAGACAATAATTCAATAGAAAAATATCATAACATTCTTCTTTGCCATCAAATAGTGGTGAAGAATCGACATCCTGAATCTTGGTATATTATATTTGGAATTTAAAATCCAAAAATAATCATGGTAACAAAATTATTATAATATAATAACACCACGATGGAATTACAATTTGAAATATTTGAATGGAAATAGAGAAGAGAAAGATAAAAATTGGAACATATAAAAGATAAAGATTAAAAATAAAAAGTGTAACGCTTAGATTTGGAATTATGGGAGGCCTTGTAATAATGAAGGTGTAGAAGGTAAGAAAAATGATTTTATATAAACTTAGCTGCAACTGGGGAAAAAAATAGGAAGATGAGAAAGAAGAGAGACAAAGATAACAAAAATTGTGACTGGAAAAAAATGAAAGGAATTGAAATGATTTCATATTTATACACAAACCAATGGAAATTGTTGAAATTACTATAATCATTCCTTCAAATTTGAAACTCGACAATGATTATAAATTAATTTTTATTATAATAATGATAATTGATCGAATTCATTAATGGATAAAATAATGATTATTAACATTAAGTTGAATTGATTTCTTATATAATAATGATAATAATTAATTAATTAATTGTTTTAATTTATTTATTTTTAAATATTTGTACTTTTCAAATGTAACTTTTCAAAAACCTTACTATTAGTAAAAATTAGTCTTGGAAATGGAAAAAATTAGAGTGCTTTAAAAGATAAACGTGGCACAAGTTTTCCTTATAAGAGGCAGCAATTATATGTTTTTTTTAAAAAAAATTGGACAGTGAGAAAGAAGAAAGACAAAGATAACAAAAATGATGACTAAAAAAAAATAAAGGAATTGAAACGATTTCATATTTATACACAAAGCAATAGAAATTATTGAAATTACTATAATCATACATTGAAATTTGAAACTTGATAATGATTAAAAATTTATTAATTTATTTCTTATTATAATAATGACAATTGAATAAATTCATTAATTGATAAAATAATGATTATTAATGTTGAGTTGAATTGATTTCTTATATAATAATGATAATAATAATTAATTTATTTATTATTTTAATTTATTTATTTTCAAATATTTGTGCTTTTCAAATGTAATTTTTCAAAAACCTTACTATTAGTAAAATGTCTTGGAAAATGAAAGCAATTAGAATACCTTAGAACATAATATGTGGCACAAGTTTCTTTTTATAAAAGGCTTCAATTGTTTTTATATATATATATATAAAAGTTACTATTACCAATTATTAATTTTTTTCACTTCTAATGTATATTAAATTAAAAATATGAGCATATACGGTATTTTAATTTTCAACATTTTTGTGATTTTAAAGATTTATAACTTAAATGCAATATTTTATATGTCAAACGAAATTTTTTTTATGAACATGACAAGTCAATTTTTATACAATATCGAAATAAACACCTGGCCATGAAAACCTGCACCTGGCCATGTCTTATCTACACAATATTTTATTAATAAGATAAACGTCTAATCCACAATTTCAAACAACTTCAATGAAAGAAATATAGTGTAAAAGCAAAGAAATATAATACAATAAAAACAAGGGAGTATAATACTAAATAGCATCAGTCAAAGAAAATGACATCACCCACGTAAGAGAGTTTCTAGCAAATTTGCGTTCCTTTCTTTTGTTGATGGTTTGAGTATTTGGACATTAATATGTATATTATTCATGTTTTGATTAGTCTAGAACGGTCTAGAACGGCATAATAACAATCGAACTTACATCATATAAGCGAACCCTCAGCAAATTAATTACTCCATTCTCGATCATATTATAATAAGTAGTTTTTTTTAGTGGAATTATAATATTCAGTAGTTTGTATTAATTTAAAAGGAAAAGAAAATAAACGCCACAGCTAATAAAATCACAATAAAGAATTAAACATGAGGTCATACAACGACACTAGAGAAGGTTCTTCTTTAAAATAACAAAACGTGTTTATCTCTAATGCCTAATTTTCTTTGTACTAAAATTATCTTTGGAAAATTGTATTTTGTGATCACCAACAATACAACATCATATATAGACACCGTATGTATGGATGTCAAAGTGGAACAGGCTTGAATAATCCGATAAATTAAATGGAATGAACCAAAAAATTTAATGTAAAAATGAATTTTGACCTAACTAGATCAGTTTGATTTTGGCCTAGGCCAATGCAGGTCGACCCGTAATAGATTGGGCCAAGCCAACTAGCCTGATATTGAATTATTTAATTAATAATTTTTATAGTAAGTAAAAAAATTTATCCTTATTTTTTTAATATAAATTAATATTTGTGTCACATAAATAATTTTTTTTAATATCTATTTGTATTTGAAGTATACAAATATATATATATATATATATATATATATATATATATATATATATATATATATATATATATATATATAATGATGAAACATAAAGATAAAATTTTTAATATTAAAAATATAAGAAAAAAAAAAAAAAAAAAAAGATAATTCAGATCAACAGATGACCCAAATTTCAACCCATGGTTTGCATAGAGCCAAGCTATGCAAGGCTAGCAAAATGTTAGCCTACAACAAGTTTGACCCGACTTGAAATTTGCCTTGGCCCATACAGGCCGGCCTGAATGGGCCTTGATGACCCATTTTGACACATCTTGCCATATGTTGATGTAAGTGTGGGTAGGTGCCGAGATATATCGTATCTAAAGCTAGTATTGTATGTCTATATAAGAGAAATATTGATTGAATATTATATTCTAAATGTTCAAATAATGAAATTGTTCACTTTATTTAAAAAATAAAGATGATAAAGATAAGATAAAAGTCCTATCCAACTTAGTCATAAAAACCTTGATCATTTTATAATCATGGTATCAACAATCAACTCTCTTGCAAACTTAGGTATTAAGGATGTTAGCGTGATTAATTATAATTGAGATTATGATTGATTTCATTGATTTTAGGGATGATTGTAATTGATTTAGTACAAAATTAGATTGATTTAGTATATAATTATATTTTATTATTTTTCTTTTCTGTATAGCAGTCTTCTTCTATAAATAGATGTTAATCATCTTGTAAACATTAATTCAAAAATATACACAAATTTATTAATATTTGTCTCTCTAATTCTGTGTCTAACATAGTATCAGAGTCATGGTATCCATCTTGAGAAGAGTTTTTCCTTTTCTCTATATAAAGTTCGTGAAACTCGTTAGAATTATTACTAATCACCATCAAATCCACACTTTTTTTGTTATCCCTTCCGTTCAGACTTCAGACTCTCGATTCTAGACTCTAGACTCTAGACTCTTAGATTTCATATTACAGGTTCTAGACTTCATTTTAGACTCCGTCTTGGATTCCAAACTTTGTTTTGATTGTAGGACTCCATTTTAAACTTCATCCTAGATTCTATACTTCGTTCTAATGGCATGACTTCGTTTCAGACTTCGTTCTTATTATAGATTTTTTTCATATACAGATGGTTCCATCTCAAATACAGTTTGAGCCTGTCAACTTCTCCAAGATCTCGACATTGTGTTTTTATATTATTTTTAGTTTATTTTATTTTCGTATGTCTACTTATAAATATTTTTAATTTATTTTTCAAACTCCAGACTCTAAACTCAATTATCATCCTAGTCGATTCTGCACTTTAGTTTTCAAACTCAAGTTAGTTTTTTCTATACCCACTTGAGTTTGAGAGAGGATATTAGTGTAATTAATTATAATTGAGATTGTGATTAATTATAATTGATTTTAAAATAATTATAATTGATTTAGTACATAATTAAATTGATTTAATACATAATTATTACTTTTTTATTTTTTTCTATATAACAATATTCTTCTATAAATAAATAAAAATTAATCATCTTATATATATTAATTAAAAATATATATAAATTTATTAATATTTATCTCTGTATTTCTATTTCAAACAAACTTAAGGCTGCACGGTTTTATATATATCTCATGCGAAACATGCCCAAATCCCACAACAATTGACTTGGTCCCCAACGTTCCTCACTTTCCCAGTCTGCCTATAAATTCTACCCTTCGTTCTCTCAACTCTCTTCATTCCAGTTTCAGTGAAGAGTATCAGGAGCTTCCCCTAACCACCACAAACCATGGCTACCCAATTCCTCGTCTTCTTCCTTCTCCTCTCTTGCTATGCCCTCACTTCCGTCACCGGACAAGACACAAATTTCGGGAGTCCACTAGACCCCAATACCGTTGACTTCAACAAGACCAAACAACTCACCTACTTCAAGTTCTACAGGCACGACATCGTCGGTGGAAGCAACGCTACTTCAGTTACAATTATTCCACCACTTCCCGGGTATAACTCAACCATTGGCTTCGGTTTGGTCAGAATCATCGACAACGCTTTGACGTTGGGACCCGACTTGAGCTCCAAGCTGGTGGGGAGGGCTGAGGGGTTTTATGC
Organism: Ormosia emarginata; assembly: GCA_029884605.1. Taxonomy (NCBI): domain Eukaryota; kingdom Viridiplantae; phylum Streptophyta; class Magnoliopsida; order Fabales; family Fabaceae; genus Ormosia; species Ormosia emarginata. The sequence goes on along the minus strand of JAQQTP010000068.1, from coordinate 18,756,512 downwards.
CTCAACATCACAGACCGAGCTCGATCTGCTGGTGATTCAGACCTTCACCTTCTTCGAAGGGAAGTACAATGACAGCTCCATCAACTTATTGGGGAACGTCGTGGCTTTAAACAAGACGAGGGAGTTGCCTGTGGTTGGTGGCACCGGGGTTTTCCGTTTTGCTAAGGGCTATGCAGAACTTAGCACTTACTCTTATGATCCCAATTCAAAGTATACTATAATTGAGTACAATCTTTATGTTTATCATTATTTTTAGATGCTTTAGTTTATATAGGCGATATGTTTTCGCTTTTACTTTGATAGAGTCTGTGTATCTTTGTTTCCTGTATTGTGGTCATATACCACCCATTTGTGATGTTCAGCCTTGTATTTATCTATGGGTTTGTGTCGTCATGAACCCACCTCCTGTTTGTTTATGGTGTATTTGTGGTTTGTACAATAATTGGAATAATGAGTTATGCTACTCCCTCCAGTGCCTGCTGTTGAAAATAATATCACAGCAAAAGGATTAGGGCAATCAATCATTCATTTCGTTTTATATGTTTCAATTACGGTCTTGAATTGATCGACTAAGACCAAACTGGAATAAACATTAACTACCCAAATAGCCAAAAAATTAATTTTTGGTCAATAAGTTTGCAATCTCCTTCATCATGTCCCGGGTGAAAATATAGCTTAGGCAGGACTACATTTTGCTTAATTAAATTAGGCATGGGCCTCTTTTGCAAATTGACAGTTTTAACTTAATTAGTTTGTTATTTATGATAGCTTTTTTTGTTGTTAAAATATGATTTTAATCCTTATAATTTATACTCATTTTTATTTAGTCTGTGTCACGACCGTATTCACGACAAGAAAATAACTAAATTATAAAAATTAAGAGTTGTCATTAATTTTATTTAAATTAAAAAAAATAGAAAACTTAAAAATATTATCTACGATACAAAAATCAGATTTGATGGTTTAATTATGTACAAAAAATGGTAGAGACTTAGCATCATAACACTCTTGATACATTCATCATAAGATGCTTACTCTAAGTAAATTATGCAAATTAATAATAATCTTAAAAATATATATTTTACCCCATAAAAGAAAAAAAAAAGAAACTAAATTAAAGAAAAGTTAATTTTCACTTGACTTTATTCTTATGTATTCTCTAATGTAATCATGAACTCAAAATTATGTAATTTTTTAAAAAATACTTATAAGTTGATTGATTTTAATTATTAAAAAAAGTAATTTATTTTATTTCAAAAAAGTTAATTTACTTTGAAAAGTCAGATTAACGACTCATCTAATTTGTTTAATTTCGAAAAATGAAACTTGACATCATGGCAGAGACTTCATCCATTAATTAACAGCTTGTTATAACCCAAATGATCCTTGGTTATCTTGTTTTTTTTTTCTTGTTCATAGGGCAATTGACCCATTATAAAAAAAAAAATATATTTAGGAGAAATTCAATTAAATGTAAGACTAGTTGCAATGTGACATTCAACCGATCAAATCAAAAGTAAATAAAAAAGTCTTGAGTTACTTTATTTTCAATTTAAAAAAGCCAAACTTGCTTCCCACGTCATCATCTTGATCCCCTCTCTTATATTTTTATAAAAAATGTTAGTCTTATATTTTGTTTAAAGATATATTATTATTTATATTTATTTTAAAAAATATAATTGAGTAAAAAAAATAATAAAATATATATATATAAAATAAATAATATTAAATAAAATATAAAAATAAATATATACATTATTTGATACATAAAAATATAAAAATTATATTTTTAATCATCTTATTCTACATATTGCAAAGAGCAACAAATTAAGCACGTTGCACGAGAACATTGTCTTCCCATCAGTCCTATTTGCTTGAAGTTCTTATATTACTGAGTTTAAATCTACTGCACAGGACGCCAAAAGCAAATAACTCTGCCCATCATACGTCATGCGCTTGACACCTAAACCTGCAGCCCACTTGCTAGTCAAGATACACCACCCACGCCCTTTATTTTATTTCTAAAATGAAAACTACATTGATGAATTTACACTGTTAAAAATAAAAAATAAAAATAAAAAATAATAATTTATGCATATTTTTAAATTAATACATATAAGAGGATTAGTCTTTATTTATAAAAAAATATTATTATATAAAAATATTAATAAAATATAATTATATACTAAATTATTTTAATTTTATATTAAATCGCTTATAATTATTTTTAAAATCAATCGTAATTAATTATAATTTTAATTATAATTAATTATGCTAATTTTTTTTTTAAATTTAAGTGAGTATAAAAGAAATAAATTTGAGTTTAGAAACCAAAGTACGAAATCGACTAAGATGATGATTGAGTCTGGAGTTTGAAAAATAAACTAAAAATATTTACAAGTAGACATATGAAAATAAAATAAAACTAAAAATAATATAAAAATACAACTTCGAGATCTTGGAGAAGCCAATAAGTCTAAACTGTATTTGGGATAGAAACATCTGTATCTGAAAAAATCTACAATGAGAACGAAGTTTGAAACGGAATCTTGTCATTAGAACGAAGTTTGGAACTTAGGACGAACTCTGAAACGGAGTCCTGCCATCAGAACGAAATTTGAAATCTATGACGGAGTCTAAAATAGAGTCTGACATTAGAACAAAGTCTAGAATTTAAGACGGAATCTAAAACAAAGTCTGTAATTTAAGACGGAGGCTGTGACAACTGAGTCTGTAATGATGTGATGGAAAAACGATGATGGTAAGCGAAAGTCAGAAAGATAACATGATACGAGAGGTAATTAATTAAAGTTCTAGATTTTCAAGAACTATACAGCGAAATAGTAATGAGACAAGTCATAGAAGATGATACTGCTCTGATACCATATTAGCAATTCTTATCAAGGTGAATATCATGTCTCTAATATATGTTAGAAATAAAAAAAAATAAAAAAATAAAATTAATAATTTATGTATATTTTTGAATTAATGTATATAAGAAAATTAATTTCTATTTATAAAAAAAATTATTATAAAAAAATAATAAAATATAATTATATATTAAATTAATTTAATTTTATATTAAATTAATTATAATTATATTTAAAATTAATTATAATTAATTATAATCATAATTATAATTAATTACGTTAACTTACGATATACTACTCTCCTTGGAAAACTACGGGGACATGAATGATGTTTTGGATTTTATGATAACGTTGAAAGCAACCAAGAACAATTTACACGAAAAATAGAAAAGTCAAAAGACTTACCTCAATTCTGGTACGAGAAAAAGAAAAAGCCACAAAGAGGATCTCTTCCTTTTCCTTCAACGAATTTCTCCGCTGTCACCAAAATTTCCCAAGACTCTTGCTTCTCCTTTCTGTACCCCTCCTGTCTCTCAATTTTTTGCCTCTATCATTACGTCTCTCGTGTTGTTGTCTTCAGATCCCTCACCTCACACATTTCATTTTATAAGGTCAAAATCTCATCTTCTCCATTCAATCTTCACCTTTTCATTCCATTTCAATTATTTTTCCAATCAATTAACTTTAATTTTTTTTCAATCAAATCCTTATTGATTTATTCGCATGTTAAAAAGAGGTACAGTATATTTGGACACACTAATGGGATTAGGGAATTTTAAATCTTGAATGAGTTGGACCAGAAAAAATAGATAATGAGTTTAGTTATGAGAATTGGATCATTGAATTTTTTTTGAGACCTAGGCTATTTTTCTTTTCAAATTCTCCATTTTTTTTTTCATTTTCTCTTCTTCCATTTTTCTTATTTTTTATTTTCAAACTTTCAATTCTTTTTTATAGTTTTTTTTTTTTTAGAATTTTACAATGTTTTGTTTGTTTTTTTTTTCTTTTCAAAATAATAAAAAAAAAAGTCCAATCAAAATAGTGCTTTGTTTCCACCAGCACTTCCTCTTCTGTTCCGTCTTTTACACAACCTTTACATCCCATCCCTCATCAATGGTATTCCTTATCCTAGGTGGAGCTTTACGCAATCCCATTCCACATTTACACCCTCCTTCCACCATGATACATCCAACAACTATCTAAAGAATCTCTCTCTGTCTCCCTTCCTATCTAATATCCATTATCCACTATTATATTCTATTTTTATTGAATGTTCTACGCATTCATTGTCACTGTCTTCTTCCATGTCCTCATTTTTCTCATAACAAACACCCTTTGAAGGACCACAACAAAAACTAGGAACTCCCTCAAAATTTTGGGATTTTATTCCCCTTTTCTCCTCATCTCTGTTATTCAACCCCACTTTTCTTCTCGTTTATGCTTCCAAGTTTGGATTTTTTATTTTTTAAATTTTGCTCAATCATATCAGTAACCCAGAAAAACAAAAGAGAAGAAAAACCTATTCTTCTAGTTTATGCTTCCAAGTTTTTTTTTTTTTGGTTAAATCATATCAATAACTTAGAAGAAGAAAAAAAAATTCTGAATTAGGGCTCGTTTGGATACATGTTTATAAAAAGTGTCTTTTTTATACTTCTTATTTTAGTAGTACTTTTTTTAAAGAAAAATGTTATTTTCATTTGGATATAATATTTAAAAAGTGCTTATAAATAATAAAAGTGTTTTTAAATTTGTTTGGATATAAAGGAATAAAAGTGCTTTTTTATAACAAAATTAAAAAAGAACGTCCAAAAGTATTAATGTGCACATACAAATCAAATAAATAAAATATCGGTGCATTCGAATTCGATCAATCTTCTTCTCAACATTACAAAACGCAGCATTAAAGATTAATTAATTCTTGTGCATATGTTTTAATCTTAATTACAAATATTGCAACTTTTCTTTAGCCATATGGATCAACCATATAAAGAGATGCAAATGACACTAAATAAGAAATTTGAAGCCATCTTTCTAAAGGAAAAAAAGTCTAAAGCCAATAATATAAATTGACATTTGTTCATCACTTGTCTCATAAGAATGAATAACAATGCTTGCACTTAGTCCAGTAAGATATTCATTCTCACTTGTCCATATTGAAAGAAGAAATTTCAAGTTTTTCTTTTTAAAAAAATCATACTTTGAAGCTAGTTTTGATTGATAAATGATTCGTAAACTACATAACCTGCAATCACATCCTCAAATCATGCTTCTAACTTATCCAAGTGTGAAGGACCTTAGTGCCTAAACTTCAGAAAATTTGGGTTCTCCTGAAATCAAAAGGAAAGAAAGAGTTAATAAATAAATAATGAGCAAGTAATAATTAATATTAATAGCACTTGTATAAAAAGACATACCTTTCTCTAGCTTCCCAATTCTCTGGGTGCTTCTATGTTTCTTTTTCTTTTTTTTTTATTGGATCCCATCCTAAACCAGTCCGATTTTCAACAAGCTTTGCCCAAAGAGTAAAATAACTTTTTAGAGTGTCCCACCTATTTTCCAGTTGTCTTTAGTCATAGAAATGACCTATTTTTTCATAAAACTTAGCAATGATATTCTTCCAGCCCTCTTTAGTGAAGTGAGAATGAGGCCTATTTCCAGCAGTTACTTCCTCAACACACATCCAAGAAAGCTCCAGTAGTGAACTCATCCCATTTAGCCTTTTCTGAAGTTGGCTTTTCAACTGGATTCTCTTGTGTAGCCCTTCTAGAAATTAGTTTTGGAACCATGCATCTTAAAATGAGGCAATCTCAAATATTGATTAATTACAATGCAATAATCATAAAAAACGTTAATAAAGAAACCTTAATGCAATAAGGACTACTTGTTATATTTTTTATTATCTATAAAATATTGATGCATTATAAAAAAAATTAAAACAAATAAAACTTTGCTATAAAGTAATCATCAACATTGAATTCATTATTGAAGTTAAAAATTCACTATCTACACTTTTCAATAGTAGTTAATTATATATTAATTCAAATACCATCTCAAATAGTTATACATTAATTGATTATATATATGTTATATAAAAGATGAAGATAGCAATGTTTTGTAGCCATCTCTTTGGGCCTTAAAGAATGCAGTCTATGAAGTGGACCAAATGACTAGCAGTTTTCAATTTCATGGGCAAGGATTCTACCAAGTATGCTTCTTGCTACAATAAAATCTCAGTGCATTTCCAGCTTGGATAATATAATTAAAGACATGTAGACCATAGTCAATTCACAAGTAGAATTTGCTATAATTGTGAACAAAAGCAAGATTTAGAGAACTCAACTTGGCGGGTATCAACTACACAGCACTGTGTAATCTTTGCACATATTATTAGTTGCAGTATTTTAAACAAGAACAAAGATATATCACCACCTAAAGTGTAAAACTTTGCATATTACATCAAAACCGAGTAAGGGCAATTGACAAACAACACATCAGCAGCAAACACAAATGAATGAAACAATATGATAGCAGCAAATTAACGAAATTAGACACACACAAAAAATTGACAAAAACAAAATTATAATCTACCATTTACTTGAAATGTGGTGAAACTCTCATATGAAAGTGCTAATGAAGGAATTCCTGCACGGAGCAAACGTGAAGGTGAAAGAATACGTAAAGGTCTATGAACAGAGGTCAGGGTTTTAAGGGAGAAAAGATTAGGATTAGGATGTAATTTTTAAAAATGATAAAGGCTATTTTTGTCATGTAATTTTTTCTGTGTTTTTGAAGAATGATAAAGGCTATTTTTGTCATACATTTATATTAAAACCCACTTCTCCTTCAACTTCTGTGTTTTTGAAGTAGGGGATTGCTAGCTTCAAATTTAAGTGATTTTACTGCTTTTTTTTCTGGTTCTACTTTTTTTTTTTTAAAAGTGGCATCCAAATACACCTATTAATATGTTGAAGTACTTTTTATTGAAAAAAACAAGTGCTTCTTTTATAAACAAAAGTGTATTCAAACGACCCCTTAATCAGGGATTTTGATAATTTTCTCCATTCCCAATGGGTAACATAGGAAGTACAGGCATTAACAATAGTCTGAGGCACAGTGGCAGCGGCTGGCAGATTCATCCGCCGCAACCGTAAATCACAGCCAATCGGTTCGTGTACCCCGTCACCGCCGCTACACCGAGTATCACAACTACCCCTGTTACTATCCCTCGCCGTCGCCAACTATGCCAGTTCCTTGAGTGATTAATTAATTAAAAGATCAGAGGTGTGGGTGCTATCACTTGTAGACTTCATCCTTTGAGTGAAGCCACTCTATGTTGCTAAAAACCCAAGCTTTTCTTTTCTCTTTAATGGCAGCAACAGGAAGTTTTTCAATATTTTAGGTGGGAGACAGGGAGTTGGCTAAAGTTGCCATGATGGGTGCCACATTTAAGATAACGTGGAAATTTTTTTTTTACCTACATAAGCACTCTATTAGCACGTGAGCACAAAAAAAAAAGATAGTAAAAAATTCAATTAAAAATGAATGTAAATTATAAGAGTTAAAATTATATTTTAACCACTTTTTAAAAATAAAATGAAAAAAAGAGCTTAGCCTATCTTTTTGTAAAAATACAAAAGTTCAATTTAATTTAAAAGCCTATTTAAATGTACAAATTAATCTTTATCTGAAATTTACCTATCATAATTTTTTATGTCAATTTGATTTTTTTGTTTGAAAACACAAAAATCTAACTTCAGTTAAAGGTTATTTAAAGATTTATATTAACAAAAGGCCTTGAAATAGGCCAATAAAATTTAAAAAATTTAATGTTAAAATAAGTATAATTTTTAATAAAATTACTATATTGTGCATAAATTAAATATATTATATTAATATGTAATTAATAAATTAGGTAAGTATTATATATTTTCAATTATATATCTAAGTAATAAATAAATAAGCCAACTTGATATGTCAAATATGCCTTTTTAAAGCTGGAGAAATTCTTTGGCCTCTGTCTACCACCTTTACCTACTTAGTTAAATACATTTTTCAAAGAATTTAGTTTGACTTATTTATTAAATAGAGCTTACATTACATGATGCCTTAAAATAGGTCAAAAGATTTATATTTTTTTAGTTTTCAAATAAATATAACATTTAATAAAATTATTATATTCTATATAAAATAAATATATTTTATTAATATATAATTAATAAAATATATAAGCATTATAATTTTTTAATATATAGTTATATATCTAAATAAAAAAAATAGGACAACTTGGTGGGCCAATTAGGCCATTTTAAGGCCTAGCCTTTGACATATTTTGTTAAATATGATTTGCTAAAAGTTTAAGCATGACTTATTTGTTAAATAAGTTAGAACTAAGTAAGTCAAAAATAAATAAGGTTGTAGCTAGGCTCTACCTAACCTAATTTCATCTCTAATCATATATGTTCTTTTTGCTCAGTAGTCATTACAATTATAATTAAATGAAAATTCATTTTAATGACTCTTTTTCCAATGATTAAACTGGAAAATTTGGGAGTTTGAGTAGTAAGGAACGATTGTGTTCACATCCTTAACCGTTTCACTCCATTACTTAAAAAACTTCTAAATAAACAATTGAATTCCTTTTACCACTCTACTCAATTTCCAAATATATAGCCAACATAAACCATAAATCTTGTGGTTGTTGCATGAGAAATGAGCCTTAGGTTATCAAATTTTGTCAAATCTTACAATTGACACTAGATCCAAAATTAACTCAAGTGGAAGCTTGTGAGTTGTGAGAGTTATGTGAAAAGAAAATTTATGTGTGAGAGTTAACCACTTGTTTTGTGCCTGTGAGAGTTATGTGAAAAAAAAAAATTGTGTGCATCTATATCATTACTCTAGACTAAAAGGTCATTGACATGTTTCTAGCCTACTAATATATGTGTTTGTATGTGTCTGTATACTTTGTGTAATATATTTGGATGAGAAAGAAATGTGAGTCGAAAAGAATCATATATCTCTCGTTGTGTAAAATGAGAAATAAACATCATATTTGTTTAGTTATTTTATGTTTGTGACAATGTATTTATAGTGCTTTAAAAAACAAAAAAACAGAAAACATATGTTCTAAAGAAAAATACATGGTAATTAACCAAGATTACTTCCAACATTCCTGAAAAAATAGAAATACCAATACTTAAGCGACTTCACAAGCCCCTACCAAACTAAGTTATTTCAGAGTTACTTGTGGGGCAATTGATTTTTTTAATTTTCCCTATACAATTACATTCCCTTCACCATTCTCGTTAGTCCCTATTCCTCTATTCTTTTGTCTCATCTCTTCAGCCTCCTCCTTATAGTGGTTCAATGCTAGAGAGCTTGGTCAATTGGCCTGTGTTGGGAACCAAATAAAATTTATTTATTAGACTCACGTGGGCTATACGTTACAAATGTTAGCATGTGATACATGACAGTACTAAGGATGCTAGAAGGTGCCAAGTGAATACTGAAGCTTGAGTCGACAATATTGAATTTGTCGAATGAAGGCAATACTGATGTTGACTAGGAATTGAAGAATTACTTAAGTTTAGTCACGAAAAGATAAATTGGAGAAGCAATTTTGGTAGTACTGAAACAACCTAATTCAAGATATTACTGATGCTATATTAGTATTTTGGCCATACTGATACTGTCAAACATGGAATTAAATAGTAATATTGAAGTTACATATGATCGACAAGCTAATAAATATGGTCGACACCAATATATCGGAGTCTGAATTAAAATGGTGCATAACAATAATACTAATGTTATTGAAGAAACTCCACGACAGATTAAGTCATTGGAACTAGTTCAACTAAAAGTTGCATAGTGATAATACTGATGTTGTTGACGAGAAGTTCTAACAAGGCGTAACTTTAAAACGCACATGACAAGTATGTGACTTTCTAGAATATCTTCATTTATAAAATACAAGTCATGGGCCAGAACCCACCATGGGGGAAAGTTATCCCCACTACTTCCCATTTTGATGCATGAAGCATTCCATGAAGACATGAATTCAAGTTATGCGCTGATGAGAAAGAAGTTGTAAGCGCCGACGACATGTGGTGCAATCTGAACAAGCATTAGATCACTGCAAGATCGTTGGATGCTCAGAGACTACTCAATTTATCTATAAATATGGGGTCTTGGTAACATTGCAAAAAATCCTAAACACTCTATACTCCTCACCAACAACAAGAAGACAAGTAACCAATGATCACCCTTCTCATTTTCCTTATCTAGATTAGATTACTTTTTCTAGATTTTATCTTCAACCTTAGGAGTAGCTCATAGCTAGAAGTTGGTTACCAACTGTTTTTGAAATTATGTTATAAATGTGCTTCTTAAGCTTAATTTCAATTACAATTTTACTTGCTCAATTGACATATGTTATAATGCAATTGTTAATATTTGATGCATGTGTGAACACTGACATATATATATATAGGGGGCATATCTAGTGAGAGGAGTTTTTATTGTGAGAGGGTGAGATGAGTAAATCTTGACCATACAACCATACATGGATAGTCAAGATTAAAAGTTATTTAAAGGTCATGTGACTACTTAAAAAAGTCACATGTTTAAATTTTTTAATTTTTATTTTCACATTTTTTGAATTTTCATAATTATAATTATGGCCTAATGTTTAGGTAGTCTTGTAATCTTGACCATTCATGTGAGATCCAATAATCAAAGGTCAATATTTACTCCTCTCATCTCTTACAATAAAGACTCCTCTCACTGTATAATAAGACCATCATATATATATATATATATATATATATATATATATATATATATATATATATATATATATATATATATAAAAATTGTTGTTATTTAAAGGTCATTCGTGGTTTTTAGGTACCTTGACTACTTAAAAAAAGTCATGTTGTATTATTCATTAAGAAATATATAGTTAACATGAAAGCATTGTTTTTAATAATAAGGATTCTAATCTATGTGAGCATGAAATTAAAAGAGCCTGATCCAAATAAACCCACCAATTTTTCTTATGTCCTAAAGTTCCACAAAACCGTAGCCCCCCAAAGCTTCTTCTTCTTGATCCAATGTGAATTGATCAATAATGATCAATAATATAATGATCTTTTTCCAATATTAACAATGGAAAATTTAATCAATGTTTGAAATATATATTTACTCCTCTCATCTCTTACAATAAAGACTCTCTCACCATAAATCTTGTTGAATAAGATCATATATATATATATATATATATATATATATACCCTAAACCATTGAATATCATCAATTTTTAATGGGGTGACAAACTGTATAATTCCAAGAATAAGTCCATTAAAAACTTTGTGAGAGTTTGATCCCTCTCTCCTCTCGAATGTCAAAGAGTTGGCGTTTTAGGATTTAAGGCCACATGCAAAATTGTAGGTCACATAAGACTTTAAAATTTTACCTCGGAAACAGCTTGCAACCTTAGATTTTTTGCACCTTGTGCGTAAATACTTTGGAGCTTTTGTTGATGGTGTAAATTGTCCTACAAATATCTTTCATGCAAGTAGCAAAATTGTTTTAATTTGATTTTTATAATAAAAGTCATCCAATTTGCTTATGCAAAGAAGATATGATAAGTTATAAAATAATATTAGAATAAATTTACTTGTGAAAATAATAGTCACTTTTAATTTAAATATATTATTTAAAAAAAAAAAAAATAAAGATTTGTTATAAGTTTACTTTAGAAAGAATAAAATGCAATCAAACATTGGCAAGCGCTACTACATTCTTGTATAATTTTATGCAGAGAATTGATTTTTACATAAAACCATTCCTCACAAGTTTTACATAAATTTATCCTTACCATTTAATTTTTATATCTTATTCTTTCTCTTTCTTTCTAAACCATCAACGGCTCTCTCAAAATTTGTGTGTAGTCCATGTCTGCAAATGTTTGTGTAGATAACTTCTCCTTTTTATGAATGATTTGGGTCATAATTACTTCTATACTTTAGAATTCTTTGACATAATATACAACATATATATTATAACTCAAAATATTTAATAACTATTTGTTCGACATTGCACATACATTTGCAATCTCCGATGTGTAGACATAAGTGAAAGGTACCAGAGATGCAAGTAAAGGAGAATTCTAGAGAAGAAAGAAATAGCGTGAAATAAGAGAATAAATTGATCTAAGTATTGTGATCGTGTGTGCTGCTTTATATAGCAGTCCACAACACTACAAGTGGTGTAACTAATCTTTGTTACATATAACTAATCTTGAATTAATCATAACATATCTCAACTAATTAACTTTAATAACTACTTACTAACTATTATAACCAACACTACAACTGTTACTACTTTTCACAGCCCCTCTTAAACTCAGAGTATGAGCATCCTTAACTCCTACTTTGTGTCTTAGAATGCCAAACTGAAACTTGGACACAACCTTAGTCAAAGTGTCTACCACTTGCTTTATGGAGGGAATATATTAAACATCAGCAAATTTACCAAGAAGTTTTTCTCTGACAAAGTAGAGGTCCAACTCAACATGCTTTGTCCTTACATATAAGATCGGATTAGCAGCAAGCATAATAGCACTCAAGTTGTCACAGTAAATAACATGAGTGGTAGGCACAGGAATCTGTAATTCACTAAGCAAGGACTTGATCCAAGTGATTTTTGCCACTAAAGCAGCTAGACTATGATATTCATCCTCTATGTTGGACATAGAAACCACCCTTTGCTTCTTTAAAGTCCAAGATACTATATTAGGGCCAAGAAATACAGAGAGACCTAAGATAGACTTACGATCATCAGGGTCTACCCCCAATCATTGTCACATAATGCCATAATATTGAGATGTGAAGCTTTCCTTACGTGCAAGACAAAAGATAAAGTTCCATTCAGGTGCCTAAAGATTCATTTAAGAACCTTCCAATGAACTTCAAGTAGGTTATGCATAAATTGGCAAACCTTGTTCACAGCGTAGACAATATATGGCCTAGTGACAGTCACATATTGTAATCACCCAAAATGGATCCGCAAAGTGAAAGGCTGAGTGCAGAAACATTTCCATGAGCAAACAACTTCAAACCATTGGTCATAGGGATGCTAATAGGTATGGCATGTTACATCTTATTCTTAGCCAGGAGATCGTATGTATATTTTATTTGGGAAAGATGAATACCACCAGTTGCAACGGCTTAGCCTCAATTACTAAGAACTAATGAAGATGACCAAGGTATTTGAGATTAGACTTTTGAGGTAGCAAAGAGAGGTGTAATAACCTCTGTAGAGCTTCCTATTATCAGTATATTGTCTACATACACTAGGATAAAAGTGGTGGAAGAAGATGAGATTCTGAAAACAGTGAAAAATCACATTTTGTGTAAGTTAGTGTAGTGCAGTCACTACAATAAAATTGGCCTATGGTAATCCTTCAAAAATATACCCTAAAATACATTGAAGTGTAGCCTTTGATAAAAAGGCTACACTTTTTGGTCTTAAGGAAACGCTTTTAGAGGAGTGACCTATTCAAGCATGGCCTATTATATAAGGTTACGCTTTTTTAGAGTCAAAGGCAATGGTTTTCTTCTTCACTCTATGACACTCTTGCAAAGCATTCCCTTATGTGAAATCTTATGAGTACGCTTGCAAACCATCCTTTTATGTCATACCTTATGGGTACGCTTGCAAAGCATTTTCTTATATCAAACTCTATGGGTACGCTTGCAAAGCGTTCTCTTATGTCATTTTTATATGTTTCACCTAAGGTATCACTTTACAAGCATTCCTTATGTTATTGTTTTTTTTTTGAACCTCCTATAATGACTACTCTTTTTATTTTGTAAAAATACCATTTGTTAATCTAATTACATGTCTTCTAATTAAATTTAGTAAAACATTAAAAATGATTCATTTTTTTAAATATTTTTAATGTCATTTATTTTATATATTATTTTTATAGAATTTTAATTTTAGAATATATACAAATTTATATTGTATAAAATTTCAAGTAATAATATAAACTAATTTTAATATTTAACACATTGATCAAAATATTAATCAAATAATCCAAAGTACTAGAATTGTTACCATCATCATAATCCAAAGTACATAATCAAAATAAAAATATATATAATTCATAATGTATGAGAAAATTATCTTCATCAGGCTCTCTTCATGAAGATCAAATATATTAAGTAGCTCTATTGTCATCTTCAAATGCAGTATTAGCATTGTCCTACAAATTTAAATTAAACTAAAGAATTAGTAATGTATAGATTCATTTTTAAAAAGCCAAAAAATCTAAATCACTCAGACATATCAAAAAAATAAAATCATTCAAACACATGGCCTGTCAATTAGACATCAGAAAAGCACAACACAATATTATTTCAAGAAATTGTCACCGGTAAAATTGAAATAAATAAACCCAAATAAAAAAGTTGAAAGGATCAAGCTTTGTAGAAGCCCAACACTATAATTTATCTCAGCTTATGTAGAAAATTTCTGTTTTCTAAACCATCGCAACCAAATCAACTGAGAAACACTCATACTCACACCCTGATAAAGATTTTCCACTTTAAATACAAAGTACAAAGTAGCATACAAATAATATGATACTAAAGAGTGTATAGAGTATTTAGAATGAGAGTGGATTATACCACCTCATACTTTTTTTTTGGTATAAGTACCACCTCATACTTTTTTTTTGGTATAAGTACCACCTCATACTTATATAGGCTTTGGAGGCAAATTGGTTTATGTGGTGTATTAATTATGGTAGTGGATTATTTATGTAGGGGAAATTCCCCTGTAAGAGTCATGTCTTGTTCATACCGCAGCTGCTATACTAATATGAAAGTAGTTCAGACTTCAGAGTCACCTTGATTTTTTTCATCAAATCACATTGTTGATGAGAGATACTTTTATCAACTAATAAAGAATGCTCATAATATATCTATGAAGTTGTAACCACACCACAGCAACAAAGAAAATAACCAAAAACAAATTTTCACATGGAATAAGCTTAGTAACAACTAACAATGGTTTTGAGTGAGATTTTTCCCATCCTTAGAAGGAAATAATCACCATTAGAAAGCTTAACACTATCACAATGGAGGCTTGTAGATTGCCTTTCCTGGTTGATGAAGCTGACATCAACTTGACTGGACATTATTGATAAGGGATTCTAGTTTTCCTAGGATGGTGGAACTTTCATGCTACATGTTATATCACATTTGTTAACTATGTTTAGTATTTAAATGCTTTAATCCTTCATGAGTTAATGATATATCTGAATCTGACTTTTGGATTCCATAGGTAAATCAAGGAATTAGTGTCTATGGAAATAAAGGAAGCACAAATCAGCATGCGTGAGTTTTCATGCTAGTTTTTAAGTTGGTTTGATATAGTTTATTGATTTGATTAATATCTAGTAAACTTCTTCCCCCTTGCAGCTATATTCAACAACCGAGGGAAGGTGTGCACAATTTCTCTGTGACATTCATTGAGGTGCGACGTGAGAGACCCCTGGTCACGATTGGGAACTCGAACCTGGTGTCACATGTGGCGACTACTTGTTTGGTATGCTACAGGTATGATCTACTAATCAAGCTTATTTTCTTATCGAACCTGATGTTCTACTTAAGAATGGTTGTTGTTGGTTTTTCTTTTTGCTCAATGCTAAAATTAGAATTTCTACAAGACATAAATGACTCTTAGATAATTAGGAACTAAGAGTTACATCATAATTAAACTTAACTCAACATAACTCTAACATTAAATGATAAAAAATGACAACACATTACTCATTAATAGGGAGATTTAGGGTGAGGGGCTGCCTATGTGGATCATGGCATGGCACAAGAGCTAGCCAAATGAAGGAAAAATTCTTCTATAATCAAAGAGTATTACATTGTTTTAGTAAAAATGTGACACGTACTACCACATAACTATACAAATCGTTTGATTGAAAATAAAATATTATTTAATTAAGTTTAGATGATTATAAAATTCATAAGAGTATTACTTTCAGTGTATATAATAAATTTTCCAAATGAAGGCTGTCAATTAAACATAATAAATCTTCAACAAAGACTCCTTAATCAATTGAACTAAAATGGTTGCGTTTCCTTTTTTGTAAAAAATAATTTGATTAAATTAAAGTTTTACTCTTTATACTTTTTACTCATTTTTAATTTAATTTTTATATTTTTTTCTTTTTAAATCAATCCTCATATTTTTAAACATTTTAAAAAATAGTCTTTGAACATAGTCACTGTACAAGAATGACACCAGAAGTGAGTAAAAAAGCAGCAGGTGAAGTATTAGCACTTCAGAAGCGAGTGTTGTCAGTGCGAGTAAAATTTTCTAGAGTTTTCCAAACTGATCTCAGCCTAAGTATATGTTTGAACTGTCACAGCCCATGTCTGATTGTTTCACTTATAAATTTAAATTCCAACATTGCCTTCAAGAGGAAAATTTAGAATTATGGAACAGCAATTTTGATACCATCATTTTTTATTCAGCCCCAGGCACCATCATTTAGAATTCTAGTTTTCAATCTTTAATTAATCTTAAACATAACAGAACATTTGAAGTGTTCCATCTTGTAGCCCTTAACTCTTATATGTTAAAAACCAGAAAATTAGGGAACGTCAAGGCTAAACATCTATCCAAGTGCTCCTAGTCTGTATGTTTGAGTCAGTTTTACCATTAAACAAAAGCTTCATACTCTAAACAAATGATCAAAAATAAAATAAAATAAAATAAAATAAAACCCTTTAAATTGCTTGTATTATGATTAGCTTACAAAGGTTCTCTCCATTTTCCATAATTATTTATATATACGTACATATGTATCAGGTTTCTTAATACTCTATACAGCTACTTAGTGTCATTAATGAGGCTTTTACAGATACATTATTATAAAGTCAAACATGAGGTTTCCCCTCCCACTCCATTTCACCCTCTTTATAATAAGCCCAAAACTCATTATAGCAATAAACAACCAACATCATTAAGGCTCCCACACGGAGCAATAACATCAAAACTCAACCCAAAACAGTGAGCACAGAGAGAACAGAGCAAAAGTACGGAACAAAGCAACCACAAACTCACAATTAATACACATTGGGAAACCGGAAATCAAATCAAAGAGAGATACCTGAAATCAACACAACAACTAAGAGAAGTGACAAGATGAAATCAAAATTGGAGAACGACACTCAGCGGTACCTAAAATCAACGCATCCTCATCAATTAATTAGTCTTGCAGGTGTTGAGAAGGTAGAGGATGGACAACAAAGAGAAATGCTTACCTAAAGAACAGTGGGGCGCATCAGAAACAACACACAGCAAACCCTAACGGAGAGAAGGGAGTGGCAAAGAGACTATGGAAACGAAGAACAAAGGCTGACGAAGAATAGAGGGAGTGGGTCACAATGGAGACGTACGGGCAAGGAAGCACGGACATGACACGGGACACGGATACGACACGACACGGACACGGCGACACGAAACATTTCAAAAAATATAGGACACGACACGGTTAGGATACGTTATATAATAAAACATAAAATAAATGTGTTATAATTATGAAAAGATATATTCTTAATATAAAAACCCAAATCCTTATCATAAAGTAAAAAAAAATGGCTTCTAAATCTGTAAATGAAAATACTACTAATTTATATGAATAGTGTCAATCTCTTCTCCTCCACGTCCATCATCTGAAAATAATACGGCTTCCAAATCTGGCTCATCCAATGATAAATTTGCAACTTCAAGAACTAGAGTTAGAGCTTGCACCAATGTAGTCATTGTCCTATTTATCAAAGATTAAAATTATCAACACTAAAAATTAAACATATAAACATTTATACATTATAAAATAAACTTAAGAATTAAATTTTAAGATATAAACAACACTCACTTATTAATTATTTTTACTTGATTAATTATCATTATTTTATTTTATAGTTTGAGTCCTAAAAATAAAAATAACCGATTTTAATAAGTACTATTTGATGTTAATGTAATATGAATGATATTATACTTGTGTAATCTGCTTAGTGAGTAGTGACCCACCAAAAATCGTGAAAACAACATTTAATAATTTTTTCTAGAATTGTATTCAATATACTAGTAGTGAGAGATATAAAAAACTAAAAGTCTAAAACAATATATCTTTCGTTTCTGTTCATTTCTGAGTATAAAAGACTAAAAGTAAGTAAACCACAAAAAGACAAAATTAAAATAATTTAAAAATTTTTCAGATTAGTTTTTACTTTTTACTTTCGTTTCAGATAAATCAATAAAGCATTCAGCCATTCACTTTCTTTTTCTGCATAATTGAAACTTGCTTCTTCTTCATTTATGCCCTTACCCGTGACGCGTTGTGGAGTAACTTGTTCTTTGCCTTGTTGGTCTGGAGCGGCCGTCGGCTTTGAACGTTACGTGCAAGTCGGAGGACGACGAACGTTACGTGCCTGCAGGAAGAAGGAAGATGACGGAGGCAGCAGTGGTTTTCACTTTTCAGTGGAGGTCCTGGACGATGAAGGAGGAGAGGTACAACAGGAAGCCAAGAACTTTAAACCTGGCCTTTTAGAGGTGGGCTGTGTCGGTGGGCCGTTGTGGGCCGAGTCCGAGCCGTGTCGGGCCGTGTCGGAGCCGTGTTGGAGGACGGCGAAACAAGTAAACTGGAAAAAGGAGGCCGGACACCTTACGGACACGTGTCCAGCCGTGTCGTCGGAGCTCCGGTGTCGGAAACGTGTCCGACACCGACACGGCAAGCAATTTGCTGTGTCTATGCTTCTTTGCGTACGGGGGAATGGCTTTGAGCCTTTAAGGTTCTGAAAGTAAGGGGAGATGGTCTTGCTGCTTTGAGGTTCTAAAAGTAAGGGACACTAGTTACTTCGAAAGGTTTGAAAAAAGAAATTTAGTAGGAAAACAATAGTCTGCGCGCATTATAGAAATATATTAGAGTACGTTTAAGAAATGTTGCCTCTGATAGTTAAGTGAGCATCACTTTATTAGTGTTGTATTTTATCAGAAAAAGCGTGCCCAAATGTATAATATGGCAACGCTTATACAGCGTAACCTTTACACTCTAAAGGTATGCTTTTCAACTGTTGCCAAAAGCATCGTTGCCAAAACTACTAAAAAAAAGTTACTCTTATAAAAGTGTTACCTTTTAAGACATAAGACTACATTTTTTAAGTGTAGCTTAAAAAAAAATGTAGCCAAAGACCAATTTTGTTGTAGTGAGTAGTCAATTGCTCAACCAAGTCCTAGAGGCTTGTTTTAAGCCATAGATGGCTTTCTGCAATTTACAAACTAGTGAGCCATCATCCTGAGTAAATCCTTCTGGTTGTTGCATATAAACTTCTTCTTTAAGTACTCCATTAAGGAATGCATTGTTGAAGTCTAGTTGATAAACTAGCCAGTCCTAAGAGAAATCATTTGCCAGAACCACCCTTAATGTTGTAGGATTAACAACTGGACTAACAGTTTTTGAAATATCAAAACCAGCCCTCTAATGAAAACCTTTTGCCTTTAATTTGGCTTCGTACTTCTGCACAGTCCTATCAGGATTCTCTTTCACCGTGAACAGTGACGGACCCATAAATTTTAAGTAATAGGGGCAAAAGTAGTACTATCAATACAAAAGTATAAATAAAAAGTTTCAATAATTATATTTATAAATCAAAAAATATATTAATACAAAATTATGAAAGATCAATTTACAATTGTTCCCTTCGCATTTTCATATTTTGAAAACGCTGAATGATCTTTTCATTATCAATACTATCAAACATTTCTCTCTCTATGTATGTAACCAAGCAATCATTCAACCATTCATCTCCCATACGATTGCGTAGCCGATTCTTTATGATATTCATAGCAGAGAAAGTTCTTTCAACTGATGCAGTTGCTACTGGCAAGATCAAAGCTAACTTCAAAAGAAGAAATACCAATGGATAAACAATATGCTTTCTTGTCTCAACCAACTTCTGAGAGAGACCACTAATCCCATTCACATTTGAGAATTGATCATCAAAACGTACATCTAATATAAAATTCTCAAGTTGACTATCAAGTCTCAAAAAATCAGCAAAAGAAAATTCAGATGGATAAAATTGAGCTAAACAAATTAGCTTCTCCTTGTCAAAAGCAAAAAATGAATCTCTTGGGTTTAAGCAAGCTGTCGCGACCGAGAGATCGAGGCGAAATAGCTGCTCACATGATTTTAAAAATGATTAAAATGAAGTCGCCACCAATTTTATTTAAATTAGGAAAAATTGGAAAACCTTTTTTAGAAAAATAGTCTTTGAAATCAGATCGGATTCGGGAGTCGGTTATGGTTAAGGAAGGATAGAAACTTAATCCCACAACACCCCTAACACACTCGTCTTAAGACGGTACCTTAAGTCAATTGTGCAAAAACTTGATAATCTCAAATTTATTTATTTTACCCCTCTTTAAAAGACCTTGCAATTATTTTATTTTTTATTTTTTTTTTATTTTTTTATTTTATTTTTTATTTTTTAAAAGAAAAGAAGAACCACATTATGAAAATTTAATTTTTGGCTTGACAGAATGAAAATTATGCTCCTACCTACGCACTTAGTGCAATGAGGAACTTAAAGTCACGTAGTTCTGTAAAAAAATATTTGTGAGTTGATTGATTTTAATTAAAAAAGGATTTTTGAAAAAGACATTTTTATTTGAAACATAATCACTTTTGCACAGGATTTAAGGTAGCACCAGGCTACTCAATAAACCCATATGATCCAAAAAATATTGAAAATAACATCCGCTATTCAATCAACATCATTAGTCATTACATTGGTTAAAAGATTTTTATTTTTATTTTTTACTTATATTTTGATTTTTATTTTATTTTTATCTCATTGACTTAAATCAATTATGCACAATTTTATTTTAACAAAAAACAACTTAAAGATTTAGTCTTTAAAAAAAAAAGCTTTCAACCCCAAACTTAAAGACCCAATGTCAGAAATACAAAAAGAAAAACAAAAGCCCATCCTTTTTTTTTTATTTAAGCCCAAATGAAAGATAAAAAGTCCAAAAAAAAATAACAATCATGCTAGAAATAAAATAAATAAAGGATAAAAGTATGAATAAACTAAAAAGGCATGAAAAGAAAAAACAACAGACAAATTAAAAAAAGAGACGTGGTCGATTCCAAACGAGAGAAACAAGAGAAAAAAAAAAAAAAAAAAAAAAAAAAAAAAAAAGAAACTAAAAGAAAGCCAAAAGAGACTTCTAGTCTCTATAAGACAACACGAACCAGAGAAAAAGAAAAAGGGGGGGTGAGGCTCACGACTATAGCGGTCGGTGGTGACCTTAGTGCGAGGTGCGGTCCGGGCGGATTCGGTGGCTCGCGGCATCGGGCGGTCGGCAGCGGGCCGGTTGGGCGGTGGTGACCTCGGATCCGGCCAGCGGTTTTGAGTGGGATGGCTTTGATGTGGTTTATGGGTGGTGGTTATGGTGAGAGGTGGGTGGTGATGTGAAGATGGAGATGGAAGGTGGTGGTGGGTTGACGTTTTTTTTTTTGAGTTTATGGGTGATTGTTTTTGTTGATGGTGGTTGTTAATGGAGTTTGTGGGTGATGGTTGTTAATGAATGGTTATAGATGGAAGGTTGTTGATGGTGATGGAGGTGATGGGTTATGGAAGATGGTTTATAGGTGAGCTTGTTATTGATGAAAGTGGAAGGTGGTAGTGAATGGGTGAGTTGACTCAGTGGTGGTGAAAATGATCTTCCGAAAATGAAAATGATTCTCTGTTTTCTCTCCAAAAACGCTCCCTCTTACCAAATAGTTCCCATTTCCCCTTTGTAAGCAGAAAATCGAATCTGCCACCCCTAATGAGATCAGTTCTAGGTAGCAGATAGAGTGGCTCACTGCAGCTGTAAGTCTTTCCATTTTCATGTCTCTTCTCTAGACTTGTCACTCTTTGTGTGATTTTACTGTCTGCAATCTTACCATTTTTGTTGCATTGAGCTTTGCAATTTGGTTGCAGCAGAAGCAACGTAACAAGCTACCTTCATTTTATTTTTTTTCATTTTCTTTATTATTATTTTTTTTCTTTAACGAAATTAGACTTCCTTTTTTTTCTTTTGTTTTTATTTTTTTTTCAAAATAATAAAAACGAAAATCAACATTTTTTTTAATTTTGGTGAAAATAAAATAAAATAAAATAAACCAAACAAATAAAATAAATGAGATAAAGGCATGAATAGAGAAATTAATCAAAGGATGTGCACAATTATTTATTTATTTTTTTGTTATTTTTTTGGTCCGGACAAAATTGGGTGTTCAGAGTTGACCCTCTTTACTTGTTTCTTACTAGATAATAAGAAAAGTCATGGTTTTTCATATTATCATCGTAAGAAATGAGTAAAGATATGAACTTCAATTTGTCCAGCAATGCAAAACAAAGTAAGAAATTAAAATGTATGGAGCTGATACATTCAAAAATAAAAGGCAATAGACAATTGTGTCCCGAAAATTAAATGACAATGGACAACTGCATCCCGAAAATTAAATGACAATGGGCAACTGCGTCCCGAAATTTAAAATTAAATGACAATGGGCAACTGCATCCCGAAAATTAAAATGCAATGGGCGACTGCTTTCCGAAAATTAAATGACAATGGGCGACTGCGTCTCGAAAATTAAAATGTAATGGGCAACTGCGTCCCGAAAATTAAATGACAATGGACAACTGCGTCCCGAAAATAAATGACAATGGGCAACTGCGTCCCGAAAATTAAATGGCAATGCATGGAACCGATGCGCTCAACAGAAAATAAAATGTCTGGAGCCGATGCGCTCAACAGAATAAATGCATGAAAAAAATTCCTTTCTCTCTTTTCTTTTCTCATTTATTTATTTAAAGTCATCTTAACCAACGGCGATCCTGGAAAGCTTTGACCAATCAAACCCTTTGTCCACGTGTTTTTCTTCATCAGACATCTTGTTGGCTAGGAAAACCCGGGATTTTCTCTTTTTTTTTTCATTTTTCTGACCACCTTGCTCTCCTTGGCAACATATTGCAACATATATCTTGAGTTATTGAGATCCTTGAATCTAAATTAATCATTGAAGGATTGCTGCAAAATTGTCAGATCAAATTTGTCGACCTTAAGTTTATTTTATTTGAGACATAAATTAATGAGTAAACATGTATTCATGAATAGACAGAAATTTGTTGAATGAACGAACTTCTTTTTATTATTTTGGTAATGTAATCATGCATGAACTTCTGACAAGACACATACTTGAAAGACAAAAAAAGTTGCAAGAAAATAAAATAAAAAATTTTGCCCCAGTATTGGCTCCTTGTTCCTCATTCAATTGATTCACTGCAAATGCTTGATAACTCAACCGCTGTCTCTGTTGATACCTCATTTAACATGAATCCTCTTTAATTCCTCAAAAATTTGCCCCAGTATGGCCAATTCAATGCAAATGACTTGCCCCCCATGTAAATGATTCAACGCACATCAAAAATTGTCCCAGTTTGGTGAATCCATCGAAGAGTTTCAGGCTCACTTTCTTTGAGATTTTGCCAATTCATCTGCCTTAACTTTTGCTTAGACCGCCTTTTCAGGTTTTCAGCCTAACAGACTTTTTCTTTTTTTTTTGTTTTTCAATTGCTTTAACTTTTGCTTAGGCCGCCCTTTCGGGTTTTCAACCTAACAAGCTTTTTCTTCTTTTTTTTTTGGCATAGAATTTCTTGACAACATCAGTATTCACGGGCCTTGGCAATTCTTCTCCATCCATATTCTGCAAAATTAATGCTCCTCCTGAAAATACCTACTTGACTATGTACGGGCCTTCATAATTCGGAGCCCATTTTCCTCTGGCATCCTCTTGGTTAGGGAGAATCCTTTTCAAAACCAAATCCGCTGAACAGAATTCCCTGGGACGAACTTTCTTGTTGAAGGCTCTAGCCATTCTGCTTTGATACAATTACCCATGACACATAGCTGTCAATCTCTTATCTTCTATCATATTCAATTGCTCATACCGAGTCTTCACCCATTCAGATTCCTCTAACTCAGCTTCCGTCAAAACCCTTAGAGAAGGGATCTCAATTTCTATTGGAAAGACTGCCTCCATCCCATATACCAAAGAGAAAGGCATTGCCCCAGTGCTTGATCGTATATTGGTACGATATGCATGCAGAGCATAGGGTAATATTTTATGTCAGTCTTTGTAGTTCACTACCATCTTAACAATAATTTTCTTGACATTCTTATTTGCTGATTCAACTGCATCGTTCATCTGAGGCCTGTAAAGAGCTGAATTATGATGCTTAATTTTGAAATTTTCACAGAACTTTTTAATCTCGGCACCATTGAGATTGGTACCATTATTTGTGATTATCCTTTCTGGAATTCTATATTTGCAGACGATATCCCTTTTGAGGAATCTCAAAAACACTTTTTGAGTGATGCTGGCATGAGAAGAAGCTTCTACCCACTTGGTGAAATAGTCAATCGCCACTAAAATGAAGCGATGACCATTGGAAGCTTCAGGATGGGTTCGATGACATCTATCCCCCACATTGAGAAAGGCCATTGAGATACCAAATTATGCAAAGGGAAAGGAGGTGTATTGACTCGATCTGCATACATCTGGCATTTTTGACATTTTCGTACATAATCTATGCAATCTGTTTCCATAGTAGACCAATAATAACCACTCCTTAGAATCTTTCGAGCCATCATATGACCATTGGCATGAGTTTCACAGATTCCGTCATGAACCTTAGTCATGATTATACGACCTTCACAAGCTTTCACACACCTAAGTAAAGTGCCATCATGACCCTTTTTGTACAGAACCTCTCCGTTCAGGAAAAAAGTCATTGCCAACCGGCGGATAGTCTTCTTATTCACCTCATTTGCCCCTATTGGGTATTCTCTATGCTGAATATACCGCTTGACACCATAATACCAAGGTTTACCATCTGGCTCGCCTTCCACATTAGCATAATATGCAGGCTCACTGTGCGTCTTCACTTGGATGGGTTGAACATTATTATGAATATCCAACTTGGTCATTACAGCCAAAGTGGTCAAGGCATCTGCAAACTGATTCTTGTCTCGGGTCAAATAGGAGAAGGTCACCTCCTCAAACTTCTCAACCAACTGGATCAAATACTTTTGATAAGGTACCAACTTCGAATCTTTGGTTTGCCATTCACCGTTCACCTGAGAAATGATAAGTGCTGAGTCTCCAAATACTTTTAACTGCTTAATCCCCAAGTCAATTGCAACTTGTAAACCATTAGCACAAGCCTCATACTCTGCAAAATTATTGGTGCACTCAAAATCTAGCTTGATAGCGACTGAGTATTGTTTTCCAGTTGGTGAAACAACCACGGCTCCTATGCCACTACCATGCATGTTAACCGCTCCATCAAAATACATCTTTCAAACAGGTTCTTCTTCTTCATCTTCTTCTTCTTCTTCCGCCATCAGTATTTCTCCATCAGGTAATTCAGATGTCACTAGTTGTCCACCCTCAAGAGGGTTTTCAGCTAAATGATCAGTAATCACACTTCCTTTGATGGATTTTCGAGTCATATACTTGATATCGAATTCTAATAGCATTATTTGCCATTTTGAAAGTCTTAATGAAACATGAGGACTTTCAAATATGTACTTCAGAGGGTCTATTCGGGAGATCAACCACGTGGTGTAATAGAGCATGTACTGTCGTAGCCGCTTTGAGGTCCACACTAGCGCACAACAAGTCTTCTCAATAGTCATGTAACGAGCTTCACAATCATTAAACTTCTTACTCAGATAGTAAATTGCTTGCTCCTTCTTTCTTGATTCATCATGTTGTCCCAACATTGCCTCCATCGAGGTTGGTAATACAGTTAGGTACAAAATTAAAGGGCGACCCGGCATAGGGGGTACTAAAACAGGAGGATTCATTAAATAAGCTTTTATCTTGTCAAAAGCTTCCTGACATTCTTCATCCCATTTTCCTGGTTGATGCTTCTTCAATAACTTGAATATAGGCTCACAGGTGCTGGTTAAATTAGCAATGAATCTGGCAATGCAATTGAGTCTCCCGAGAAAACTTCGCACTTCACGCTCCGTCTTAGGGGCAGACATCTCTTGTATTGCTTTCGCTTTATCTGGATCCACCTTTATTCCCTCTCTGCTAATAATGAATCCGAGTAATTTCCCAGTAGATGCTCCAAAAACACATTTAGCAGGATTCAACCTCAGCTTGTACTTTCTGAGTCTTTCAAACAGCTTACGCAAAATCGCCACATGACTTTCTCCTTCTTTAGACTTGGCTACTATATCATCCACGTATACTTCAATCTCCTTGTGCATCATGTCATGAAACAGTGCCACCATGGCGCGTTGGTAAGTAGCCCCAGCATTCCTTAACCCAAATGGCATCACCTTGTAACAAAATATTCCCCAAGGGGTAATGAAAGTGGTCTTTTCTTTGTCATTGACATCCATGGGAATTTGATTGTACCCTGAGTATCCGTCCATGAATGAGAACCTGTGATTCTTAGTAGTGTTATCAACCAAAACATCGATGTGAGGGAGTGGGAAATCATCCTTCGGACTGGCCTTATTTAGATCTCTATAGTCCACACACATTCTGACTTTTCCATCTTTCTTAGGCACTGGCACGATATTAGCTACCCACTCTGGGTATCTTGACACTTCCACAAATCCTGCTTCCAACTGCTTAGTCATCTCTTCCTTGATTTTCAGGGACATATCAGGATGCATCCTCCTTAACCTTTGTTTCTTTGCCTCAATATTCGGGTATAATGGGATTTTATGTGATGCTATCTCTGGGTCTAACCCAGGCATATCCCGATAAGACCAAGCAAAAACATCCATATACTCTTTCAATAACGTGATCATCTCTTCAAACTCTGGGTTTGCCACTACTTTCAATTCCTTTTTCTCTTCCTCTGTCCCCATGTTGACCACCTTTGCTTCCTCGCCATTCAAGACAAATCCCTTCTCTAAGTACTCCAGTAGTTTTGCAAAATTTTCAACAACTTCTTCCTCTTCCCCAGATCCAGGGTCTTCTTCATCAAACATCGTAAGAGAATCAATTGATGAGTTTCTGAGGTCCCTTTCATGAGGCGAACTTTCTACGAAACTCAAATCCCTGGAAAGCAATTTTGTGTAGAATTGGAAAAGCAAAATAGAGTAGGAACGACAAAGGAAGAACAAGATATGGTATAGAAATGTAAAAAGAGAAGCGATAAATGCAAAAGGACAAGTCAGAAGGTGCAACAAAAAAAGAAATGCTGAATATTCATGTAAATTCATTTAATCAATGTCTCAAATAACACAAACCATAAGTTCAAAACAAACTTAAACATCTGCTTAACACAATATGACTAGATAATTACTTTGAAACAATCACATCAACAATTGGTTCAGATTGCCAGTTCTTCAACGGCTCCTCATCGGCAATAGGACGGATTGCCTTGTGCTCTTCTTAGCCTTCTTCATGTAATGCATTGATAGTGAGGCAGTATTGAGGGTGAATGATCTCGTCAGGCATGATTACCTCAGCCGATGCTGGGAATGTTTCCCTCAGGTGGGGAATATGCTTCATCTTGCACTTGTCACCCTTTCTTCCAAGCACCATGCTCCTCATATGCTCCTCTAGAGATGCTTCGTACCCTATCCCAAACTTGTCTGACTTTCCTGGGAGTGACACTGGTGACCGAGTACCTTACAGCTTCGAGCCCAAACCCTTTCCTTCCTGATATCCACTACTAGCCATGATCCAGGCCACCACCTGATTCACACTTGGTGTGAGACATTCATCTTTACCAAGTCTAGTTTCAACTACTTTGAAACTGTGCCACAGGTTCTCCTCTTCCTTTTCTGCACTCTCCACATATGGCACTGAAACTGGTTTTGACAGCATAATCTCTTCCTCTCCATGTATGGTGATGACCGACCCATTCTCAATATATTTAACACTTTGATGCAGGGTGGAAGGAACAGCACCAGCGGTATGGATCCATGGTCTCCCCAGTAGCATGGTATAGCCAG
The DNA here is from genome assembly GCA_029884605.1 of Ormosia emarginata. Lineage (NCBI taxonomy): Eukaryota > Viridiplantae > Streptophyta > Magnoliopsida > Fabales > Fabaceae > Ormosia > Ormosia emarginata. Next base: position 18,728,508 of record JAQQTP010000068.1, on the reverse strand, counting down.
GCTCAATATCCATGACTTGGAATAACACTTGAAAATTACTTGGGCCTATCTCTAGCGGCAACACCACCTCTCCCATGATGCCTCTTCTATTTCCATCAAAGGCTCGCACCACCATTTCTCGAGGCAACAATTCATCCTCACTTATTGATAACGAGGTTAGAGTCGACCTAGGAATGATATTCAATGCAGACCCCCCGTCAATCAAAACCTTTGCGACTATGTACCCTTTGTATTTGAGGGTTATGTGCAAGGCCCGCGGGTTCTTCTCAAATTGAGAAATGACCTCTTCATCAGTGAATGTGATCATGTTAACGCGTTTCACAGGGTCCACTATGTTAACCACACTTTCGGGAGTAACATCGGGCTTCACATAGGCTTCATTCAGAATTTTCAATAACACCTTCCGATGCATCTCAGATGTCAAGATGAGTGACAAAAGAGATATCCTGGCCGGAGTCTTTTTTAGCTGTTTCATCACATCATATTCGCTTTGCTTCATTATCTTCAGGAACTCCTCTTCACCTTCCTTCTCACTCTCCTCTTCTTTTGACATTTCCTCTCTACTCCCTTCTTTAACAATTTTTCCTTTTTCTAACTCTCCTGGGCCATAGCATCGCCCACTCCTTGTAATTCTCCCTACCCTGACTATGTTAGTTATCAACTCCTCATCCTTGTGTACTTCAGCAATTCGGGCCTTCGACGTCTCTTCCCTTATTCCTTTTGTCTCTACCTTAGTTTCATAATTCCATGGCACTGAATGAGTGTCATTATAAACAAAAGGCACTGGCTTCTTGATTGTTACCACTACTTTCTCCGGTGTCGAGACTTGATTGAGAGGTGGCACCTTAAGCACAAAGCGTTCGACTACATTGACCTCTTCGGAAGAGGCTAACCCTTGTTTTGCATGTATTACTCCCAAAGTGAGCAATCCTTGGACTCAGACCTTGAAATCCCAGCAATCCTCAATATCATGTCCCATTCCCCTACAATGATAAGCACAATTTGACTCTTTATCATATTTTCCCTCTTCTTTCATCGTAGCGGCTGGTGCAGTGATACTGTAGCCAGCTTTCTTCAACCCTTCGAATATCCTTGCCATCGGCGTACGCAAGCTCATGAACTTTCTTATGGATGATCCTTCCACCTCTAAAACATTCACCACATTCCTTCCACCATGATTAGGAATTGGGTTGTTAATGATACTGGGTCCAGCCTCTTCTTGGATATCAAGCTTCCTGTAGGCAATTAACCTTCTTACTGCGATCTTAAAAGCCTCGCAATCTTCAATCGAATGCCCTGGGATATCCATGTGATACTTGCAAGTTGAGTTCGAGTTGTACCATGATAGAAATGGTGGTTCTAAAGGACACACAAGAATTCCTGAAATAAGATGAGCATCAAACAATCTTTGGAATAGGTCTGTATTCGAAATGGACAACCTTGGAAAAGGGGGAAGGTTTTGGGGACGAAAGCGGCTTTGATTTTGGAGGTTTGGCCGAGGTTGTGGGTAGTTTGGGTAATTCTGTGGAGGTGCAGGTGGGTATCGAGTATAGGTTAGGTCAGTTGGTGTATATGGTTGCGGCGTGGGAATGTTGTTGATTTGGAATTGTGGGACTGGGGAGATGTTTGTGGCTGGTATAATTTGGTAGGGTGGACAATAAGGCAGTGAAGTTATTTGGTATGAAAAATGAGGGTTGAGGTTGTATGGTGGCTGATGACTTAAGCTATATCGAGGTCTGAAATTCTGTTGGCGTTGGACATAATTCACCTCAACTTCTTTTTTCTTCGGCTGAAATCCCCTCTTGAAAGCAGTATTTTCTGTGCTACTTATTGGCAACTTTCCAGCTTTAGCCAAACTTTCAATTCTTTCTCCAGCAATTATTAAATCTGTAAAATCCTTATAAGCTGACCCAGCCATCGCCCCAATAAAAGGATTTCCTAAGGTCCCCAAGAAATATGAACACATCTTAGACAAAGTTAATGAGGGCTAGACTTGAGCTACCATGGCTCTCCACCTCTGTGCATATTACTTGAAAGGTTCCTCATTGCCTTTTTGCATTGAACTCAACTATTCCCAGGTTGGGGCTGCGTCTAGATTGAATTTGTACTGGTCCATAAATAGGTCAGCTAATTCCATCCAACGCGAAATCCTTGAGTGATCTAACTGAAGATACCACGCTAGGGCGGGACCTGTAAGACTCTCATAGAAGAAACTGATGAGGAACTTATCATCCTTGGACCAAACAGTCATCTTAATCCCATAACTGATCAAATGAAAACGAGGGTTGCCGATCCCGTCGTACTTCATAAAATCGGGAATCTTGAAGTCTTTGGGGATTACTACATCCGTGGTAGGACACAGCTCCTCTATCCTCAGGGGTCTATAAGCATTGGGGCCCTTTATCGCCTTGATTTGCTCCTCCATTTTCTCCATCCAATCTTCTTTTATCTTATCCTTCTCAGTTATGACGTGGCTATTCCCAGAATAAGGCATTGTCACTTGCCTCGGAACAGACACATGAGGTTGTTCCCAAGTAGGGCCTGCATAACCAGGAATTTCATTATGAGTGCCTTCTAAAGCACGATACCCCTCCCCAATGGGTATGACTATTGATGTTGTTTGAGGTGGTTACTCGTGGACTCCTGCAGCGATGCCTGAGGTTATGACTGAGATGATCGGAGCAGTTACTGATGGCACATTTGCATATGTTTCAACCCCATTCACATTTCTATTTCCACTGATTAAGTAGAGAGACTCCCTTATATCTTTCAATATCGCTTCCAACCTCGCTTGGTTCTCTGACACCTCATTTATTCTTCCTGTCACTTCATCGACCTCCTTACTCAAGTTTCTTCCTGTCTCAGAATTATCAGCAGCCATTCTGGTCCAAGATCTGGTATTGTGAACTTGGGTTAGATTGGTCTCTTCTTTCCTAGGCCGCGCAATGATTCCTGAACTAAATTGATTTATTAAAGCAAACGTGCATTAAATAAAGAAAAAGGAAAAAAGAAGTTAACACTATTATGAAGACGCTTGGCGATTGTAGAAAGATTCGCGTGGTCATTCAATAGCAAGGATGGATCCCTGATTTAGCATTAGCGGGATCACTAATGGTGCCCTATTCAAACAATACAATCATTCTTTCACCAAATACCAAGATTCTCGTATTTTCGCTAAAGGACAAATTGTCTCAGGGCAAAAACACGGTTGATAACCTATTCAAGGGGGAATTCACCCCTCAATGAATAGTGCCTAAATGAAGAACAATAACATCAACATTCAAAGTAAAACACTGCAACTAGTCATTCATTTCATTCTAAAATTAATCAATATAAGGTCTCAGTCTCCTCAAAGTGTAACATAAACTACATTACATCACAATTTTGTTTGTTTCTTCCTAAGACCCTTAGCAAGACCTCAACAATATTTCATAAACTCCGCTATCTTCTGTGGTAGCCTTAGCAACAAATTCATGCGAATCTAAAGGTCTGTTTCATCAAAACGACTAACCAGTTGCGTAGTGTAATACTGCAATTAGCTAGACATGTCCTCATATTTCTTCATCCAATATTCTTTTTGAGCCCTTTCATTTTGAGCTGCCCATTGCCATGCGTCATCACTTTCTTCTTTTTGCAGTCGTTGCCTCTGAGCTTCGAGTCTCCATTGCTCCTTTTCTTGCTCAAGAACTTGCTCTAGTTTTTGAGCTTTCAACTCTAAACGCCTTGCTCTTTTGTTTGCTTCCTTGAGTGAACTATAATATTTTGTAGCCAAAACCTGCCTTTGATCGGAGCGTTGTTTCACTTCAACCAGAGCTTCTTGTAAAGATTGCATCCTTTGGTCTTGTGCTCTAGTATTTGCTTCCGATTCTTCTTTCTCTTACAGAATCTTCTCTATTAATTCTTCTTGAGCACTTACCTTCACTCGTAGCCCCTGAACTTCTAAAGTGATCTTATTTGATTCTACCTATTTTCCTTTTCTTGCCCTTTTTACTCGACTCGGGGCTTCAGCAGCATCAGCTTGTACATCCTTTAAGTCTTCAATCTTGTCGGCTAACTTCTGGCATCGACTTGTGTGAATGATGACTTTTAACTCAGCGGCTTCCTTCCCTTGTTCCAAAAGCTACATCTGCGCTTTCATCCTCTCTATCTGGGTGGTCATTTGAGATATAATCTGGGAGTGATTTTCATCACTTAACAACGCCTGAGGGGTACTATTTTATGCCTTCCTCGTTGCTCTCCATTGCAGGTACTCAGGAGTAGGAATTACCACACGTTTTCCTAGTTCTTTCGCTCCTGCCCTATGAATATTCTTCCAAGCATCCCTAACCTCTTTTTCCTGCTTGGTAGTGCTTCCATCTTTCCCATATAAAAAGCTGAATCCTCCAAGTTGTGTCTCGTCAGGCACGTGCTGAGTCCATTGGAGCTGTCTAAGCACAAGGACCGGTGAAAATGATACACAACCTCTCACGCCCATTAAAGGAACGTTAGAGAAGTCACCACAACTGAGCAATATCTCTTCCCCATGATACCAAGAGCAAACCCATTTGAAAGAGTCTGATCCCATCTTTATGAACTCATCTTTCCATTCATGGGCTTTTTGCTGCTTCACTGGAATGCGACCAAAATTCCTTAGTGGATCGGGTAAAAGGCCCAGGCGATTATGTACATCCATATGCGTCATGATCCAAACATACAACATGTGTGTGCAACATCGAATCATTCCCCCTCCTTTTTTGTGGCAAATCTCCATGGTTAAGAAAGTATCAGCGAGAATAGCAGGGATTGGATTTGCCCTATGATTCTCAAACTTGAAGAAGACATCCATTATTGCTTGGTCAACTACATCTAAGGTGAATGGGAATAATACTAATCCAAAGATGGTTAGCGCCAATGTTTTGTTAAAGAGATCCCACCTTTCTTGTCGTGCTAGTATCTCAAGATGTGCTTCCAGGTAACTCTTCTTCAATCCTTATGTGCCTCCTCTCTTTTTCATGCCTAACTGATTTGCCTGAACCCCTATGAGTTCTGCTATTTTTCCTTCTGACATATAATGTCATCCATAGAGATAAACATTAGGGTACTTGCTCATTGGGAGTCTCAACATAATGGCATACTCTTCTATGGTCGATGCAATATCCAAGTCGGGCAGCTCAAAACATTTCAGAGAACAATTCCAAAACTGGGCAAGGCCACTCAAAACAGGTTCTTCAACAGGGATGCGCAACAAATCTAGGATCTGTCCATAACTGCTTGAAAACTCTGATCGAGCCTTAGGGGTCATGTGTTGAGTAATGTCCTTCACACGCCTCAGATCACTGCCATTTACCGTAATCTTCATATTCCTCTTGAGATCAACGACATTGCTGGTGTTTTTCCTTTGGTCTATCTCTTCCATTCCTTGCTATTGAATGAACAATAATCTTTCCACTTTACTAACTAAACTCACGCTACAAAAAGAGTAAAAGAAGAATGTAAGCAAACCAACAAAATGAAGAATGCATCCTAAGGATACCCCTCATCGAGGTAACTCTAAAATGTATCCTAACATTCTACATGGAGAAATCCTTATAGGGTCGTAAACCCAAAGGATTATGCATGATTTGCTGATGCATGCCCTCTTTATTATATTTTTTTATGTTTTTTTTTGTTTTGTTTTTTTTTTAGAATGCAATAAAATGACATGAAAATGAGAGATGATATGTTTATTTTTTAGGAATGTCATGCAAATGCAAGGTAGTGCATGTCCCTTTTTATTTTCTCTTTTGTTTGAAAAATGCTATGAATGTCATGCAAATGATATGAAAATGCAAGATGAAATATCTCCTTTTTTATTATTTTTTTTTAAAAAAAAGAATGAATGATATGAGAAATGAACAGATAAAGAAGAAGTACGCTCCCTTTATGCCCTAATCAGGTGAAACTTAAAGGTTAGATTTCCTTAAAGTCACGACTCTAATTTTGACAGCCACTATATTTCATCTATCAGTGCAAGGTTTTTTAGGACAGATCTAGACATCTAAAAGTCATGGTCCCCAGATTGCCCCTATCTCGAAAGACAGAGACCCAATTTATAAATTAATCACAAGTAGGGATAAACCCTCTCAATATGACTAATTCATGATATTGGTAACAATCTGAGTGGTGTCTCAACCAATGTCAAGTGAGCATGAAGCCCCTCAATAACAAATGTCGAGACTCCTCCTATTCCTCGGGTTCGCACAGACTCGGGTATAGAGCCCAAAAAGTGTGTGAGGTAAGTGATAGTGATGTGTGTGAAGGAGCATACAAACCTGTACCAAAAATTTAAAAGACCAAAAATTACCCCCAACCTGCAAAACATATATACAACAGTCAGCCAACAATCATCTATCCTATAGTTTAAACAATTAATCACAAACTACATACAAGTCAAAAATATACTCAGAATAATGATATCAGATATTTACAAAATAAATAAAATAAAATCTATTTACAAACAAATAAGAAAACAAAAACAAGGACAAAAGGGGTAAAATAAATAAATAAAGATTATTAACAATTTACACAACTAACAATAACAGGCTTGACTCTCCAAGTGTCCCCAATGGAGTCGCCATCTGTCGTGACCGAGAGATCGCGGCGAAATAGCAACTCACATGATTTTAAAAATGATTAAAATGGAATTGGCACCAATTTTATTTAAATTAAGAAAAATTAGAAAATCTTTCTTAGAAAAATAGTCTTTAAAACCAAATCGGATTCGGGAGTCGGTTATGGTTAAGGAAGGATGGAAACTTAATCCCACAACACCCCTAACACACCCGTCTTAAGACGGTACCTTAAGTCAATTGTGTAAAAACTTGATAATATCAAATTTATTTATTTTACCCCTCTTTAAAAGACCTTGCAATTATTTTATTTTTTATTTTTTTCATTTTTTATTTTTTTTATTTTATTTTATTAAAAAGAAAAGAAGAACCACATTATGAAAATTTAATTTTTGGCTTGACAGAATGAAAATTCTGCTCCTACGTACCCTCAGGTGCAATGAGGAACTCAAAGTCACGTAGTTCTGTAAAAAAATATTTGTGAGTTGATTGATTTTAATTAAAAAAAGATTTTTTATGACATTTTTATTTGAAACATAATCACTTTTGCACAGGATTTAAGGTAGCACCAGACTACTCAATAAACTCATATGATCCAAAAAAATATTGAAGATAACATCCGCTATTCAATCAACATCATTGGTCATTACATTGGTTAAAAGATTTTTATTTTTATTTTTATTTTTTACTTATATTTTGATTTTTATTGTATTTTTATCTCATTGACTTAAATCAATTATGCACAATTTTATTTTAACAAAAAACAACTTAAAGATTTAGTCTTTAAAAAAAAAAAGCTTTTAACCCCAAACTTAAAGACCCAATATCAGAAATACAAAAAGAAAAACAAAAGTCCATCCTTTTTTTTATTTAAGCCCAAATGAAAGATAAAAAGTCCAAAAAAAAATAACAATCATGCTAGAAATAAAATAAATAAAGGATAAAAGTATAAATAAACTAAAAAGGCATGAAAAGAAAAAGCAACAAAGAAATTAAAAAAAAAGAGACGTGGTCGATTCTAAACAAGAGAAACAAGAGAAAAAAAAAAGAAAAAACAAAAGAAAAAACAAAAGAAACAAAAAGAAAGCCAAAAGAGACTTTAGTCTCGTAAAACAACACGAACCGAGAAAAAAAAAAAGGGGGGTGAGGCTCATGACTACGGCGGTCGGCGGTGACCTTGGTGCGAGGTGCGGTCCGGCGGATTCGTTGGCTCGCGGTGTTGGGCGGTCTAGCTTGGCGGCTGGTTGGGCGGTGGTGACCTCAGATCTGGCCGGCGGTTTTGAGTGGGATGGCTTTGATGGTGGTTTATGGGTGGTGGTTATGGTGAGAGATGGGTGGTGATGTGAAGATGGAGATGGAAGGTGGTGGTGGGTTGACGTTTTTTTTTTAGTTTATGGGTGATTGTTTTTGTTGATGGTGGTTGTTAATGGAGTTTGTGGGTGGTGGTTGTTAATGAATGGTTATAGATGGAAGGTTGTTGATGGTGATGGAGGTGATGGGTTATGGAAGATGGTTTATGGGTGAGCTTGTTATTGATGAAAGTGGAAGGTGGTAGTGAATGGGTGAGTTGACTCAATGGTGGTGAAAATGATCTTTTGAAAATGAAAATGGTTCTCTGTTTTCTCTCCAAAAACGCTCCCTCTTACCAAATGGTTCCCATTTCCTCTTTGTAAGCAGAAAATCGAATCTGCCACCCCCAATGAGATCAATTCTAAGTAGCAGATAGAGTGGCTCACTGCAGCTGTAAGTCTTTCCATTTTCATGTCTCTTCTCTAGACTTGTCACTCTTTGTGTGATTTTACTGCCTGCAATCTTACCATTTTTGTTGCATTGAGCTTTGCAATTTGGTTGCAGTAGAAGCAACGTAACAAGCTACCTTCATTTTATTTTATTTTTCATTTTCTTTATTATTATTATTTTTCTTTAAAAAAATCAGACTTCCCTTTTTTTCTTTTTTTTTTCAAAATAATAAAAACGAAAATCAACATTTTTTTTAATTTTGGTGAAAATAAAATAAAATAAAATAAAACCAAACAAATAAAATAAATGAGATAAAGACATGAATAGAGAAATGAATCAAAGGATGTGCACAATTATTTATTTATTTTTTTGTTATTTTTTTGGTCCGGACAAAATTGGGTGTTCACACAAGCTACACAAAGAAGTAGTTCGGTATTTACTTCTGTAAAACGATTGTTAAGTTCTTGAAGTTGTCTATCAATCACTTGATAGAATAGTTCAACTTGAAAATGGTGCTGATTTGAGATCTTTTCAACTTTACGCCTTGATCTTCCTTGTGTCACAAATGTATCATTCATATTTGGAATGATAATATTGTGCTTGTTACAAAACAAGGAAACTTCATTAAGCAAAGGATGCCAACCATCGTCTCTCATACTCTGCAATTATTGCTTGCACACTTTAACCAATGTCATGGCATTTACAATGTCTTGATCACTTCTTTGTAGTGCTTGGGATAACTCAGTAGTGACTCCCAATATATTTTTCATCAAGTGTAAGTTGAAAATAAACTCAAAAGATTGAATAGCATTCAACAAATGACATGCTTCAGCTCTTTGTTCTAAATTTATCCCATCTTCCTCAACAATTTCAAGAACATCAATTACCGAAGAAAACATAGAAATCAAGCTAAGTATTATACCATAATGTGAGCCCCATCTTGTATCTCCTGTCTTTTTTAATGTTGTTTCTTGATTCAAGCCACGTCCACTAGAAATTTATCCGCTTTGTAATGCTTCAATTGTCTTAAGCATTTGACTTTCACGGAGCATGTCTCTACGCTTACAAGAAGTTCCAACAACATTGCACAAATTAGTAACTAAATTAAAAAGTAAAGCAATTTCAACTTGTTTCTTTGCAACTGTCACAAGTGCTAACTGAAGTTGGTGGGCAAAGAAATGAACATAGAATGCACAAGAATTTTCTTTCAAGATCAAACTTTTTAGGCCATTGAATTCTCCTTGCATGTTACTAGCTCCATCATATCCTTGTCCACGTATTCTTGCCAAGCTTAAATTATATGTTTCCAATAATGACTCCAAAGCTGATTTTAGTGATAAAGCACTTGTATTAGAAACATGAATAAGGCCAAGAAAACGCTCCACAACATGTCCTTCTCTATTCACATAACGTAAACAAACAACCATTTGCTCCTTAATAGAAATATCTCTAGCTTCATCAATCAAAACAGCAAACATATCTTCTCCAAGATCTTCAATAACAACTTTAGTAGTTTCACTAGCAGCTGCTCTTACAATATCTTTTTGAATCTTAGGTGCTACTAACTTTAGATTTCCACGAGCATTTTTCAAAACATGATCAATCTCTTCATTATGTTGGGCAAGAAACTTTAGAAGCTCCAAGAAATTACCTTGATTACTTGAATGCTCTGATTCATCATTACCACGGAAAGCCAGTCCTTGTTGTAATAGAAATCTAATGCAATCAACTGTAGTCGTCAAGTGAATTTGATAATCTTTTTCAAGTTGCTTAGATTGCTTACAAATAGCAACTTCAATATGTAGCTTTTGGTTCATGAGTGTCTCACATTTTCTCCAAGCTTGATTATGAGCACCATCATGATTTTCAACATGAATTTGTAGTCTCTCTTTCTTTCTCCAATTTGAAAAGCCCTCTATTACAAATGCATCATTACCTCCAACCTCAGGTTTCATGAGATAACAACAAAGACAAAAGACAGCATCTTTTGATATACTATACTCTAACCAATTGCCAAAGTCATCAAACCACTTAGGATTAAATCTACGAAAAGAAGACCCACAATTGGTTTTTGGGAAATCATGGCCTCTTGGTTGACAAAGACCTTTTTGCAAATAGGCCTTTCGAGCTTCATCTCTGTCATTTAGATGATAATCTGAAATTTTATGTCGCTGTCCAGGATCTGCAGGAAGACTTTCCACATTGAATTCAATAAACCTCTTCTTACTAGATGAGGCCAATAGGGTACTTTGAGCAAGTGTTTGAGACTCCAATGGTGATTTTCTTTTGAGAAATTTGTCCATTGCTAATAAAACACAAAATTTATGAGCCTAAGTAGTAATTGGTTAACAACAATACTAATATTGCATTACTAAATTCATAATTTTTCATAAAACTCAACAAAGGATACACTTCATAAAAAACACCAAATTTTATAATGTACATAATAGTAATAACAGTATCATACTATCAATAACAATAGTAGACATAAAGGCAAGTTTCTCATAAAAATTAATGAATGAAATGAAACTCTAAACTTTCTTCATTGATATTTGGTAGAACAACATTCAACATCCTGCCACTGAAAATGGAAAGAGAACCTACATAGTTGAACTCAACTAGCAACTGCAATAAAATATTTTGCAAAGCTTGTTAGGCAAAGTTAGAAACAAAAAATTGGGAAATTTTGAAAAAACAAAGAATTTATCAATACATACAGTTAACAAAATTTAAAAAAAAAGTACACCAAAAAAAGAAAATACTTACAGACTACAAACAATGAGTTTAATCACATGTTTTGATATTTGAGGCTCAATAGACAATAATCACTCTCCCCTCACTATATCTCTCACGTAGGGCAGGAGAGGAGATAAGAAAACCTAACTTATTTCACTGAATATTTGGAAATGGGTAGAACATGAGTTTATTAAATATATATGAGTGAAGAATAAATAGTTAAGTAAAAGAAAAAAAAAAAGATTGAGAGAGATGAAGAATCAAAGATACCAGGGGGGAGAAGAGAAAGAGGTGTGCGTAACAGGGGAAGAAAAAAAAAGAGGTGCGCAGAGTGTAGTGTAATAGCAGGGGGGAGAAAGGGGGAGAAAGGGTGGAGTCTGATAGATGAAAAAGAAATAGCATTTGGGTTATAAAAAGTCATAAAGAAACAATGAAAGTGAAAGAGTGAAGTCTGAAGTGTTTAATACTTCAAGTTCAAATCACGGGAACTCGGGAATATGATGGGTTTGAGAAATAATTAAAAAATAAAATTTATTTTTTATGTTAATAAATATATTAACATATTTACATTTACATGAGAGTAAAAGTTACACATATAAAAAGAAATTAATTTATCTATATGAGGGCAAAAAATATATATACAAAAAATTAAAAGAGTAAAAATAATAAATATTTATATAAGATCAAAGAAAAAATTTTAAGTTGAGTAGGGATATATGTTCTCATCCCATTATAAGTGGGTCCGTCCCTCACCGTGAAGACCCATTTGTAACGAATTGCTCTTCTATAGGGTGGTAATGAAACCAAGGACAAGGTACCATTCTTCATAAGTGCAAAATATTATGGTTTCATAGCATCCAAACAGTGCTGCTAAGAGGGAGCATCATGAACTAAGGAAGGTTCTAGATCAGTGGAACAGACCCTATGTTTAAAAATGTTTGCTTTGGTCCGTGTAATTATGGGGTGATGATTAATAGAAGGTAGCACTTGATCAGGAATTGCTATAGGATCTATACCACTGATTGATCTACCAATTTCAGCACTAACAAGATTTAAGATAAAATCTTGAGATGAACGTGGCAAGTTTAAGTCAATAACTTGTGGGGCAACCCGAGGGATAGCAGTAACAAAAGTAATAGGGGAGGGAGAGGTGATAATAGGAATAACAAGAATAGTAGAAGGACCAGGAAGAGAAATAGGAATAGTGGATTTGGGAAAGAAGACAGAATATGGGTCTCGAAAAGGAAAAACAATCTCAGCAAATTGAACATGCCTAGTAATGTATGTTTTCTCATTAGAAGAGAGATACATGTATCCTTTATAATGAGTACAATAGCCTAGGAAGACACATGGTTCAGACCTGAATTACAGTTTATGCTTGTGATAAGGTCTTAGGTAAGGGAAAATGCACATCCAAAAGGTTTCATGGAATGGAACTTTGATTTAACATGAAATCAAGTATCTAATGGAGACTTGTTACTTAGTGTAGGAGTAGGCAATCTATTAATTAGGAAAGTGGTAATGAGAAAAGAGTCTCCCCAAAACTTGAAAGGAAGTAAGGCAGAAGGCAAAAGGCTTATGCCTATTTTTGAAATATGCCTGTGTTTCCTCTCAGTTGATCCATGCTTCTCATGAGCATATGGGAAACTTATTCTATTAATGATGCCATGATTTGTTAGATACTTAGTAAACACATAATATTCACCCCCAATCAGTTTGCACTGCCTGAATAGGCCTACCCAATTGAAGTTCAACAATGGTTTTAAACTTAAGAAATGTGGCAAATGCTTGATATTTCTTTTGAAGCAAGTAGATCCATGTAAATTTGGAATAGGCATCAATAAAATTTATGTAATATCTGGCACCAGTATAGACAAGAATGGGGAAAGGTCCGTAAATATCTATATATATCAATTCTAAAGGAGTTTGTACACAAAGGTGGAAAGGGTAAAGGATAGCTTATGGCTTTTGCCAATACAACAAAACTCATTCAGAGAAGGAATCTTATTTCCATCAAATGAAATATTACAAGTTCTAAACATATGCTAAACAACTTTAGAGAAGGGATGCTCCAACCTTGAGTGCTAAAGCTGAAGAAAATTCTTAGAAGTAGAGATTTGTTGTAGAGAGGAATTCTGAGCATAAGGTTGAACAATATGTGATGTGGTAATATTGATAAAAGGAGGGGCAAGTGAAAGACTATAAAAATCATACAATCCATTCCTAAGAGTCCCTCAGATGAGGACCTCTTTGGAGACCTGAGATCTACGTTGCACCTGCAACTTTGATGAAACTCCAAAGTGCAGTGCACGGTAACGAAATTTTTAAAAAACTAGAACTGCAGTAATATAAAAATATAAAAAAAAATAAATAATATATATATATATATATATATGTATAATAAACTAAAATCTCACACAATAAAATATGATAACATAACACACAAATTAAAATACACAAATTTCAACATAAAATATATAAAAGAACTTAAGTTGTTCAACCAAGACAAATCCACAATAAGAAATTACAATATTTAAGTTGTTCAACATGACAACTTCTAAAGATGATTACAAAAATCAAACTCCAACAGTCTCAATTTCATCATTTCCTTGCCCATCATCAGTGAAAAGAATAGCCTCCAAATCTGGTTCATCAAGAGAGAGACTAGCAACTTCAAGAATCCCAACCCCTTCAAATGGATCCCATTCATCTCCACCAATGTCCCACATTTTAGTCTCACCCTCATTATAGTTCTTATTCTTCCTTGAGAGAAGACGAAGATTTGTGTGGACAAAAACTAAATCTTCAAATCTTTGGGATTTAGCCTATTCCTTTTCATGGAGTGGATAAAGGAATATGTGCTCCAATTCCTTTCACAACAAGAGGAAGAGGAAGGTTGTGAAAGGAGCTTCAAGGCAATGGTTTGAAGTTTGGGGATTGAAGCTCCATACATGACCCACCATTCCTGGTGTCGTTTCCACCTATCTTGCAAGCAATCAAATTGGCTAAGCTCTTCTTCACCACTTGAGAATTTAACAAACTCGAAGTGACCGCCGCCTTTCTTGAGGATCCTGAAAGTAATCCTTTAGGCATTTGTTTCTCCCCATACAAATCTCATTGTCCTTATGTGGGGGACTCGTTTTGGAGCTTCCTCAAGCCATTGTCTACAATAATACCTATTATACAAAATATAAGATGTGATTACTATAATACAAAAACCAAAGTCCATCTAAGAAAAAGTAAGAGAACTAGGAACTTGAAAATTAATTAAATGTACCTAGGATTAAGTGAATGAGCCAAGCAATGAAGAGGTGTGCAACTTTTATTCCATCTAGAAATTAGATGTCATACACCACTCCATAGAAGGATGAATGTTGATTCAAATCCTTTTCCTCGTGTTGATAGACTACTAGCTTCACTTGCTCAATCATAGAATCCCATTTCTCATAAATCAAATGAAGGTTTGTATCGGTGTCACAAGAACGAAGCATATCATAGATGGGCTTTGTAAAGCTTAGAATATAATCAACTTTATTCCACCAAAGGTCATTCAAAATTGTTTCTTTCACAGAGGCAATGCCTTTTCAACATCATCTTCTCTATAGTGAGACCATTCTTCACTAATGACCATAGATTGGAGACCATGCTTAATAGTTCTAAACCTTTTAAGCATTACAATGACAGGAGGCAAATCTAGTCTCAAAATAGAAAGTAGCTTCAGATGCACAAATTGATTATACATGGCTAGCCTCATGGAATGATTCATGATAAAATTCTTAATGAAAAAGGCATCATCAGCTACTCATTATTTGGATTATTTTTAAGAGCACAAATATTTTTCAAAGCAAGGTTCAAGGTGTGCACCACACATGGTGACCAAAAGATATGAGGATGCATGGATTCAACAATTGCTCCGTGCCTTGCAAACAAAACTGTGCATTATCGCAATGATTTGCACCACATTTTCTGGCCCAACCTCATCAATGGTGGACAAAATCAAATTAGCAATGTAATGTTTGTCCTTAAACTCACCAGAGCCATCAATCGCCTTCAAGAACATAGGTCCCGAATCCGATGCAGCCATGAAGTTAATCAATGGTCTTCTCTCGTGCATCACCAACCATCACTCACTATACTTACACCTTTTTCACCAAGTGTCTTTGATGGGTTGAAGTAATCTCAATATGTGAGCTTTTTCTCTTTGCAACATTGAAGTTCTTATAGCATTGTAGCTAGGTGGAAGAAAACCGAAAGGGTAGTATTTGCAAATGTGAATGAGCTAACAAAATAGGGATTTCTAGCCACATTGAATGGCAAACCAGCAGAGAAGAATAGTCTAGCTATTTCACATGACAAATGATCTCTTGCCTCATTATTAAATGCCCTTCCTATTGCACTCTCAGTGCCTCTTCTTCTCTTGCTCCCATCGAAGATATCAACTCTAGGAGGGTTCAAACTTGTAGAGCCAGAGGGTAAAGGAACTTGCACTGCGCTTTGCATTCTTCTCAATAGCCTCTCTTTCTATTTGCTTTATTTCTTGAAGATAGTCATTTAGCACACCATTACATATGCTAATCCCATGTCCTTTTTCCCTTAATAGATGAGACCTCACTTAAAATAAGATCCCTTGTAAGTTCCATCACAAAAATTGCATTTCCAACTTGCATTTCCTCCTCCAACTTTGCAATATTGTCACATAAGCCCAAAGAGGACAACCATTTTCAATATTTTCTAGTCAAAGGAGCAGAAGAAGGCATGCCACTACCGAGGCGGATCACTCTTAACCATCACCACCAACACTTGCAGAGCCTTGTGAAAACATTAGGAGTAGAAGGTAGAGATCGAGAGCGCAGAACGGAAGACAAAAGGGCGAGAACTTAAGACAAGAGGGCGAGAACGGAATATCCAGAACCGGAACGTCGAGATGGCAGAGAACGGACCGAAAACGTCTTCACCACAACGCAGTCGCCGAGCTTGGTCGCACAACCGGGTCGCGCATGGGTCGCGCACTGGGTCGCGCGCAGCTCGCGTGAAGCGCAGACCCGAAGGGTTAGAAGCCGGTCGCCGATTACCGTCGCCGGAGTTGCAGAAGAATGAAGAGCTGAAGATCGGGTTGCTCGGGAGAAGGAGAACGTTTGGCCGAAAGGGTGGAGACCCGAACGAATGGGTAAGGGTTCTCAAATCAAAACTGAAAACCAAGAAGATGCCATTTTTTGTGTCAAACGGCACCGTTTTTGCCAACAAATTGGCCTAAGAGCCATTCTCCAAGCCGCACCGAGCCGCACCGAGCCGTCCAACAGTACCGATAAAGCCGTACCCAAAACTAAAAAAAAAAATTTGGTATGAGGACCTCTTTCCCCTGGGAGGAGTACCCATGCTTCAGAGCCTGAGATTTAACTAGACAATAATTAGGATGGAATTCAAAGAAAAATTGATTATCTCTTGCAAATTGAGAGACACTAATGAGGTTCTTAATAATATTAGGGACATGCAACAAAATTTTAAGAGATAATGAATAAGAAGAAAATGCAGCTTGAATATTAGATTACCCTACATGTTGAATGGTCAAACCTGAGCCATTTCTAATAAGAACTCAATCAGGACTACTGTATTCTACCTTCACTAGTAGATTATTAGCATCTGGATACCACGAGGAATCAAACAAGGTCTCAGGGGATGAGCAGAAACAGAGGTTTCACACTGAATAAAGGCATTGGTTGTTTCAGAACTAGGATTTGGATAATGTTGGTCAAATATGAGGTAAAAAAACCATTCCATATGACCAAACCTGACACAGAGGTCTTTTTGATGTCCAATTCGACCTTCCTCCATGATCAAGTCTACCTCTAGAGGAGGTTGACCTTGAATGCCACTATAACCACTGCCTCTGCCAAGACCTTGATAATTCCTTCTGCCTTGACCTTGAAGGAAACCACTAGATTTGGAAGGTCCTAGACCTCTTCAATCTCTGAACTACTGCAAATGAGCCACATGAGCTTGAAAAGCAATTTGATCTACAAAAAGGGGGTTTATGTTTCTCAAGTTTCTCTTCTTGTGCCTTGAGAAAAGCTTCAATTTCAGTAATGGAGTAAGGTTAAGACCTTGAAATTATAGATGTGGCGAATCCATTATACTCTTCATCAAGGCCATAAAAAATGGCATTGATGTGATCACTGGTATCAACTGGAGAACCCACTGCTACTAGAGCATCTACGATTTTCTTCACTTGGAGCAAGTAATCACTAATTAAGAACTCTTTCTTCACATTTCACGGTTGAAGCTTGAGCTGCTTGACCTTGGCCTTGATGTGAGAGGCATAGTAAGCTTCAAGTTTCAGCCATATCTGATATGAGAATTTACTGCCAACCATACTTAGTGTCGTCAGTTCTATCATTGAAGAGAGCAACCAAGACATCAAAAGTTGGTCTTATTGCTCCCGATTGAAGTAATTTTTTCTGATGATTCCTTATTGTGCATAAATTTCTGAAGCGAATTTAGATTGTACTTTATGTGCTCCATGAATGAACTTTTGGAGCTTAAATCCTTTGATTGTAGTCGGCACTTGTTGCCGCCAAGGCAAGATCTTCATTGAGCTTCACAGACATAGGATTGGAGAAGACTTGAAGCACAAACCTAGGGGTTGAGGTTGCATAAGAAACGGGTGTGTAGCTTTCGGGCTCTATTGGAAGTGTGCAAGTTTTGATATAATGAAGGGTACCAAAGATGCAGAAAAATGGAGAATGCTGGAGAAGAAAGAAAGAGTGTGAAATGAGAGAATGAATTGATCTAAATATTGTGATCATGTGTGCTGCTTTATATAGCAGTCCACAACACTAAGTGGTGTAACTAATCTCTATTACTTATAACTAATCGTGATTTAATCATAACTAACTCTGATAACTACTAACTAACTATTGTAACCAACACTACAACTATTACTGCTCTTCACAATAAGCGACGAAACTCCAATACAAAAATTACAAAGATTTTTTCAAGCTTAGTCCATATATGAATCACAATACAGTTTATACTTACCAATATATAATAAATTTTTCAATGAGCTTGTAATTCAAATGACAACATACTTGAGTGCGTGTAATGTTTTGCCTTTGGTTTAGTTTTCTTATTATGAAATTACACCATTTTTTTTCCTAGGGAATGGCATGTCATAAATTGCTGTGAGTATTAAACCTATGGCTTTCAAGCAAAGTGTTTCAATCTTTAATAGCTTAACTAATTTGATAGCAAATTAATTACTTCATTCTCTTTTTGTAATACTCCATTCTCATATTATAATTATGTAATTTGTATTAGTTTAAATAAAAAGGAAAATGACGTTTCTGTAGGAATAATGCTTTTTTTTTTTTAAAAAAAAAAACAAACTATTAGTATATTCCAATTGAAAAATTATGTAAAAAAATGCAATGTCTTTTGCACAAGTTGGGAAGTCGCCTTGAACTAAGGTGACTTCCAAACTTAGTTTTGCATTTTTCTTTTTAAATACAATTGAAAAGTTGTCACAACTAGAGCAATTTCCAACTAAGATTAATATATATATATATATATATATATATATATATATATATATATATATATATATATATATATATATTTGGAAAGTTGCCTTGGGGTAGAGGACAATAGCAACTAGGTTTGGTCAATTTTAATTTATTTTTTATTTTTAACCCGCATAACCCGTCCTGTATAACCCGCGGGTTAAGCGGGGTCTGGTTAGCCGTCGATTGAGTTTTTTTTTAAAAATGTTACAAATTAATCTTATTATTTGTATTTGTGATATTTTTATGGGTATGATATTAAATTTATTTTATTTTTTTAATCTCTATAAATTATAATTTTTCTATTTTTAAATTTTTATGATTTTTTATATATTTTATTTTATTTTTAATCAACTTCTTTTTTTTTTTTTTTTTTTTTCTTTATACAAGTAGTTAAAAAGCGGGGTGGGTTTTTCCAACCCATTTTCCAAAGTTGCTTTTTTGCGGGTTGAATCCAAAACAACTTATCGATCTATAAAGCAACTTCCTAGAGTTTTGCAATTTCTTTTTTAAATCTAGTTGGGAAGTTGCCTTAATCCAAAACAACTTATCAATCTCATTTGAAAGAAATGCACAATTACATAGTTATTAAACTTGGCATGATCATCAACTCGACTAGGCACTGACTCAATGAATAGTGACTCACTGATCAAACTGTATAAAATAGAATAAATATATAAATATTTAATATAAATAAAAAACACAGAGAATTACGCACATCCAAAAATTTAGGTTTAGGCCAAATCTAAATTAATAGTAGGTACTTTATTTTTATTGCACTGACTCATTAGCTTTAACCTAATGGCTAAAAAAGAGCCTAAACTTGACCCAACCCCAAAAAGAAGCCTAATACCCCCAATACACCAAATAAAACAGAATATGTTGTGTTCTCCTCCAAAGCATCATATGAGAGTGATAGAAGTAGGAAGTGACTGGTGCAAGCCCAGCGACAACTTCGTGGTGGTGTGAGATGCAACAAATGCACGGTGCGGTTGGGGTGAGATGCAGTGCAAGTATGGCAAGGTCACTGCAGGGACGTGGCGGTGGCACAATTAGGTCTCCTCCTTCTCTCTTTACTTTATAGTCCAAGCTCCAAATGAGAATCAATGGCTGGACGACGTCTGGGGTGCGGCTTCCAGCTGGAGCGTGATCGTGGTTTGACGGTGTCAACGCTGCAACGATGTTTAACGGGCCATCCCTGGCCTTTTAGGCCTAACTTATTTAAGCCCACGAGTTAAATTGGTCGGGCCAAAAAGATGCTGGGTTAACTAGACCGGTATTTTATTAGCTCCACCTATTTAAGGGCAACTTGCAAGCCTGAACGGGTTATCTTTTTTTTATGCAAATTCTTTATACTTTAAAATTATACAAAATAAGTTTAATAACATTTAAATCATATCAAATTCAAGCTTCTAATTCTAATTTTAGTATGCACCAACACAGATTTAGTCAGTAACTCAGTCAAACAAGAACCAAGAGTCAAGACTCAGAGTATAATTATTTCAAACAATTTCTAAAAACAATTTCAGAAACAAGTTTTGAAAACTCAAAACAGAAATCTATTTCAAACATTCACTTAATTTTCCAAATCAGATTTTCTATAGAAATTAATGTTATTGGAAAGTTGACTATATATGTCAATATAACAAAAAAATTGTAGCAATTTGACCAAGAAAATAAGTAGGCCAATGGGCAAGCCCGTGGGTTAAACAAGTCGGCCAAAAATGAATTGGTTTAAATGGATCAGTAATTTTTAGGCTCAACTCACCTAATTTTGGTGAATAAACAGGCTAGCACGATGAGTTTAGCCTGTTTTGACGACCCTAAGCGCAATTGTGACTAAATGGAGTTTGAGGTGCGGTTGCCAGTTAGGATGAGTTTCCTTCTCAGTGTTCTTGATTGTCTTTATTGTATTCTGGCTTGCCAAATCATTCAAACCTAGCCAAGTCAATGATTTTAGCTTAAACCAACTGAATTAGACGATTTCCATTAGGTTGCATGCATGGCCGATTCAAAAGACAACTCAAACTAATTAATTGGCAGGTTCACCAATTGAACTGGTTGGTACGGTTCAAGTTTAATTACTATTGTTTGGATGTCTTCCTTCCATTATATTGGCAATTTCAAAAAATTGTTCATACTATGAACATAGTATAATGGCGATTGAGCAAGTATGCCCTCATCGTCTAATGGTTCAGGACATCTCTCTTTCATGGAGGCAGTGGGGATTCGACTCCCCCTTGAAGTAGGGTACTATACGAAAGGAAATTGATCATGTATTATCAATAAAGACTTAAATTAATTCTTCCTAGGTCAATCCTAAGCAGTTAATGGAGACGAACTGTAAATTCGTTAACAATATGTCTAGCTCATTGCTACCTCTCAAATTGTATGAAAACATTGCATTTTGATAATAATTTTCTATTGGGATAAAAATAAAAAATAAAAGTATTAACAATATTAATATAAGAAAGCAAATAAAAAGAATAATTCTATATCTAACCAAATTTCTTAATAATTGTTATAATTACTAAATAAAAAAATATTGAATTTTTTTATATTTTTAATATATTAAATGCTTCTTTTTTTATTTAATATTTTTTTATTAAGTACTAATATTTTTTATGGGCATGCACACTTTTAATTTTACTTAAGATTGTATGAACGTAATTAATAATGATTAGCTCATTATAACTACAAAGTAAAAAAAAAAAAAAACTCTAATTAAGGACTTGAAAATTGATGAGTGTTTAAAAACAGTTATAACTATTTTTTTTAAAATTAAATCGAATATTAAACCAGCTAGATCTATGGGTTATTGTTCAATTAGTTCAATCAATTAAATTTTAATTAAATTATAGTTAAATCAAATATTATTTGAATTGAAGACATAATCAATTTATAGTCTAAATGGTTTAACCAGTAATTTTGTTCTAATTTTTAAAACACTAGTTATAGCTATAAAATAAAATATTTTATAATTTTATACCAGAAAAAAGTTTTATAATTTCTTATTTTTTATATTTATTTTTTATATTTAGATTTAATTAAACGATAATAATATTATTAAAAAAATTAAAATTGCGAGTCATGTAAGGCAAATACACAATCCTTTTACAATAACTAGTAGTTTTGATGGGAGTGCAATTTTTAAATTTTTAGAGAACTAACAGCACTGAAACTAAATCCTAACACAATTATGATATTCTTATTATAAATAATATATATATATTTTTTATATTTTATTTAATATTATTTATTGTATTTATTTTTTTAATATATTTTTATTTTTTAATTATATACTCTTTAAAAAAATATGTATAATATCTACATTTTTAAAAAAGATGTAAGGTCATTTTTTTCATCTTAATAAAAAATTACTGCACCCAAAAAAATCCTAATAAAGAATCAAACACGAGGCACGCTGGCCACCACAAATGACTTTAGATAGAAGCATCTTCCTTGGCGGTTGCTAATTAATCATGGGATCACAGGTCCTCCTTGCAAAAGAAAAAAGAGTGCTCAAGTTGACTGATGCCTTCCTCAACAACCAAACCCACTCACTCATTTTGTTCCCTACTTTCCTCTTCCCCACTTCCTTATCTCCTTAGTCCTTATAAACTCCTCAGTCTTCCTTTCATTCTCTCCACTCTCTTCTCTTCATTCTACTTTTGGTGGTGTTAGTAGAAACTTAATTACCACCACCAACCATGTCCACCCAGCATTTCCTCATTTTCTTCTTCCTCTTCTGCTTTCATGCCCTCACTTCTGTCACCGCAGAAGACACTGATTTCGTGCGTCCAATAGACCGCAAATTGCTTGGTTTGAAGAAGAAAGAGAAGCTGAGCCATTTCAGGTTCTACTGGCATGACATCATCAGTGGACACAACCCCACTTCAGTTGCAGTTGTTCCACCACCACTCAAGTTGAACACAACCACTGCCTTCGGTTTGGTCAACATGATCGATAACCCTTTGACCTTGGGACCCGAATTGAGCTCCAAGCTTGTGGGGAAGGCTCAGGGGTTCTATGCTTCTGCATCACAGAGTGATATAGATCTGCTGATGGCTCAGAATTTCGCCTTCATCGAAGGGAAGTACAATGGCAGCACCATCAGCATCTTGGGGAGGAACCCCGTTTACAACAAGGTTAGGGAGATGCCTGTGATTGGAGGGAGTGGCCTTTTCCGGTTTGCTAGGGGCTATGCAGAAGCTAGAACTCACTGGTTTGATCTCAAGTCTGGGGATGCCATAGTTGAGTACAATGTTTATGTTTTCCATTATTGATATTGATGCTTTATGTTATAGGAGATAATAATTTTAGCTTTTTTTTCTTTGGTAATTGGCACTCTTCTGTGTATTATTTTCCTGTTTTTGAGGTCATGTAAGCACTTACAATTGCTGCTTTGCTTTGCCTTCTCTGGAGGTGGGGTTTGTTGTCTTGAACCCACAGCTCTGTCCCTTTTTTTATTTGTGGTGTATTTGTGGTTGGTGTGATAATTAGAATAATAATTTATGCTGCTATCTCCACTGCATGCGATTGAAATTGAAAATGATGTCACAGCAAAAGGATTATGGCAATTATTCATTTAATATGTTCAATTATGGGTTCTTGAATTGATCGGCTAGGAGCAAAGGTTTCTGGAACAGACACTAACAATCCAAAAAGTAAGAAATTTAATTTTTGGTCAAGTAAGTTTGCAATTCTCCGAAAATTCTTAGGTGCACCCGAATTAAAACATTTTTTTGTTTTGTATTATTAAATAAATGTCATATTAAATTTGTGCATCATTATTGTCTCTTATTTAAATTATATTTTTAATACAATTATTAAAATATAATTTAAATAAAAGATAAAAATGATCTACAAATTTAATATGACACTCGCAAGATAGTCTTGCTCCGGAAGATCTAAGAATCTCTATACAATCTCCTTCACCATGTCTGTTCTTTTTGCTTATTAATTACGGTTCTAGTGAAACGAAAGTTCATTTTAACCGCTCTTCTGATCAGATTTATCCTTGGAAAACTAAGGACACTAATTAAACCAAGGATCTTGTGGTTTTTTGTATGAGAATTGAGCACTTTGGTTATCAGATTTTACCCTATCTTTACCATTGACACTAGACCTTACACTTAAGTGGCAGATTGTGATTGTTCTGATGTTTAGCATGGTGGCTAAAATTATTATCAGTCTCAAATGAAAAGTAGTAATATTCCCTATCAATCAATTGAGTTGCAATCCTTTTCTATAGAGATGAAATGAGAGAGACAGGGAAAGGGAAGTCATACTAGAAGTTTTCCACGCCGTGTGGAATATGCCTAACCCATCCCTCCTCCACTTGTTTTTCCCCAATTGACACAATTCTTAAAAATCGTGGTATCACCTAATTAATCACTTAATTGGAAAGTTTCATTGTCACTTTTGCTATCGCTAATAAGGTGCTGTATTTCTAAAATGAAGTCCTTTTTCAAGAGATGTTATGTTCCTTTTTTTGGTTACAGAGTTGGTATATTTCTAGCATCGGCTTGAAATTTTCAACTGACAGAAAGCTATATTGAATTTCACTTTTACTTTGTCTCTATGAAGTACAAAAATTCCTCGGATATAAATGAACCTTTAAATTTGCAACTAAGGTGCATAGTAGGTTTTCAAGGAATAAGTTGTGATCTTCGGCTGTGCAACTTCAATTCCATATAAGACCCAAAAGCTACAGGCCCACATGAACAAGCCAAAAAAGGCTCTAAGAATGTATTTAGAATGTAAAAAAATAAGAAATAATTTGATTTATAAATTAAATTTAATTAAATTTTATATTTAAAATGTTTAAAAATAAAAAATGATTTAATTTTTAAAATCTCATAAATTTTATTTATTTTATTTTAAAAATTTTATCAATTTTGATAAGATTTGATTTGATTTATTTAAAATAAATAGACTATTTTACCATTAGTAACTACATCTAATAATTTTTTATAAAAGTTAAAATATAAAATAATAAAATTAAATCAAATCAATTCTCATTTTAATAAATTTCAAATATAAAATTTAATTTCTAAATCAATTCAAATCTTATTTTTTAAAAAATATCAAATACAAAATTTAATTTTTAAATCAAATCAAATCAATTCAATCTAAATCAAATCAAATTATTTTTTTATTTTTATTTTTAATCATTCTAAACATAACTTAAGAAACTAAAACCACGCTATAAGTCCGACAACCACATGCGTGGAAAATGTTCCAAGCTTTGTTTGAACCAAGACCAAACAAAGAAAGGTCTTTGCTCTGCCATAATTGCTTCTTCCTTTGAACTTTGAAGCAAACCCCGCAAATATGTAAACGCTGACTTTGCATGCAGCATTTGGGTGTACTTCTTCGAAGGAGAAAAAAAAAACATGAATAAATAAAAATCATTTTACGTACATTAGTTATGCATTAAAAGTGTGAGATAATTAAAAGTAGAATGCATTTAACTCATTTGCACTTTATTTCATAATTTTGGTCCATCTTACAGCATGAAAGGGAGTTGAAAAAACGAATTTCCATCCTTTATCAATGAGCAATGAATAAATTAAAATTTTTTATTTCACTCTATTTTCACACTCTTCCTAATTTTTTAACTTCTTAAAAAAGCATAAGCATGCCCTACATTAAAAATTTGGTAGGTATAGCAAGCTCATGCAATGTAAATGCTTTATAGCTTGAAAATATAACACTTGCAGCTCATTTGTTTTAACATTCTTGAAGGAGGAGGATGTGGTGTCCCAGTAGGATCAGGCTAGGTCTCCTAACCTCGGGTTTCAACTGAGTCTTGGTAGACATGCTCGGATAATTGCAAGGAAGAGGTTGGTGACAAGTTCCCCAATCCTACTCCTAATAAACTCAAGAAAGAGAAAGAGTCTAATGAAAGAGAGCTCACCTCCTATAAAAGAAATTATTGCATATTCCAAATAGTAACTAATTAATGCATGCTCCAAAAGATCTCCACCATTAATAGCAGAAATCTTCCTAGAGCATGCTTAATTGCTACTCCAGGAACATACTAGAATTTCTCTTATAAATAGAGGGTGAGTGGGTTATTTATAGGTCTCGAAATTGTGATTTGGAGAAATGGTATTCTCGCATGAGCTTACTCTGGTACCCATATTTTTTTCCATGGTTTGGTACCCAAGATGATTTTATAATAAATGTTTGAAATTCTTTTCTATTCATTACATGTAAGTAGCTGCTAATGAAATGTTTGATAATTCATATTGGGTATCAAACTCATAAAAGTACTATATTACAACCCTTTTCGCATATTGACAAGGAGTAGCCAGTTATAAGGCCTATGCATTATTGGGCCGCTTATGCTTTGTATTAGAAAATTCCGGTCTATTTCTAAGGTTCTGAAGAAAAGGACAGAAAAAGAAAGAAAGGAGGAAATTGATATGTAGGTATTCTTATATTAGAATTCTACTTACGATGGACTCATACAGCTCATACAGCCACGGTTTATATAGTACGTCTAGGATCGTGACAGTCAATAACTAGAAAGTCATCAGTCTAGAGTAAATACATAGTGTTATATTTATGAAAGTAACTCTTAATTATTGTAGTACCTGAATTTGTGAAATTAACTAGTGACACTTAGAATTTCTGAATTAACTTCTAACACCCCCTCTTAATTATGAAAGTTCTTGAATGCCAAGCTTGCTTCAAAAGTGAAGAAACTTGTCTTGAGAAATTAGTTTTATAAATATATTTTCCAATTGATCTTCGGCCTTGCAATACCTAAGCTCAATTTCCTCTTCTTTAACTTTCTCTCTAATGAAATGAAAGCTGAGCTTAATGTGTTTGGTGCGGTTGTGGAAACCTAGATTCTTTGTCATAGTAATATTAGACATGTTGTCACAAAAGATTGTAGTGGAGGAGACTTGGTCTTGCTTCATATCCTTCAAAATTCTTCTTAGCCAAATAGCTTTACATGTTGCGTAACACTCCGAAATTTCTTGATTTTCAGTTATATGTAATTTTTATGAATTTTGTGATATTTTAGATATTTTAAATATTTTATTATATTTTAGATATTTTGAGATATTTTGTTAGATATTTTGAATATTTTATTATATTATAAATATTTTGAGATATTTTAAATATTTTATTATATTATGGATATTTTTAGATATTTTAATATTTTAATATGTTTTAGATATTTTGAATATTTTAATATATTTTAATATATTTTGAGATATTTTAAATATATTTTGGATTGATTTTGTGAATTATTTGATTTTTTTTATTTTGTTATTATTTTGGACTGTGTATGGGCCTGAGCGGGTCTGGAAAAATAAAATTTTTCCTAGGCCAAAAAATTTTGGATTATTCTTGTAGACCTGGAGGAGTTTACTAAACCCGAAACTGAAACAGTTTCAAAGTTTTATTTTTCTGAGATTTTATCTAACAGATAAAATTTTGCTGCGTTTTATTATCCATTTGGACAATAGTTCTATTATTCATTGGATAATAACTACTAGAAAATATCTTGATGGATAGTTATCCATAAACTTAAATATCTTGGAACTCATCATAAGTAATCATGACAAGCTTTTGTGGTGTTCCTATAGGAGAGCAAACTTGCTTGCTAAGTTGTTGAAAAGTCAAGGATGGTGGCTTGCTCAAAGGTGGACCAATGGAGGGGTTTCTTGCTAGTTAAGTTTGGAGGCCATCGTGGAGAAGTTGAACACTCCAACCTTCAAGGGTGACTCACGGTCATGGATCCTTCAAGAGGAGTCTAGAAGCTTCAAGGTGGTTTTAGGAGGCTCTAAAAATATCTTACTTAAAAAATATCTTGGTTAGATATTTTGGTTAAGAAAATATCTTGGTTAACAAATATCTAAAGCTAATCATATCATCTTTTTCATGAAGCTATAAATAGGAGGACTTTAGTTTCTATCTTGTTCTTTTTCATCCACTCTTGCATAAAAACTCTCACCTTTCTCTCCTTTGTGTTCCATGGCCAAGCTTGTTTTTAGAGGCCAAGTTTGTGACTTAGTTCATCTTTCTATCAATTCCATCAAGAAAACCAAAAACTAAACACAAAACTCTCATCATTTCCCTTCTCTATACCTCACGGCCAAGACACCAAATTTACCATCCAAGCTTGTTTAATTTTATCCAACCATAGATCTTGAATTTAAACACAAATCCAAGATACTTTCATGTTGAGATCATCTTCTAAATCATCAATCTTCAATTACTTTTTCTAAGCTCAAGTTTGAAACGTTTTAGGTGAAGTTCTTGATCTTCATTCCTAATCATATTCTCAAAGTTCAAGACCATCATCTTGATCAATGGTTATCTTGTTTCAAGCCTTAGATGTTAATGTTTATGTGTTTGTTTTTGTCTTAAGGAACATCTTGGTGGTGGAAGTCTACTCAAAGAAAACAACAAGGAGCTTTTGAGGAATCTTCTAAGGTAAGAGGGAGATTAACCTCATCGACCAAATATGGTGGTGAGAAATAGATTTTGTGTTTATAAGTGAAGAATCCATATGAGGATTTATTCACTTGATTGTGTGGTTTTGATTACCTGTGCTTATTTAGTTATGTTTGGTTATGATGTTAATAGTATGCATGAAAGTTATATGGTTGTTTAATTGCTATATTGATTTATCTATTTGATTACATGAGTTAGATAGTTTGTACTTGGTTGCCTATATTACCATTATTGCTTTAAAAGTATGTATAAACTTGTATGGTAGAATTTTGATATGATGCATGCTATAAATATATATGTAAAAGGAAAGAAGTTTTGGTTCCAAGGACCACTATGGCTCACGGTCATCTAGCTCAAAATAGGGGTAAACAAGTTAAAAATATTTTATTAATTATGAATTTAGTTGATTAGGTAATAAGAATATGAATTAAAGATTTTTAAGTTTGAAAAGGAAATGAATATGATTTTATTATTTGGAGGAAATGGATTTTTGGGCAATAATCATAAAGAATGAGTTTGAAGGAGGGTATGAAGTTTAAAATGTTCTATTTTATTTAGAAAGGATTTTTAAGAGGAATATAGAAACATATTGATTTTATTAGATAGAGAATGATTTTTGGTAATAGAAATAGAAAATGAGTTTTCAAAGGTGATTTGAGATTTAAAGTATTTTTAAGAAGAATGGAATAAAGTTTTTATTATGAGATAAAAGTGATTTTTGATTATGATGATGGAGAATAAGTTTTGAAAGTGATTTAGAACTCAAAGTATTCTATTTAAGAGGATTTTAGTAAAGGTAATGGAAGAAGTTTTCAGTAAATTAAAATAATACATATTTTTGGACAACGTCAGAAATTATTACTTAGAGGAGTTTTAATGAGAAAAATGGGATTTAGAAGTCTAGTTTATATTTTAAACTTAGAAAGTTTCAAAATGGAATTTAAAATGTCAAGAAATATTTTATACAGTGAAAAATAATATAAAAACCTTACGCATTTCAAAAATGTGAATTTTTGAGATACGCAATTTAAAAAATGTTTAAATATTTTTACGCGATTGAGAAAACGTTGGAAAGTTGTTATGCGATTTAAAAACATAACTAGATTGTTATGCGATTGTGAAAAATCGATAAAAATGTTACGCGATTGAAAATACTGTAAGTTTATTGTCAGGCTGACGTACTAGACCCGGGTGTATCACTGATATTATGTAATTGTATGGGCAGTTATATAATATCATTGATCTAATGGTATTAGACAATTGTATGAGTTGTTGTTCTAATATCATTGGGAATAGTCAAATGGAGGTTTGTATTGAGTTATCATGCATTGGACATTATATAATCAGTGGTTGTTATGACTTGTGTTTATGCATTGAATCATTGATCAGGCATTGTGAAAGTTTGGTAGACTATTTAAGGCATGTGGCTTAGGAGTTGAATTACACCTTAGTGCAGGTGAGATTTGTGTAGTGAAGGTCAATGATTGATCTTGGAGACGTCGGGGTACAGAACGCCATTAGCGGCCAGTTGGTTGCTTAACTGCGTCATGGTATCTGATGCAAACACATCGACTATCCCAACGAGACACTATGCCTATTCGTGATCTAGTGAAGAGTGTCTTGTATAAGCCATGATGCGCAAAAACTGAGGAAATATATAGCACTTGATTTGAGGCTGACGATATGCAGATATGTACTCCCAAATCATTCTCTCTGATTTGTGTCTTAACTCCATGGAGTAGGAATTGTTTCATTATGCATATACATGGTCAGTACACATATTGTCCTAGCATGGTCAAGGTACATATTGTGGTGGCATAGTCATTATATAGATTATTGATATATGTTATTATAGTACTGTTAATATTTATATTATTGTGAGATATGTTTACTGAAGATTGATAACATGAAGATACTTGTGATATCTGTATGTATGGAATGACTTTGTTGTTCGCATTGTTTCTTTTCTACCATGTTGGATTTGATGTAGGGGATCTCACCTCTTTATGTTTTGTTCTGTTGTTTTGCTTTATATTTATGTTCAGTGAAGTCTGTGGTGACAACTGATCTGTTGATTATTTCTACACTCTAAATGCTTTAAGTCTGACTTAATTGGACTCCACTTATGATTAATTGTTAACATTTGACTAGTTTCTATATTTCAAGTTTAATCAGATCTTTATTATGAAATTATACTTAAATGTAATTATAAGCGATCATTTGTGCTTTACAAGAAATCGTTGAATGATGGAGCCCTCAAGGAGAAAAGACCAAGAATGAAGAAACTAGAAGACACGGCCCGTGTCTTCAGACACGGGGTAGGCCGTGTTCTTCTCTGCCATGTCACATATTCTCAGTTCTGGGCAACAATAAATAACACGGCCCGTGTTATGAGACATGGGGTAGGCTATGTACTTCTCTGGCATCACAAGGAGATCTAGTTTTTGAGCGTTGACCAACAACATGGCCCGTGTCCTCTGACACAGGATAGGCCGTATTCCTTCTGACTTCTAATTTTGCTGAAATTATGCTGACAAACCATGACACAGGGTAGGCCGTGTCAAACGACACGGCTCGTGTCGTCGCATCAAGAAAGCAGATACGAATTCTAATGATGCACTAGGTATTCAAAGTTATAAACAAGGTTACCTAAGGTCCTAAGAGAGACATCTGGACGGGGAGCCGCCAAAGAACTGAGGAGAATACGAAGAACAAGGGAGAGGGAGATTCGATCAAAGATTGGAGACTCGAATTCGAGCAATCGGAGATCCATCAACCTCAATCCTTGGAAACTAGTTTGATCTTTAGTTTTCTTTTGCACTTCTATTCTTGACAATGTTATTCTTCTATTTTTCTTTTTATTTTGAATTTGCCATGTGTGGCTAAGTTTCTTATTTGGTTAAAGGAAGATGAAACCCTAGTTTTGATCATGTAAATCCTATCTATTTCTTTATATCAATACAATTGTATTTTTATTCACATGTTTCTATTCTTAATTCAGTATAAAGGATTTTATACTCTTTGCCAATTTCGAAAGTGGTAAAACTAGGATTGCTATGCGCGATTGTGGTGGTAAGACTAGTGAGGCATATGATCTAAGCAATTCAATCCCGGTGTATGATTGAATCTTAGTGTGATTGGTTTTCTAATTCTTAATGTGATCATTAGGTAGATGTAAGAGCGGTTGCTTTACAATTAACTAATGATTAGGCTTTAATTTGAGCGGTTGCTAAATTCACCAAGACTTAAGAAAAATAGGAGATTAATCTCACAATCACATAAAAACATAATTGATCATGTTGGTATAAAGGATATGTGGGTAAGCATTATCATATAAATCTAGTGGTGGATTCTATCTCTTAACCATTATCTTTTATTTGGTAATTCAAATCGTATTTACTGTTATTGCTTTAGATTCAATTTCTATTTTTAGTTTTAACAAACAAAACCCCTTTTTTATTGTTTATTGTTTTTAAGAGTTTAAAATTAGGAATCAATTTATAGTGTTAATTGAATTAGTTTTCTGTGGATCGACTCTTGCTAACTACAACTGGTTGCAAGGTTTTTACATTTTTTGTGGAACGTGCAACTGATTTTCATTCTAAATTTTAATCACAAACCACACCGCACCACACCAATTTTTGGCATCATTGCCAGGGAACTAATTGTCCAATTGCGCTATTAATTTATTTCTTATTTTTCACTCTGTTTTTATTTTTAGTTTTTAATACTTTAAGTCTTTCTTTCTGACTATTTTGTAGGTGTTCATGTCTAGTGAAGAACTGAACGAGCAATTGAGGACTTTAAGGCATTACTTTGAACAAGCCAGCCTACAATTTCGCTTACAATTCACACCTACTGACATCGAAGCTGCCTGCCACATAGATCTATTAAATTCTGATATATCTAAGAAGACATCTGAAGAAGTAGTGATGGTAAAGAATACTTTAAGGACATTGGATGCTCCCAACGTAGACCAATAGCCTTTGTGCATAGAAATTCCAGAAAATGAAGATGCATTTGAGTTGAAGTCTGGTCTAATCCATCTTTTACCATCTTTCAATGGATTAGTCGGGGAGGACCCCAACAAGCATCTGAAGGAGATCCGTGTGATGTGCTCTAGCATGAAGCCTATGGGAATTCTAGTGGATCAAGTCAAGCTCAGAGCTTTTCCATTTCCGTTGAAAGATTCTATAAAGGAGTGGTTGTACTATTTGCCACCCGAATCCATTAATTCATGGCAAGATATGGCTCGAGCTTTCCTGG
This sequence comes from Ormosia emarginata, assembly GCA_029884605.1. Classification (NCBI taxonomy): domain Eukaryota; kingdom Viridiplantae; phylum Streptophyta; class Magnoliopsida; order Fabales; family Fabaceae; genus Ormosia; species Ormosia emarginata. Next base: position 18,696,143 of record JAQQTP010000068.1, on the reverse strand, counting down.
ATAGAAACTTCCCTACCTCTAAGGCCGCCACCTTTCAAAAATAAATTTACGGCATCTAACAAAGGCATAGGGAATCACTTCGTGACTATTGGGAGAGGTTTAAGAGACTGTGTGCTAGCTGCCCTCAACATCAAATCAGTGAGCAACTTTTGATTCAGTATTTCTATGAGGGTTTATTGGTGATGGATCGTAATATGATTAATGTTGCTAGTGGAGGAGCTTTGGTTGATAAAACTCCTCAAGAGGCTAGGAACTTGATAACAAGAATGGCTACAAACACTCAACAATTTTTCACCAGGATTGACACTGGAGTGAGAGCAATTAAAGAGGTAGAAACGGCTAGTCTGCAGTAACAAATGACTCAGTTGACCACCATGGTTCAACGACTTATGGATATTGGGAAAGCACCGGTGAATGCTTGTGGGATTTGTTGCTCTTCAAGACATCCCACTGATATGTGTCCCACTCTACAAGATGACACATATGAGAAGGTAAAGGCAGTAGGGGGATACTCTGGACTTTCCACAAACTACAACCCCTACTCCAATACACATGATCCAGGGTGGAGAGATCATCCCAACTCGAGCTATGGAAAGCTGCCTCAGAATCAACCTCCAGTCTATAGACCTCTAGGATTTCAACAGAGGCAATCACTTTCCCACCAAGACAACCTGAGCTTTCACTGGAGGAGCTAATGAGGCAAATAACCACTAATAACATTCAGTTTCAACAAGAAATAAGGGCCACTATCAATAACCTGCAGAACTAAGTGGGGCAGTTAGCCACAGAAATCAACAAGGTTCAGAGCTAACTTTCTGGGAAACTTCCTTCACAACCAGAAGTGAATCTGAAGGAAAATGTTAGTGCTGTCACATTGCAAAGTGGGAAGAGGTTAGATGAACCTCCACCTCCCTCACAAGTCACAAAAGAGAAGGATCAAAAGCCAAAGAAGGTAAATGAGGAGGGGCAAAACTCCAAAGCCCCCAAGGTGAGTATTCTTGAACTCCATCCTAAGTATGTCACTACGGCTCCATTCCCTAGTAGGTTGATTAAGAGTAAGAAAGATAAGGCTGAGAAGGATAGAGATCTTCTTGAGACTTTCAGAAAAGTGGAAGTAAATATTCCGTTGTTAGATGCAATCAAGCAAATTTCGAAATATGTCAAGTTTCTTAAAGAAATATGCACCCAAAGGAGGAGGCTGAAGGTTAATGAGAAAATTAATATGAACCAAAATGTTTCAGCCCTCATTTAGCCTATGCCTCAAAAATGCAAGGATCCAGGGACTTTTACAATTCTATGTGTTATAGGCAATTATAAATTTGAGCATGCCATGCTAGATTTAGGTGCTTCTATTAATGTAATGCCTATGTCTGTTTTTAACTCTCTTGGACTTGGCCCTTTGCATTCTACAGATGTTGTGATTCAGTTGGCTAGTATAAGCAATGCGTATCCAGCCAGGTTGATTGAAGATGTGTTAGTGAAGGTTAATGAGCTGATCTTTCCTACAGATTTTTATGTTTTGGAAATGGAAGGGGAGTCATCATCCAACAAGGCTCCGCTCATTTTAGGGAGGCTATTCCTCAAAATAGCGAGGACCAAAATAGATGTATATGCAAGAACTCTATCCATGGAGTTTGGAGACTCAGTTATTCAGTTTAACATTTTTGATGCTATGAAGCATCCCATGGAGGAGCATTCTGTTTTTCATATTGATTTATTTGCTGATTTAGTTAAGGAAACTTATGATGAGTTGTGTGATGAATTTCTTGATATTATTGGTTTCAATGATTCTATCTATTGTGACTCATATACTGATTATGATGGTGATATGATATATGTTATTTGTGCTGAAATTTCTGCATTCTTGAGAGTTGATGATTCTGTTTATGCAAAAGCTTATGGTATTGAAGGATCTATCAGCAATGCTCTTGAAGCAGTTGCAGAATCTAAGACACAAAGGGAGGTGGAGTTGAAGTCCATTGAAAAATTTTCTAAGAAGGGAGAAAAGTACCGGATGGCGGTCACAACTGGACCCTGGTCTAACATAAACAATTATGCAAATGAAGTTAATAAAGTACACATATTGCATTCCAGTGGTGACGTCAAGGGAATTAAGGAGGGCCAATGGGACCTTCATGGAAGCTTTTATGCTACTTCAAGTATAAGTTGGTCATTATGTTTTCGCCAATGGGATCCTGGTGGAAGTTTCTTCATCTACCTTACTTGGTAATGATGTTTCTTTTCTATCCCTTTATTTTATTTTACTTGTCCTTCATTAATTAATGATTTTGATGGATGTTGTTTTTCTTTTGAGTTTTACATTGAAGACAATGTAGAATTTAAGTGTGGGAGAGAAATTCTTATTCTGTTTGCTTTTTGTTTTTGAAAAAAAAATTATTGTATTTTTAATTGATTTCCAATGATGTTTTGAGATTTGTCAAGTTTATGAGTTTGAAGCAAGTGAAATTCAGGGTTATGATTTATAAATTTCTTCTTCCATCTTGAATTTGACATGTTTGGTTTTGGATGTTTGATTAGTGGATTAAGATTGACAGATGCATACCTTGTGAGATTTTAAGCATATTGATGGATGGATTTAGCATTTATGCCATTCTTTTCTTTCATGTGTGATTTTTACTCATGACAATTAATCACTCTAGAACTTGCTTTAATTCTTTTTTAGACTGCATTTTCACTTGCATGCATGAACATGATTGAGGCCTTCTTTCTTGATTAACTATTTTGGCCAAATAGCCAACCTTGCATCATTTCCCTTTGATTAACCTCTTTGAGCCTATTTGCCTATCCTTTGTCTTAGCTCAATACATGCATTATGTGAAAACTATGTTTTTACCTTACCTTAGAGAAAGAGAGAATATTGGTTCATTTTCATTGAAGGAGCTCTTTTGCTTGCAAATATTTAATAGGACAAGTGTGGGGGTTGTGCAAATTGATATTGATGTGCAATATACAAAGCGTTTGGTGAAAAAAAATGCAAAGAAAAAGAATGGATGCAAGAAAGGTTGTAAAAGAAAAGAAAGAAAAAAGAAAGAAATCTGTAAAGAGGATGTGCATTATATAGATTGGGGGGATAAAATTTCATGTTTGTTAATTGAGTTCCTCCCCAATGTTCTTTTATTCTCTTAGGTACTTATCTTTCCATATTTATATTATTTCATTCCCTTACCTTGACCCCATTATATTTTTGAATAAAGTCCTCTTGATTTGTGTGTACATGTGTTTGAGTAGTGGAGAAGTAGAAGATAAGCAAGTTTATAGTAGTGCATTTTTCATAGGTTGAATTGAGTGAAATACTTACCTTGTAAATACTTAAGAGATTGAGAGTGTATCTTGTGAGGATCTATTATTCACAAGGAGATCCAGGTTTTGAGCGTTGACTAACAACACGGCTCGTGTCCTTTGACATGGGGTAGGCCGTGTTTCTCTCTGACTTCTAATTTTGCTAAAATTATGTTGATAGACCCTGACACGGGGTAGGCCGTGTCAAACGACACGGCCTATGTCGTTGCATCAGGAAAGCAGATACGAATTCTAATGATGCACTATGTATCCAAAGTTATAAATAGGGTTACCTAAGGTCCTAAGAGAGACGTCTAGACGGGGAGCCGCCAAGGAACTAAGGAGAATACGAAGAACAATGGAGAGGGAGATTCGATCAAAGATTGGAGACTCGAGTTCAAGCAATCAGAGATCCATCAACCTCGATCCTTGGAAACTAGTTTGACTTTTAGTTTTCTTCTGCACTTTTATTCTTGACAATGTTTTTCTTCTGTCTTTCTTTTAATTTTGAATTTGCCATGTGTGGCTAAGTTTCTTATTTGGTTAAGGGAAGATGAAACCTTAGTTTTGATCATGTGAATCCTATCTATTTCTTTATATTAATACAGTTGTGTTTGTATTCATATATTTCTGTTCTTAATTCAGTATAAAGGATTTTTTACTCTTTGCTGATTTCGAAAGTAGTAAAACTAGGATTGCTATGCGCGGTTGCGGTGGTAGGACTAGTGAGACATATGATCTAAGCAATTCAATCCCGGTGTGTGATTGGATCTTTGTGTGATTAGTTTTCTAATTCTTAATACAATCATTAGGTAGGTGTAAGAGCAGTTGCTTTACAATTAACTAATGATTAGGGTTTAATTTGATCGGATGCTAAATTAACTAAGACTTAAGGGAAATAAGGGATTAATCCCACAATCACATAAAAATATAATTGATCATGTTGGTATAAAGGATATGTGGGTAAGCATTATCATATAAATATAGTGGTGGATTCTATCTCTTAACCATTATCTTTTAGTTAGTAATTCAAATCGTATTTATTGTTATTGTTTTATATTCAATTTCTATTTTTAGTTTTAACAAACAAAATTCCATTTTTACTGTTTACTGTTTTTGAGAGTTTAAAATTAGGAATCAATTTATAGCGTTAATTAAATTAGTTCTCTATGGATCGACCCTTGATAACTATAACTAATTGCAAGGTTTTTATATTTATTATGGAACTTGGCAACTGATTTTCATTCTAAATTTTAATCACAAACCACACCACACCAACAGCGAGGCAGAATCTCCATTAAGGACGCAACTTGTGAGGGTATTGACGCATGAAGTTCGCATCTGGTATTCGTGTGCGTTGAGTTTTTCTCGTTAGTATTGTTATCGTGCTTTTAAGTAGGACCCGTCATGGAGTTTGTTACTGTCTCTCTTTGAGTCTATAAGTTTTATGTTCTAAATCTTTGTTGAATATTATGTGGTATATATAATGTGTGTATTAATTAGTTTAATATGTTTTTATATTACCTTTAACTTTGGTAAGTTTAAGTTCGCAGCAAAAGGAAATTTTATAACTCATATTTTATAATATAAAATATTTTACAATTTAATTATAGTTTGGTAAGTTTATGGTTTTGTAACGTCCCAGACTTACCAGGGATTGATGAGTGTTCCCACAAATCAACATGGGTCTTTTTAGTGTACTTTGTCCTCACTCACACACATCTTAGGAAACTTCCTAAGAGGTCCCCCATCCCACAAGTGCTCCAAGTCAAGCACGCTTAACCATGGAGTACTCATGTTCTTAGCTCCCGAAAAGAAGATGCATCTTATTTTCGAGAGCTAAGAACATAAGTACTCCATGGTTAAGCGTGCTTGACTTGGAGCATTTGTGGGATTGGTGACCTCCTGAAAAGTTTCCTAGGATACGTGTGAGTGAGGACAAAGCACATTGAAAAGACCCTTATTGATTTGTGGGGACACTCATCAATCCTGTAGGCAATCCCGGGAAGTTACAAATGGTATCAGAGCGGGACCTCTCCCAGTATGATGTGGTTCTAGGACGAACCATGCAAAAGCTAGTGGGCATGTGACACCCAGGGTCGACGAGGACAGGGAGTGGTCGCCGGTGCAAAAAAAGATGAAGCGCAGAAAATGAACGACTCCTGGCAGACTTCTAGGCGAAGGGATACATGAATGAACTGAATACACACCGAAATGAGAGAGATTCAGAGAGTGTGTAGGTATGAGACTGCATAGTTGAGGATGGCTTAAAGGAATTGATTAGCACCACCCATATCAACAAGATGCATCTTGTTTTCAGGAGCTAAGAACATAAGTATTCTATGGTTAAGCGTGCTTGACTTAGAGCACTTGTGGGATGGGTGACCTCCTGGGAAGTTTCTTAAGATGCTTGTGAGTGATAACAAAGCACACTGAAAAGACCCGTGTTGATTTATGGGGATACTCATCAATCTTATAGGCAGTTCCAAGACATTACATGTTGAACTAGTAGTGGCAATGTATTCGACTTTAGCTAAGGATAAAGCAATGGTCTTCTACTTCTTAGATGACCATGAGATAGTCTTGCTTCCTAAGAAAAATAAGTAACCTGATGTGCTACTTCTATTATTAATTGAATTAGCCCAATCACTATTGGTGTAACCAATCAACTTGCTGTCTTCTTATGCTTGGTATAGAATACATAACCTTTTGTGCCTTTTACATATCTTAAGATCCTCTTGGCTATTGCATAGTGATGCTTGCTAGGGTCACTCATAAATCGAGATATAATGCAAACAACATAGATAATATCCGGCCATGTATTAGTGAGGTAAATAAGTGATCTTAACTTCTCCTTGCCATTGTCCTTTGAAAGGTTCTCATTAACACCTATGGGAATAGGTGTTGGTTTGCATTTAGCCATGCGAAACTTCTTTAATAAATCTGTAACATACTTTTCTTAAGAAAGTAGAATTCTGTCATATTCTTGCTTTACTTGCATGCCCAGAAAATACTTCATAAGACCTAAATTTGTCATCTCAAATTAGTTCATCATGGTATTTTTGAATTCTTCTATAAGAAAACTCATTAGCTTCTGTCGTAACTGGGATCGCGACGGGACGATAAAAAAAATAGGATTATGAAAATAATAGAGTCGCCACCAATGTTTATTTAAAGTAGGAAAACATTAGAAAAACTCTTTAATTAGGAAAACTGATATTTTGAAAAATGAGTTTGAATTCGAGAGTCGATTACAGGTAGGGAATGTGTTAGCATCCTACATTGTCCGTTCCAAGAACGATACCTTAAGTTAGTTGTGCAAATTTTAATAATATCAAATATATTTATTTTATCTTTTTTAAAAAAATATTGCAACTATTTATAAAAAGAAAAAAATAACCAAATTATGAAAATAATTTTGGCTTAACAGAAATGAATTTATGTTCCTATATATCTTCATGGTGCAATGAGAAATTCAAAATCACATCATTCTTTAAAATAAGTTTAGGTTGGTTAATTTTAATTAATTAAAAAAAGAAACTTAAAACATTCAAAACAAATTGTTAACAATATATTAATTCAAAAAATATGTCAACTGGCATAATAGTGAGGCAACATACTAAATAAATCAACCAAAAGACAAAGATAAATTAAGCTCAAGTCAAACTAACCTACAAATTTACTTTCATCACATTTGGTTTTTTTTTTATTTGAAATTTTATCATTTTTTATTTTTTATTTTATTTTTTTAAATGTTTTCTCATTTCTATTTTTTGGTTTTTTATATTATTTTTTATATATTTTTTTATCATTAATTTTTTTAATCATCTCTTAATTTATTATTTTTTTACGCCTAATTTAGCTTATTGGTCCTAGCTCTTTGTCATATTTTTTCATTTTTTTTTTCTAATTTTAGTTAAAGGAAAACTTGCTTGTAGACAAAGTCTAAGCGAAAAGAAACTTGCATTAAAAAAAAGGAAAAGAAAAGGAACTAGCTTCCTAATGATACAAATCTACCTAGCCTAAAGCCCAAACCAAGTGGAATAAGAACCCTAGGTAGCAAGCCCACAATTAAGATCAAAATCAACTGGAAAAAAAGGGGTAAAATAAATAAAAGGATAAAATAAAGGAAAATGATATTCCTACATCATTTTTTAGCAAATACTATTTGGTTGTGATTAAAAGAGAGAAAATGATAAAAAAAAGTGATATGATTAATGGTATAGGGAGTAGTATAAAAGTGATGTGAGAAAAAATTGTGGTAGGAAAATCATAGTTGTAAAATAAAATCTGGTTAGTGTGGGTTGTAACACCCTCCCTAGGGCATCACATTTCCGACTCCCGACTCATAAACTGAAAAAAAATTTGCACAAAGTTTGAGTTATAAAAAGTGGTTTTTAAAAATTTCTTTCTTTACTGAAACATAAACTTACTGAAATTCATAAGTATTAAGATTGAAAATATATTTAAACTGATTATTATACAATATTGACACTAATTAATATTTAACAATTTAAAGAGAAATATAAAATTAACACTACTTCTTTTTTTTTTTTAACAAGAAGCAAACCCTATAACGGGTCCTACTTAATAACTTGACAACACTAATGAAAACTTTAACATACTTATTCTCAAATCCATCTTGTTCAGACGTACATCCGTTGATCTACATCCGTTCTTTGTCAACACTCGCACACCTTCGAGTCTTGAATGTCCACTCCTTATTATTGTCACCAAACTCGTAGTATCCATCGCCTGTTATATCTAAGACAACTCGATCCTTCTATTATTTGATTTTAACAAAGATGCATAAAGAAAAAATAACATAACAAAGAGGTTGAGATCACCTTGACGCCAATACCAATACATGGCAGAAAAGAGATAACACAAATAGAATATCATACGGATATGTCATACCGCAAATTTCAATAATGCACTCAACATTAATCAACTATCATTATCATACTATTAACATTATTATTATCACACAATAATCACAATAATGCCATCAACATGATTCTCATCATCATCATCCAAGTATTTCAAAACAATTGTCATTAGGTACTTAATATTCCTCAATTAATATGTATCATGCAGATATGGATACTCAGATTTATGCATATGTTATGCATGTGCACATAGACTTAGTTTTTCAAAAACAACTTCATGGAGGTTTTCACAATTTCGAGAGAATGCTCTCAGTTTAATCGTATCTTAATTTTTCAAAGACAATCTTCCAAATTGTTGAAAAGAATCGTGTTCTTATCGGATCGTTAATGCGTTGCAACAGATCAGCATCGCTACAGTGGCAAAACACGAGATCTTTGTCTACTAGTCAACCGCCTTGCTACTGACGCTCGACCTAAGATCCATCATATACCTCACTATCAATTCTCATTCCCTCTTCAACCACAAGGGTCATATACAATGCACGAATATATCCGTGCAAGTCCAACCCCAAATGGCCAAATCTTTTCAATTTTATTTGTTCAATGTATCACATGCCTCAACGCATATTTTTTCAATGCATGTATAATGCACCAAATCCAATCACAGACATCTCTTTCCAACGCATATAAATTGTACCAAATTATACAGTATTTTCAACAGCAAAATCATGTTATCACATTTTTATAGTTATAAAACACTTTCGTCGTGTTTTCACAAAATCATTAACATTCCCATTACGCTTTCACAATTCCAAAACGTTTTGTTACGTTTTCAAAATATCGTAACACTTTCTTACGCTTTCAAAATACCACAACTCTTTTTTTATTAAGACTTTTAAATCACGTACTAATTTTTCAACGTTTTCTCTAATCACGTAAAAATATACGTTTCTCAAATCCCATAATATTTTTCTATCATTCAAAATCGCGTAACTTAAAAATTATCCTTTTAAGTCACATAATCACTTTCTTTCATTTTCAAAATATTTAAAATACTTTTCAAATCACATAATGATTTTTCGCTATTTTCACAATCACGTAAAAATAATTCGTCACTTTTCCATCACGTGAGTGATTTTTCAATAAGTAATTCAAATTACGTAAAATATTTAAACGTAATTCAAATCGCGTAAAATATTTCAACGTATTTAAAATTACGTAGAAATATTTTACTTGTATTTCCAAACACTTAGAAATATTTTAATGTATTTCAAACCACATACTTTAAAATTACGCTTTTAAGATACGTAAATAATTTTTTTCACCACAATTTCATTACGTAAAATATTTCTCAACTTTCAAATATTCTTTTTTCAATTTTTCTTAAATAATATAACTTTATACTTCATGTAATATATTTTCTTACTCAAGAAAATCTTTTTTCACATTTCTTTACTCAAGAAATCCTTTTCCAAAATATAATCCACAAAAATCACTTTTCCAATGATGTAAATCAACGTTTCAAAACTTTAAGAATTTCCTAACGTATTTCAAAACTCGAAAATCAATTATACGTTAGTAAATTTTCAAAACACCATTATATTCTTCATTTTTCTCAAATTAATTTTAAAATTAATTCTCTTCAAAATAAATTGAGGTTCAAACACTTGCAACTTCTCTTTTTCATTTTCATATGAAAGTTCATTTCTCAAGTGATAAACTACTTTGATTCCCTTTCCAAAATCCTTGTACTAAAACATTTTGTTCAAACATTTTGTTTCCACTTTTAAAATTACTTTGTTTCATAAAGCCAAAATTATTCCAACCTCCAAAACCGTAGAGTCTTTGGCCATTTAATTAGCCATCAAATATTTTTCTTTCTATAAATCGATATGGTTTTACACAAACAAAACCATTAAAATTTTGTTTTCAAAGTCGTAAGACTTATGGTTATAAAAACCAAACCCATTTGTTCAAATTCATTTTCACTTTCTTTGCAAATCCTTTTTCACTTTCTTTGCAAATCCTTTAAAATCAACATTGCCCGTTTCATTTAAAATTCATGATTAGAAAAATACTTGGGATCCTTTTACACAAAATAAATCAATAAAAATCCTTCAAAAATCGTGTTCATGTTCTCTTGAAAAACAAACCCTTTGTTTATTTTTCATACTCTTCAAATCAATCCAATTTTATTCTTCCATGAAAATATTAATTTGTAAACACCTATGTTGAGGTGTCTTGACCGAAATTCACTAAGTTCTAGGGACCCAAAAATCAATTCCCTTGTTCTTGAAAATTTTCAACATGAACCCTAATCAAGGGCATCAAAACCGTAGCTCTTCCTTGGCCATTGGGACCAAAATTAATTTTCTTTCCATCATCAAATCATGGCATACACATACATACACATCATATATATATATATCAAAAGCATGCCATATTATCATCATGCATAGTATAAGCATACCATCAAAATCATAAAATCATACATAGTATATCAAGCATAGGCAAATAAATCAAAGCTCATAAACACACATAAATTATTACATGACCATGGATTGGAATCTTCACATGGATTCACCATCCATCAAATATAAGACCATCTCTCACCACCATACTTGGTTGGTGAGGTGGATCTCCCTCTTCCCTCTTGAAGATCCTCAAAAGCTCTTTGTTTTGCTTCTTTTTCCAAGTCCTTCATCACCAAGGGCTTCTCAAATACAAAACAAAATACATAAAAATTAATATACTAAGCTTGATTAAGAGGAACCATAGATCAAACATGGTTTAGATCATGAAAAAGAAATAAGAAATGAAGTTTCCTTACACTTCACCTCAAAAACCCAATAACTTTGATCTTGAAGAAAGTCCATGAAGATGAATGATTTAGAGAAAATCTGCAACATGAAAGTTGCTTAGAATATCATGTAGATTTAAGATCTATGGTTAGATGAAATTAAAAGAGATTGGATGGTGGATTTGAGTGTCTTGACCGAATGGTTTCTCTTGAAACACAAAGATGGAATTTTTGATTTTTGATAGAAACTTAAAGCTTGGATTTGAAGCCCAAGATGAATGATTTTGAAAAAACTCATAACTAGAGATGTTCTTAGAATGGTGTTTAGGTTTAGAAAATCAAGTTGGATGCAATGATAGAAATTTGGATGATGGTTCTAAGGTGCTTGACCGAAACTTGCTTGGAGAAGAGAAATGGAGAGAAAACTTGGTAACTTAGCTTCTTGAAAATGTTTAATGATAACCAAGGATGGCAATAATGTTCTTCAAACTTTTTCTATGGCCTTAAGGTCTCTCAAAACCGTGCACCCCCTTCAAGTCATCTCCTAAGGATGCTAACAAATCAATTATGAGTAGTTTGTCTCCAAAAAGTAGTACATGGTCATATGATATATATGCTAAGTCATCAAAAATTGACTTACTTTTATTTAGCTTCTTGTAGGTATAAAGATAATAGCCAAATGAATTAATTGAATCAAATTTGTCCCCTTTAACTTTGCATGACCGTAGGTGCTTCTTCAAAAGTTGTCATCTTTTTCAAGCCATTATTTGAAGCCTTTCTAGCCATTGATTAATTCAATGGTTAGGATTTAGGTAGACTTTTGATTTAGAAGACTTAATCTAGGCCATTGGATATTTTCTCCTTTAAATTCTAAATATTGGATGTGTCTCTAAAATAGAGGGTCAAGATTACTTATAACTTTTAATCCAAGGGTTATAATTAGTCTTTGTCACTTTTTAAGACTAAATCTTCACCATTGATTAAATTAACATCCAATGGTATAAATGGTCCTTTTACTTTTAAAAGACCAAATCTCCACCCTTGATTAATTCTATATCCAATGGTTACAAATGGTCTAACACACTAAAAAAAGAAACTTCATAGCCACTTTATATGACCAAATCTCTACCCTTGATTTAATCTCCATCTAATGGTTATAAATGATCTTATTCACTTTTAAGATCAAATCTCCACCGTTGATTAAATCAAGATCAAGTTCCATCATTAATTAAATCAATGGTGGATATCCAAACCACCAAGGTTGACTTAAGCAATATAATTTCTATTTTTATCCGCTAAAAACCCCAATTTTTTTAATATATTTAATTCAGATTTTTATCGCCTGATAAATAAATACAAGACAAAACACAAGATAAGAAATTTTCTAAAACTGCCTCTGGATTCGGGTTTAGTAAGATCCCCTGTCTCCGTCTAAACAAAAGATAAATTTTTCTATGCGTAGAAAAATTTTCACTTTATGACCTACATAAGCTTCAATGTATGGCCACCTACCCACATACACTCCGGGCCCACAATCAAGTAAAAATTTCATAATCATCCACAAAAATTACAAAAATTATAAAATGCACAAATATCAAATCAAATTACGTAAAATAATTAAAACCTAACGATAAAAATTAAATTACGTAAAGTTTTCCCCGGCCCGACAATTTTTATTTTTTTAACACGGAGTAAATCACTCAAAACGATCAAATACGCTAACGGAATAATCAAAATAATTTTACAGTATCCAGAAATTATTAAACAGTAAAATTCTGTTAACTGTCAAAATTACTGCTTAAGAGATAAGAAATTTTGGGATGTTACATGGGTAATGCAGGGGAATTCGACAAGATGGGAGGTGTACTACTGCTAGGACTGTGGATGGACAATTATGGAGGCTACTGCTTGGAGTGGTGGTGCGATGGAGGAGGTCTAAGGCTTGGTGGGTTGCGATGGTGGCAGAGGACGAGGGTGCGCGACAAATGTGGGGCAAGTTCATGGTTGCAAGTTTGGGTCGTGTGTGGTAAGGCAGCACAGTGGAGTAGAGGCTGGGCGATTTTGGGTGGCATAGGTTGAGATGTGATGTTTGTAGGGGAGCATGGCTATGGCGCGGCGGAGCAGAGGCTGAGCGGTTTTGGGTGATTGTTGGCCAGAGTTTGGGGCAGTGAATCTAGGGTGGCAGTTTCCAATAGTTCTGGTTCGAGGCGCCAAGTTGTGGGTGGTTTTAGGTGGAGAGGTTTTCCAGTGGTTGGGGCCGCGAAGGCTCCGATATGGGTTGACGGTGGTTCAGGCATGGAGGTGTGGTTGAAATAGTGGTGTGTGTGGAGGGGTAAGTGGTTCTGATTTGGTGTTGGCAGAGAGGATTATTAGTCGCGAGTTAGATTTTGGGTTTGGTTTGGCCGGCGATGGTGGTGGTTGACAGGTTCTGGTGGTGGTTCTAGTCAGAAGAAAGTGGTGGCAGCTATTGGTTTCATAAGCTGGTGAGTCTCTACAGTGGGAGGACTTGATGGTAAAAATGTTGGGGTTCAGTTGAACTACTTTGTTAATGGTTGTGTAATTCTAATGAGAGTTGACAGATATGTATATGGGGTTTTTGACCAATGTGTCATCAGCGGTAAAATTATTTATTAAATTGTTATTTTTTTCAAACGATTTATCAAATTGTCACTGTTTTTGTCACACTGAAATTTTTTATTATTTTTCATTCCACGTACTCTGCTAGGGACTGCCAACTTGGATGCACCGACACAGTTGGCATATTCCACATGGATACGCCAATAAGCGTGACATTTTCCACATAGTAACACCATAGGTGATGGCGTTTACAGGTGGAAAATGCCACGTGTGTTGGCGTATCCACGTGGGATACACCAACCGTGTTGGCATTTCCCACGTGGAGAAAAAAATGTCACATTGCATGTGCAAGATACTTAATCCATTCCACGTAGATCTCTTGAGAAATAGCGCTCAAAGACACATATAATTTACGTGCCTACTAAAGAGTGCACCATAATATTGGGAGACATCAGTTTCAATTAGCATACTTATAGGTCAAGTATTTGCTTCTGATTTGTAAAGTAGTTGATGTGGAACTTTGGTGTTGGCAAGGCAAACCAATTAAGTAAGACAACAAAGTACCTTTATTTGATGTGAGACTTTGGTATTGGTAAGGCAAAGCAACAAAGCAACTAAGCAACTTGGAAAACGCCCAGAGACACTTCTGATCTTGTCTTGTTCATGTTTGAAGAAATTTATACTACTCACAGCATGAACTACATACAAATTGATAGATCGATAAAGAATGATTTTAATGATAATGACCTTATTCTAATTAAGCATATACAGTTAGCTGTGTGTAAATAATTGCCATGTGTTATTAGTCAAAATCAAAAGAAATCAAGTTGATAAGAACTTTTTCATTTGCTATGTGAGTTTCAGGCTATTCAGTGATTTTCGTAATTATATGAATGAAGTGTATTTATTTGAAAAGAAAGCAAGGGATTAAGATTGAAATGAAGCCGAATTTGGGATACCACAACTGTAGGGCTTGGATGATTAACCTGGAAATTTCTTCAAACATGAACAAGATAGGATCAGAAGTGTCTTTAGGCTTTTTCCAAGTTGCTTACCTGCTTTGTTGCTTTGCCTTGCCAACACCAAAATCCCACATTGAACAAAGGCACTTTGTTACCTTACTTAGTTACTTTGCCTTACCAACACCAAAGTCTCACATCAACTACTTTACAGATCAGAAGCAAATACTTGACCTATAAATAAGTTAATTAAAACTGATGTCTCTCAATATTATGGTGAACTCTTTAGTAGACATGTAAATTATGTGTCTTTAGACACAATTTCTCAAGAGATCCACGTGAAATGGATTAAGTGCCCTGCACATGTAACGTATCATTTTTTTTATTTTTTTTCTCTATGTAAGAAACGCCAACACGATTGTCATATCCCACGTGGATATGCCAATAAGTGTGGCGTTTTCCACGTGGTAACGCCACAGGTGATGGCGTTTACATATGAAAAATGCCATGTGTGTTAGCGTATCCACGTGGGATACACCAACTGTGTTGGCGCATCCTAGTTGGCAGTGCCATCTTCTCTAGTGCAGTCTACATGGAACGAAAAAAAAAATCAACGTAGCAAAAATAGTGGTACTTTGATAAATAGTTTGAAAAAGATGATAATTTGGTAAATAATTTTACTACTGAGGACACGTTGGTAAAAAAAACCTGATGTATGTGCTTTGAGGTCTATGGTTAGAGGAGTATTTCTATTTGGATTGATCAATTGTTGCTACTATGAGGGTGACTTGATCTATTATTTCTATTTATGGATGATTTCTAGAATGTATGCACATGTGCTCGTGTGCACTTGAACAGAGTGTCATTTCCAAATCAACCAAAGTCAAATGAAAGCAAGTCTCATTCCATGTTGAAGTTTAATGCAAAAAAGAGACCGAGATTCTTACATTTGATGCTTCAAGGAAACATAGAAACGAGTCGTAGCTTCCTATTTCTCAGTAATGACCTTAATAAAGGTCACGTTCCCTGATTCTTTTGCTTTAACACAAATTCACTTCCTTTCACTGTCAGCACTCTCAAAATTCTCAAGCAAGATTGAAAAACTGAAACCAAAAAAGACACCCAGAGCTTCCCCTTCTCACTTTGTTTTGTCTTTTTCTAAAGACTCTAAGAAGCTATATTTTTCCCAATCATCCAAAAACCTCCCCCTTACACTAACTATGGCTCATCTTTTATAAACCCAAAATCATCATTCTCCCCCATCAAGCCTGGATTACATAAAGTTGTTCTCAAACATGCCATCTTTTTTTTTTCTACTGCTGCTACCATCCCTTTTGGTGTTTAATCCCTTGGTTCTCTTTTTTCTATAGTTAATTTTATATGGCTTGTAAGTATTGCAAGAGGTGCAACTACCTCTTTTCCTATCTAGTGTTTTATCTTCAACTCTGCAATTTTTCGATCAAGGCTTGTTTTTTGTTTTTAGTTTTCAATTGCATTAAAAGCTTTTAGCTTATATGCTTGGCCACTTGCTGCTATTCTTGCAACGCTCATCGCTTTTCTTTTATCCTTTTCTTTTTGTCTTTTTTTTTTGTTAATTATAAGAAAAAAGAGTGATCTGAATAAAATGGAAGATAAAAAAACTTGAAAAAAAATATGTTCAAAACATTGCAATTAAGTATCATTTAACACAAAATTATTAGTCCATGATTAAACAATAAAAATAAAAAATTTATGAATAAATTTGAGTATCAACAATTCTCATATAAATCAAATCATCATCATATAAGCAAAGAATTAGAAAGTCATCAAAACCATGAGTTTTAATGTAAAGAAAGGGCTCACGTGGACTTCTTTGAAAACTATTATGTTGGAAATAGCCATCTATCTTGCAATTCCAAGCCTGTGGCACTTGTTTTAGGTTATACAAAGCCTTTTTAAGGTGATGCACCTTATTTTCATGCCCTTGAACCTTATAACCTTACGGTTGCTTAACGTACACTTCTTCTTCGAGTTCTCTATTGAGAACTGCTAATTTTACATCCAATTGATGGATTAGGTTTCATTTGTGTAGCAAGAGCAAGAAGAGTTCTTATGGTCTCCATTTTAGCAAGGGGTGCAAATGTTTCATTGAAGTCTATGCCGAGCTATTGTGTGTATCCTTTTACAATGAGTCTGGCCTTATGCTTTTGAAGTGTACCATCATCATTAAACTTGATTTTGAACACCTATTTCAAGCTAATAATGTCTTGGCCTCTTGGCTTCTTAACTAGTTACTAAGTTTGATTCTTCGCAATCATCTTCATCCATAGCATTCCTCCATGCTTCTTTCTTTGCTGCTTCTTCATACCTTTGTGGCTCAAGAACAATGAAAGAAATGTTGTTATAAAGTTCGTGCAGCGGTCTAGTCTTTCTGGGAGGTGAATCAAAAGTTGATTCTACTGTAAATCCTAGTTCTTGTTCTGGTCTTATAAGCAATTCAAGCACTGACTTGTCATTTTGAGTTTGCTGATTTCTCCTACCACTTCTAAAATTGTCTGCATCTGCATAAGTCTCTTCATTCTTGTGCTCCTAAGACTTTGTTTTATCAAAAATCATATCTCTAGAGACAAAAAACTTCTTGGCACTAGGATTGCACAAACGGAAGCCTTTAGATTCTTCACTATAGCCAACGAAAATGCATCTTTCTCCTTTCTCATCAAGTTTTTCTCTATCTTGAGGATGAATGAAATGATATGCCACACAACTAAAGACTTTTAGATGATCAATCTTTGGCTTCCTCTTGTGGCATGCTTCATAAGGTGTCTGATTGGTGAGAACTTTTGTTGGTGACCTGTTAAGAAGATAAACAGTTATGTTAATTAACAGCCTCAGACCAGTAGCTGTTAGGAAGTCATTTGGCTTTCATTATACTCCTTATCATTTCAGCAATGCTTCTATTCTTCCTCTCAATCACACCATTTTGTTGTGGACTTCTACTAATAGAAAGTTATCTTTGAATGCATTTTTCTTTGCAATAATCCATGAAAGGCTTGTAAATGAACTCTCCACCATGATCAATCCTTAAAGTTTTGATTTTTTGTCCATTTTTGCTTTCTACAGGGCCATAAACTCCAAAAACTTTGAGAAAGCATATGATTTCTACTCAAGAAAATAAACTCACATCATTCTAGAATAGTCATCAACAAAGAGCAAGAAATACCTCTTTCGACCAAAGAGATAGAGTTCTTGTAAGGTTCCAAAGATTTGCATAGATAAGCTCTAATGGTTCTTTGGCTATCCAAGATGAAGTTGGAAAAGGAAATCTATGTATCTTTCCATAAAAACATTCTTCACATACTTCATGGCTGCTATTTATAGAAGGAAAGCCAATCACTAACTCGTTTTGTTGCATCTCCTTCAAACTTTGATAATTCAAATGGCCATATATATACTGTCATTACAAGGACTCGTTCACTTCTTGAGCTTTGAGAGAAAGACCTCTTTCTTGCTTCATGGGTAACTGAAAAACCTTGTTTGAGGTCATTGGAACTACAGCCACCAGGTGTTTCTATTTCTTATCAATTATCATGCATCCTTTTTTGTCAAATTTCACTTCATAGCCTTTTTGCACAAGTTGGCCAACACTCAAGAGATTCTGAGATAATAACGGAACATAAAGCACATCTTTGATAAGTTTTGGGTTACCTCTCGGTTTGGACAACAATTACTCTTTTTCCTTCTACATTCACAAACTTTTCATCTGCAAACATCACTTTAGATTTGAATTTGTCTTCCAAAGAAACAAAGTTCTCCTTAGTTCCTATCATATGACTGTTGCAACCACTATCAAAATACTAGACTCCTTCTTCTTTTGAGGTGGAAGACACAAATAAAATTTGCTCTAATGTGTTTTTCATATATTCTGAAAAATGAGCTTCATTTTTCTCCTTCATTGGACAGTCTATCACCTTGTGATATGAGTTTCTATAGCTAGTACATTGTCTAAACCAGCAATTACTTGCTTTCACGATTGTTCTTCTTGTAAATGGTGCATCAAGGATTGGTCTTGTCATTATTTCTTGGCCTTTCTTGGTTTGATCATCCTCTTCCACGTCCTCTACTAGATCTTCCTCTTCCACGTCCTCTACTAGATCTTCCTCCTCTCCTTTGTGGCTGATTGTTGTTGTACTTCTTCTTCTCTGCATCTTTCTTTTCAGAAAAATTCACCTTTGATTTTAAAGCTTGCTCCAAAGGCTAATCTAAAAATATGTCCATTCTTTTCTCATGTGCTTCAAGAGAATTTGTCAATGCGTGCATAGTATATGTAGAAAAATCTTTAGATTCTTCCAAGACAACAACAACATAATCAAATTTTTGTGACAAGCTTCTAAGAACTTTCTCAACAATCTTCCTTTCTTAAATAGTATCTCCATAACTTTTGGTTTGATTAACTATCTCAGCCATTATAGTAGAGAAATCACGTACCTTTTCATTTTCTTTCAAAGACAATTGCTCAAAATCCTTCCAAAGATTCTGCAACTTTATAGAAATGACTTTTTCCGTGCCATTGAACACATTCTGTAAAATATCCATAGCTTCTTTTGCCTTTTTAATACCAAGAATTCTTGGATAAATTCCTTTGCTCAAACCTTGTTGAATGTAACGAAGAGCACTTGCATCTCTCTTCACGGTTTCTTTGTACTACTCCAATTGATTCCCTTGCAATGTTGCTGGTTGTGGGTTTTCTTGATAACCTTCTTCTACAACATCCCAAAGATCTTGGGAAATGAAGAAAGTCTTCATTTGGTCACTCCAATAGTCATAATATTCACAATCAAAGATCAGAACTTGGCTTGGGGAATATTGAAAGAGGGTGTTGATGTTTGAAGATGAGGCCATAGGGTTCTAAACAAAGGTGGATCAAATAACCTAGTCTGATACCACTATTAGAAAATACTGTTCTAGTTTTAAGATTTTGAACAAAAGGACAACATAAGAAAGAATGGAATTGATATGCAGGTATTCATATATTAGAATTCTGTTTACAATGGACTCATTCAGTCAATGTTTATATAGTACTTAGGATTATAACAGTCAAAAACTAGAAAGTCTCAAGTCTAGAGTAAATATGTAGTACCATATTTAGGGAAATAACTCCTAATTGTTGTAGTGCCTGAATTTGTGGAATTAACCAGTGAAACTAAGAATTTTTTTAATTAACTTCTAACACTTTGTTGGGTTGTTCTGCCCGTACATAACACAATTACAAAGACAAAGCCGTAGCCTCATTGGCAAATCACAGTCAGCACTCAGCAGCTAGAGAAAGTTAGAACATTAATCATGAATGAAGAAATTAGATCGAAAGTGATATGTAAGAGAAGAGGCGATCAGGAGATAGCCAAATTGATTTTGTCATATCATCTAAATTATGTGGACTGCGGAGACAAAAATGTTCCCGCAAACACCAGATAAAACATATATTTGTCTTTGTTTGGAGGTCGGGGAATAAAACTTACTGCACTGTTTTCTGATTTTTGGATGGAGATAGAAGAGAGAACAAGAGACTGTTTCACTTAAACATTAGAAGATTTCATTAACAGAATTCATCCTTCTATAATTCTATAATCCTCACTTTTTTATGTTGTCAAGGTTTTATTAGTTTTAGGGTTTCCAGTTTCTTCTCAGTTAAGTGTGGATTATATGTATCTGGTTACAAAGAAACGTAGTCTGTACAAGACATTTGAATGCTTGAATGTCTTGTGTCTAAACCAAGTGTGGATTAGTATTGTAAAAGTTAATGCGATCCAGAACATTGCATCAAATTTTTAATAGACAGATTAACTGGGCTGATATTGGTAGTGCAAAATCAAGTAACCAGACCTTGGGATTTGTTTGGATTAATGGTAAAAGATGGAATGAGATGAAATTGTGTATTGTTCAATTTTTTGGATTTTAAAAATAAGGATGAGATTGAATGGAATGGAATGGTCTTGAATGGAATCCATTTCATCTTATTCTATTTTATATTCCACTTTTTCTTCTCCTCTAAATTAGAAGATATGAGATAAAATAATATTTTTACTTTATTAATCTTTATCAATTCATTGTCATTTCAAATAATAGAACGAAAACTTACTTTCATTTCATCATAAATTATCCAAACAATGATAGGAAAACCTTTGTTCCATTCTATCTCATTCAATTCTATCACATTTTATTCCACTCCGAACCATTAAATATCCAAACAAAACCAGATCGGTCATTCATTTTTTTATTCAAGGCACAAGTTTTCAAGGTTCGTCTCCATGACGTTTTCTAAATCTTCTAGAATCAGGCTTTTTTTTTTTAATTTGTTTGTAAATTTTTCTGATTCTATCTGTTATTTCTTTGATTCTATGTTTTATGGACCAGCCTCATAAATGCTTTCCACTATTAGTCATTTAATGCAATTATGTTCTCTTACAGTCTGTTCCTTTAACTTTGCCCGAGTTGACTTCTACTATAGTTCTTCTTTTCTGAAACTTCTAACTATAGCCTTTTAATTTTTATCAATGCCTATGGTATGGTGCATTTGAACTTGGCTGCTATGTGTAGGGTGCATTTGCCCGTGTTATTTCAATGACAATAGAGTTTTCGTAGATGCTTTTGGTAGTAGTTGAAGTTGAAGTAAGAAAGATGCATGTCACATGCTTATTATTTCCATACATTCATGTTTCAAGCAATAATTTGCTCCATAAATATCGATACAGGAGAAGATTGGCAGAAGAATTCTAGACAGACTTGCCATTAACACCTTGGCTTTTGTGGCTAAATATGTGACTTTGTTAGATTTTCGCTGTCTGAAGTAGCAAAATATGCAATGTGCTTGCCTCTGTTACTTGATTCTCGAACATCATAAGGCCCGAGTGTGTACCCTCTTAATTTCATTAATTATAACTTTTGGTGGATCACCTTTCCTCATTTAATTTTCCCGACCCAGTGAAGGTCTCTGATTTTTTTTTATTTAATATGATGAGTAAAGGGCATTATCCAAATACTGTTTCTGGCACCACCACTATTATGAAGGGTATTGCAGGGTGGGCAAACAGAAAGATGCAGAAGGTGCTAGATGAAATGAATGAGAGTGGTATGATGCCAAATGTTATGACTGGTGTTCTTCAGAAGAGTGATGCTGAAGGTGGGAGGGAATTGATGCGCATGTCATGGGAAAACATGAATGCTGGACAGGAGCAGTGAAGATGAATTGACTCTACAGGGTTTTCCAGTGAAGTGTTTAGTATTGCAGAAGAATTGCCACAAGGAAGTAGTTTGTCCAAGGAGCTTGGTTATAACCATATGATAGATTCACTCTGCAAAGTTGGTACTTGGTAGATATCATGGAGCCTCTAAGATTGTTTATAGAATAGGAGGCTTTCATGCCCTGTTAGAGACTGAAAAAACATAAAACTTAAAGTTGTTAGGTGTATGCGTAATAATAGTTTCTGTAACAAAAAGTTAGAAATGTAGACATGCTGCCACAGTTAGAACGGGTTATGGGTTGTCTTGTATGTAAAATTAAATAAAAACAAAAGTTCTCTATGGTTTTCTTGACATATTATCTCACATCTCATAATACACCATTTTTTTCTCAATTTATACATCCCCATATATTTGGGAGTCTCACCACCCAGTTCATTAACCTAGAGTTTATGTTGTTATTCCTATTGATAGTAAAACATGGGTTGTTTTAACATGAATCCTCTAGTCAAAGGTCCAGTGATAAATCTTTGACTTTACATATGATAATAGGTTTATGATATTTGCAACAAATGACAAATTATATATTCCTTTTAAACTCTTATACTCTATACATTTTCATATTAAAATTTATTTCATCTATTATTATTTTTACTTTAACCTTTTATCTTCTTTCTTCACCTGCAGATCCGTTTGCACCTGCAGGTGGCATGTGGGCTAGGGTTTAGTGGTGCACGGCAGCTGGGTGGTGGCGTGTGGCAACTTGGCTTGGACGACGTGGTGAAGCGGAGGTGTCGCACACGACTAGGTGCGGATTTGGGTATGCTACTATGGCTTGGGCATACGCGCACAAGGATGACAGAGGTGGTGCTGCTCGCAGTGATCTACGGCGAGCTCGTGGTGCGGCATGACGAGGTGGTCGCGGATCTGCAAGTGCAAGTGGCTACGACTGAGACGTGACTTGGTGGATCGTCTCCACCCAGATTTGCGTTGCACCTCTGCCCAGATCTGTGTCGTGCCTTTGCCCATATATCGCGGCTACGGTGGTTCTGTTTCATGGATTTGGGGGTAGAGACGAGTGGGGGCGTGGTCGGTGTAATGGCTGCTCCTAGCGGTTGCTAGTGAAGGGTGGTGGTGGTGCATTGTGGCAAAGGCAGATGGTTTTGGTCACTATGACAACATGGCTCAGGTTCAACGTGGTGTAGACAGTGGCCTCGGGTGAAATAATGGAGCTGATCTGATTGATGGGCATTGGGGTCACGATTGTGCGAAAGTGGCCTCGAGTGCTGCTAGCGTTTGGATCCGAGGAAACACTAGGTTTGGTTTAGGTGGCTCACGGTGGGGTGGACGTGTGGCAGAGGATATGTGGTGGTTGGGCTCGATGGTCTTGGCTGGGAACGATGGTGGTGGCCAGTGGCTTGGTTCGTACGCAAGTGATGAGACAGGGGTTGTGCCATCGAGCCAACCACCGGAGTCGTCGTCGAGTCCCCTTCTCAAACCTACCACGCCTCACCCTTGTTTCTGCACACCAAAGTACCTTCTCTAGTGACGCAGCAGCAGCTCCAACAAGTGCGATGCAACACCATCTCCAACAACAACTTCGGTGGAAGACGAGTCACTGGCGATCTGGGTTGGTGGGTGGTGACTTTGGCGAGGGGAAAAAATAGAAAATGATTGGAACTTCTTTGTAATTATTTGTTTTACCAAATAACACTTTTGATGTACCAATTTCTAATATCAAATTTCTTTTACTTACATATTTATCATGTTACAGATTGATTACTACCGTCCATCTTATTTTACACAGATCTAACATTTCATATTGTAAAATCCATAATAAGACCTTTAATTGCAGGGTCTATATTAAATGCACTAGTAAAATATAATTGTGTTGTCCATTCACAGACTTAGGCATAGGCTAAGTGATCAAGGAACAAGCGAGTGTTTGGGACCTGAAGTCAACACGTGGGATGGGTCCACGAATTTCTAAGGTTCGTTTGGATTGGTAGGATTGAGTAAAATGAAAGAGAATTAAATGAAGTAGAGATAGATTCTATTATTTGATTATATTAAAAAAGAATAGAATAGGATGAGAGTGGGTGGGATGGATTCCATCCCATCCTACTAGAAATTATCAATTTTTTTCTCTCTCAATTTGAGAGGTATGTGATAGAATCATATTTTTTTAGTATGAATATTATTCCATCTCACAAAAAACTATTCACTTCTTAAATAATGAAATAATAATTTTATTTTATTCTATCTTAAAATATCAAAACAATGAAATAATATTTTTTTTATTTTATTTTATCACATTTTATTTTATTTTATCAATTATTAAATATCCAAACATAACTTATAATGAAATGTTGTATTACTATGTTGATGGACTTAGAACCATTTGTGTTCTATTCTATGCATTTTTTTTTTTTCGTTTATATGTCTCATTCCTGCGTACTTGCGCTTGCTTCTGTGCTCTTCATATGCTACTTGTGTCATGATGCGTGATGTTTATCTTAGGGATGGCAACGGGTCGCACCATGTGTGGCTGGAATTAATATCGCGTTGGGTGACTTATTTCTCAAGCATGAACTATGTGGCTGTATAATATAATAATATTTTAATTTATATAATAAGATTTTTACCAATTTGTATGGAATTAATGGTTGGGTGACTTATTTCTCAAGCGTGAGAACCAAGTGCCGCATGTGCTACACGCTAGCTAGAGAGATGCTAGCCTAGCAATGATAAAGGCCCGTAGTAGTTAGATTCAGTGTATGCATAATGGTTTTGTACACTTGCTATTTTGTCAAAAAGTTATATATAAATTCATCGCAAAATATATATATATATAGGAGAGGTTAATTTATATTAATATAAATTTTTTTATATTTATTTTTAATCGTTAATTTTATTTTTATTTAATAATTAAGATTATTTTAATCGTTAATTTTATTTTTATTTAATAATTAAGATTATTTTATTAAAAATAATTATTAAATAAAAATAAATCTAACAATTAAAAATAAATATAAAAATTTTTATATATATATATATATATATGTCATATTATATGAGAAATTCATTATTATAGAAAGATGAGAGGAGAAATTGATCATACAATCATATATTGATGATCAAGATTAAAAGTTATTTAGTCATTAATACCACTTAAAAAATCAATTTATTTTTAATTTTTATTCATATAAGATCCATGATCAAGATTCATTCTTAAACAATAAATATTCCTCTCACTTATACTTCTTATATATATATATATATATATATAAAACTTAATAAGTTTGTTGCTTGTTTTTATTTTCAATATTTATTTTTACTTCTCCCATTTCTTATAATACTCATATTCATTTCTCTGTACTAGTAGTTCCTTCCCTCCCTCCAGCTTATTCATGTCAGGCTTATGAAATTCAAATTCGTGAAATTAACTTCTCAAAGGAATCGGACTCGAGACAAAAAGATGCCGTGCAAAACTTTCTTACCATTTAAGCTAATATTTATTGGTTATTTATTGATGTATTTTATCAACATGCGCTAAAAAAAAAATCTTATTCAATGTACAATTAATAATTATATAGATGTAAAACGCATACATCTCAAGTCACTACGGATGAATTAAAAAAGAGGAATTTTAATTTATAAGAAGTTATAAATTTGAACTTTTATGCCGTAATTGTAAGGGTGGAAAAAAAGTAATGCATCCTAGCTCGCTATAATAATGATATGTGTAGTACACATTGCTCCACACCTTTCGATTTTGTTGTTTGTCTGTTTGCTGGGAAAATTGCTCAAAATCTGCAACTGTATTTGAACGAGTCGGTACAAATTGCTGCTATTGCTATTGCTATACCTATTGACCTCTTATATGTGAACAAAACTCCAGGTCTGGTTTTACGGAAGAAAGGACAAGACAAGAAGAGCTCATAGGCATAGCTAGATAATTGATTGTATATTCATTTCGTTGATTAAATGATTACATCACCTTCACGTGTTAGAATTTAGAAAATCACAAACAAACAAAGAAATTTAAACACCTTCTATGTTTTGATCCCTCCATATCACTCCCCTGGAACCCAATGAATCCAACTTTGTCCCAGTTTTATAGTCATTTGATGCATATTAGATTGAGGAGGTATTGGTATAAAAATAAACTTTTCATTCATTAAAAGAAATATTTTAGTATGTTAAATATTTTTTGGTTGATTTAATTAATTAAGTTAAATTTCGATCAATTAAATCAAAAATAGCCAATTCAATTAAGATGTTTAACCAACTTTATAGATCAAAGATAATTCATAAGTAATGAATGAATTCTTGAAGACATGTGTCTACCATACGAAGGGAGAAGATTTTTCAAAAACATGTTAAAATCGAAACAATAATGAAGACAACACTTAACAAATTCTCAATATTGTAAAAGATATCTTCGAGTTCATAGACATTTCGAGACAGATTCAAGACAGTTACTTAATTTAAAACTCAAATTTAAATATTCAAATTTGAATTTAGGAAGTAATATTAAGACAAAGCAATTATTGGTGTTAGTTTAAGAAGTTATTTCTGATAAAAACACTTATCATAATCTTGTCAAAATAACAGTTATCACCCTTCTATATGAATACCTAGAGGGTGGATGTATTTAAGTTGGTTGGAAATTAGTAGAATAGCATATGTGTTTAGACATCCTAAGGATCCTATCGTAAATCAACTTGTTCAGCCTGTTCAACCTATCCGCCTCAGGGAATTCGAATTGTAAATTGAAACCAAAATGTTAATAATTACTTGGAAAGGTTTAGACAAAAGAATCTTGGGGGGGGGGGATTAAAACATCAACTAGATTGTTGAATAAGTATTAAATATGTATTGTTTCAATGTGGGGTATGCAAATCAACCATAATTTATGTCATCATTCCTAGGTTTCATACAATAAGCAGAATTTGCCAAGGGGCGTGAAAGTCCCAAAATTAACTAAATTTTTGGGGGAGATGGGTGAAACCAAAGTCGAACACTTAGCTCAATACACAATCGAGTCTGGGGATATTGCTAATAATGAATATTTAAAAATAAAATATTTCACTAACTCTTTGACCAAGAATGGATTTATTTGGTTTTTGACTCTTCCTCGAATCAATTAGAAAGAAGTCTTCACAAACAACTCTTTCGAGGAGAGACCAAAGTAAGCCTAATAGAATTATTCAATATAAAATGAATAAGTGGGGAATCTATAGATGATTACCTGACTCGATTTAGGTAAATGAAGGCTAGATGTTTCACAACTATTCCTGAGTCTAAAGTAGTCAAAATGACTGCTAGTGGTTTAGATTATTCAATCAAAAAGAAACTAGTGAACCAACAACTATTAGACATGTCCCAACTTGCTAATAAGGTGAGACAAATCAAACATCTTAAACTCAAAAAAAGAAATGTATAAGAAACATTTGGGATAAAATAGCTTACATCAAAATAGACAAAAATAAAGACGTAGATGGGGAGGGAAATGAAGTAAACATTACTAAGCTTCAATCTAGTCCACCTTATATTTGCGCATCTTTGAAACCAGTCTAAACTAAAGATAAATCAAAATTTGCTAATAGGCAGTCATATGGTTTCAATATAACTAAGGTTGATCAAATTTGATGTTTTATAGAAAGATAAGCAAATCAAGTTACCTAATGATCACAAAATTCCTTCCCTTGAGGAGATAAAAGGTCGAAAATACTATAAATACCATCATAAATATGGTCATTCAACTAACAACTTTGTACGTTTCAGGGATCTTATTCAGAAAGGAATTAGAGAATGCATACTTAAATTTTAGGAGAAAATGCATAAGGAAATGAAGGTTGATTCAATTCCTTTTAAGGTTAATGCCAATTGTATCAAACCAGTGGATTTCTTGCAAGTGAACATGGTAGATGTTTCTAACAACAAAGGCTCCAAAGTTCAATACTTAAGTTAATATCGATATGTTTGAAGCCAATGAAAATGAAATGTATCCTAAGGCAGGGGAAACCTTAGTGGAGTTTTTGCTATGCAAAAAATAAGATGAGAGAGGTTTCATCATACCTAAGGTGCAGTGTTGTTTTCGACATGTTAGCAACAAAATCTATTGAGGCAACAAAAAAGAAAAGGAAGATGATGGTTCCGTTTGTGGAATCAGAGAAGTTGGAGATACAGAACTAGTCTATTAATCATAAATCTGTTGTGATGGTAGATTTGCATAAGAGTTCAGAAAAGGCAAGACTAGAATTCCACCAGCCAATGTAGCTATTAACAAGTGGATTTGAAATAGCCAGAACTTTCAGAAAGCTCTGGGATATAAGCCTAATTTGAATAAATTTAAATTAGGAGTATGGTACCCTATGAAAGGAAATAGGAGAAAACCAAATACTTCGTTAACGAATGAGAAAGGACAATCTTCAAATTAGTTTAAAGGTCCATACATGTCAAAGAATCAGTGGACGAAGGCTCAGAGGATTCGACAGTAGTAAGCTTAACAAGCAGCTCTTCAAAAGCAAGTCTTTTAGATGAAGCTTCTAGTATATGCAGAGGTGGTCAAAGGAACAAGTAATCAAGTTAGAAAGGGAAAATAACCAATTCCAATGGAGGAAGATGTGATTATTGAATCTTTTGAATCAAGTTTTGATGATAATTTAGAAGCCATTTTCAATAAGTTTCCTGTGAATGTGGTTTCAGTTCTTCCAGTAAAGTATATAGTGACTTTGATTGAAGAGAGCATGGATGATGATTTCTTCGATAAGCTCAAAGAAGTAAACAAAGATTTTGTGTTTGTAGAAGAAGGTATGGTAGAGGCAAAGGAGAACTCAGCCATCTTCGACATTCCAACAAGAGAGATGAAGGATCACATTTGACCACTATTCATTAAGGTGGTAGCTAATGGAAAGTTATTCAACAGGGTGCTAGTTGATGGAGGTGTTGTAATCAATTTGATGCCATCAAGTCTATTAAAAAAGTTGGGAATGAGTAAAGCTGATTTATTCCTACATAACATGGTGGTTACAAATTTCAATGGAAAGTCCTTGAATTTTGAGGGAATGGTTGCTTTGAACATAAGAGTGGGGACTGTTACGAGATTTTTTTATTGTGGTTCCCTTGAAAGCCAATTATAATTTGTTGCTTGGAAGAGAATGGATACATGTAGTAAGTGTTGTTCCTTTGACTGTGCATAAACAAATTTTCCTTTGGAATGAAGAAGGAGAGCTGGAATTGGTCGAAGTTAATGATAATCTTTGCTATCTACAAAACAATCATGTAGATTTCATGATGTGCTACATAGGGGTCAAGCCTCTGAACATTTAGGACACAGGAGCATTCGACAGCAAAATCGTCAGGATGTGTTATTTGGATATTAACGATTTTTACCTAGTCCTAAAGATCGATTCAATTTGACCTAATGAAATAGACTCAAATGAGCTTTAAGAGCCTGATGGCTCAATTGTCACCCATGGTGGCTGACAAAATGATTTGCACCACTTATGGTGCAAATCCAGACTGTATATACGATGATTCTCCCTTAGAATTTGAACAGATCCCTCTATCTTAATGAATTAAGAAGATAGAAGTCCAAGACCCCTTGGAAGAAATTAATTTGAATGATAATATAATTAAACACCCTATTTATATTAGTAGTTTATTAGATGTAAATTATATACAAGATTTAGTCAAGTTGCTCGAAGAATATAGGGACTACTTCGCATGGGACTACGAAAAAATACCTGGACTCAGCAGAGAGCTCATGGAGCATAGGCTACCAATTCGAGCAAGACAACAACCAGTTAAGCAGACGCCTAGAAGGTTTGCTCCTGAGGTGGTATTAAAAATCAAAGAGGAAATCGAAAGGCTTTTAAAAGCTAAGCTTATTCGAACCATCAAGTATATAAATTGGATTTTGAATGTTGTTCCTGTAATGAAGAAAAATGATAAGCTAAGAGTATGTATAAATTTTAGAGATCTAATTTCTGCAACACCTAAAGACGAATACCCTATGCTAGTTGCAAACATGTTAGTCGATTCAGCATCAGACCATGAAATTCTAAGTTTCATTGATGGATATTCTAGATATAACTAGATATATATTGTTGAAGAGGACATATAAAAAATAGCATTTTGATGTCTTGGTGCAATTGGTACATATGGATGGGTAGTTATGTCTTTTGGTTTGCAAAATACTAGGGCTACTTATCAAAAAGTTATGAACACCATCTTTCATGATTTAATTAGTAATTTATAGAAATTTACAAAGATGATGTGGTGGTAAAATTGAAATCAAAAGATGAGCATTTAACAAACTTAAGGCAATCATTTGAAAGAATGAGAAAACATAGATTAAAGATGAATCATATTAAGTATGCTTTTGGCGTTCATGTAAGTAATTTTCTTAATTTCTTAGTCTAGAAAAAAGGTGTTCAAGTTGACAGAAATAAGGCAAAGGCTATCTTAGAGGCTTTGCCTCCTTCGAATAAAAAGCAATTTCAGTATTTTTTAGGAAAGATAAATTTTTTTTGAAAAATTATATCAAACTTATCTAGCAAGACTAAGGTTTTTTCTTCATTGGTTAAACTCAAAGCTGAAGAAGAGTTTCGATGGGAGAAGGAACACCAAGAAGCCTTCAACAAGATAAAATAATACATTATGAATTCTTCAATAATTACCTCTCCTACACTAGGGTGTCCTTTAAATTGTACATTTTAGCATCTAAAGAAACTATTAGAAGCATGCTGACCTAAAAGGATGAGAATGAGATCCAAAGAGTCATTTATTACCTCAGTAGAGTTTTGATTGATGCTGAGATTATATATATAGCAGTAGAATAATTATGTTTGGCATTGTACTTTTCATGTACTAAGCTGACATAATATATGGAGCCCTTTGATGTATTTGTTTTATCGAAAATTAATATAATAAAATATATGTTATCAAAACCTATTTTGCATGGTCAAGTAAGAAGTGGGCTCTTGCTTTAATAGAATTTTCTTTGCAGTATATGCCTTTATAAGCTATCAAAGCCAAGTATTGGCTGATTTCTTGGCTAAACACCCTTGTATAGAAATCGAAGAAAAAGAAATTGACTTGGTAAAGGAAGTTATACTTCGATGGACCACGACACAATGGAGGTATAGGGTTAGGAGTTCTAATTATTTCTCCAAAAGGAATCCCAACCAAGTTTATGTTCAAATTAAGATATAAGTATTCGAACAATGAGGCAGAATATGAAGCCTTAATAGTTGTTCTGCAAATATTAATTTTGATGAAGGCCAAAAATATAGAAATAATGGGTGATTCTCAATTAATTGTTAAGCAACTAGCTCAAGAATATAGATGCATAAATCGAAACTTGATTAAGTAATTAAGTTTTACAATAAAATTACTTAATAAATTCGATAAGGTCATAGTTCAGCATATTCCTAGAAAGGAAAATACAGAGGCTAATCAATTGGCTCAAATAGCCTCAGTGTACAAGATTTCGAGTGATTTGTTAATCAAATTGATCAAAAGTAAAGAAAAATTATACAAATTCGAAAATTTTGAAATATGCACAATCGAAAATTTGGATCCTTCGAATTGGAGAAATTCGATTTTTGATTATCTAAGAAATCTTAATTCACCAGTCAAAAAGAATGTGAACTACAGATCCACTATGTCTTAATGGGTGATGCACTTTATAAGAAATCCGTAGATGGGAATCTATTGAATTGTTTAAGTGAAACTGAAGCTTATTTAACTTTAGCAGAAGTTCACAAAGGCATATGTGGTGCCCGTCAAGCTGGTGAGAAATGAAATGGGTTCTACTTTGACAAAGAGTATATTGGTCAACTATGGTTAAGGATTGTAATTCTTACGCTAAGTAATGTGAACAATGTCAAAAGTATGGGAGCATTCCACATGTTCTAGCTAGTGAATTACATTTGATTATGAAATCTTGGTCATTTCAAGGAAAGGCATTTGATTTAGTTAGTTAGATCAATCCTTCATCGTCTAAGGGTCATAAATATATTATAGTAGTTATTGACTATTTTACAAAGTGGGTCGAAGTTATTATTTTAAAAGATGTTAGAAAATATGATGTAATTGATTTCATCAAAGAATATATTGTACACAGATTTGGAATACATCAAACTTTGACTATTGATCAAGGGACTATGTTTATTGGTTGAAAGGTTGTACAATATATTGATTCAAGGAATATTAAGATGATTACTTCAACGCCATATTATACTCAAGCAAATAGTCAAGTTGAAGTTGGAAATAAAATTATTATTAACTTAATTAAAAAGCATGTTCGTCAAAAGCCAAGAAGTTGGTATAACATGCTAAGTCAAGTATTGTGGGCTTATCGAAATTCACCCAGGGAAGCTACTGGTTATACATCTTATAAATTGATTTATAGCCAAGAGGTTGTTTTGCTAATCGAAATTAACCTACAGTCTACTAGATCGCAACATCAAGATGATATTCCAAGTGATGATTATTAGAATTCGATATTTGATAAGTTAAATAACTTAGACAAAGAAAGGTTAATTGCCTTGGAAAATTTATTTGACAACACAATTTTTTTTTCAAATTTTATTATCATCGAATTAAAGTTAAAGAATTTAAACTTGGTGACTTAGTATGGAAAGTCATTTTGCCTATGGATTAAGAAATCGAGGAAATATGGGAAGTGATTCTCAAATTGGGAAGGACCATATCAAATCGAAAAGGTATTCTCAGGGAATACCTATTCAATAATTAATGTTAATTTACAAGAAAGGATTCCTTCGATTAATGACAAATACTTAAAAATCTATAGACCAATGATGCAAGAAATAATATTGCATATTAACATATAAATTTGAAATTACAAAAGATAGTTCGAAATTGAAATTTAAAAAAAA
The DNA here is from genome assembly GCA_029884605.1 of Ormosia emarginata. NCBI lineage: Eukaryota > Viridiplantae > Streptophyta > Magnoliopsida > Fabales > Fabaceae > Ormosia > Ormosia emarginata. Next base: position 18,663,490 of record JAQQTP010000068.1, on the reverse strand, counting down.
AAAAACAACAACAACATGTGTTGCAAAGAAAACTTGAGGTTCTCTGAAGTATCTTCAGCTATTTTCCTCGAAGCTTCTGTGTTGATGAAAGCAGATTCAAAAGTGTTGATGGTAGCCATAATGCTTCGACTAACATTCAACCATTGGACACTATCAGTCTTTAGTTGTTTCCCTTAAGCTTTAAACTCTTCGACTGTAGACTGAAGTTGACTTTGCTTATTTTTTAGTTCTTTCAACTTAGCTTCAAGAGTGTCAATTTCAATTGTAAGGTTACCCAACCTTACTTGAGCATTGTTCATAACAACTAAAAGTTTGGCACGTGTCTCTTTAGCATTGTCATCTTAGCCATCAAATTAGTCTTTTCTTTGAGGAGCTGCTTGTGATCTTTTGTGGTTTATTGGAAAGCATCATAGTTAGTCAATAGATCTTCAAGGAAACCTCTTCGCAGGGGAGAGTTGGTCATTGTTTTGGCCAAGTTATTCTAAAAGATAAATAGGTTTTTGCTTCGACTCATTAGCAGATATTATTTAGACCAGGCCCAAGTCGAACAAATCCTTCAAAGATTGTAACAAAGTCGTAATTGAAACGCTTTAGACTTCAGCTTTAGATTAGGCAGTGGATTGATGAGATTTCGATGAGGGAGAGACTTTGTTGGTCAAAATATCTTCGATTTCAATGAAGGGATCCTAATCATCATCCTCAAGGTTTGGATCATCCACTGAAATAAGAGTGTCCTTTTGAGAATATAAGGCTTGATTCTCTTCTTAAACTTGAACATTTGAAGCCTCAACAGCATCTTAAGTCACATGTTCAAAAACATTAGGAGCAACCCCTTCTTGGTTAGCCAAAGTATACGTAGTAGCCTCTTCAACTTGATTGTTACTCGAAGAAGGAAGAATGATAATTACTATGTCGGGATTAATGTAAGCAAGAGAGTCAATGACTTCTTCTGAAACTCTTTCATAGTTTTGAATGGAAGATGATGGAGGAGAAAGAGTCTTCGATTTCTTAAAAGTGACGAGAAAGCCTTCTCGAACAGGAGAATCTTTAATGTTCACCATCAAAGGCTCATTTTCATCCTCCTGAAAGTTTAAGTCAATTGGACTTGAATTATAAAATAGAATAAGAATGATCGAACAAAATAAACCATGCTTACAATAATGTTTTGATTCGCCTCAAGAAGATTTAAGGACTTGGTGGATTTAGAAGCAGGTTCTTCTTCAGTTTCTTCTTCAGGTTCTTCTCGAACAGAACTAGATGCTTCAAGACTTGAAATAGTGGAGGAAATGACTTTCTTTCTCATAGTAGCCATTGTTTTTCTTTGAACATATTTTGTGGTACTGGAGGAAGTTGGCTAAAATCGAAAGTATATTAGTAAATTATTAACTAAACTAAAAAGAAAAAGCAATATCGAGTACCTTAGCTAGAAGAGCTTCCGGAATGGACAGAATAGTGTATCTCAAAACTATAGGTCCAAAAGAAGGTTGCCCATGAGATTGAAACTTAGCACTTTTGGAAACTTTACTGAGCACCTTCGATTTCAGAGTAGCCGATTTTGATTTCTTCTTCAACTTCTCAAATTTCTCTTTTTCCTCTTCGAGGTCATCCAATACCTTAGTTCTTTTGGACACTGAAAGCAACAAAGTTCAAGATAAGGTTTAGAAAATATTCAAAGAAATAAGAAGGAATTGAATATTACCATAAGGTCAAAATTTGGTTATTTGAGTATAACCATGTATTAGAATTCGACTATTAAGGTAGTATTTGGTAAAAGTTACTTGCCTTTTTCTTAATTTCTTTATACATTTCTAAAACTCCACTAGCAGGGTCTACAAACCAGTTAGCCATACCAAATAAAGCATTAAGAAGTGGAGGAAACTTTGGAAAAGGCTTGTCGAAATCTTTCCATTTAGCAAAAAGGTTCAAGAGTAGTTCGCCAACAAACTTAGCATAACACTTTTGGTGATGCTCAACTCTCTTTTGATTTAGCACTTGTTCAGCCTCTCGAGCCACCAGTCTTAAATTTATAGGATCATACTTAATTTTAAAGTACTTCTCAAATTTAGTGATTTCTTAAAGGCTTGTACCTTTTAATTTCTTCTCCGCATTTCTTGTTTGCATAAGCGAAGTCTAGTTAGTCATTCTTCGAAAACAATCTTCCAAGTCTACTTTGTGTGTTGAAAAATATTTGTTCCACCAGTCTGTAAAATTAATGGTTGCAAAATATGAAGGCTCACAAGGAAATGAGTTTAAGTTTCCTTTTCTATCACCATTCATTTGAAGAAATTCCTTCAAGTGATGGATGTCTTCAACAACATGACCACAAACTTAGTCTTCAAACTCCATGGATGTTATAGTAGGTAGACATTGGGAAAAACCAAATTAATAGGAAACACAAGAAGGAAGGTAGACTTGGAGGCTTAAATCTCTCGATCTAGGGAGACTCAGAGTAAGGATTTGAGGAGTAAAGATATTACTCTAAATTTCAAGGTTTTCTTATTCGGTCCCTAGAGTATTTGATAAAATGGTGTAAGGAAACAAGTCTGAAACCTTAAATTTCTCTTGAAATGTTTTGAAAGCAGAATTGGTTAGATGGGATTCGAAAAGGACATTAAACCAAAGTTATAAAAACCAAAAAGGGCCACTTAAGTTGGCTAAGATTTTTTCTGGGTTGGTAAAGAGTTCGATGGCTTCATCCATAGACGAGTAAAGATGAGCAAGAATCAATTTACTCAAGTAGAGAGGTTTACCCTTATGAATCAAAATGGCTAAAGGGATAAACTCCATTTTAACTTGTAAAGACATAGTGCAAAAAACTAAAGCATTAAGCTAATATAAAAAAAAGCAACATGTTAATCATCAGAAACTGCATCATCTTCGAGATAATTGTTCTAAATAGAAAGGAAAAAGGACAGTTTCTCCCAATTTATTTCTGGCTCGAATTTTGGACTCATGGAAGCAATCACAACCCTTCTATTATATTTTAGACCCTCTATAGCAACTAAATTGAAAAGAGTTCGAGTGATCATACCATAGGGAATATGGAAAATGTTGGTTGTTTGATTCCAAAAAAAGAAAGAAGTTGACAACATAGAGGGATTATATTCAATATTATCTCTATTAAGCTGAATTAGATCGAAAATGCTAAGTTCCTTCCATTGGTTTGATTTAGCACTCTCAATTATATTCAGCCATAGTCGATAAGCTTTCTTATGATTTCTAATTGTAGGAGGTGAACTTCAAAAGACTTTCGAGAAACTAGGAAAGAAACTAGTTTGAAAAACTTTCCTAAAAGCTAAGATGGGCTTGTTTTCAAGGCTAGGAAAGAAATGAGAAATAGTCATGATTTCTTCTAAAGAGACAGTAGGACCTAGAAAAGCATGTATTCAATTGCCAATCGAAAAAGGTATAATTACTTGAGATTTTCATATGTCTGAATTATTAGTTTAAGGATCTAGGGCGTATAAGATCCTATTTCTTGAAATGGAAGCTTGAGCAGAAACAACATCAAGAATATTGGTGACTTCTTCACTCTCAGTGGTGGAGTGTTCTAATTGATTGGCAGTCATTCAAGTTCTTTGAAGCTTGAATTTCTGGGTTTCAGTGAAGAAGAAGGAAGTAAAATGACAAGAATAAACAATGAAAGTTTGTTCTTTTCTAAAAACCAAGTTCAAATTTGGTTTATGAAATAAAGAACAACCAAGAAACACTTAAAAAACTTGAAAAGGCATCAATGGAGGTTGTGCAATGGAAGATAGAGTTTCTGCGAAAGAAAAGCTCAAAGAAGATGAAAGTGAGAAAATAGCTACAAAGCTTAAGAAAGGGCTTTAATAGGGTTTTTTATAACCACTTTCATTAAGAAGAGCAATACCTAGAGCATTTAAAGATTGCCACATATTAAAGCCCATCATTAGGGTTTAGTTCCCAAAAATTGGAAACCACCCAAAACATGATGACGGTTACACACTTCATTAAATGTGGGGATTTTTCAAAATTTATTTTCGCTCTCATATCCCTTCATCTGACAGATATCTGATTTGAAAAGACACAAGTCTTTTCACTTTGCACACACTTAGGTCAGAATTGAAGAATCAAAAAGTAAACATTCGAAACAATATATAAATATTAGAGACATTTGTTGGTATAAAAATAAATTTTTCAATCATTAAAAGAAATACTTTAGCATGTAAAACATCTTTTAGTTGATTTAACTAATTAAGTTAAATTTCGATCACTTCAATCGAAAATAGTCAATTCGATTAATATGTTTAACCAATTTTATAGGTCAAAGATTATTCGAAGGCAATGAATGAATTCTTGAAGACAAGTTTTGACCAGACAATGGGAGAAGACTTTTCAAATCTTAAAGATCTAAACAACAATGAAGATAACACTTAGCAAATTTTTAAGATTGTAAAGGACGCCTTCGAGTTTAGAGACATTTCGAGGAAGATTCAAGATAACTTAATTCAAAATTCAAATTCAAGAGTTCGAATTTGAATTTAGGAAGTTATTAGTTGTTGAATCTATAATATTAAGACAAGACAAACATTATTGTTATTTTAAGAAGTTATTCTTGACAAAGACACTTGTCTTGATCTTGTCAGAATAACAATTGTCACCCTTGTCTATAAATACCAATGAGTGGAGGCATTTAGGTTGGTTGAAAGACATTTGTAAACATCTCTCACATATCCAAAAGTCACTCTGACAAACAATGATCAAAAGAGATTAATCAAGTATGCCTTCCACTATGCTTTCTTCTTGTAATTGTTATCAAACAATGTAAGTTTAAAGCAATTCATTTACATTTTTCTTAGAAAATTCTCTTCATCTCTTAATTGAGTGATTCACATAATCATTTGATTTCTTTGTTTGTTTTCTTTACTTTCCTGCAAGTTTACTTTCTTGCATCTTTATTATTTTCGTTTAATTGCTTTCTTTTTCTTTTTATTTAAGTCAAGATTATCATTTTTGTAAGTTTCATTTCTTATTCTTTATTTGTCTTTTATTCAATTTATTACTTTTTCTAGTCAAGTTCTTTCTTGTGCATGTTTAATTATCAATTCTTTACATGTTTACTCTCTTTAATTCATTTACTTGTCAATTTATTGATATTTTTATTGTTTCTCTTTACACCGTTTCTTGTTTTCTTTATCTAAGTTTCATTTCTCTTTTGAATACCATTTGTTTGTTATTTGTTATTATTTTGTTGAAAATTACTTAATTTATTGTCTCGATAGAAATTATTTTTGATATTTTTAAAATTCATAAATCATCAAATATTTGAGAGTCTTTAAAAAGAAGAGATTTTCTTCTCAAAGTGATAATTGGAATCGAGATTTGCTTTTTACAAATTTTACAATAAATTGGAGGAAAAATGCCCGTGTTGGTTTTGTTGGGAGAAGAGAATAAAATGTGAGGTTTGCTATTGTAAATGGAGACTGACTATTCTGTTAGCTAGGTAGGCTTAGCAGTCAAGAAGCTCTAACAAAATTTACGTCATCTATTTGCTTGGAAAGCTTTCTGATTGTGAGAGTTTAAATAATGTTTACGTATGGTCAACTTCGAAACCAAAATTTTTGTGTAAATGTAATGAATGATTAATGTGTGAGAGTCCGTCCTCTCTGAAATTTGCTTCCTGAGGTAATGATTCTATTCCTCCTGTTAGATATGGACGAATGAGAAGCTCAACAAATGATGGACCCGTTACTGCCTTTCAAAGCATGACACTTAAAAATTGAAATGACTCCTTAATTTGTCTGCTAGTTACGTTCAAAGTTGTTCATAATTTGCTTCTAATCTTTCAAACCAAATGTATGTGACATTACACAGGTTTTAGCCATTTCCAATTTTGCTTCTTGCTGTTGCCTTTTCCTACTAAATACAACCTGGCCTTATAAGAAGCCCCAGGAATTATAGATAGTCCTAACCTTTTAATTTGTTTGCTTCACAACTCAGTGAATTCAAATTTGTTTGCTTTTGTAAAAGTCTAGATGCTCATATCTGTTATTCTGCATATGCTGTACTCCTCATGTGTTTCTGGGCTTAGAGGCTATGGCGGGGACAAAAAGATGTTAGTCTTGGAAGAATCTTGAACAGATTGTCTCTTAATTTTCCTCTGATTAAGGAGGTACTTTTTCAGAATACAGTGTTATAATGTTATCTACTCTTTACTTCTAGTATTTGACTTTTCTTTTCTGCAACTCACTGTTATTTGTTCTTTTATCAGTTTCTTGCTTTATTTGCTAATCTATACAAAAGAAAAGGAAAACAAGCAATATCTCTTTTTCCTTTTAATGATATATCATAAAAAAAGAAAACCTGATAGAGTGGTCATGTGGTTAAGTACAAATATAGAGACTAAACACTTGGAATTAAAGGTAACTTTGTTAATAATGATCTTAAAGCCGCACTTGTTTATAATTCAAAAGAAAGTTTGGACATGACCAATGTGATATTAGAGGCCAGTGCTGGAAAGAAAAACTTACTAGGAAGTATATAAGAGAGGGATTGCTGCAGATTTCCATGTGCCATGTGCAGATTTTTCTGCAAGTGCATTTTCTTTCACTTTACATTTTGGTTTAAATTTTATGTTAAAAGGCATCATCTGAAAGAATGCAGAATACTTAATTGCCTGCAGTGGCTTTCTTGTTTTAAAATGTAAAAAGAAAGTTTTTATATTTGTAACCCAAGCTGTAAGGGATGAATTTTCTATCTCAACTAGAAAAAGCATTATACAGCAATAAAGAAAAAAAAACCAAATATAAGGTAGATAAAGATAATTAGAGCACCTAAGGCCTTTTGAAAGGTTGATGATTAAAGGGTATTTAATGGAATGATGCTAGTGAGCAAGTCAAAAGTGATTCTGGGATTTAACCAAAGAAGGGTACAAAAAGAAAAGGCATTGATAATTTTTTGAATCTAAGGATTGCTTTTTCCCAAGCATGTACTTTAACTGATACTTATTCTCATCATGGTCACCTAATCTCTATCTTATAGGATAGATTCACATTTAGAATTTGAATTAGGAAATTCTAGTATGAAGCTTAGGTGGGTAAATCATTAACGTGTCCTATGTTAAAGCATAAATAACACCTAGTTACCACCCTTATCTTCCTTTGTTTACTTAAATAATCAGATCCCCAAATATTCCCCCAAATTTCTCTAGTCCATTGGCTTGAACACCATAGCTATTTTCTTTTTTTTTTTCCTTTTAAGAATCCAATGCATAAATTCCGACTTTCCGTCAAAATGTGGGACCGGAAGTTTCTCTTTGTTTTGTCCCTAGGCCCTTGTTTACCTTTTCCCACAGTAAATGTGAACGCATAGAAAAATAAAACGTGAATTGTCACCTACCTCGAACAAGAAAAAAAATCACATAAAACAAGTCACCAAAAAAAAAAAACATAAAACAAGCGGCTTTATTATTTTTTTAAAAATTTCTCAGTAATATTAAGATATTAGCAGTTAGTTAGACTCTAATTTCACTTTGATGAATATGAATATGATAATAATATTTTTATTAACTTATATTCTATTTTATAATATAATTTAATTTCAATCATATATATATATATATATATATATATATATAATATAAGCATAATATAAGAAATTCTTAAATAACACAATCTCTAATAATTACATGATATTTATTTTAAAAAATTTACTTAAAAAGCATTGAATTGTATTAATTAGAGTTTTACTTAATATTTTTTATGATAATTAAATATATTGAATAAAGAATTTTTTATTTGATAATTTTTATTTATATGTATTTTTTTAAAAAAATTAAAGATATTTCAACAAATTAAATTTAAAAATTATAAAATAACTTTATAAAATATAAAATCTCAGAAAAAAAAGTTTGTTCTATCCAGTACAATAGAAACTTCCGTACTATTCATATTGGAAAAGGAAAATAAACCAATCATTGGTCACGGCGCACAAGTTTTTTTTTTTTTCCCTCTTTGATGATGTACTCTCTACTGACAACCCTCGGATACTATTGTAAATAGAAAATCCTTTTAATAATTATCATTTTCAAAATTTGAATTTGATTTTCTTTCGGAGAAGTGCAGAAGCAATTTGCTGCCACATTTGTATTCAGTACAACGAAGATATTATGCTAGCAACATTTATTTAAGTATTATAGGCTCAACTCTTTTTTTCTTTTTGGTAGATGGGCTCAAGGTATTTAGATATTTCGATAAGTTTAAAAAAAAACATTAAGATAGTTTAAAAAATTTAATAATTTTTAGAAATTTTTATAAAAAATATAAGTTATTTTATATTTAGATATAATTATAAAAAATATTTTTTACTTTTTCTCTCTTCTATTGTATTTCTCTTAAAATTTCTTTTTTTTAATACGTTATTCATTTTAATTTTTGATTAAAAATAAAAATTAATTTTTTATTTTTATTTTCTTTTTTAAAAAAATCTTATTCAAATAGTTGTGCGCATTTAAGAAGTGATTTTTTTAATAAAAAAATCTTCTAAATTAAGCATAAACAAATGTGCTTTTATAATGCAAACTTTTTTTTTGGTTTTTTTTATTTTTCTCTAAAGATATTGAGAAACTCTAGATTTCAATTTGTAAATGACTCATGTAATAACTCCTTTTTAGCATGTTAGACTAATTTATAGTTATAAAAGGTAATATAACATTTGTTTTACATATATGCCTATTTTTGTGATAAAATGAGTTTGTTTATGCACTTAGTTACAATCTAGAAGTTGAAAAGTAACTTAAAATGACTCAGATAGTAACATAAATTGCTAAGTTAAGGGAAATAAACCTAAAGAGTTTGTTTCTAAGTCACAAATAAGCTGAGTAAGGTGTAGTAAAAATTTGAGAATAATCGAAGTCAGTTTAGTATTTTTAAGCATACTAGTTATGTTTTTAATACCGGATTAACTCCTAGTAGATATGAAAAAATGAGATAATAGTGAAACAATAATTCTAATGAATCGTAGTATTTATTTCAAAGTTGTTGAAAGTTGAAAAACTTAATTTAGTTAAATCTAAACATTTTTAGCATATCAAGATTTATCAGTGAAGAATATGATACCTATGAGTGGTATACGGGTAACCACCCATATATTGGATCATTTCTCATAATATTTCACTCATAACTTCACTTCTCATTCACGAAAAACAGAAAACAAAAGGGCAGCAGAGAAACAAGAAAGGAAAGAGGAGAAAACCAAGGGAGAAGAAGAGAAAAAGAGCAAGAAAGCAAAGGACAAAACAAAGATTGAACAACTATCATCATAAAGGACTTGAGGTAGGGGATTCTATCATAAATCTTCATCCCTCTCCTCTATTTTATTTATAGTTAAAGTGAGGGTACATATTTATAAAAGATGGATTTGATGAGTAAATCTATGTTTTGAGCTTGGTTTTCATGTCCAAGCGTTAAAGTAAAGTGTTTATATATTATTAGATGCATGATTTTGAGTTCTTAACACTTAAGAACCATTAATCTCCATTGGAGACAAAGATGCTGATTTTAGGTTTTAGGTGGTGTAATTTCCACTAATCTATGATTAAGTACATTTAAGGTTGTATAAGTATTACAACATGTTAATGGATCATGTTTGAGGTTTGTGATAGCTTAGAATCAAAATTTGAGTGATTGGAATGATATTTTTAGGCAATGGAACAGTAATTGTTCTTCAGAATTCTGTAGTCATGTAGTCACGTCTAGGCGTGACCAAACCATGCCTAGGCGTGACTAAACCACGCCTAGGTGTGGGTTGCCCTGTTTCTCAGTCAGGCGAGACAGAAAGTATCATGCCTAGGCGTGGGAAAGTCACGCCTAGGTGTGAGTTCCAGAAATTTTCAGCATTATTTTTCTTGTTGTGTTGGAGTTTTCTACTAATTGAAATCATTTTCATATGTTTTCCTAAATGCTTTAAGATACTTTTAGGAATATTTCACAAAGGAAATAATCACCTAATTTATGAGTACAAGTTGAATGTTAAGCATTCAATAGTATTGGTTAATTGAAGTAATTATCTAGGACCTTATACATCCTTGTGTGATTTAGAAAATCACTAGGATTGTGATTATATGATAAACTAGATACAAGTTTGGTAATAGTGCACTTATCATGGTTGCATACTTTATTCTCTTATAATACAATATGAGTTGAATATACAAATTGATATAGAACAATTATCTTAATTGAAGAAGTGAGACAAACTTCCTAATCTTGCAAAAGAGTGAGTGAAACTCTTTTCTTAGAAGATAATTGAGAGAGACAAGTGTCAGTACAACACTTTACCTAGGACAAAGTAGTGAGCTAAACTATTTGTCAAGCATATGAGGATTATGATCAACCTTTTGTAGGTATAGTAAAGTGAGTCAAACTTACTAACACGAGCTTTGAGATGAGTTAAGTCCTAAATTAGGCATTATACAAACAATTTGCCAAGTTTAGTTGTATGATATAGCGATTGTGTAATATCTAAGTATATTAGATTTCTATACATTATACGGTTGTATGAGCGACAGTATAATGAGATTATTAATTATGTTTATAAGTGATTTATATTGTTAAATGCCATGAAATACATGTTTAATTACTGAAAAATTTTATGTTCTCACCACTTTCCGTATTTCCATGATAAAAGCAGGTCAAACCTTTTTAATAAGGATAAGTTGATGAAGAAAGAGCCACCAGACTAGATAGTTATTAATTTTATTGCAGGAACAACTCTTGTATAATTTTATTTTGAATTATAATTTGTTGTACATATAACGTTATGCCTTAATGGCTTTTGATATATATATACACGACCTACTTTTATTGTGGCTCATTATAAGAATTTGCTTAATTATACGAAATTGAATGTATAGCAATAGTAAAGAAGTGACATGCCTAACGTGTTATGTATCTTATATAAACAATTATATCGATATATTTGTATTAGGGTGTTATAACTCACACATGCTACACCATGGGAGGGGGAGGGCCACCAGAACTTTCTATGCAAATGACTTTAAGGTTATGTTTTGATTGTTGGAAAAAAGTGGAATGAAGGGAAATACAATGAAATGACATTAATTACCATTGTTTAAATTTATTAAATTAAGATGAAATAAAATGGATCTTTGTGGAATCTGTTTCATTTCATTCCATTTAATTTCTCAATTTTTCTCCTTCTCAATTTGGGAGAATATGATGAAATCAAGTTATTATTTATCAATATAATTACAACTCTTGTCATTCTATCAACTACTCAAACAATAGAATAAAAATTTTCTTCTGTTCCATAAAAAATTATCCAAATAATAAAATTGTAATTTTATTACATTCTATTCCATTTTGTCCCACTCCATGCTATCCATCCTAACTCCCGAGTCCTTGTAATCACTAAGTACTTTATCAATTAAGTTAGGGAGCACCTTCTTACCTCTTTGTTTTTATTTTGCGTTGATATTGTAAGCTTGATTAGATGAGTTTCTAAGATAAAATTTCTTTTACGTGATTCTTTTTTAAAATGTCTTTTAAAAATGTAAAAGTTATTTAATGTTTAAATGTAATATTTAAAAAATATTTTTATTCATTTTTGAATAATTTTTTATGTTAAAAAAGGTTTTTTTAATAAGTAGTAAAATTTAACAAAAAACAAAATATTTTTTAATACTTTATCTTTTTTAAAAAGACTCATCCAATCATAATAAAAAAATAAAAAATATATATATTTTAAATAGAAAAGTTCTTTTTTCATCAAAATAAACGCTTTCAAATGAGCTATCTCTCTCTCTCTCTCTCTCTAAAAATCTTGCCGTTATTAATCACCTCGGAGATATATTATTCACTATGTAGACTTTATTATTTATTCTTGCCCATGTCATGCCATGTGTATTGTAATGACTTAAGAAAGATGAATTTTCACTTCAAATCTCATTTGCCAGTTTTTCCTTTTCTAGAAAATACAAATAACTCACCTACAATCCAATTCAATGTTGGTCCATTTTATTATTTATTATATATAATTGAAAAAGTGTGTCTTTACATATTCATAGTTTTTCCTTACCTATTGAAATTAACAGCAAAATCATAAGACAGACAACGAAAGTGAATCGTTTAAAGTCAACTATGTATTGGAAAAAAACATACCTGGACAAAAAAACTTCTAAATCAAATACGGATCATATCTAATTTTCCTTTTTTATATATTAAAAATGTTTAATCACTCACAATAATACACATTATTAATGACTTCCCCTTCTCATTCTTAACCCTAAAATGTTCTTTTCGTTTATGGCAAGAGACCAATGTCCATAAGATTCAAAACTCCTTTAAAAAGCACAAGAAAATAAAATGACACTCAAACGTTCAACATTGATTGAATTTCCATTTGTGTGCACCAAAGCTGAAGCCACAGGACCACGCAATGTTCCCAACTCCCCCCACAGGAAACAATTCAGAAATTCTCTAGCTCTGCTGTAATTACCATTGCTTCTTCCTTTCAAGCAAAGTTCCTCAAAAGTCAAAACCTTGCCAAAAATTATATCTTATAAAGGACTAAGAATTGGGTTTTACGTAGGCCTTACAAAATAGTTCATGCATGATTCAACTATGCTTGAAAATTGCAATATTAATTGTATATACATTATGTAGCACAATGCGTGACCACTCTTGGACGTGTATACTTTTACATAGAAAAATTGACATTTTATAACACAAATTACAAAGCCATGACATGGCCAATCACTATCAGTATGCAGAGTGAATACATCAATGGTTGATAAAGAAACAATTGAAAGTGATACCTCCTCCATCAGCTAAATTGATATAGTCATATCATCCAAATTATGTGGACTGTGGGGCGAAAATGTTCCGGCAAACACACGACAAATGTAGGTGACAAGCACAGACTGTGAAGCTAGCTTATGGCACTGTCATACGATTTCTTATTAGGAATTTCTTATTATTTTACACATTAATAAAACTAATCTTTAATTTTTTTTGTAACAATAGTAAAAGTAATGCTATCTAATGTAATAAACATAAGACATGAAATGGTGAAATTCTTTTACACAAGAGGTCAAACTGTATCAAAAAATACTTTTGTCATTTATCTTATCTAACAATTTATTCCTTACTCAAAAGAATTCACTTTGACATAGGTCATCCTTGGATTTATAACGATATATCTAAACAAATATGACATCCTAACTTTTATTACTAATCCAAGTGCATGCTTGAGATTACTGATTACACATGTCTTGCATTTGCCAAACTGTAATCAGAGCAAGAACCTCCAATGACATTAGTAGGCCTTTGGTGGACTCACTACTATATTTCAGGACCATTAAGTATATGATTATACATTACATTATGATGCATTTGACTGTCACACTATTGGGTATACATCAAGAATGTTCATTTCATATGGTTTAAAGTTTGAAGGTTGCTTAGGAACTACGTTGAAAGCTTTGTTTTATTGGACCATATGCATTAGTGTATTTTCTCGTTGTTTTGCTTTTCCTTCCACCCTTTCCCCGCCTCATTAAAATAAAATCACTTTGTTGATGACAAGAGAGAACAAGGAAATCAGGGTGCTTTTATTATTTTGGATGTTTATATTAGGATTATTTTAATGTGCGTTTAAAATATTTAAATTTTCATTCATTTTTTACAAATTCTTTGAGGTTAAGGATACAAATTGTTAATACAAAATAAAGCACTCAACTTCAGAGTTGTAGCTAAAATAGGAACCAGTATGTTTATATGTTTTTAAGAGAGAAAATGGATAGAAAGTGAAAGAAAGGAGAGGAAAGGAAAGGGTGGGGACAAAGAGAGAATTATTTCCCCTTCTACGGATACTTAAGTGGGGCAAGAGCGGAGCTACATGTATTTTGGGGAGGGAGGAAGCAAAAATCCTTTTTTTTGTTGAGTTTTCTTACATGCATTTTTTCTTTTAAAAAAAAAAAAACTCTTGAACTTAACCTCCCTCATTAATGGTATTATTTCTCTTTGGCTAACCTAACTAAAATGATCAAGCTTGCCGCTGAAGTGGGGGAAGGAGAGGAATGAGGGTTATTTTTCGTTATATAATTTAAAATAAAGTCATTCTCCCTCTTTAACCCCTAGTTTGAGGAAGAAGACTTTTGGAGCTCCGAGGGGAAAGGAGGGGAAACACTTTCTTTCCTTCCCCTCGTTTAAAAACTTCCAAACAAGGGTTTGCCTAATTTTTCTCTTCCATTCGCTTTCTTTCCCCTTCTAACCTCTCACCCAAAAACATTACAAGTCTCTTCGTGCCCAACTCCATAGCACATTTATGAGAGGAAAAAAGAATTTCATTCTCTTTTTAGAAATATATATACATTAAAAATCCAATTCCAACTTTACTTAAGTTTTCACCCATTCTAAGCTTTTTACTCTTATATCATGAATTATGCATCATATTTTAAATTGTCAATTCTGAAGGTAGTACAATCTTCAATTTTATTAAATATGAGAATTGAAAACAAAACTTTGATATAGTTCCTTCCCTGCTTTTGCTAGGGGTTTTCTTTCCTTCTCTGTAAGGGATTTTTGTCAGCTACCACCTAACTGTACAAAGACCTCACTTGTGTCGCCTCTGGTTTGTGTTGCTTCCTCTTATTACATTATGCTTCTCCTCTCATTTGTGGCTCCCCTAGGCATGTCCTGTCGTGGGTGTGCCATGCGTCGCCTAGGGAAGTCATAATGCCACTTTCTAGCTTGGCTCGATTTTACTGCATTCCTTCAAGCAAGTCCTGTTCTGATCATAGCAAGTCTTATGCCTGTCGATCTTGCTAGTCTACCACTGAACCTACATATGGCGTCTCTATGTGCTCCGATTTAGGTGGGTGCTTCACCGAACTTGGTTCTGCTACTCATAGCTCTAATCCACTTGTGACCACTCCATCACATGCTTGCGCCCTTATTGGTTGGTATGTTTTGCTTGATACTGCCACTCTACATATTCTCGCTCTCTAATTGGTTGGTGTGTTCTGCCTAGCGCCACCCTCACCAACAGCTTGGTTCAGTCTTCTATCACCGTGTTCGACCCCATGGAGGCCCCTATTCAGGCTAATCTTCCACCACCTAATGAGGATGTGATAATCCTCTTTGATGGCGACGTAGATCCTGAGCCAATTTCATTCTTTGTTCACAACCTTGTGCTTGATGGGCCTAGAGAAGCGAAATGGGCTTGCTTGAATCACTGCAAGAAATTCACGAATTACTAGCGACTATATCTATCGATAATTTCTTGAAATCCACCAAAAATTTCAATTTCAAGTAGATTTTTGTTTCTCGAAAACAAATTGGTCGAAAATTACAAGCGAATTTGGTCACCGAAAAAAATAGAGGCTTGTCAGTTTGCGACATTTTCTAGCATAATATTCGTTGAAAAAATTCCTATTATTGTATGTTTTTCTCGACGAAAAATCCGTCGGAATCACTATATAAGTGACTCTGAGTAGTTTGAGATTTGACTGTTCTACTCATCTTTCGTCTTCCATTGATAGTGAGGATGATGACTCTAATAATAATATTTTCAAGCGGTTGATATGATCAAAAGTTTGTGTACTGAAAATGGTTCCACCTCTTATGATGATGAGAACATGACTAGGTAACAAGATATTAAAAAAGGAAGAAGAACAACATTGCATATTATAATACTGAATTTACATGATTTTATGAAGCAATTTTTTTAGCAAACAGAAGTCCCCTGGTGGAGAAGCTGGTGAATAAGAAAAAAACTAAAAGCAAACGAAATTTTTTATCAAGAGTGATAACACCAATGAAAATGACATTGTACTAGAGTATCATGAAGAGAAATATCTGGATAATATTGTGTGCTTAATGTTATTAGAACTAGGATAGTTAAGAAGGTAGCCCCAATACCATTACCCTTATTGGTGGCACAGAAACCATGTGTTTACTTATAGTCATGTAACAATTTTTAAAGAGTAGCAGAAAAAAATTTAATCTCAAAGGAATTGAGACGAAAGTGAAATTAGGATTTCGAGAATGATGATAATGACAAGTGAAAACATATATATATATATATATATATATATATATATATATATATATATATATATATATATATAAATCTCTTATTCAATGTAATAGAATATAAAACTCAAGGAAAGACTGTCCAAATTTAACGAATCAGTCTAAAAACTAAAAGTGTCAGTAAAAAAAATCATTTTTCTTTTAAGCTCTTAAATCAACTATGTTCGTGTTTAAAAAAAATTATATTCATTTCTCTCCTGATGAACTAGGATACTATTATTGTATAATTTTTAAAAAACCAATGTTCATTGTGAAATATATCAATCATCATTATTGTCTTCAACTGTTAAATATACAAGTTATATTAACATTCTGACATATGCTCTTCCATACAGTCGTTGATAGTCAAATCTTATAGAATTCAACTCATATATCTTCTTCAATCCAGAAATTTGGACCATACAACTTTTCTAATATAAAAAGGTCTCTAGATTGAAGAAGTTATATGGGTTGACCACTATACAATGTAGCTATTATCAAACGTAAGAAAAAGTGCAAAAAATGTTAAGAAAATTCAAGTATTTAATTATTAAAGACAAAGATGATGATTGATATATTTCATAAGGAATATTACTTAGAAAAAGTCATACTTCTCAAATAATTGTCAGCATTTCTATCCTAACTCACCAGGTGAGATTCATCAATACGAAAATCTTTTAAGACGAGCGAAATCAATTTATTAAAGATCAAATGAAATTTTACTTTCTCTAATATGCTCCCAGTTCCTAAACTTATTCATTAAACATGGATAATATTCCCTTGAGTTCCAATAATATTACATTGAATAAGAAAAATACATCTACTCCACTTATAATCACAATCACTATCAAAATCATAATCCCAATTTCAGTCAAATACCCTTAAAATTATTTTTCTCTCACTTAACTACTCTCCAAAACTTGATAGATGAGTGCAAGGAGACACATGTTTTTGGTGTCACCAGCAAGGGCAATAGTCTAGGCAATACCCACTCAACTTTCTTGATCCTAACAATGTCGAGCTCAAGATTTTATCTAGTATATCTTCCCCTTAAAACTCTTATATAATGTTGTAACGTCCCTTTTTGGGAGGGAACGTCACATTGCCAAATAAAAGAAAATGCGAAGAAGTAAAGTTTTAACCATTCAAGTCCCGGTTCATTCGTTTAAGTTTAACTTGTTCAATACTTAAGTACGTGAGCAAAATAGCAGAATATTTTTTTTTATTGATAATCATTTTAACCATGCGGAATATAAATGACGGTGAAGAAGAAAATAGTAGACAAAATTCACATCTGAATAACACGCATATAGATATATATATATATAGATATATATATATAGATATATATATATATATATATATATATATATATATATATATATATATATATATATATATAATGTGTGACATCATTTGTACACACAGATACAAGCCTGAGATATCCAAAAAGTAAAACTATACCTGCCCCAAAGGATTATACAAATATACTCTAGAAATATTAAAATATACAGCCTACCAAAAATAATACATCAGGCCCCAAAATAAAACACTGGTAGCCATCAGTAGCTACCAGTAAACTCAGTCTCTCAGATGAGGAGGGACAGTTTCCGGGTCCTCAGCAGGATCTTCCTCTTCAGAGGAAACCTCCATGGGAACCACGGAACCACGGGCAGGAGCCCGTGCAGTTGAATCAAAAGAGTCCTCCTAAGGGGTGTAGTAACGGTCACCCCACATCTCTTGATGGGTAGGTAGAACTCCAGCCACAGGCTGACATGGCAGGTGAGGACAGGCGCCTCATGACGTCTCCAGGCTAGGGCAATCGACACATCTCCCAAGTAGACGTAGCGATCGGAATTTAAGTTGATGTTCCAGCACTCTGGCCTTCCGTGGAAGGTCAGACGCACATCACCTAAAAATCCGCTCATACGTGCCACCATCGTCTCAGTAGAAGCTAATCTTGTTCGGGCCAGAAGCCGAGAAACTCGGGATCTTCCACCTCCTTACCGTCGTCTTCGACCAATACAAGTTAAATAATGGAAACACGAAAAGAGGTAAGACATCCTACCATCATTATCAATTATAGCAGATAACGCACCCAAGTAGCAATTCAAGAACAAGATATCCCAATAATGAACAATAAATTCCACAAGAATCGATAAATGGTTCAAAGTGCGATATTCAATACAGTAATAATCAAACAAGTCATATTTACATAAATCAATAATTCACGACGACAGAGTATGTCATGATACAAATGCATGCTTTCCCAATTCCTACTCCATGGAGTTAGACTCAAACAGTCAGAGAGAAAGATCAGGAGACGTGTCTGCAACTCGGCTGATGTGGCCAAAGTGCTATACATCAACAATTTTCACGTGCACATCAGGCATTGTACGAACAGTCCATGCTCGATCACGATATAGGACAGTGTCAAGTCCGGATCGTCGATGCGTTTGCATCGGTTTGTCCCACAGGCAGAGGAGCTACCAACTACCCATTGTGGAGGACCCGCACTTCATAACAAGACCCAACTTGTTTACTATCGCACCCACACAAAAGTGTGTTCAATCTCTTAGGCAACTTGGCCTTACAATCCACAGGTTTCACAATGCATATGATACTATACATGGACATGTATGATTCACAATCTCATACAGTTACATAACATGCCACAATAGGCCAATATAAGCATCAATATACAAATGGTCACCCACATAGACCCATAACGTCACAATATAAGGATCAAATCAATTTGTACATTTTTAGGTCCATTATGAATTCTAACTTAGAAATTTGTTTCCCTTTTTAAGGTTTACATCCAATCCAATTCTTGTAATTAATTAATCTTCCAAGGCAATTTAATTTCTCATAGCTTGTAATTAATTTGAGCCCTTAGGCCTCACACTCTCTTGTTCTTCACTCACTTAGAATTACCTTAAGTCTTATGATAATTTCATTCTTGGTCCTTTAAAACTTATGAAATCTTGGTTATATTAAATCCTTCTAATTCGATCCCATTACATAGGTTTTTAGTCACATAATTACTTATGCTCCCAACTTGCCAAAATTACCTACTTACACCTAAAAATGCCCTAGAGGCCGTGGCCTCACAATGGTTTCAATTCCAAATCCTTTCAAGTCATCATACTACATACCATTCCCTTATTTCATTTAAGTGCTCCCTTGTTAAATTAGTTCACCAAGAACCCTAATTTCCATGACACAAAACCGTGGCCCCCTAGGGATTCCCATTTCAAGTTTTTCTTCCATTGCATTCATTTTGTCCCTTAACTAATTTAAGTCTTATGCTCATCATACTTTGTTCACAAATTTTTCCTTTTTCCAAGCTCAAATTCGTAGCCCTCCAAGAGGGGTTTCCAAATATTTTTCATCCATTTCCAATCACATAATTCAATCCAATATATTTCCAATTACAACTAATCAATCCAAGGTCACAATCATCACAAATTTAGCATATAATAATCAATCAATTTAAAGAATAACCCTCATTAGGGTTTTTCCACAAATCATACAACCAAGGTTCCTAGATGCTGATAGAGGTTGAGGAGGAGTGTCTTCCTCTTACCTTAATGAAGAAAACAAAAGAAAAACACCAAGAATTTTCTTTGTAATTTCGGATTGCTCCCTCCAAGAACCCTAGAAATTTCAACTTTGTTAAATCAATACCAAGGCTTGAAAAAATAAGCCATGGATAGCCAACATAAAGACCATAACCACGAAAATGGAGGGAAAAGAAGAATGGTCTTGAAACTTACCCAAAAAGCTCAAAGCTTGGAGCTTGGAGAAGATGGTGAAAATGGAGGAATTTCAAGAAACTCCAAGAAGAAAAAATGTTTAGAATGATGAGAGGATTAAGAAAATGTGTTTAGTTTAAATTTTTGTGATGGATGAGTGGGGAGAGGGAGGGGCTGCCGTGAGGTGAGGGTAGAGAAGGAAGAGAGAAAGAAAAATGAAGAAGAAGAAGAAAGGATGAGAGAGAAAGTGTTTTTGGAAATTATGAAATTTGTGTGGTAAAATGAATAATTGAATTACAATTTTTCTCTTGCATGGGCTGCTTCCAGCTGTGAAGAGAGAGAAGAGAGAGGGGGAGAGTTGGCATCTCTTGGAAGCCAAGGGTCATTTGGTCATTGCTTGGTTAAAGCTTCTCAAAGAAGTTTTGATTATTTAATCATTAAATTTGAATTAAAGTGGATGGATTAGACATAAAGTAGATTTCATTTGGATAATGTGATAGAATTTTTATTACATGCTATTATCCAATGGATAATAGTTACAGTTGATAGAAGTCAGTATTTAATTAATCGACGATAAATTTTTCGCAATATCGTAAACGTGTCAAGTCTCGGGTTTAGTAAGATCCCCCGTTGACATGTCCATAGTCCACGGTTCGCGGAGGAAACATCGCGTTTCTCCGGTTCTGCTCAGTGCGCACGTGAAACGAAGAATATATTAAAATATTCGACGTTTTCGTTAAAATCCCAGAAAATTCTCAAAAATTGTAAATATTATAAAACGACTATTCGTCATATAATTTTCCAATTTTTGAAGCGTTACAGTCGTTTTCCGGACTTTGCTCAAGTTTTGTGCAAAACGAGAAATATATTAAAATATTCGTCATTTCCAAAAAATTTCAGAAAAATTCACATAAATCACAAATATTAGAAAATGACTATTGGTGGTGAAATAATTAATTTTCAGAGTGTTACATCGACCAAAGCAATTCTCACCGTCGTTTAGAAAAATTCCAGAAAAATTCTTAAAAATCAAGAATAATATAAAATGATCATTTATACTTAAACAGATATTTTTCAGGATGTTACAAATGTCATTTTCGTTTTTGAAATCACTTTTTATATTAATTTTGCCTGCTTTTGATTTTGGTCTTATTTTCTTGTTGCTCCACCATGCAACTTCTGTCTGTTAGAAAATCTACTTGAAAAAAACATATAAATTTATTTTTTTAATCCGAAATACTTTTCTTCTTCCTTTTTCTTATATCACCTTACCTAATCTTCTCTTTATCATCATAAGAAGTGGATTCACGTTACTACTCAAACTTTCTATCACATTCACCACCTGATAATCTTATCACTAGAATCATCATACTTACTACCAGTGAATGACAAAAGATAAGTTACTTGAGGAGTAAAATGTTAGACTGCTCAAAGCCACTTAACCTATCAATGCAAAACTAATATCATCTAACTTAAGGTTTATAACATCCTAATTCAGTAGAGCATTAATTATTTCAATAATTCAAACACAATATATTAAATTAAATTAAATTTGGGTAAGTAAAATACGTAAAACAAAGAAACACTATCTTACATGCAATAAAATAAAAATCTTTATTAATGTAAAATTGTTTAAAATGACTTTATTTAGGTTTTTCGATGGTAATTTTGGAAAATTGAAGTCATATTTTGAGTTACAATTTGAAACTAACTTAAATGAGAATGATTCTAAATTTTAATAAATGCTATTCATTTGAATTTTTTTAGTAGATTTAGAAGATAAAGTTTCTACTTTAACTTCTAATTTATTTGACATTTTCTATTTTAAGTAAGTAGGCTTCTTAAAATTTATCATTCTAATTAAATTAATAAATTATTATTAACTTAATTAATTATTAATTATATATATAGTCCACATTTTTACATTCTTTTATTCTATATTATATTACATTATATTATACATTATTAATTTATTAAATTAAAATTAATATTAATTAATTATTATTTTAATTTAATATATAAATGATTAAATTAATTAATTAAATTAAATAATTAATCAACCTCTTCACTTAAAATTTTAAAATTTAATATTTCTTATTACTATTTTATCACAATTTTTTAATTTTCAAATTAGTACATTAGCATATAATCTATACAACTGATAAAGGGGATTCCCCTTGGTTTGATCACAATTCTGAGTTTTCCATTTTGACATTCTCATTTAATATAAATTAGTATTAGTCTTATACAATGTAAAATTATTAATCAAATCCTATAACAAAATAATAGAGAATTATATATCATGACAACACACAAACACTAACAGATAACAAATAACAGCGAGTGGCTCTTCTAGGCGGGTAGCTGCGTGACAACACTACAAAGTAAATGGCACTTTCGTTTAACATCAACGCCCTTATGAGATAGTGATGGATTTCATGCACACGAAGCCCGGCTTGCGCACGATTAGGAAGATTGGCCGCAATCTAAGCGCTACCACCCACCCTACCCTACCACCTTTAGGTGGTCATCCAGTCTACAGCTACCCAAAAAGGAGCTGCAGTGATCTTGAATAGGGATCCTACAACAATAGATAAAATCTCTATAAAAAGACCACTAGATTGAGTGCCAATGATTTCGTATCTGGTCAAAATCTTGGCTAATTGATCAAAGTGGGTAGCTCTAGTAAACCTATAGATCATGGACCAAATAGGGTGGGTAGGCCCAACCACCACACTACATGTATAGACGTGAACCCCCCTCGTTATCGTATGTGCGACTCTCACTGCATACAACTCACACAAAGACTCATAAATCCATTCTGAACCTTTTCTTCCATTCCACCTCTCTTCTCTAATCCTCGATTAAACTTGCATTCCCCAGGTGCTATGAAAGAAATGGGAGGTCTTTTCTTCTATATATTTTTTTTCCATTAACAAATATAGGAATCCTTTGATTCCAAGATTGAATATGGAATGACATTTCATTCCTTTACACCTAATATTATGTTAGAAATAACATAGTATAATTTATGTTTTCACCTAGGGGTATAAACGAGTTAAGTTATTTGTGAATTATTCGAGCTCTACTCATTACATGTTCGATCAAACACATTTATTTAACAAAACAAACAAACTCAAGCTTAAACTTAAATTCAATTATATAAATGAATTGTAACAAGTAAAAATTGATCATAAAATCATTGTATGGTTGTAACCAAGAATTGGCCTTATTCGAATCACACATTTTTAAATTTTAAAATTGCAAAAGAATTCTTAAAACTAAAACTAAAATTAAATTAGTGACAAGAAGATGTGAAAATGTCATAAAAAAGTTGTCAAAACAGACCTTCATCCCAAATCAAGTTGAGCTTAGTATGTTTTGAGCTAATATTTTACTAATACAACTCAATATGTTGTGAGCTGTGGGTTAGGTAGGTCGACCAATCAGCCCGCTAACTCTATTTTTTTAAAATAATGAAATTAATCTTAAAAAAAATTAAATCAATAAATAATAAGAAATTTAGACTACTTAATTTTGGATCAATGATAAATAAATTAGAGAATTAATCCAATTGCTAATTGAGTTTAGATTTTTCAAACAAAAAAATAGTAGTATCCTCTTAGGTATAACTTTTTAAATTAAAATAAAAATATTAAATTTCAAGCCAATGGGCTAGCTTGATTTCGGGTTGAGCTACATCGGGTTAAATTAATTTTGAGCTTGAATTTTGCTATCCTAACCCACATTTTTTGTCGCGCTATTCGAACTTAGCCTATCAGATTCAATTTATTTTGACAACTCTAAATGCCAATGAGGTGGGACGTGCTTCTCCCACCTCTCCCTTACCCCCGTCCCCGTCCCTATCCTCGTCCACATCCCCATTGCATGCACCAATTTATGATGCCTATGGGAGTGGTGGATTTTTCATGGATATTTAATAATTTTAAATAAAATTTTAAAAATCACAAAATAAATAAAATAAACTTTAACATAACATATTATAATTTTGTTTAACAATTTAGAATACTTACAAAATTAAAAAATATCACAAATAACATATTAACTTCAATTATGTTTTGTAATAATTAATTTACGTAAATAATTAAAATATACATGGTAAACATTTTTTCAACAATTTTTTTATCATTATAATTTCATTCACTAAAAATTCATTATAAAATAATATAAAAATATATAATTTTTCATTTCATATCAAAGTAAAAGAGAAATAATCATAATATATATCAAATATTAAACGAAAAATATATTTTATAGATATGACGAGTACTATAATCTTTATCTCTACCCTTAATTATTAGAAGAGTACTCATCTTTGCTCCATGGTAAATAAATCACACCCATTCGTTGATAATCCTCGGAATAATCTTGGGTAGGGATTTTTACCATCCCTAAGAGAATGGTCTTGTTTGCAACAATATTATTTAATTCATTATATTTTTGTATTTTTCTTTTTAGACATATTTCTTTCTTTTTTTTTTTTAAATATAATTTTATCTATATAATACATTTTTAAATATCTACTTATACCTTCTTCTTTTGGGTGAAAGAAAATAAGAATGCGATTTCTCAGTCTTTTTTCAAAAAGAGAAATGTGTAATAGAAGAGGTGTAGAAATGTGGTATATATGGCTGACAAGCATGTTAATTTTGCACTTAAACCCAAGGATGAATCCAAAAAATATTTGGTGAAGGGATTGAAAATCATAAATCATATTATTAAATATAAAAAAAAAATTAAAATTAGTAAATAAAAATATATTTACCTTTAAATTATTTAGTATATTAAGATCAAAATGTACTATTTTAAATTAAAAGTAAATATATTTTTATTTGTTCACTTTAGAAGAGTATTTTTCTTTTATTATATAGGAAGATTTATGAATAACATAAAAAAAATAAAAAAATATTTATATTAGATATTAAATGTATGATAATAGTAGTTGCCTTTTACATCATGATTTATAAGCAAAATTAAGTTTTTATATATATAATTTTTTAAAAAAGAAAGAAAGTGAAGCTAAAAGTAAAAGGAACTAATAAATTTATTATATAAAGATTAAAAATTAATAAAAAAATGAATTAAAATTATAATATCAATATATATAAAATAATAATGAATCACATGTCAAATACATATCAAGTATAAACTCTTTTAACTTTATCATTTTTATCTTTAGTATAATTATATTGATTTTTCTTTAAGTTAGTGCTTATAATAGTGACAATCTTTTCATTTGAAAAATTACTCATATTTTTTTTACTTTATATTTTTAATAAGACTTTATATAATATTTGTATATAAAAATATGAAATATATATATAATTTTGTAAATAAAAAAATGTTAAAGTGTAATAATAATATATAAAATTAAGAATATGTATATAATTTATAAATAAAAATATCAATATGATAAATATTAACTTTATAAAAGATTAATATAATTATTTTTTATTTTTTAATAAATTTAAATAAATTATTAATACTTAAAAAAATTTAATAAAAAAAGAAATCGAAACCCATTCTCACCCTCCTTAGATGTGTCCCTGCTCAAACCCACATATTTACTCTTTTTACCCACTAGTTTTGGGGGGAAAAAAATAAATCTCTCACTTCTTACCATCTTTTCTCTCACTCTTTCTCAAAAGTAGTAGGCTTATAAGTGTAAAGTGTAGAAATAACATTTTTATAAAATATATATTGTACGAATAACATTTTTGTTTTGTTTGCATAATATACGTTGTCCATTAAAACTATAACACGTGAACAATATATAATCTGCAATTCGTAGAATTAAATTTAAAATATTATATAATAAAATTTAGATTAAATCTCAATTATTATTATTTTTTTTTAATGAAATCATCTCAATCATTAAATGAAAGTGGATCTAATAATTGAAAATGAGTATAAGACAAAAAAAACTTACACTGGTGTAAACCGATCCCTCCTCCTCAATTATTATTATTTTTTTGTCTTTAATTAGAGTATTGATTATCATATAACTAATCTTACAGATATAGTCACGATTAATTGCTAACAAGTAAACATGATCGCAACTTATTATTAATCAGGAGCACTAGCAGAACTTAGTTTGGGCAGGGGATGGCCGCTGCCCCAAACTTTTGTTGAACTTATATTCTTTACATAACTATTTAAATCATCAATAATATTTAGAAGCTAAATCAATTTATATACATTGTTCAAATTCTTGCCCCTCTAAAATTTTGGTTTCCGCCACTTATCAAAAGGCCTCCCAAAAAGTACTTGCTCCAGGATGAAACTTAATTATTGAATATAATTACTGTGAAAATATATGATTTTTTTTTTAAAGGATGGTTTTGTGAAAAAACCAAATGAGAAGTGGTGGTCCTACACCTGAGCCAACAAACCCGTGCCCTGCAATCTCCGAAGCGGACGAGTGTACTGCTACCAAATCTGAATCCTCAATTATTTTCATCATCCTCTTTCCGCTTCAACTCCAATTCTTACTCCAACTCGATCCTTTTAATATTATTTTTATCCTTAATTAATAATATATAAATTTATAATTAATTATATGTATTAATTAATTAATAAATAAATTTAACTTTTAATTTTAAATTATAAATTCACTTATTAACTAATTAATACATATAATTAATTATAAATTTATATATTATTAATTAAGTATAAAAAATAATATTAAAAAATAATATAATATAATTATTTCTAGAATTTTTTAGTGTTTAAGAGATTTTTTTATTTTATATTATTAAATATATATTATTTTATTTATTGTAGAGTATTATTATTTTTTTACTTTATGTTTTTTTGGATAAAATTATAAAATATTTTTATACGTTCAATTTATTTAAATTATTTATAAAATTAATTTTCTTTCAATTACAAATACAAAAATTACTTTACTTATATTTTTAATATTTGTTTGAATATTTGATGTAATATATGTTTAATAATATACAATAAAAAAATTTTATTCCAAAAGTAATTTCTCTCTTTTCACTCTCTCTCACACATTTTCCGTACAAACTCCCTTCAACCCCACCAACTGCCCTTTGGACCAGCTTCCCTCCGGTTACTCAACTCATCAGATTGGCTCGCCTCACTTAGCTCTTACAAGACAACACAATAATTTAAAGTTCCATTGCAGAATTAGGTAGCAAAAATCTTAGGCAAGGGGACATCTTAAAGGAAATTAAGAAAAAATAAGTCAAATCTTTAAAAAAACTTGAGTTGAAGGGGCATAAACTTCTCATAACCTTAACGCGACACCATCCTATATAAGTGTTTAATATATCTAACATGAATACTCGTTCAAAAAAAAAAATGAATATAACAAACTAAATCATAAGACAATATTTATAACAAAACTCATAATTTCATTTAATAACTAATAAAAATATGTAAAATAGTAAAAAAATGATTAAAAAATTCTGACTTTTATCTATTGACCCGGTTTGGCTCAGCTAAGAGCTAACATAGCTCACCTTTCCTCAACTCGGCTTTGTTTGAAGTTGAACTCTGAACTTTGCAGCAATGCACTTGAGTGATGCATTCACACCCGCTCCAAAATAGCGCGTGCTTCCCACGAGACCTGTCTCCACTCCCTCAACTCAATGACTTTTATCATCTCAAGGGATCAAATAAAAAAAAAATAAACACAAATAAAATTATTAGTAAAATTAAATTATAATATATAAAAATTTTTTTATAATTTTTTTTCTATTTAATAACTTAAAAAATAAAAAAAATTCAAATCCCAACTCAAACCATTCAAATTCGCTTCTTGCTTTGTTTCACCTGCCTCATTCACACACAAACACAAGCAGCAGAAGAAGCAACCACCTTTCCCCAAACTCCAAACTCAAAACTCGCCCCATAACTCTCTTCTCTACTTCTCTTCCTTTGTCCTTGTTCTACGCTTTCTCCTTCTTTCCTTTGTCTCGTTCCTCTTTTCCCTTTTTCTCTCCTTGTCGTATATACCAATACCTGTAGCCACGAACAAACAACACACTTGACAGAGAGAAAGCTCTGTGCTTTCACATAGAATCACCACCCCATCTTCATCATAGCCCTCAAACCAACCTGCATTCTCCATTTTATGCAGAGATTCCATCTGGGTCTCTCTCAAAACCCCTCATTGATGATGGATGCATTGGAAGCCTCATCTCCCATGTCCAACCAAAAGACACCCTTTCAGGACCCTCCAGAAGCTTCCCCAAAGCCTTGCAAGAAGGGCTTTGTAGCCACTCTAATGGAGTCTACCACCCTCCGCAGCACCCCTTCCTTCAAAGAAGACAACTACTTCGTGTCCCTTCTCAAGTCTTCAGAGAAGAAGGCCCTGCAGGAGCTCAGGGACAAGCTCATGGCTTCTTCTGATGGTGCTTCTTCTGATGGTGCTTCTTCTGAACCCTCCATGTGGGGTATTCCATTGCTTGGTGGTGATGACAGAGCTGATGTGATTCTCTTGAAGTTTCTTAGAGCCAGAGACTTCAGGGTCGGTGATGCTCTCAACATGCTTCTCAAGTGTTTGGCTTGGAGGAAAGAGTTTGGTGCTGACAACATAGTTGAAGAAGAATTGGGGTTCAAAGAGCTTGAAGGGGTGATAGCTTATATGCAAGGGTATGACAAAGAGGGACACCCTGTGTGTTACAATGCCTATGGGGTGTTCAGAGACAAGGACATGTATGAGAGGATTTTTGGTGATGAAGAGAAGCTGAAGAAGTTTCTGAGGTGGAGGGTTCAAGTCCTTGAAAGAGGCATCAAGCTTCTCCATTTCAAGCCTGGTGGGGTCAATTCCCTCATTCAGGTCACTGACCTTAAGGACATGCCCAAGAGAGAGCTGAGGGTGGCTTCTAATCAGATCCTCTCGCTGTTCCAAGACAACTACCCAGAAATGGTGGCTCGCAAGGTATATTTGTTCCTGTAATTTTGTTTGTTTTATTCGAAAAAGGAATAGTGAGTTGGTAAATTGAGTTGGTGTTTTTGCTTGTTCTCAATGTCTTATCATCTATGTGACAGGAAATTTTCACTGTTTTCTGTTCTCATTTTGCTTGCTTTCTCATTTTGGGGTTCAGATTTTCATCAATGTGCCCTGGTACTTCAGCATGTTGTATTCAATATTCAGTCCGTTTCTGACTCAAAGAACTAAGAGCAAGTTTTTGATTTCTAAGGAAGGAAATGCTGCAGAGACACTCTACAAGTGAGTCTTACGGTTCCATTTGGTTTGCTTTTGTGTCAACAATTTTACCTTATGCAATTCACAAATCTACTATTCTAGAATGTTTTAGTTGGCCTTGTGCCTCTCTTTTTTTTTTAATCTATTTTAAGATTTCAATGGCTCTGATCTGAGAGTCCTTATCTGCTTTCTACTGTTATTTTGGATTTTTTATTCTTTAGTTTTAAGATTCAACAAGTTGTGTTTCCTTGGCTTCCATTTTTGTTTTGCCCTGGCCCTGGCCCTTTAGTAACAAATAAAATTCCCACTTTCCTCCTATTTCCATTTTGGGTTTGCTTTCTGAAAGGGGTTGTTTTCTATTGCTCAGATTTATTAGGCCCGAGGATATTCCTGTTCAGTATGGAGGACTGAATCGGCCCAGCGATTTGCAGAATGGTCCCCCAAAACCTGCTTCTGAGTTCACTGTCAAAGGAGGGGAGAAAGTGAACATACAAATAGAAGGAATTGAGGTGATGATTCACCCCATTCCATTTACTCTTTCCCTATGCAGATTATAATCAGTATTACTCATTTTCTCATGCAAATGGTTTACTTTTTTGGTAGCCTGCAAATGGTTTACTTTTCTGATAAATATTTTCTTTTTTGGATGAGTTTTTTTTTTTTTAATTCTTCAAAGCTTTAACCAAGCATAAGTTCATAAAGTTGTATGTTTTGATACCAATGGAAAGATTTGTTTTTGTAATTTACTTGCTATTATGTGAATTAGGCTGGTGCAACTATCACTTGGGACATTGTAGTGGGAGGCTGGGACTTGGAGTACAGTGCTGAGTTTGTCCCAAATGCTGAAGGAAGCTACACCATAGCAGTTGAGAAGGCAAGGAAGATTGGGGCCTCAGAAGAAGCAATCCACAACTCATTCACTTCAAAAGAAGTAGGCAAAATGGTACTCTCTGTTGATAACACTGCCTCCCGGAGGAAAAAGGTTGCTGCTTATCGCTATGTTGTCCGCAAATGCAGCACCATATAGCCTCAAATAACTTTAGGAGCTTTTTAGTGCTTCTCTCGTGATGTTTCTTCTATTTTTTTTTTTGGAGGGTCTTATTTATGCTTCTGAACTTGTTAAAAAGCCTAATTAGAAGTATTTTCTATTTAGTAGTGTACTAGGGTAATGTAAAAAAGAGAAAAATGGTGGTAGTATATCGCTTGGTATAGAAGAAAAGCAATTAAGTTTGCTTATATAGCATATCATATTTACTGTTTGTCCTTGTGTTTGTGGTGACTTTTTCAGCGGGTTTTGTGAGTAAGTGACCATTGCTTTGTCCTTTGGGACACGTGGGTTTTGAGAATTGGGATTGGTTGCTGTTGTCAATCCAGAGGGAGAGAGAGAGAGAGAGAGTTGTGTGTGCTGCAATCTACAGAGGAATCGCTTTGTGAAGGCGCAATCTATATTTTATGATTTGAAGTTGTGTTTTTGCGTTGGGTCTGATTGGTTGAAAGGAAAGTACCTGAGATGAGGTCACAGAAATGATAAGGAAATTTGAGTG
Organism: Ormosia emarginata; assembly: GCA_029884605.1. Lineage (NCBI taxonomy): Eukaryota > Viridiplantae > Streptophyta > Magnoliopsida > Fabales > Fabaceae > Ormosia > Ormosia emarginata. The sequence continues at coordinate 18,632,934 of JAQQTP010000068.1, read as the reverse complement.
GGGATAGATATTGACTGGACTATGTGTTGTAAGGGGGTTTTGCTTACTTTGTATAAGATTTGATTTGATATGAATGGATGGACCAGGCAGATGATGAGAGTTCCAAAGAAAGAAGCGGGAAGGGTTCACGGGTGGTAATAGGTAACTTGTTCAGGGAGTTAAAATTAGACAGTGGAGCTTCTTTCCCTATTGCTTTGAAAGTGATGTCTGTCCTGGTTTGGTGAACCCATTTAGGCATTTACCTTTTCTTTTTGAATTCTTGTTCTCTTCTCTGCTTACTTTTGCTTTTTATGCCTCCATCGATTTTCTTTCCTGGGGATAATACTAATATATTAATATTTGGTATTTTGTCTTTTTCCGCCCCAATGAAATCTCTCACTGAAGATGGTTAGTTTTGCTTTTCAATATTGTATCTCAGTGCTAAAAAGCAAGTAAATAGCAAAGAGTAAATTACCTCTGCAAATTGGGCCTTATCTATTGGATGGAGTATATGTTGTTTTGCATAATGGAGTAGTGCACATTGTCTTCTCATCATAGACCGCATTGATTGTAATTGCTAGGACAATTGTACAAAGTATGGCCTCATTCATTGTATCAACTAACAACTACCTCATAATTCAGTAGTACCAGTAGAAGTATCACATATTTCTCAAGAATGCTAGACTAGTGCATGGTCCTGTACGTTTTCACTATGTGAAAAGTCACTAGAACATTGAATTGAATTAAAGTTCATCGGATATTTTCTCATTTTCTGAGCAGCCGCAGAATTCGTTTTTCCAAGGGTTATTATAACTTGTTGAATTTTGCGTCTACCACTAAGAAAAATGGTACAAACTACTGCCCCTTCTTAATGGATTATGTACTTCGTGTTGCATGTCAGGGAAACATTAGCAGTATTTCCAGCATTCTATTCGAGTGAATATGTATTAGGAGTGTTCACATCCATCTAATCTTAAAAAAATAAAAAATTGTTTCAAAAAATTAAAACTCATAAAAATTGAAATAAATTAGATTAATTTAGATAAAATTTTGAAGAATGATCAATTTGATTCGATTTTTGGTTTAATTTTTTAAAATTGATCTAAATCGAATTGAATTAATTATTATTTTAAATATACATTTAAAATTATTTAAATATCTCTGATCTTAACTTATCCTCCACCTTCACACGCAGCTACCATTCTCCTTCTCTACCTATTCTATGCAAATCTTATTCTGTACAACTTTCACAATCTCCATCTCCATCCATTCTATGCAAACCCTATCCACGGCAAACCACCGCCTTACCACAAACTACCGTGCACTGTCCACCACTGTGCGCAATCCAGATCTCGTGCGTCGTCGTTGCGCCTTCAAGCAAACTGCGACCCAGATCCCGTGTGTCGTCATCCTTCGTACACTACTCACAACCCGTCGCGTCTCGCAAGATCTCCGGCTTGTTCCACGCGTAAACTGCGACCCAGATTCCGTGCGCCGTCGTCTTCCACCACAAGCCCGCAACCCGTCGCGCCTCGCCAGATCTCCAACCATCCAGAACCGTGTGCAACCACTAGAATCGGCATTCCACCGTACTGAACAGCACCAGATCTGTGAGCCCAGAACCAACCACCCGTCTTCCGTCGCTCGCCTCCGTCCGCGACGCGCCGTCATACGCCTTCTAGAGCTCACACCACCGCATCCCTCTGTGGCTTGTCACTATCATCATTTTTATGGTTGTGAGTTGTGACTGTCTCATTGCTTTTTTTTCTAAAAAAATGAAAGCTAGAAAATCGAATTATCTAATCCAATCCAAATCGATTATGGATCAGTTTGATTATTAAAATTTATCCAATAATATTTACTTTATTTGGATCGAATAATTTTTACCTCAAAATTAATTCAAATCGATCCAAAAATACTCCTAATATGCATCGTCTGTGTCGTTTCTTTGTTGACATTCCCTTGAGAATTATGAAGCAACTTTGAAGGGAATGCTGAGGTCTAGTAACAGGCCCAAAAGGAAAACTAATCAGAAGTCCAGTTTACAACATCATCATCCTGAGCAGACCCCAAAAAAATAAAAAAACATCATCATCCTGACAACCAAAAAAAAAATATTCATCATCATGTGATTTATATGTTAATAGTCTCGTTATTCATTTAATTAAAATATATTTAATTTTATTTAATTTATTATAAAATTATTTTATATGTTATAAAAATATTATAATTATATACAATATAATTTAATATTTTTATATTAACATACAATATAAATATTATATATATTTTTATATAGATAAAACATTTCTCATCCATTAATCTTGTTTTTGGATTACTTTAGCCGTACAACATGAATACATACATGATCAGAATTCTTATGTACGTACTCCGACTTAGTTTTTTTTTTTAATCTTTTCAGTTTTTATTTTGCCTTTTGGAAAATGATTCTTATACATTGTTTTATTTTTTTACATAACTTTCTTTACATCAAAATTCTATATAAGAATTGACATATAAAATCAAATAGTACTATATAAATTATAATTGTGTAAGAATAATGTACAAGAAATAACAAAAAGAAAATAGTCAGCACCCTAGAGTTCCTACTTTAGACTTTTTTTTTTGGGGGTCTCGTTAAACTTTCATATATGCAATAAAAGTATAATATATATATATATATATATTAGGGGGATCGGTTCTGTAGGTGTAAGTTTTTTTGACTTACACTCATTTTTAACATTGTTAGATTCACTTTCATCTAACTGCAGTTACTTTTAACTTAAATAATCTCAATCATTAGATGAAAGTGGATTTAACGGTTGAAAATGAGTGTAAAGTCAAAAAGACTATACAGTAATTGATCCTTAATATATATATATATATATATATATATATATATATATATATATATTATTTTTTTCTTTATATATTAACGTTTCGTTTTTCATGACTTAAATTTACAGGAGGTTTTGTCGGTACCTTTTTGTGAAGGTATCAATATTTCTTAATAATTAGTGATTAATATTTTTAACGTATCTTATTTAAAATATAAATACATCAAATTATTTTTATATATATTTTAATTAATAACTCATGTGGCTAAATATTGATCATAAATTACTAAGGATACCAAAAAAATGTGCTTTGTGGTATAGTAAAAGTATTTTTGGATAAGCAGTGCTAGAGAAAGCTCAAGCCCTTATGTGCTCGAGCATTAACACTTAGTAATTATTTTTATTTAATTACAATACACAAATCTCAAAATTTTGTTATCATTCAATGGGCAGAGGCTCGAGCGAATTAACTTACAATACACAGTAATAATTTCCTTTTTAGATTAACTTTCCCTGCATTGTCCTTATGTATTTAAGAGAATTAATTCCCTTATTTTAAAATTAGGACCTAAGTAGTTACAAGTCAACAGTTGTACACGTCTACCCCTTACTTTGAGAAATATTAAGGATTTGGATCTTTTCATTTTATTATTAAAAATAGCAAAATGTTTTATTATGAATAAAAAATATACAAATTATATTATGAAGAGAGGACTCATTACTTGTAAAATGTTACACTGGTTTTATGTAGAGTAATTTGTGTCTTTTTCTAAAAAAAAAATAAAAAAATCTAACTACTAAGAGTGCTTTTACTTGACAAAAAATTATTGGACCAGTTTCATTGATAATTAAAATGTGAGTAGTTATTTAAGATTATTAACACATAATTTTTTTTTCTCTTCTTAAATAAAAATAAATTAAAAGTTATTCATGTCACTGTAAAGATTAAAGCTTTTTACTTGATTGATTATTAATGTTTATGTCTAATTTTGTTGATGAAAGATTGAAGGTGATGTTTGAAATGGATCTCTGTTTAGGCATACTTGCCTCTAGGCTGTGACCAGAAGGTGGGATTATTGTGCACAGCAGCACAGGTGCTGGTGAAATGGGAACTTAATAAAGGGGTAAGTTCCATCCCCAAGTCAAGCAACCCTGCAAGGATCAAAGAGAACATCAACGTTTTTGGTTGGGAAACTCCAGAAGATTATTTCATAGCCCTTACCAACTTTAGAGTATCAGCTACGTAGTACACAGGATTGTGGCTGATCTCAAAGAACCTTATTTTGTTGTGTAGAGTCAGAATAGAAAATGATACTTACTCAAGTACTTATCCCCACAAATACCACACAGACTCTAAGGTGAACTCTTCTGTACCATTCAAAAAAAGTCAACGTTAGATCCAGGTGTTATCTGACGTCTTGCATGAGAGTATGTGAGAGGTTTGTAAAGATAAAATCTGTACTCTAACCAATAACTTCTATGTTTAACCCTTTGCAGGGCTGTTAAATCTCGTATACTTTTGTTGGTTCCTTCTTCTTAAGCATCGATTCTGCTCAGCAATGATATAACCTAATATCCTCTGATTTTCAGTAAACTATTAACACTAAAGTTCAGGTTGGTATGTGGAATTCCAAAATTCTCTTAATTCTAGTGTCTAGCAATTTTTTGTGCTACCTTTTAAGGGCTAACACAGATCAAATGGGAAAAAATGATATCAAAATAGGTCGCTACCAGTTCTTCATTAAAATCTAGGGTACCTAAGCCGGAGAAAAAATGTTTTATGGTACCCATATTAAAGTGCTAAAAATGATCAAACCCCATCGTTTGCAGATATAATAAAAACCTAGACATTACATACGTGTTAGGTTACGCTTTTTTTTCATGGAAACAGTTTTTTTTTTTGAAAAAAAGTTATTTTGACAGTATTGTAATATGTTTAGCAAATTTAACTTTAATTTTTGTACAAAATTTAATGTCTTATAATTTTTTTTATAATACTAAAAATTGAAATTATGATTTTAGATTATATATTATTTATTATACTTTGAGATATAAATATTATTTTGTCTTCAATTAAATACTGTTTTTAATCATTTTATACTTATTTAAATAATTTAATATATAAAATAATTCTTTTTATACTTATTCAAATAAAATAGATTAACTTAAAATTATTTTTCAACTAACATATTCAAACATAAAACTGATTCATATTATAATTAATTATAACAATAAATTTTTATATAATAATTAATTATTAAAATAATTAAATTTTCACAATTAAACTAAACACCTCTGTAATCACAGGCAGACTCGAAAGCCAAAATAATAGCCTTTTTGAATTTACATTACAAGTCACCCTTCAGAATAAAACATCATAATCAATAAATCTATAGGTAAGACATGAATCTTACCATTGATGACAATCAAAATGGTGTGAACGATTGGTTAATAACCGTTACAAAGTGTTTCTCTTCACTTTGTTTTCCCCTTTTTCATGTTTTGATGGCCCCAGGGTGTGTTTTGAGAAGTGACAACCAATACATCTTTTGAGGTGTATGCTGATTTTGTCTACTATTTTCTGGGTTTATGTCAATACCAAAATCTTCAACCCCTCACAGTTAATAACTTGTTAGTTGTTAAAAGCCCTGGCTCCAATAAAACTAAACTTCTGGGATTTGAGAGGAGTTCTAGCTGAGTTAGTGAACTTCAACCCCCTAAAGGTGCTGAGATTATTGCCATAAACTCATTACCCAAGCAAGTAATGAAAATTGTGATAAAGAGCTGGCTCTAGATAACCCTCCAAGAGCTTCCCATTCTTCCTTCAATTCTACCGTACTCTTGGCATCTACACTTTCCAGTGTCAACATTTATAGATTCAGAGCAATGCAGGTGCTTAATGTGATGTCTATTGTCCCCACTCACACTGGATTGGGAATGGATTAAAACTTAAAACAGGCTAATCATTCAGGAACAAGCATACGACTGCACAATCATCAACCTCGGAAGTAGGATACTTATATCTCCAGGCCTGAACAGCACGCTTTACTAAAATTTTTGCTGCCATGGACCTCTTTGGTGCTGAAGCAACTATGTTTATTACTTCATTGTTCGTCAGCACATCCCATACCTGCCAAAAAAGAAAAAGTTTGGTCCTTTAACTATATGTAAAAGGTAAGAGTAATGTTTTATCCTCTTAAAACATTCTCCAAATACTTAATAAGTGCTGTGATCATAAGCCCTTACTTATTTCATTGCTTGCACTATTTAATCAAATATTTGCATATGAATTTGGATTGAGAGAAATATATGAAATGAGTGAGACTCAAAAAGATCCAACAACCAGTAATTAATTTTTATTCTCTAAGTGTCTCTTTGGCTCATTGAACATGGAATTAGATCTTGAAATTAGAATTAGACTTCTTAATTCTAATTTTTATGTTTGGAATGCTATTTAGAATTATAATTAGAATTGTAATTTCATAAACAAATTTCATAGAATTAAAAAATAATTAAGTTAAGTTTTTTCAATTCTTAGTCTATATATTAAAAATTATTAATTCCATAGTTTAAAAATTAAACTCTCTCTCTCTCTCTCTCTCTCTCTCCCTCCACATTTATTTATGAACAATCATATTTATTAAGATTTTATATTTATATAGAAAGTTATTTTTATATTTATATAAAAATTATTATAATAGCTATTTATTTTTTAAAAAAATAAAATTATGAAAAAAAATTTATAAAAAAATATGACTATTATATTATAAAAATATTATTTATAAATATTTTTATTAATTTTAATTTTGTAAATAATTTTTTAATATTTTAAATCATACATTTAAACAATAAAATTATAATTAAATTTAGAATTACAATTTTTATATTAATTCTTTTACAACCCAAAACATAAAATTTAATATTTTAAACGAACTTTAATTCTAAAAGAATTAAAATTCAAATTAAAATTCTATATTTTAATTATAAATTTATTATCCAAATAGACCACAACTGAAAATTCAAGTGATAGAACCTCAAAGATAACCCAAGTATATATTAGAAGTATCAAGTTGCAATAGAATTAGGTCAGAGGAAAGAGAATACAACACCAAGTCTGCTTAGACAACATTAAGTGAGTAAGAAACACAGAGATTAATTGTTAAGGGGACTGAACACTCTACCTTTGCTTAAAATATCTGTTCTGTTGTTTTTTTTTTTTTTGAATTTTCCTATAACTTCTGGGTTGATATTACTAGAGTACCTCAATAAATAAGTATTCTTCATTTTCTGTCCTAGTGTCATCGGTATCTATCATCAAGATCCAGCATATAAAGTTGATATTCGGATAATACTCACCCCATCAGTAGCCAAAACCACAAATTCATCCTGCTTGCTAATTTTTCTATAAAATACGTCAGGAACTGAGGCGAGGCCATAATTTTTTAGGCAAAAATCTCCAAAGGCTCTTGACATAGCTAGTCCAGGGCAGTCATCTTCAGGCATCCATATTCTGCTTACACCTGGATCTTCTTCCACAGCAAAAACTCTACCTCCACAATTCATGATTCTTAAAGCTTCACCTGAGCGAGACATTAAAGAAGAAAAGCTAGTTAGACATAGACTTGATAGGCTTGTAAGATTTGGGAATTGAGGCCAATACTAAGACCTACTTGGAATATCTGGTTTCAAGTCAACAGTAAGTTGGACAGGAACACGATGGTTGTCATCTGCTCTTGTGCAAAGAACTGCACGAGAATCCCCCAAATTGCCAACTATCAGCTGGTCACCCTGAAATTTTAGGGGGGCAAAAGGATGTGGTTATAATTCTATATTACAAAAGCATCTGACAAAGAGGTAATACAATTGTGAATGTCTAGTTATACCTGTTTAATTACAGTAACAGCGGTGCTACCACCGCCAAAGCCTTCAGTGTCAATGTTTCGAGCAAGGTCTTCATCCATTTCATTGAAGGACTTCAGGAAGCTTTCCTCCCAAGAAGCAAAGGACATGTTTTGGTTATTCTCACCATAGACATCACCATAACTGCCTGTATTTTGTTGCAGCATTTTGATTGCTGCAGAGAGCTTTGAGGGTAGATTGTCACGTATACATTGTGCAAACTTGTGGCCTAGAGGACCATGACCATCGAAAACACCACAAAAGATCATATCTTTTTCTCCGGTGAAGTCCTAATGATATATAACATCGAGCATTAATCCAAGCCATATATTTCAATTAAGAAGCATTATGCTTTAATAAAAACCATAGAATAAAGTCACCCGCTAAGATAAATTCAATTATACAGTTAAAGAAGACTATCAATGATAGAACCATAGAGCCTTGCCATCTCAAGGCTCATGCTGATGGGTGGCCATCAAAGAAGAATCTTAGTAGCAACTCCTGAGTCCCGAGGTTAGAATAGTACAAATTCAAAAGTGAACTCAGGCTGCGTAATAGCTTTTTAATTTCAATAAATCATCTTAATATTTGGCTAAAGGAAATAATATTTTTTTATTATGGCAAATTATACGATTAAGCTATAGTGGACAAAGTGCAGAGAAGCATATAATTCATACAGGCTCCATAACCATGCCTAGCAAAGAGTTCTTTTCCCTCTTTTTTTTTTGTTTAATTAAAACAGGTAATTACTTTAAAAAATATAACCATTATCCATTAAATTCACCCAAAATAAAAGATAATTAATGAAACGAAACAAATCTCCACCATTGAATACTTGTCTATGATACACAGATATGAGTATGGGTATTAGATACGACACCGTATGACACATGGATATGATTTTTGTTAAAAAATTAAGTTACAAGTACAAAAAGATACAACATAATATCTATATAAAAAATTATATAAATCATCTCATAAAACATCAAAAAAATCATATGAAATAATCATAAGACCTCATAAATAAAACACAATAATTGTGCCATTCCATGACGGAGGGAAAAAGTGGATAAACAGTTTTTAATTTTAGTTCAATCATTGCAAATACAATATAAACTAACATTTATGAAGTATTCATATATCCAATACGATATCGATATCAGATATATATCTCACACCAATATGACAGACATTTTAAAATATCCATACTACTTAAATACTTTTTTTAGATATAAACTCTAGGAACATGCAATGATTTATAGTTTAATAGGGTCAAAAAACCCACTTACTAGAAAAAATATATTCGACAAATGTTAGAAACCCATAATTTTTTATAGAATAATTTGGCATACTTGTTTTCTATTGAATGGATGAGTCATCCCAATTACTTTATTCCATTAAATAAACACCATTGAATCAAGCTGAATTCTGTGAAAAATTGGCTACTTTTTTGTTTGTATAGCATTACTCCACAGATTTAGGGCATAATAATTGATTGAATAATGTGAAAACCCATCAAAATTGTAATTTTATCCCCAAAAAAAACAACAACAAAAAAACCAGCAAACTTAATGGAAATGAAAGGAGAAAATGAAACCAAAATCTGCAAACACATCCATGAAAAATCTTACCTCCCAAACTGTCAATGCATCTTGATTAACTCCTTTTCTACCCTTCTGGCAGTACATTGATACAAACTTAGAGGATTCTCCTAACATGACCCGGGCCCCACCATGTCCAACTCCATGTGCAGTATCATTGTCATGGTCATCACTCTCATATTCCATATCATACACCTTGCCTCCAAACGAAACATGGCAACTGCAACAGCCTCCCATATCTTGCAAGCCCAACAACAGCTCAACAACAACAACAATTTCCCAAAAGACAATGCGGGCCCCACAAAATTCCAACTAATACCCAGAAAATTTCTGGAGAAAACAAGAGAGAGAGTGAAGGAAAAATGGGATTTTTATTGTTTTTTTGTCAGGACCAAAGAGGGTCAGATTGATTCAGAGGCAGTGGAAAGGTAGCGCGAAAATGGCGAAATATGCATGCAAGGAGTTGAAGGATGGGCAGATTGACAAGGGAAACGGTTGTGTTTTTTGAGAAAAACGATGAAACTTGGAATTGGATAGAAGTAACCTACAGCTCAGATTTTGTCCTTTTAACCTTGCGGATTTGTTTTTGTGTCCAGCTGTTAGAGTGAGCCTAAATTAGCAAATATGAGTAAGGTTGAGTTGGCTCAGTTTGAATTCAGATAAGATTAAGATTTTCATAAAGCTAATTTATACTATTTCTGTAGGTCAAATCGGATTGAAAATTCACTTTGACTGTTTAACAGCTCTGTTTGTGTTTGTCCGTGTATCCTCAAATTGGTCTCATGGTATAGATAAGGATAGAAAATGAAAAAAGATGAAAAGGGAAGAAGATAGAAGAGAAGAAAAACACGTTTAGATGATAAAAAATACGAAAAATTGAGAATTGTTCCTCTAATCTCAAGGTAATTGTCATGGTGGGTTTCTTCAATGATAGCAAGTATTTGTGTTAAGAAGTCCCTGAGGTAGCTTTACAGTGGCGGATCTTGAAGCAACTTTTTGGGGTGACGGTATAATATATATTTTTAATTTGTTTATATCTAAGAAAAAAAATTAAGTGTCACTCTTAAAAATTATAAAAATTACTTATTCTTATGTTCAATTTTTGAACAATAAAATTAAACTTTTTAAGAGGTGATTAAAGATATTAAAACTATATAGTTTTTCTCCTTAACATTATTTTCTTCGTAATATAAAAAGTTATATGTTTAAACATCATCATTATATTCTAAAAATAAATATATACATTTTCAATAATTTGATAATATATATATATATATATATATATATAAAAAAAAGGAGAGGTTGTAGCCATCCCGTGGATCAAAGATCCACAATTGGTAATTGAGACCTATCTATGCATAGGGTGAGGGAACTGATAACCTCAACCTCACCTCATGATTGGTGTGTATGATAATCATAGGGTGGTTATGGGTTCAACCAACAAGCATATGATATATGACCTTTTTTCTCTCTCTCTTGTAACTAATTTTCTCTTATGTGTTAGTAAACCATTATAAGAGTCTTCATTTAGCCCCCCTCTTGAGGTGGGCTTAGTTTAAGAGGTCGAGTATGGTCCACAACTCTTTAATTTGGAGCAATGCAAGAGAGAAGAGCTAAAGTGACATGAGCTTGGTATGGTCCATAACCTCCTAACTTGGAGCGATGCAAGAATGAAGGAGCTAAAGTGACTTGGGTTTGGTACAGTTCACATCTCCCTAGCTTGTACTACTTCTTAGTCGTGACATAAGATTTGACACTTGTGATTTTAATAAGTCCCACTAGATGTATCAATTTGTTTCCATCAGATTTTGACAATTTAATTGATACTGTGATTTCATTATCTCAATTCGGGGAAGAGAATTACTTCTTCTTATAGGCTCTCTGTTTTCAAATAGTGTCTAAACTCGTGCATGCAATGAAATGAAAAATGTCATTAACATGCATAAAAAAACAAACTAAAGGACTAAACAATAGAAAGAAAAATTTTGAAAATATAAAGATGCTTGAGGGACTCTTTTGTGCTATGTATGTGTGAGGAGTTGTGAGTGTCAAGCATGTTTTCTTTTTTTGAATCTGCTATATATACGCCTTCGACTTCCATCACTCATGCTTCCTTTTAAATTTGAAAACTCCATAATTTGGGCCCCTTTATGATAATTGATCTTTTCTCTCTAAATTAACTTCCATATTTTCTCTCTTACAACGTGTCCATGGCAATTACATGCACTTTTAGACAATTTTTTAAGGTTCCTAGTGGTTGGTGACTTTTGCTATAGTCAACATGGAACCAATCTTACGTCGACTTCTTCCATGGTGTCAACTCTTGTTTTGGACCATGATCTGGGATCCTATCCCACGGGTCAACCTAGCACGCATCCAGTCGGAGCTCGACGTTGACACCCCAACATGCATTTATGGTACATTGCTGAGATCCCTCCATAATGGACATTCAACCATGGCATTGGGAGCAGCAACATTACCACAAAATTTGCGTAGTGGATAAATCTTAAGATTATCTGTTATTGCCAATCATGATTTTGCGTAATAATGACGCCCATAACCACCTATTCCGATATTATAAGGATCTTTTGCAACTATTATGAGAACGTATCTCCCAATCTAACCTCTATAAATACTAGAGTTATTCACTTTCTATAGATAACTTATTGCTCTACAACATAAACCCTAATTGCGCACGGTCTAACTTGAGCATTGGAGTGTCTTTGCAGGTACCAAACCCCTCGTTTCAACACGCTATGAGGAAAGGACCAGAACGTGCCTATTCAGGAACAACTCAGTATCCACTATTGAACATTGGCGCTATCTGTGGAACCCATAAACTTCTATTCCCAATCAACTATGGTGAACACAATACAGAACACAAGGACAGGAGAGGTTGTGAAAACCTCTGCAGGTTGAAGGCGAGGACCAACAACGCACCATCCTCCCCACCTTATTTCACCACCAGTTGCTGAAACCTTTGCCGTGAGGAACTAGGCACCTAACGTTGAACCTCTCTGCAACGGGCATGAAACTTCGCTTTATGACGAAAGCCCACACCCATCGTGCAAGATCTCTGTGAGGGAAAGACTTGGTCCCCGCGTGTATAGAGCCAATCTTGACGTTCATGGGCCTAGAATCTCAGTGCACCAGTGCTTAAGACCTAGGAACAACGATGCAGAAGATCATGTGTCTCGTCCAGAGGCCACAATCCAACCTGGTATATCTAGAAATCATCTCTTAGACTTGATGCAGTGATAAATGGCAGTGCTAGAAGAGCAATGTCGTAGACTAGAAAACTTAGAGCGATCCATGCATAAAGGACAGTCCAGACCATGTTGTGATGACGGAAAACAGAACCCAGCTAATGATCATAGGGGAATGCCATACTCTAACACCGAAATATCCAATGTTGTTCACAATAACCCAGACCTCGACGATCAGGAATAGTCCTTCTTTGCTCAACTTATAGAGTTTAAAGTTCCAAGAAGCTTCAAGTTTCCCGCCAATGTGGAGCTCTATGACGGGACTACAGACCCTCAGGAGCACATAGACGTCTGTGTCTAATCTATGCGCTTCCATGGGGAATCCTCACAATTATTATGTTGTGTCTTTCCCCTTTCCCTGAGGAAGGGGGCCCTCATATGGTTCGTAACCTTGTCTCAGGGATCTGTCACTAATTGGTCAGACCTCAGATATCATTTCTTGCTCCACTATACAACTAGCAAGGGGCAGCCCAGGTTCATTGAATCTCTTTTTGGGATTCGCCAATGGTGCAATGAGCCCATTCCCGAGTACCTTAAGAGGTTCAATACAACTTGTATAAGTGTGGAGAACATTGATGATAGGATGGCTCTCCACTACGCTAGAAGCAGCCTCCAGACTGATTCTCAATTTTTTTTGTATCTTTGGCAAAGAAAAAGCTAGAGAATATGGTGGAGTTTCGACAACGGTCTCTAAAGAACATAAACCATGAGGAGGTTACTAAGGCCGAGGAGAGCCTATAGAAGGGTGAGCCCACTTACCAGAAAGACAATCAAAACTCCTCACGGTCTCGAAACTCCTCGAAGGATGATCTACGCTAGGCCAAGTACTCTAGCTACACTTCTCTGAACACTCCACGTGAAACTATCTTGAGGAAAGTGCTCCAAACCGAGTTCCGAGGTGTCAAGAAGCCACCCCCTAAAGAAACATGTGCAGAAGGATCATACCAAACATTGTGCATGGCATAAGATCTACGACCATGACACTGAAGATTGTTTCTAACTCTGCGACGTTATCGAATCCCTAATTAGGGCAGGGCGGCTGGATAGTACATCAGCTATGTCCAAAACGGTGAACACTGCGGAAGATAGAAAGAAATAAGATGCACCCCTCAGTGAAGCCCGTCTCCGCACCAGAGAAGAAAAACCCAGAGCGATACTGATAACCGGCAGGATCGAAACTAGGACACTCCACTTGATGCTAATGACAACCACCGATCTCAGCCTAACCGAACCATCAACACTATTGCTGGTGGATTTGTCGGTCATGGGTCGTCCAACGATGCCCGGAAGAAAACACTCAGGATGGTAGTGTTAAGCGTCTCACACTCTGTGCCCAAATGACGGGCCAAAGATCAGAGGGTGTCCTTCATCACCTTTTCAGATGAGGACTACGACAAAATTATCCTAGATCATGATGACCCGCTAGTTATTTCGAGAGTAATTTCCAATGCCGAGGTCCGATGTATCTTCATTGACTAAGGGAATTCAGCGAATACTATATTCATTGGCCTATACCAAAAACTGGAAGTTCCATTCTCAAAGCTGACTCCCTATAATGACAAGCTTAACAAGTTCATTGAAGAAAAGATAATTTCAGTAAGATATTTTAAGACTCACCTGACCTTGGGGTGCACTAAACTCTTCAAAATTGTCAAGGTCAGGTTTTTGGTCGTAGACTGCCCCTCAGCGTATAACATCATCTTAGGACATCCTGCTTTGAATACCCTGGGTGCCGTGGTATCTATTACCCACTTGGCCATGAAAGTCCTTAGTAAGAATAATGAGAACGTCACAGTCAAGGGGGATCAGGTCATGGTGTGTAGATACTACAATAAGAGCCTCAAGATCAGTCGAACGACTAAGAAAGCAAAAATTAGCACATCTACCCTAATTTTGGACTAAGTTAACATTCTCATGAGTGAGTTGGATGTGCGAGAGGAAATTTATGGTACCAGACCCAATCGAAGGGAGAATTAATGCCCCTCTAACTTGGTGTCAAGCCAAATCAAGTCACAAAGATTAGAGCAAATTTGGAAGAAGAAGAGATATGCCAACTGATTGAGCTCTTAATGAAAAACAGAGACCTCTTCGCCTAGACGTCCCCTGATATGCTTGGGCTTGATCCCGCCTTCATATGTCATCACTTATCCATAAGGAAAGAAGCTAGGCTGGTTTCCTAGAAAAAAAGAAAGAAAAGTTAGCTTGGAGAGGTAACATGTTATTGAAGAACAGGTTAAGGAATTACTCAGTGTCGACTTCATCAGGGAAGTTGCCTACATAACTTGGTTATCTAACATTGTCCTAGTGAAGAAGTCCAACAGGAAGTGGATGATGTGCGTGGACTACATAGATCTAAATAAGGTCTGCCCTAACGATCCATACCCACTTCCCAATATGGATAAACTAGTTGAAAACTCCTCCAGGTTTTGTTTGCTGTCTTTCATGGGTGCATATTATGGGTACAATCAAATCTCAATGTATCCCAAAGATGAGGACAAAACCACTTTCATCACTGAGAAGGCGAGCAACTGATACAGGGTTATGCCTTTTGGTTAGAAAAATACAGGAGCCACCTATCATATAATGATGAACAGGGTTTTTGAAGGCCAAGTGGGAAAGATGCTAAAAGTATATATTGATGATATGATAGTGAAGACTCCCCAAACCGGATCGCAAGTATCAGACCTCAAGGAAGTGTTTGTACAGCTCCAAAAACATAACATGAGGTTCAACCCAAAGAAGTGCGCCTTCAGAGTACATGCCGAAGAATTCTTAGGCTTCATACTGACTCACCGCATGATAGAAGTAAATCCAGATAAATATCAGGTGGTGCTAAACATGTGTAACCCACTGAGCATTAGAGAAGTGCAACGGCTGACAGGCTAGATTGTGACCTTCACACGTTTCCTGGCTAAAGTTGCTCACAAATCCCTTCCCCTCTTCAAATTGCTTAAGAAGGGGAAAAGTTTTTAGTGGACTTATGGGTATGAGGATGCCTTTACATCTCTAAAGAATCTTTTGTCCTCTCCTCCCATTTTGACAAGATCAGAACCTAGTGAGACCACATATTTGTACCATTTTGTTCACGAAAAAGCCATAAGTTTAGTGTTGATCCAAGAAACGACAGAGGGGCAGAAGCCGGTCTACTTCATAAGCAAAGTGTTGCAGGGCCCAGAGCTCCACTATCAGAAAATGGAGAAGGTTGCCTTTGCACTCATCACAACGACCAGAAAACTTATAAAGTACTTTCAGTGTCATCTCGTGATGGTAAGGACAAACCATCTTGTCCTTCAGATACTACACAAGCCGAACTTAGCTGGAAGGATGATTGCTTAATCTATTTAGCTTTTCGAGTTTGGAATTTCGTACGATCCCTGATTACCTATTAAGGCACAAGCACTTTCAGACTTCCTAGTAAAGCTCACATCAGACCCCCAGTAACCCTGAGGGAACTTCATGGACTGTATTCGTTAATGGATTCTTGAACCTCAAAAGGAATGGTGTTAGGATGTTTTTGGAAAATTCTGAAGGAGTAACGATAGAGAGCTCCTTGAAGTTTGAGTTTCCAACTTCAACCAATCAGGCAGATTCGAAACATACATCGTCGGACTAATAAATGGCGAAAGACATGGAACCGGCAAAGATCACACTCTGCAGTGACTCCCAGCTTGTGATCTCCCAGATTCAAGGTGATTACGAAGCTAAAGAACACCTCCTTTAGAAGTACTTAGCCAAAGTTCCAGGGCTCGTCAAGTATTTCTAGGCCATTAAAATGGAGCATATACCTAGAAAGTAGAACTCCAGGGCAGACATCCTATCCAAATTAGCCAGCACAAAGAGCCTAGGTAACAACCGCTTAGTGAGCCAAGAAACCCTCTCACAACCTTTCGTCACGGACACATCCATTTTCCAGGTGGAAGAAGAAGAGCGTACTTAGATCACTCTAATTATAGAGTATCTATAGTTTGGGACCCGACCTGAAGATCCAAAAGAAGCCTCTAAATTAGTTAAAACCACAGTTAGGTACACCATCTATAATAGGCAGTTATTCCGACGTGGATTCTCCTCACTGTTACTTAAATGTCTCACGCCAAAAAAAACATAATATGTTTTGGTTGAGGTTCATAAAGGGAGTTATGGACATCATTTGGGAGTTAAAGCCTTAGCTTTTAAAGCACTCAGGGTCGAATACTATTGGCCAACGATAGAAGCTGACTCTTTCACACACGTTCGAGTCTGCGATAAATATCAACAACACTCGGATCATTATCAAGCTCCACCTGAGTAACTATCCACAACATCCATTCCTTGGTCATTCTACAGATAGGGTATGGATATCTTGGGTCCTTCCCCTCAAGCACGTAGACAATTAAAGTACTTAGTAGTAGCCGTGGACTACTTCACTAAATGGATCGAGGCAAAACCCCTAGTCACGATCACCTCTATCGGGATCCAAAAGTTCATTTGTCATCACATCATCACCAGGTTTGGGGTTCCAGAGTCCATAGTGACGGATAACAGAACCTTATTCAAAGATAAGGGTTTCGAAGACCTGCTTGTTGAGTTAAAAATAAAGTATCATTGTAGTTTCATGGAGAATCACAGGACAAACGGATAAGCGAAAGCCGCTAACTAGGTTATTGTTTGAGGAATTAAAAGAAGGTTAGACGAAGCTAAGAGAAATTGGGCTGGATAACTAGACCATATCCTCTAGGCTTACCGGACTACGCCTCACTTTACAATAGGTGAAACCCCCTATAAACTCACTTATGAGTGTGAGGTTATGATACCGATGGAGATAGGGGAACCTAGCTGGCGTCTCCAACAATTCTGGCCTGATACTAACTGCAGACTGATCAGAGAAGACTTAGACCTTTTAGAAGAAAGAAGGCGCGTTGCTCATATACAGAACACTGCCATCAAAGAGAAGATGACGACTCATTATAACTTGATGGTTATCCCAAAGAAATTCCAGCCATGAGACTTAGTACTTCAAAGAGCAGACATTGGTGGTATGAATGCCTCCCAAGTGAAGTTAGCCCTTAATTGGGAAAGCCCTTACTGCATTATGATCAGCATTGACAAGGGAGCTTACATCTTGGATACATTAATAGGCAAGCCGATTAAAAACTATTGGAATACGGACAAACTGAGGAAATACTATAGCTAAGTGTCGTTGAGGCTTACTCTCTTAGTTTTCTTTTATGTTTGATCTGCCCCAATCTTAATGAGCATATATATTGTATGGACTTCAGTCCCTCATTCAATCAATAAAAGGAGGTTATTTTCATACATCTACTTGCACTATCTAAAGTCTCAACAGAACCTCAAGCCAAACTCCGTCTTGAGAATGTCTATAAAGCCTGTTCCTTATGCGATTCAGAATTTCTTTTGATGATTTAAAGACCCTTAAGCTAGAAAATGTCTTAAGGTTGTCAAGAGTCCATTCCTTATAGGATTCAAGGTCTCTTAGATTCCAGGTTTAGAGGAATAATCCACAAGACCCGTTTTTGTGATTTTGTTGCTACTTATGGGCCCACAACTGAATCCTCAAAATTTGACCATGACCATTTTGTGGTTGTGAAATTAATTGGCAGCATGATTTACAACATTCGTAGTCCGCCATTAGGTACCTACCGTGGATGTCTTGTGTTAAATTGTTCTGAAGTTAAAAATTCCTAAGTGTTAGGCGATTTTTTGAACTAGACCGTAAACATTAATGACCCTGATTATGGATTACCATAAATTTTGCCTAAGTCCTAAGTGAAATTTCGAGTGCTCAAATGTTTTGGGCGTTGGACCTCGAGCCAAGGTTTTAACTCAAGTGAAATCCTCCTAAGTCCTTAAACGATTACCAAGTGCACCTTTATAATGAGCGTTAGACCTAGTTCTGACCATGGAAAAAAACATGCATACAACGCTAAGTTATAAGGGCAAAGGAAATGCATTAATGTACCTCGGCGATTGGGTCAATTGTCTTTTCAAGAATAAAATGCTTTACGCAGGGGGAAAATGAATGCAATAAAGAGAAGGAAGCAAACTAAGCTTCACCGCCACTGCCCTCAACATTTTGGTGGCATGCATATAATCCTC
This sequence comes from Ormosia emarginata, assembly GCA_029884605.1. Taxonomy (NCBI): domain Eukaryota; kingdom Viridiplantae; phylum Streptophyta; class Magnoliopsida; order Fabales; family Fabaceae; genus Ormosia; species Ormosia emarginata. Next base: position 18,614,259 of record JAQQTP010000068.1, on the reverse strand, counting down.
TGTCATTTCTTTCGACAATGGCCGGATCCTACATAACGACGATTGGAACCTCGACATCACCTTAGTTGTCCTATTGAACATTTTCTAGAGGTACGAGATGACAGTCTCAAATTACCTTCTTGGAGTCCAATGCTTCCAATGATAGAGCCACCCCGGGGTTGAAGAGTTGGACTTGATCGACTGTATTTTGGAATTACTCCTCGCTAATCTTTGTACAGATTATTATCAGTTATTTAGTATCCTCATGCAGCCATGCCACATGGGATTAGAGGCACTGATTTTCAGTCTAGATGCTTTCATTCTCACGGAGGCCAGTGACTTCCTTCCTAGCCTCCACATAGCAAGCTTTCTCTTTTTTAGGACCGTCCTCCGAGTCTGCCAGCTTACCCTTTAGCTCATTGACCTTTGCTTCAACATCTTCCTTGGCCTTCTCAGCTTTCTCTTAAGCCTTGAAGGCAAGGTTAAGTTTTCGGGTTCCTTCCTCCTTAGTCGCCCTTAATTTCGCCATCATTTGTATGTCATACGCTCCTATGCACCTATCAACACAAAGGGCCTTAATAGCAAGGCAGAGACCATAGGTTTGGATCATTGATAGGATCTCTGGTAGACTATTTTGGGTAACATGGTCCATAACTTTGTTGTTCAAGAGTTGACAATCGATGAACAACCTAGGCTCCGAGTCACTCCCAAACAAGGTAATCGGACACTAGTCATCCACCTCAGTGGCTTCCCTCTTCCCTCAATCCTCCGCCCTACTGATTTCAATAGTTTTCCTCTTTTGCCTCTGAAGAGGCTGATTATGAGACTCCTCCATTTGGACTGGACCCGTCTTAATTTTCAGGTCTTGGACAGATGGGGCCGGAGCACCGTTTGCTAGAATGTTGGAAGGACCGATATCTTTATTCCTTATTTTCAGAGCACGGAAGGCGGTAAGAGCATTTATGGATGCCATATTTTCTGCAAAATGGACAACAACAATCAAGCAGTAGGAATAATATTCAAAGGAAAATTGCTCATACAAAAAGTATATACAAACTGCGGCTTACATTCTACCTAGAATAGCCTCTAGAGTTTCATCATCAGTGGCGTCTAGGACATCCTTGTAAGAGATGATACCAACTTCCTGAGCCTACGTACTCATGAAATCAACACACTCGGTGTTGTCTCGATCAAGATTGGACCTTTCCTTTTCAATCATTTCTAGGAGAGTGTCCCATGCCTTTGTGGTCCAGTCTAGGTCGAACACTGGCTCCCCATCGACACCCAGGAAGAGCGGCCAGGTTCTTGACGTTGTTATCAGCTTAAAGAACTTTGTCTTGAAGTTCTTGAAGCTATCCTGGAAGACTTCGAAGACTGTAACACCCCGAAAATTACTTGTTTCATGATTTATATTCATTTTGTAATATTTGTGATTTTTGTGAATTATTTCGGTGATTTTGATTATTTTAATATATTTCTTGATTTGTTTGTGCGCTGAACAAGGCCAAAAAAATAAAATATTTTTTCCGAGATCGGAAAATCTTGGACTGTGGAAACGGTGACAGAGAATCTTACTAAACCCGAGGCTGGACACAGTTTACGAAATTTTTTATTTTCGAGATTTTATCTGATAAATAAAATCGCGGTACATTTTATTATCGGTTGGACAATAAATACTAATTTTGTTAACTATAACCTTTATCCACTGGATAATAGCTTTAGTAGAGTGCTAGTCATCTTTTCTAGAGAATACTTTAATGACATCACCAAGATGACATCATTAAAATAACATCACCATTGACTTTTTCAAAAAGTAGACAAAGTTTCTCAAGGAAGCTTTGCACCAAGCTTCTAGAGGAAGTTTTACTCTCCCTCTTTCCTCTTTGTGACCCCACAGTTTTGGGGGGAAAGATGACAAGGGAATTGTCATCTTTTCACTTAAAACATTTTCACTTTTCATTCAATAAGTTTCTATCACTTTCTCTCTTAACTTTTTCTTTCTCTCACTTTTTCTCTCCTCTCCATTTTCTCTCCACCTCCACGGCCAAGCTCACTCTTTTGGCCATTCACCTTTGTTTGCTTCAACCAATCTTGATTCTTGAATTCTCTTGTCACATAGAAGTTTTCTTCTGTTGAAGTCATTACTTGATTCTTCCATCTTCACCTTCTTCATGCCAAGCCCTAAAACTTGAAGCTTTGAGGTAAGGTTCTTGATTTTCTATTTTCCTTCCTCCATTTTCATGATTCTTGGTCACCTTGGTGATCAAAGACTTCTCTTTTCAAGCTTTGGTTGTTAATTATATGAGTTTGATCATCCTAGGATTTTGGTGGAGGAGTTGGATGAATTTCAAGAGGCACAAAGGAGCTTACTTTTCTTGTTGTCTCTTTAGGTAAGAGGGAGATCATCCTCTTCAACCTATCATGGTAGTGAGGAACACGTTTTTGTGTTAATAGTGAGGAACTCAAGTGAGGGTTACTCACTTTGTTGTATGGTTCTTGGTGATTTTGTGGTTATTTTGTCTTGTATGATTTTACTACTTGCTAATGTATAACTTGATGGATGTGAAATATTTTGAATACTTAGAAGTATGTATGGAAGGCAAAGGATTCTTACCCCTTTTGCTTGGAGGCTCATGACCAAGAGGCCCAATGATGGGTCCATGGTGGAATTTGTGTACTAATTTGGGACTTAAGCAATTAAATGATGAGTGATTAGTGAGGTGATGAAAAAATTTGGATTTCCTATCCCCTAGAGCCCACGACCTTGTAGGGCACCTAATGGAAATTTTTTTGCATTAAGTCAAAACTTAGGTAATTAGGTGATTAGATACTTAATAAGGAATTCATAAAATGGAAAGAGAAAAGAATAAAATTTTATCCTACAACCTAAAGTGATTTTTGGCCAAAGAAAGAATATGAGTGTGAGTGAGATTTGAGAAACTTGAAATAATTACTCTAAGTGAGTTATGTTTAGAACTAAGTAAAGGACTTGTTTAATTAAAGTAACAAAGATTAGGTGAAAAATACTAGAAAATTTTCCTAGAGAGGCTTAATAGGAAACGTGTTGAAGTTAAAGCGTAATTTTATATTAAACCTTGAAAGTATGTTTTCGTAAGTGAGAATGTGGACAATGAATTGTTGTGGGTCCATGAGTGGGACCAAGGTTTATTGATATTTGATTTGGCCATTTATGATGTGTGGTTATGGAAAGGTCATGTTACTATTGAATATATATATATAGGGCATATCTAGTGAGAGGAGTTTTTATTGTGAGAGGGTGAGAGGAGCAAATCTTGACTATACAACCATACATAGATGGTCAAGATTAAAAGTTACTTAAAGGTCATATGACCACTTAAAAAAGTCACATGCAATTATGTTCTAATCCTGACCATTCATGTAAGAACCAATGGTCAATATTTACTCCTCTCATCTCTTACAATAAAGACTCCTCTCACCAGAGTAAGATCCTATATATATATATATATATACACACACACACACATATGCATTGAGTCATCATACATTGTGAAAGTCCGGTGAACTTGTTGTAAGACTTTATGCCTAGAAGATGAAACACACCTTAATGTGGGTACAAATAGACTAGTGTAGGTCACTTGTTAACCTTGGGGGCGTCGGGTTGCGGATATCTCACAATAGGCAGTTGGTAACTCCTCTGTGCTGTAGGATAGACTGATGCAAATGCACCGACTATCCAGCCTGAGACACTGTCCTATATTGCAATCTTGTGAAGAATGTCTCGAAGAAGCCATGTTGCACAATTTGTTAATATTGAAGCACTTGATTTGAGACTGATGAGATACAGACATATCTCCTTGATCATTCTCTCTGATGTACTTTGTGCATATGCATAGTCGGTCAACATATGTAAATATATATATATATATATATATATATATATATATATATATATATATATATATATATATTCTTTTACTGATATTATGACTGCCTAGATTATTAAACTATTTATTTTCAGAATCTTGATACTGCTTACTATTTTACTGTGTTGTTTGGTGTTATGCGCTGTTTATGTTTCTTTACTACCATAATTGCTAATGATGTTGGATATCTCACCTCTTTACCTTGTTATTTCGTGTATATATATGCTTCTTCAAAGACCAAGGTGAGGTAGAGCCCGAGTTTCCTGGTTTTTAGTCAACCTAGTCTTCTGTTTTGTGATGGCATCCCGACGAGGTTTTCTTGGGCATGCCAGACTAAGGTTCCACGGAGGCGTTGACTATTGGCATAACGACTTGAACACTGAGCGTTTTATCTATGTGAGAGATGTGACTGTGTCTTTGGCGTGAGGTCGCTATGATCCACTTATTTTCTCTTTTGATGTTACTGTATCGCTGGAGTTCTATATGCCGATACGCGAGGTGTGGGGTGACCGCAAGTATACCCCACAGGAGGATTCGTTCCTATCCTCTACACGAGTCTCTACTCGTGAATTTGTTGCTCCTGTGAGGATTTCCTCTTCTAAGGAGGAACCTGATGAGGACCCATCTGAGGCTCCTTCTCAGTAGTTGTTGGGGGCATGATATTTTTTGTAGCCTTGGTGGCTGTTTGTATATCTCTTTTTGGGCTTGCAAAGCTTCTACTTTCTTTTGCTAAAACTGTTGGTGTATCTAAAATACTTATGTCATATATCTTTTGTATAAATGTATGGTTTGATCTTCATGTTAATTTTCACTAAGTTTATATTTTCCGCTTACAAAAAAAAAAATATTTCCAAGTTATTATATGCTTTATAAATGAATAGGTTATTATCTATATGTATATAAACCGGGTCTTAGTGTTATCTTGAGTTTCATTTTTGGTGCAACGCCCTCCTGAAGGGGGCGTTACAAAGACCTTCTGACCGGGCCTTGATTGGAGTGTGAGCCAGTTCTTTTGCATTGGCCCCCTTGGAGGTACCACAGTGTGAAGAAATAAAAAAATTCTTTCTCTAAGTATTGCAATCTGACTACTTGGAAAAATCTTTCAAAGGGAAGAATATTTCCCTAGCTATTGGAATAAAATTGGGACGGAGCCACTTGGAGAGTGCGGATGACCGCGATTTGAAAGTTAGTGAACGGGATCCAAAGCCCTAGTCGAATGAAGAGGTCTTCATACAAAAACATGAAATGTTCACCCTTTGTTTGAGTTGAACACACCCTCTCACCCTGCTCTAGAGTCGAGATCTGATACTTATGGTCCTTCCTACCAGCCGTTGTCAACACTAAATAGCTCGCAAGGTTTTCTATTCTCTCATTTGTTTGGAAATAGGACTCGTTGTCCCAGACGTCATCTCCAACGCAAGCATACAACTACCTTCTGTGGACAATTACCGTGGGGTTTTCTACAATTGCTGTAACACCCACCGTAGGGTGCTACATTTAAACGTTATTATTATCGAATTACCCCTTCCATTATAAAATATGCTTTGTAATGTAAATACGAGTTGTAAAATTTTTTGATGTCCATAAAATAACTTAGCGAAAAATTTAAAAAATATTAAAACATCACCACAAATAATTTACATCATTTATATTACATTAGTACTATCAAGATTATTTATATACAGATATAGTCGTCAAAGCATTTAAACATTATTTAAAACTGACATACTGCCCAAGTATAAACTAGACAGTAGAACCCTCAGACGGGTCCTCCTCAAATTCCTCAATAGGTAGGAATCCAACTCGACGCAAAGTCTTACAGGCAGGTGTCCGAGCAGACGACACGATGTTAATCTCACTAAGAGTACGGTAGTAAGCTCCCCAGTACTGCCTAATGGACAACAAAAACTCTAAGTGTACATAAATATTTACACTAAAATAAGGGTTCCCTTGATAAAGCCTACTCAAGGTAAAATTCAAGTCTCCTATATAGAAAATACATCCTCTATCTAGATGGACATGCCATGCCTCCGGACCTCCTCGAAACTGCAACGTCATATATCCTAAGAAACTGGGCATCGCCATATTCTTAAAACTCTACTTCCTCAGGAGATATCTGCTCTTCTTCACGCTCTTGTTCAATCCCTTGTTCAGTGTCTTTACAATATAAATACAATACAAAATAGGCATATAAAAAAGTGAGATCACCTACGCCAATACCAATATGGTAGCACAAAGATAACACAAACAACATACCATACAGATATATCACACCATAATTATAATAATGCCCTCAACACTGTTTATCACAACAGATACAATAATTACAATCATGCCTTCAATTATTATTTATCACAACAAATATAATAAATAATAATTACCATCATGCCATTAACATTATTCAAATCACATGATAATTACAATAATGCCATCAACATTATTTATCATCATCATCATCCAATATTTCTCAATTATTATATCACACAGATATAAATATTCAATATTTACAATAATGCCCTCAACATTATCCAAGTATTCAACAGTTCAATTATCGTAACCAACACTCAATAATTATGCATGTGCACATAAACTCAATTTCCTACTCCATAGAGCTAAAACTCAAGTCGGAGAAATTGATCCAAAAGATCTGTCTGTACCAACATGCCTTAGACCACGTGCCACTATTCTCATTAGTGTTTGCACATCTAGCATATACACGACAGTCTTTAATAGATCTTAATTAAGAATAATGTCTTGATCAGGATCATCGGTGCGTTGCATCGGTCTAACCCACGGTACAGAAGAGCTACCAACTGCTCATTGTAGGCAATCCTCACCCCGATGCCCCCAAAGTCAACAAGTGATGTACACTACGTATATCGCACTCACTTAAGAGGTGTACGTCTCTCCTAGGCAAATAGCCTTATCCAGTCCATCGGACTTTTCCAATGCATGTACAATGCACCATTCTAAGTTTAAATTCATAATTCATATTCAGGGTCCACACACTGGCCCATTTTCAGTTCAAATTCATAATATCATAATTTCTCATATAATGTCCATACACTGGTCCAACAATAATCCTACTGTATATTCAATTGCAAAATCACATTATCGCGTTTTCATAGTCGTGCACCACTTTTGTCGAGTTTTTCATAATAGCGCAACATTTCTGTTACGTTTTCACAATTCCACAACATTTCTATCGTGTTTTCAAATCGCGTAGCGATTTTCTATCATTTTCTCAATCACGTAAAAATATTTCATCATTTTTCAATCACATAGTGATTTTTCAACAATATTTCAATCGCGTAAAAATATTTAAACGTTTTCCAAATCGCGTATAAATATTTTAACGTTTTTCAAATCGCGTAGCTTAAAAATCACGTTTTTAAGTTACGTAAATCATTTTTCTCCATTTTTCAATGTCGTAAAATATTTCTCGACCTTCAAAATCTCAATTCAACTTTTCTCAAAATAATATGACTTCTCACATTATTTTCCACAATTTTTTACTCAAGAAATCTTTTTCGTAATATATTCCATAATTTCACCATTCCATTGAATTAAATCAATGTTCCTCACTTAAAATTTCCTAACGCGCTCCAAAACCCAAATGATGAGTTATACGTTAGTAAATTTTAAGTCACCATGTATTCTCCATAATTTTCAAATCAATTCTAAAAATCAATCCTCTTTAAAATAAATTGAGGTTCAAAAACTTTCAATCTCTCTTTTCCATTCATATACGAAAAATTTCATTTTTCAAGTGTCAAAACACTTTGTTTCCAGTTCTTTAATCCTTGTACTTCATCAATTATTTTTCCACTTTGAAATCATTTTTATTTCATAAAATCTAGGCACTTACAAGCCTTCAAAACCGTGGTACATGGCCATTGAAACCATTAAATATTTTTCTTTCTAAATCAATTAAGTACCATTCTTGTTTTTACACAAACAAAACCATTAAAATTTCCTTCAAAAACTGTAAGATTCATGGTCTCAAAAACCAATTCATTTGTTCATTGTCCTTGCTCTTCAAATCCTCTAATTTTACTATTCATAAAAATATTAATTTGTAAATACCTATTTTGAGGTGTCTTGGCCCAAATTCCTCTTGGTCCTTAGAACCAAAAATTGTTTTCCTTTCCATCATCAAATCATGGCACACATATACATATTCATCATATATATCACAAGCATGCCTTAAACAAAAGCATTAAATCATGCAAATCATATCAAGCATAAGCAAATAATCAAAACACATAAACACCCATAAATAATTACATAACCATGGATATGAACCCTTACATGGATTCACCATCCATCAAATACAACTTCATCTCTCACCACCATACTTGGTTGGTGAGATGGATCTTCCTCTTAGCTCTTGAAGAACCTCAAAAGCTCCTTGGTTTACTTCTTTTTCCAAGTCCTTCACCACCAAAGGTTTGCTTAAACACAAAATAAAACATATATTTATTAGCATATTAAGCTTGAACAAGGTAAACCATGGATCAAACATGGCTTAGAACATGAAAAAGAGATAAGATGTGAAGTTTTCTTACACTTCACCTTAAAAACCCTAGAACTTTGCTCTTGAAGAAAGTCCTTGAAGATAATGGATTTAGAACTTAGCCTAAACTACAAAATGTCTTAGAATGAGGTATAGATTCAAGAAGTAAAGTTATTTGAAATTTTTGAGTGATGAAAAGTGGTTGTATGTGCTTTGGCCGAAACTAGCTTGAAGAGAAAATGGAGAGAAAAGTTTGAAGAGCTTTGTCTTTGGAATGATCACGAATGATCAAGAATAGCAATGATGGTGTCTTTAAACTAGACTATGGACTTAAGCCATCACAAAATCGGCCCCCCTTCTTGCACTCTCAAAGAGTGACCAATTTCACTAGCCACCATTTTAAGCATTCTTAACCATTGATTAGATCAATGGTTAGGATTAAGGTAGATTCTAGGTATAGCCTTTAGATTAGAAGACTTAATCTAGGCCATTGGATCTTTCTCCTTGAAATCCTAGCCATTAAATATATCTCCAAAATGAAGGGTCAAGATCACCTCTTCATACTTTCCATCCAATGGTCATAAATGGTCTTAGCCATTTTATAAGACCAAATCTCCACCGTTGATTAAATTGATAGTTGATATCCAAAGGCTTCAACATTAAGCTTGCTTCCCATTGGTCCATCATAAAGCTGTCATAACCACTAATGTTGACTAAGCAGTATGATATTTATTTTTATCTGCCATTACCATTCGAACAATATTTTACGATATTTTTATTGCCCAATAATTAAATACAGTACAAAACACAGTAAAAGAAAATTTTAAAAACTGTTTCTGGTTTCGAGTTTAGTAAGATCCCCTGTCTCCGTCTTAACAGTATAAAATTTTTTGGCTGCAAAAAAATTTATCTTTTCGGGACCCACCTGAGCCCACGTACAGTCCCCTGAGCCCACAAACAGCCCATAGATAATATTAAAATAATCAAAAAAATATAAAAATTTTATAATCATCCACAAAATCATAAAAATTATAAAACTTACAAAAATCAAATCAGATTACGTAAAATAATTAAGACTTAACAGTAATAATTAAATTATGTAAAATTTTCTCTGGCCCAAAAATTATTATTTTCCTAACACGAAGTAAATCACACAAAACGATCAAATGTATTGATGGAATACTCAAAATAATTTTACAGTACACAGAAATCACTAAACAATAGAATTATGTTAACTGTCAAAATTACTGTCAAATAATTAGGAAATTTGGGGTGTTACAATTGGTCTCTGAGTCCCAGCCACTCGTCTCCAAGCCATTGAATCCCTGAAAACATCCATAGAAGCCGATAAGATGTTATCAAAACAAAGAATATCTACCCTAGATTCAGACATAGAGAAGGGAAGACGCCAACTCTATACCTAGTCAATTATACCTATACCGGCCTCTGCACCCTAAAAGGTCCATGACCTAGGGTGGGCACCTCCGCCATTCACGTCATAGAAAAGAAGGTGCTCCAGATAGCGACACCATAGAGTTGGATCCATAATCATCAGTATCCCAACTCATTTTGGATAAGAAAAAAAGGAGATTGTAAAAATATAAAAGATAGAAGTCCTCTACCTTGGGTATGATGCTAGAAATAGTAAAAACATAAGGTAGAAGGGGACATACCTTGAAGAAATAGAGAAAAAATGTATGACTGGAAGAAGATGAACTGATGAAAATTGGTGAGAATCGCTCCTAACTGCTTGAAACCACACTTCTTTGCCAAGAAAAGTCGCCAAAAATTGCTTCAGGTAGCCGGAGTTTAGAGAGGAACATTAAAGTATGGAAGAGGAGTCCTTAGCCTTTATTTATAGAGGCAAGATGGTTGGGGGGCAATTCCATCCTAACACTTCAGATTTTAAAAGCCCCTCATCATGGCGTGCAAAACCCTAACCATGTCTATCCAGTTAGAGTGCACCATGTGGACTTCACAACTGTCATAACATTTGAAATGATAGTTGCTTAGAAAGCCAAACGTCACGCAAGCCCTGCTGTTTGTGCATGAAATTTTTTTACGAACCTTGACTACACCCCGAAGTGTCTACCTATAGTCACTTGACGCGTGGACCTTGGCCAGACTATGACACATTTGTGAATGTCAAATGACTTGGTCCTTAACCCCTCTAGATTAAAGTTCTTAACCCTTTGAGGGCATCACAGACCACGTCTTCATGTGAAGTACAGATTCTGTCACCTGGGGGCATCGAGAATTATAATTATGAGTGTTAGACTTATCCCAGCGAATGGAAAAATAGAGCATTCAAAGAAGCAAAAGGAAGTAAAAAGTGAATTTTTTATTATTATTATTATTTCATACATCGTCAGCTTTACAAAAAAAAAAGTACATAAACTACTCTTAAGTCAAGAATGCCTACTGGAGAGAGCTAGAAAGAAAGTCAGACAAAGACAATAATGACGATGATGATGGCCACTGACCACGACCACCTCCACAGTTCTTACAGAAACTAGCATCTATCTCTTCCCTATTGGCCAATATAAAGAGAATGCTTCACTCCAAGTTGCTCTAAGAGATTGTTCCACCCTCCTGCATATCCAACTGCACTTCAAAGCAAAACCAGGGCACTTGGCTAGTGCCTCTAGAACAGTCGGGAAAGGAGGAGGACGGAGTGCTGAGCATCTCCATGCCTCACAGGAATTACAGTAGAACGACAGATCCTTCTGGCAAGCACAAAAAGGTTACATACTCTTGTGTACGCCTAGAAAGAAAGGTTTATGCTGCCTAGATGCATGTTAACTAACTCGCGTAGGACAATTATTTGGTCCTCACAGAACTATTGCACCTAGTAAGAAAGGCCTCTATCAAAGGAATATGTTGGGAAAAAGAAAATACCTATAAGAATTTTGGGAAGAACGAAAAAATGGTTTCACAAGGAGGCATAACCCTTCACATGTTCACAAGAAATGGAAAAGAGATCATCCTCTGAAAAAATATCACTCTAAAAAAATAATAAGAGAACAAAAGGAATGTCAACCTCAATGCAAACATTCCCTATTTATAGAGAAAACAAAGCATTCTGATTGGCTCCTGGGAAGGCAAATTAATTGCACGTTCGAGGCCGCGTTTTAATGCTCTTTTTCTGTGATTGGCCACGAGAATAGTGAGCAGTTGGGAAACAACTTGAAACTGCAATCCTCTTTAAAATTTCCAACAAAGTCAAAGCAATGGTTCTGCAAGTAAGCTCAGATTGTTACAAACTATAGGTAAAGGCTGCAAGAAAGGACAAAGATCTCTTGAACTACACATGAGGGCAACATATGATATACCTCAGACGACAGAATAACGACATGAGCAGAGTAATCCTACTTGGATCTCGGCCTTACGTGTTAACCCTGGAGACATATTATGATGTATCACGAACCTTGGCCCTTTAAAAAAGCTTTGTGAGATCTGATGTTAACACTGACTTGGATTTCTTTATCTATTATGTGTCGTGTATTCCTATTAAACTTAGATACCTTGACACTTAGTTGTCTCATCTAAGCGCTAAGTTGGGGACAACTGTTTTGGACCATGATCCAGAATCTTGTCCCACAGGTCAACATGACACACATCTAGCTGGAGTCTGTTGTTGATACCCTAGCAGGCATTTATGGTACACTGCTAAGATCCCTCCTCCATAATGGATATCAGACCACGACATAGCTAGCAACAACATTACCGCGAGATTTGCACAGTGGATAAATCCTAAGATTATCTGTTATTGTCAATCATGATCTTGCGTAATAATGGCACTCATAACCGCCTATTCCGATATTATAAGGATCCTCTACAATTACTATGAGAATGTATCTCCCAATCCAAACTCTATAAATATCAGGTTTATTCACCTTCTACAAGTAACTTATAGCTCTACAACATAAACCCTAATTTCGCACGACCTGATTTGAACATTGGAGTGTCTTTGCAAGTACCAACCCCCCTCATTCCAACATGCTTTGCTTCTGCCACGTAAGGAGGAAACCACCTGAACGTGCATATTCAAATAAATTCAGTATCCACTACTGAACAACTCTATTTTCTTTTGATCTCTTCTTGATGTTAACATCATGTTTTCTTGTTCCTTTTATCACATGTTTCTTTTGCTTATTATTCCCTTTAGAAGTCTTTACTCATTTTTTATGCTGCAATCCTATACGTAAAAAATTTCAAAATACCCCTAACAATAATTGAATACTATACATTATGAATTAAATATGCGATTACATGATTTCTGTTCTCTGATTATTTCTCAATTTCTTTTCTTTCTTTTCTCTTAGTTTCTTGCTTTGTCCTTCTCTTTCTCACTGACTCTAATACCTTTCAATGACTTTTTCTAGTTCCATGGTATGAGAATGGTTTTCCAAATTGTGTTATGGAGCGCCCTCCTTCAATAAATTCAACATGAAGAACGAATGCTTCCTTCGCCCTTAGTGCCATGTTATGAATCTAGCACTTCAATTAGTGGAGGTCTCCCAAAAATGAATCTCAACAATTTTAGTGGAAAAATAGGAGTGACACATGTTATAAGAGATGTGAATATTTTAAATTATTCAAAAATTAAATTTTAGCATGTGTTATGAGAGATGTGAACAATCTAGCATGCTCGGGTTATCCCGTCACACACATAATGAGATCTAAGATCTGGCATGCTTAGAATTTTAGCACATAAGGCTAAGAGGCTTACCTTAATGCATTTATGCTTTTACCATAAAAATAAAAATAAAAAATAAGGAAAAAAATTAGCCTATTGTAAAAAATTCCCCAAATTATTGATGACCGATTATCAGTTCATAAACAAATACTTTAGCTAAATGATGAAATCCATATCTTGCCCAAAAGAAGAAAACTTTTAGAGTTGATGATTTTCCATTTTAAGGCTAGTACAAGAAAATCCACTAAGTTAGAAACAGAAATAGGGAAAAAAAATATTCAGCCCAGATGAACCATCGGCTCTGATACCACTTGTTAGGCCATAGGGAGAACCCAAAAGCAGGAGAGATCTCCATCAATGGGTAAAGTGAAAAATCACAATAGTGAGCATGATGCCATATCTTAACTCAAAAACTTAAGGCAATGAGGTTATGAGTCTTCCTACTTATATACTATTTACTTAACTCATTCTTTACTAATTGAGACTTCAACACTCACACTTAAATTTTCAACAGTCTAGAGTTTGGAGTCTAGAATCTAAGACGAAATCTGAAGTTTGGACTCTAAATGAAGGTCTAAAGTGGTGTTTGAACTGAGAGGACAACGACGATCTGGACCGAGAACCTAAGCTCTCTGATACCAAGTTAAAAATAGTAACAAGGAAACAAATATTGGTAATTTATGTATATTTTTAAATGAATGAATAAAGGAGGGTTAACCTCTATTTATACAAGAAGGCTATTGTACGAAAAAGAAAAATAATAAAATATAATTAAGCACTAAATTAATTTAATTTTGTACTAAATCAATTATAATTATCCCTAAAATTAATCATTATCAATCATAATCTTAATTATAATTAATCACGCTAACACACTAAACAGACTCCTCAAGTTGCAAAAGGTCGTGATTGATTTGAAGAAGAAATAGAGACACGTGAAAAAGCAAAGACTTTTGAAATCTGAACAGTTGAACTACAAAAATCACACTTTCATTATTGTGCAAAAATCTGTTAAATATTTACATGAACAAGGATCTCTAGAATTCATAGTTTTCACATTCATATCATTCTATTAAGATATACTAACCTTTATCCATGATGAGAATTAATGCTTCAAGTTGTAGATCTTGATGGAGGTAGAAACTTATTTCTCTCTCTTCTCCTTCTCTTCTCTATGTTTTTTCTTTTTTTATGGTAAAAACATAAAACATAAAACTGTTATGGATAAAGAAAGGACAAGTTTCTCTTTGCTTTTCTATTTATTAAAAATTGCTCCCATTAAGTAGTTGATAAAGGTTAAGAAACTTCTTCCTAACTGTCATTAACCAATTACCATTTAGCCCCTCACTTATTTATTAAATCACATACATTTGCCATACATAAACATGAGACATTTCTTACATTCTCTCACTTGCCTCATGTGACAAAGTATCATTTCATAATTTAATAAAATATCAATCATAATGCACATAAACAGGGCTAAAAGTTTTATACGTTGGTTGCATCATAAGTCATAATTAAGAATAAGAACTAATAAGAGTCATGGCGGCTGTATATCATCAAATTGACATAGTTCCTTATATGTACTACTATATTAGTCTTCTTCCTAACATGACACTTTAATGAGATGTACACAATATGTCCAACAATAATGTCTTTATAAAAAACAAATCTTGTTTTCAATATTATCATTTATACATGTACACATAAGTTTAAAAATAGAAAATTCAGAAACTTATACATTAATGAGCTCAGAGTGTCAAATATACATTGAAACAAAACAATAATGTTCAAATTTCACTAGTAAGCATAATGCCCATACTTTTAACATGACCAGTAAATGTTTTGGGCAATAATCTTTTTGTTAAAGGATCAACAATTATAAGATTAATGCTAATATACTCTATTGACACTCTATGTTTCTGAAGTTCTTCTTTAACGACAAAGTATTTCAATTTTATATGTTTAGCACCTTTGGAATACTTGTCATTTTTAGAAAAAAAGACACTTGCAAAATTATCACAGTAAATTTTCAGCGGCCTAACAATATTGTCGACTACTCCAAGTCCTGAAATAAACTCTATAGCCATTTAGCCTGAACCATGGCCTCAAAGCATACCACCAATTCAGCTTCCATAGTGGATGCAGCAATGACAGATTGCTTCGCACTTTTCCATTAGATAGCTCTTCCAACTAAAAGATATAAATAACCAAAAGTTGATTTTCTTGTATCCACGCAACCAGCAAAATCTGAATCTGAATATTCGATTACTTCAAGATGATCAAACCTCCTATAAGTAATTATGTGATCTTTAGTTCCTTGCAGTTGTCTTGGAACTTTCTTTGTAGCTTTCTAATGATCTAAACCAATATTACTCTGGTATCTTCCCAACATTCTAATTGGAAAGCTAATATTTGGTCGGGTACAAGTATGAGCATACTTTAACTCCTAACAACAGATGCATATGAAATTGCTTCCATATGTTTCCGTTCCATATCATTCTTTAGACATTGCATGAGACTGAATTTGTCTCCTTTCTAAATTAGAACTGGAGATGTTGAGCACTTTTCCATTATGAATTTCTCTAACACTTTATTTATATATGCTTTTTGAGACAAACTCAACAATCCTTGTGATCTATCACGAAACATCTCTATCACAATCACATAGGTTGCCTCACTCATACCTTTCATTTCAAAGTTATTAGAGAGAAACTTCTTAGTCTTACTTAATACACCATGATCATTAGTTGCAAGCAAGATATCATCAACATGTAAAACCAAAAAGATAAACTTACTCCAACTGACTTTTAAATATATACACCGATCAATAGTGTTTTCCTTAAATCCAAAGAATGCAATAATATCATTGAACTTGAGATACCATTGTCAGAAAGCTTGTTTAAGTCCGTATATTAACTTCTTAAGTTTGCACACCATGTGTTCTTTTTCTTCTTCTATGAACCCCATTAGTTGGTCCATATAAACCTCTTCCTCTAAATTCCCATTTAAAAAAGAAATTTTCACATCCATTTGGTGTAACTCTAGATCATAATGAGCCACCAATGTCATGATAGTTTTAAGAGAATCTTTCTTAGAGATCGGTGAAAATATCTCTTTATAGTCAATGTCATCTTTGTGAGTAAACCCTTTTGCTATTAGTCTGACCTTGTAACATTCTAAGTTACCATGAGAGTCACGTTTGGTATTAAAGACTCACTTGCAACCAACTCTTTTGCAACCTTCTAGTAACTCAATAAGGTCCCAAACCTCATTTTGTTCTATAGATTTCAACTCATCTTTCATGACATCTAACTATTTATCAACATTATCAATATTCATGCCTTGTGAAAACGCAAGTAGGTCACTCTCTATTCCTAAGTCAACTTCAAACTCTTGTAGATATACCACATAATCATCAGAAATATCTGATCTCCTTTCTCTTTGAGATCTTCTTAATGCTATTTGTTGTGGTTCTTCTACTATAGGCTCATTTACTACAACTTCAAGGTGAGTAATAGGGTCGTTTATTTGTTGTTCTTCATTATTGTTAATCGGTTCAACAACTTGAGGAACAACAACTTTATTAGAGATACAAGTCAAAGGAACTTGCACTTTCAACACTTGAATTTCCACCTTACGTGGTGTTTCACTCTTACTAACTTCACCATTCTCAATGAACCTAGCATTCCCAGTTTCAATAATCCTTGTAGTATGGTTAGGACAATAAAATCTATACCTTTTTGACTTTTTTGGATAATCAATGAAATAACCACTTATTATTCTTACATCCAATTTTTTTTTCTTGTAGATTGTAATATCTAATTGTTGTTTGGTAACCCCAAACACGCAGGTGCCTTAGACTAGGTTTTCTTCCAGTCCACAACTCAAAAGGAATCTTTGGAACTACCTATTAGGAAGCTTATTCAACAAATACATGACAGTCTTTAGAGCATAAGTCCATAATGAAATGGGTAAAGAGGAAATACTTAACATACTTCTAACCATATCTAACAAGGTTCTATTTCGCCTTTCTAATACATCATTTTGTTGTAGTGTACATGATATTGTGTATTGAGCACATATGCCACGTTGCTCAAGAAATTTAGCAAATGGACCTGGGTGCTATCCTCTTTCATTATATCTTCCATAATACTCGTCACCTCTATCAAACCTAACATTTTTCACTTTTCTGTCTAATTGATCTTTGTCTCATTAATATAAACCTCTAAGGCATTTACAACATGAAATTTCTCATGCAGCAAATAGACAGAACCATAATGTGAATAATCATCAATGAATATGATAAAGTATCTTTCTTTATTGAAAGAATTAACATAAAAAAGTCCAAAAATATTGATGTGTACAATTTCAAGAAGTTGGGTGCTTCTTGTAGCTCCTTTCTTTGTGTATTTTGTTTGTTTACCTTTAATACAATCCACACATACATTCAGATCAGTAAAATCTAAATCCGGAAAGATTTCATTCTTTACTAATCTTTTCATTCTTTCTTTGGAAACATGTTCTAATCGTTTGTGCCATAAGTAAGTGGAGCCTTCATTGACTAAACCATATTTAGTACCAACATTATGATGCAAGGTTAAGAGTGTTTCAGCATAAAGAGTATTAAGATTTAACTTGTATAATCTATCATATAACATACCACTGCTAATCATTTGGTTATGTTTATACAAACTGAAACTACCACTACCAAATTTAAAAGAGTATCCAGCCTTATCGACTTTGTATAATGAAACTAAATTCCTAGATATACTAGGTACATAAAGGATTTCAAATAAATTCAAATGATGTCCAGTGTCAAGGATTAAATGATACATCCTGATAGCTTCCACTAGAACTCTTATTTTATTTCCCATAAAGACAAACTTTTCATTTGCTCTTGTGGTTTGGGTTGTAAGGAATCCCTTCATCATATTAGAAACATGAGTTGTATAATCAGAATCAATCCATCAAGTATTATAAGGAACTTTAGCTAAATTTGATTCGAAATATATATAAGCACTAAACTTACCTTTCTTTTTGAACCAAGCTTTATGTCTTGGACAATCCTTTTGGAAATGCCCAGTCTTTTTATAGAAATAACATTTGTTTTCATTCGGTTCCTTTTTGTGGATTTGAGAGGAAGATGCCTCATTGATCTTTAGAGGTCCTTTTCCTTTCTTGTCATGTTTCCTATTAACTTTCTTTCCAGCTCCTTGATGGTTAACATAATTGATGAAGTGATTTCCTTTATTCTTAAGTCTGATTTTCTCCTGAACTAGTATACTGTGCAATTCATGCACATTCCATTTGTCTTTCATGATGTTATAGTTCATTTGAAAAAGACGATGCTCAGACGGTAATGAGTTCAAGATGAAATGCACAATGAAATTCTTATCCACATCTATTCCCAATGACGTGCTCATACATAGTACGAGAATCATCAAATTTCATGGTGGTCAAGGTACTCATCAGCGTCCAAGCAAGAGACTTATCAGTAGTTTGGGAGCGTTTTTCTACAAACTTCATCATTTCTTTAGCACTTTTAGTTTTAGGAAGAGATGACTTAATGTTGCTAGCTATACTTATTCACATGTACATCAGACTCACTCTGTTTGATCTTTTCCAGTTTTTATAATAGATCTTCTCTTCATCGGTGCTTAAAACAATAATAATATCTAGTTTATCTACTCGAAGAGCTAAATTCAAATCCATTACCCCAAGGTAAAATTGGATTTGCTCATTTCATTCAGAGAAGCTTAGTCCATTAAAAATTGATATAGATTAGAGATGTGAATGTAAAGCAACAGGTATTGCAAGCAATAGAGATTTAAAAACATTAATGCTTTGAGTTATACACTAACATGCTACATAGATTCAAAAAAATACTTCATACAATGCATGTAGATATTCACCTTCGGACAATCCATCAATATACCACATTCAACATAATGATGTTAATGGAAATTTAACATTATTTGGCAATGATATATGTACTAATTAGAAATATTTATTATCTTTATATATATAAATAAAATTAATAGTGCACTTTCACTACTAACATTCATGCTCATTAATTATAAGAACAAACAATCAACATTTGAGTGATCTTTAATTATCCTATAACAATGAACCTCAATTTATTCATACACCATGTCATTTATAACATCTATTTTATATAGGTAATTGAGATAAAATTATCATATAATTTAAAATTAAATCAACTTAAATATTTGACTACTTTGATAATTAACAAATATATCATACATTTGATTCTAAAATATAGATATTTCATAAACATTAAAAAAAAATTCACATTATTTGTATTAAACACCGTACTTTGTCATTTGATTTATACATAATGCACCTTTATCATCATGACATTATGTGCACTAAGGCATTATAATGTGAATATTAGCAATTAGCACAAAATACCGAATTTAAACTCGTAAGCCTGTTGTTAATACCGAATTTAAACTCGTAAGCCTGTTGTTAATAATGACCCTTTTTAATACATTTCAAAATGCTCAAAAAACAACGTTTGATTTGACCCGTGGGTGGATAATGACAAACATCACTTTCCTGGTTACTCGAACAATTCGTTTTGGGTAGATTTCATTAACCACCCAAACTCGAAGCACTCACTTCAAGGGGTTTTTGATCAAAGTAGTGTTATTTTAAAATCTATTTATCAAATTGGAGTAATTTTAAAATAATTTATTAATTTGAAGTTCTTTTTGATATGTTGGTAAAAGACTTTATATTTTATTTTATTTTTTGCCACGTCATGCAAAGAGCAACTCCAAGTTGTTTTTCGGCATCTCACTCACATCCCATCAACTCCGAGTAAAGAAATTTAATACTATTTTAATAAAAAGTGAAAGAGCAACTTGGAGTTGCTCTTTCCAGTCACGTCCTCCATTGTCAATCACGTCACATGAGAATCAAATTTAATATTATTTTAATTAAAAAGTGAATGAGCAACTGCAAGTTGCTCTTTTTAGATTTCTGAAAAAGTGAAGGAGCAACTCTAAGTTGCTCTTTCCAGTTTGTCAATCACATCACGTCCCCACATGCAGAAGAATCAAATTTAATATTATTTTAATTAAAAAAGTGAAAGAGCAACTTGAAGTTGCTCTTTCCTACCTATCAATCACGTCAAAATAGAATCAAATTTAATACTATTTTAATTAAAAAGTGAATGAGCAACTGCAAGTTGCTCTTTTCAGATTCTCTCCAAAATCGAATTTATTATTATTTAAATGAAAAAGTGAAAGAGCAACTCCAAATTGCTCTTTACAAATGTATTACGTCAAGTATTTGCACGCGTAGGAGAATCAAAGGAGACGTGAGGCCAGAGGTGAATGTGACCATACCTCCGTCTCGAGTGGAAAGTCATGGACTTCAACGACGAAGGAGACGTGAGGCTGCAGAATATCTTACTCTTCCACCAATCCCACAGCGTGGTCATGGAGTATATTATGTTCCACATGGACCACCATATGACCATATGTCGCATGATGCGTCGACGACATATTATTACCCATCTCAGGATTCATCAGCATACGTATCTTCATCCCACATTGCACACTCCCCACCAACTCAGGCATATTATTGTCCATCCCAAGATCCGATAACATATGCATCTTCATCCCACACTACACACCCTTTAGCGACCCAGGCAGATGATGTTTTTTGCATCCCATCGTCAGTGGATTGTACACCTCAGGCATATGTATATGATTTCATGACCCCTACTGCACCGGGTCCATTGATGGCTCGAATGCAGGATGCACCTATTTTCTCCCCCAAGTGTGCGGGTATTGATCTAAATTGAGAATTTATAGATGCTGCCAGTCCTAGTGATGATGATGATGTTGAGCCTAGACTTCGAAGAAACCCTCATCGCCATGCAAGGGATAGACGTCGTGTTTGTATATTGACCCCTGTACCTCCACATGGTCCCCATGACTGTTGATGTATTTACTATTATATAATCAGACTTTAATATTATGTTATGGACTTGGTTGAATTTGTCATTTTTTTAATTTTTTATAATAACAAATTTAGCATTGTTAGATTATTACATTAATACGACTAATATATATATATATATATATATATATATATATATATATATATATATATATATATATATATATATATATATATATATATAAAACGTATATATGATTTCAATTAATAACCCCCTTGATAAATACATCACTACATACAAACCTTTAATCTAACTTTCAATATCTTCAACGTTATCATCACCTTGCTGAGAGCTCTGTCCTTGACTAAGGCGAGGGCATAGTCGTCGATTGTGACCTTCTTGTCTACAGTATCCACATCATTGCCTAGACTGAGACTCCACCCAATCCATTTCGTTCCTAAGGCGTATTGATACTGGTCGGCCCTTCACACGAAGGGTTGACTCATCTGGAAGTAATGTCCACCCCACAGAGGCTGGAATGTTCACCTCATTTCCAATAGGCCACCACTCAGGACTATAGGCATTCACAATATTTTGTATTGAGTAAGCAGGATCCACAAACTGGTAGAAGTCAATACTGACGGCAGCACATGCAGCAATAACGTGAGAGCATGGGTATCTATATGCTTGGAATCTCCCACACTGACAATACCCTCTATTTAGAATCACCGACCATGTCTGACCACCTGTTTGCATGACTGGATTGAATGCCTCTTCAACTTCAAATCTTGTGGATTGTATATCATATCTGCGAACTTGGTGGGAACTCGCATCTTCTTGATTTTTCATGATTGCCTCAATTAATTTCTTACAAAATCTCTGCCCAGCATTTTGCTCAGACTTAGCCTGCCTTAATCTCTGCACAAAGTACTCCACCATTCTACCATATGTGGACTTCACCAATGCTGTAATTGACAAATTTCGATCACCTTTTAATACTTTATTTACAGCTTCTGACAAGTTCGTTGTCATGTGTCCATATCTTCGCCCTTCTTCATCATGAGCTTGGCTCCATTTTTCTTTTGAAATATTGTCAATCCACCTCTGTATATCATTGCTAATTTGACGAAATTTTTGCAAGTTCCTCTCAAATTGGTGCTTACAAGTAGTATAACCTATATTAAAACAAAAAAAATTTGAAAAGCAACAAATCATATATCTCAATGAAACATTATAAAGAATTAATTTTTACCTAGTTTTAATAAGTCCTCCTTCAATTTTGCATTCCTGAACTTATGGTTGAAATTGCTGGCAATGTGGCGTATACAGTATACATGATATGCATTGGGAGGCTGCCAACCAAGTTGTGCATTATTCACAGCAGATTTGATGTTTTGGTGTCGATCAGAAATCAAACATAAACCTTTCTTTCTTGTCACATGTTGGCGTATATTTGCCAAGAATTTGACTCATTTTTAGAATGAAATTGAAGAATGTCTAAAATTTGTGAGAGACGAGAGAGAAGGGAAGAGTGAACTTGGGTTGATTTAAATAGAGAGAGCATCAGTTAAGGGAGGAGCAAAATTAAATTTACGAAAGTGACTAGAAAGAGCAACTCCAAGTTGCTCTTTCACTTTTTTATTAAAATAATATTAAATTTGATTCTTAAGTACCATATGGAAAGAGCAACTTGGAGTTGCTCTTTCACTTTTTTATTTAAATAATAATAAATTCGATTCTTCTAGTCACGGGGAGTGATGGAGAGAATCTGAAAAGAGCAACTTGCAGTTGCTCCTTCACTTTTTAATTAAAATAATATTAAATTTGATTCTTAAGTACCATCTGGAAAGAGCAACTTGGAGTTGCTCTTTCACTTTTTCATTTAAATAATAATAAATTCTATTCTTCTAGTCACGGGGGGTGATGGAGAGAATCTGAAAAGAGCAACTTGCAGTTCCTCCTTTACTTTTTAATTAAAATATTACTAAATTTGATTCTGTTTTAACGTGACTGATCGGTAGAAAAGAGCAACTTGAAGTTACTCTTTCACTTTTTTATTAAAATAATATTAAATTTGATTCTCCTACACGTGCAAATACTTGACGTAATACATTTGTAAAGAGCAATTTGGAGTTGTTCTTTCACTTTTTCATTTAAATAATAATAAATTCGATTATGGAGAGAATCTGAAAAGAGTAACTTGCAGTTGCTCATTCACTTTTTAATTAAAATAATATTAAATTTGATTCTATTTTGATGTGATTGATAGGCAGGAAAGAGCAACTTCAAGTTGCTCTTTCACTTTTTTAATTAAAATAATATTAAATTTGATTCTTCTGCATGTGGGGACGTGATGTGATTGACAAACTGGAAAGAGCAACTTAGAGTTGCTCCTTCACTTTTTCAGAAATCTAAAAAGAGTAACTTGCAATTGCTCATTCACTTTTTAATTAAAATAATATTAAATTTGATTCTCATGCGACGTGATTGACAATAGAGGACGTGACTGGAAAGAGCAACTCCAAGTTACTCTTTCACTTTTTATTAAAATAATATTAAATTTCTTTACTCAGAGTTGATAGGATGTGAGTCAGAGAATCTGCAAAGAACAACTTGGAGTTGCTCTTTACATGACGTGGCAAAAAATAAAATAAAATATAAAGTCTTTTACCGGCATGTCAAAAAGAACCCCAAATTAATAAATTGTTTTAAAACTACCTCAATTTAATAAATAGATTTTAAAATAACATTACTTTGGTCAAAAATCCCACTTCAAGTCTCCCAGACTAACAGAGGGCTTATGCTTTCGTGATTCACGGAATGGAAATTTGCCATTCACATGCTTACACCCTTTTTCTTATATATATATATATATATATATATATATATATATATATAGGAGGATCAACTTACACCAGAGTGTAAGTCTTTTTTGACTTACACTCATTTTCAACCGTTAGATCCACTTTCATCTAATGGTTACTTTTAATGAAATTATCTCAACCATTAGATGAAAGTGAATCTAACGGTTGAAAATGAGTGTAAGTCAAAAAAAACTTACATTGAAGTCGATCCCCCTATATATATATATATATATATATATATATATATATTATGATGAAGATGAGATAAGTAAATATTGACCATTTGATCTTATATAAATGGTCAAGATATATAGAAAGTGTATATATATAAGAAGTGTATCAAGTGAAAGGAGTATTTATTGTGAGAGGGTGAGAAGAGTGAATATTGACCATTGGATCTTATATGAATAGTCAAGATTAAAACATAAATGCATGTGACTTTTTTAAATGATCACATAACATTTAAGTAACTTTTAATCTTGACCA
Organism: Ormosia emarginata; assembly: GCA_029884605.1. Classification (NCBI taxonomy): domain Eukaryota; kingdom Viridiplantae; phylum Streptophyta; class Magnoliopsida; order Fabales; family Fabaceae; genus Ormosia; species Ormosia emarginata. The sequence goes on along the minus strand of JAQQTP010000068.1, from coordinate 18,589,874 downwards.
TCCATGTATAATTATATGCTTAAAATTTATTCCTCTCACACTCTCATAATAACTACTCCTCTCATTAAATATGTCACTTTTATATATATATATATATATATATATATATATATATATATATATATATATATATTATTCTTTCCTTTCCTTTGTCAAATCAGTTTAATAAATAATAAACATGTAAACAACCATAAAAAAAAAAAATTCTGAGGCCTTCAAATTCAATCGCACATAACAACAATAGACAAAGGAAAACCAACACAATATATAATCAATGTCCACAAACATGTCAAATCTAGAAATATGCAAACCTTCAAGTCACACTTTTACACAGTTATATTAATGCAGCGGAAAATATAATCAATTTCAGAAGCAACATTTATCAATCAATAAACTAAATATCTTCAATGGAAAACTCATGAATTCTTAAACCTATACTCTGTTACTATATGTTAAATATTTACATAAACAAAAATTTTGAGAATTTATAATTTTTATATTTATATCATTATATTAAGATGTACTAATATTTATTTATGATAAAAATTAATATTTCAAGTTATATATCTTGATAAAGATAAAAACTCATTTATCTCTCTTTTCTTTCTCTTTTCTACATTTTTTTATAATAAAAATATAAAATATAAAATTATTCAGGATAGAGAAATGATAGATTTCTCTTTACTTTTGTATTAATTATAAACTGCTCCCATCAAATAGTTGATAGAAATTAAAAAATCTCAACTCAATCGTCATTAACCAATTACTATTTAACTTCTCATTTATTAATTAAATCACATATATTTACCACACACAATAGACATTTCATACAAGACCTTTATTCTCATGACCCTACAACCACACAGGACCGGACCTGTCAAGAGATGTATCTACAACACAAGCTTTATTCCCTGCATCAGCGCCACATTTATGTCCTTTTTTGACCCGTATCGAACTTCACTCATACCTTCCTTAGGTAATTTTATGAAAAATATTTTGTATTTAATTTTATATACACATTGTATTTATATTATATATTAATATAAATAAAATATTAAATTATTATATATTATTATAGTATTTATGTGAAATACAAAATAAATTAATAAAAAAATTAAACGAATAAGAAGACTCTAACTTTATTATCCATACTTTATATTCATTCCATCGTAATGACAGTGATAGACGAATGCTTCTATAGTTCCATGTAAAAGAAGAGCTTTTAGCGTCCCCTTCCTTCCCGTGAGATGATTAGTAAATAGTTTCATGCTAACCATATTATTTTCCTTTTCCTTTTTATTTGCTAATGCGCATATCAACATCGAATCTTCATTGTAATCATTAACCAGCTAGTGTGCAACTCATAATTGAGAATTTTGGTCGCTGTTTTGGCTGTCAATAATAATAGCAGAAAGTGACACATACGATCCGTTTCTCGGGCATGAAGTTTGTCTTTTTTCAACTACCAAGGACCTTTAACCGCACATGATCTGGCTACAGTTAAAAAGCCTTTAGAACGTATCTTCCCACCCCCACCAAGAGCATTGATCCAGTAAAAGCGGCAAAATGAATATTCGGATTTTGCTACAGTTTAAGTATTATTATATACTTCCACCGCAATGACATTCAATACTAATCTTCACTTGTACTTCATCTGTCCGACCACGGATTGTTTTGCTTCACTCCCCTACCTCACTAGTCACCAGCAACCTTAAAAATCTTTCAATAGGAAGGGTAAAGATTAGATTATTGGAACTTGAACTTGCATTAAACAGAGCTCTGGTCAATTTACAATTTTACAGACAAAATAAAATGGCATATAATTGAAAATAACTGATGTCATTCCAGCTGCTACTTTGTTGAATGCACTATGATAGCGATACTGGATGCTTCTATAAGCTATATTTGGGTACAGGATTCTCTTCTTACTATCAATAAAAGCACGCACTTTAAAAAAAGAAATGTCCGGACACAAAAAATGACAGTTCAAAAATGAAGTGGATATTTCATTATTTCAATTTTTTTTTTTTGTTTTACAATCTTCATGGATGTGTGGTGTCACGTGGGCTTTTTAATGAAACTATCTTTAATAGTAAAATTATTTATCAAAATATTATTATTTTAAAATTATTTATTAAAATATTATTATTTAAAATTGTTAAAAATAATAACATAAAAATAAATATTAATAATTTGTGAATAGTTCTAAATTAATGTATACAAAAAGATTAGTCTTATTTATAAAAAAAAATTATTATACAAAAAAAATAATAAAATATAATTATGTATTAAATCAATATAATCATTCTTAAAATTAATCGTGATCAATCATAATTTTAATTATAATTAATCACGCTAGCATCCCTCAAACCCAAGTGGGTATAGAAGAAATCAACTTGAGTTTAGAAATCAAAGTGTAGAATCGACTAGGATAATAATTGAGTCTGGAGTTTGGAGTTTAAAAAAAAACTAAAAATATTTACAAGTAGACATACAAAAATAAAATAAACTAAAAATAATCTAAAATACAACGTCGAAATCTTAGAGAAGCCAACAGACCCAAGCTATATTTAGGATGAAACTATCAGCATCTAGGAAAATCTACAATGAAAATGAAGTTTGAAATAAAGTCCTACAATCAGAACAAAGTCTGGAATATAGGACAGAGTCTAAAACAGAATCCTACCATCAGAACAAAGTCTGGAATCTAAGACAGAGTCTAAAATGAAGTCTGGCATCAGAACGAAATCTGGAATCTAAGACAAGGTCTAAAACGGAGTCCTACCATCAGAATGAAGTTTGGAATCTAGGATGAAGTCTAAAATAGAGTCAGGAGTTCGGAATCTAAAATCTAGGAGTCTGGAGTCTAGAATATGGAGTCTGAAGTCTGAACAGAGCAGACAACGGAAAAAGACTGGGTTTGATGATGATTAGTAACGATTCTAACGAGTTCCACGAACTCTACATAGCGAAAAGGAAAAACTCTCCTCAAGGTAGATACTAGGAACTATGCAACAGAATAGTGATGAGACAGATCATAGATGATAGTATCGCTTTGATAATATGTTAGAAACAGAAATAAGGAAACAAATATTAGTAATTTGTGTATATTTCTGAATTAATGTATACATGAGGATTAACCTCTATTTATAGAAGAAGGTTACTATACAGAAAAGAAAAATAATAAAATATAATTATGTCATATCATTGAAGCCATATCACCCCCACGAGCCATCGTTTCCTTTCAAGTTGAGCTATGCAAAATACAGAGAAAGTTAGATGTATCCTTATGAATACCGAACAACAAAGTCACAGAGAGTAACACAACAAAAATAAGACAGTCCAAAACCACACGACCCAAAGAAAACATAACCGGGAGCTCTGATACCAAGACAGTGTAACGCCCATTTTTCTCCCTTAGTCATAATGAGTAAGAAGAAGGAATGTCGCACTATAGTGAAGCGACATACAAATGGTTACGGAAAATTTGAACATTTTTTTTTGCTTAACATGAATCCGGTTAAAACTTCCATTTAATGTACATATACACCTGTTTATGAATATATCACGTGATTGAGTTAAAATTAAAAGTTCCTCTTTTCAATAAAACTTCTGTCAAAAAGGTCAAAGAGAAATCAACGTGGAATGAAACATACGACCATTCACAATATGGATAATTACATACTTTGTACCAGAAATACAAGCCCGTTTGAATTACATTTCTAAAAATATACAAAAAGCAAAATGTGTACCTACCCCAAGAGATACAAATATATACCCACTAACCCAGTAGTACGTCAGGCTCCCTCAAAATAAACGGACAGCCACCAGTAGCCATCAATTAAAACCAACCCTAAGACTGCCAAGAACGAGAAGGAACCGTAGATGGATCCTCCTCAGGGTCCTTGTCGTCCAACGAGACATCCATCGGGACGACAGAACAGCGGGCAGGAGTCCGGGCAATAGACAAAAAGGAATCCTCACGAGGGGTATAATACATTTCACCCCACATGTCCCTCACGGGCATGTAGAACTCCAGCCATACAAAAGCATGAAAATCTAGAATAGGAGCGTCATAACGTCTCCACGCTAAGGACACCGTCACATTGCCGTGGTAAACACATCGATCCACCCGCACGTTGATATGCCGCCAGCTCGACCTCCAAGAAAGTTGATCCGCACGTAGCCAAAAAGTCCACGGAGCCGAAATGACATCCTCAACAACTTCGATCTCAGTCGAGATAAGGCCAGAAACCCTGAAACTCAGTGGTTTCCTTGTCCTCCTCATGAGCGTCTTCTCGAGAGCACACGATCCAACCAAAATACAAAATAGAGAAATTACCGAAAAAGGTGAGATTCCCAACTTTCAGTACCAACATGGCAACAAGAAAATAAACGGTGTCGAACACCCACATAAGACACAGTTAATACATACAAGTGCAGTAATACTCGAAAGCAATTAACGAGAGTAAAGCAGCAAAGAACAATAGTTAACATTATCCATAGCCAGCTAGCAACATTAGCATTACCAAGAGTCAAATAAATATCGCAGTTATAATAGTAAACACATTATCCAATTATAAATGCTCAATGGACCATGTGACTGACAACTCACAATGCAACAAGGGTACCAAAGTTCCTACTCCATGGAGTTAGACGTAAACATTTTCGGAGTGAATGATCAAGGAGTAATACCAGTATATCAGTAGCCTTAAAATACAGTGTGCTTTCTTTCATAAAATTGTTTGCGCAATGGCTCATACATTGTGCCTCAACAGTTGATCGCAATATAGGACAGCGTCTCAGACAGGATCATTGGTGTGTCGCATTGGTCTATCCCACGGCCCCAGTTGAACTACCACTGTCTATTGTGAGACACCCACACCCCAACGCCCCTAGGGTCAACAACATATGACACCTACGCTTAGTTTACTCGCACCCGCACAAAGGTGTTATTCAAACTCCTAGGCAACATGGCCTTTTCAACAATGTCCAACGGACAACACACATGTATGATGACACAATGTCCAATCATATATGTTCATCAATGATGCATTCAACATAAGCATTGCCTCAATGGCACATAAGCATTAGTCAATGTCCAACATGACATATCAACAATACATTTATTAAAACATTGCCTCAATGGCATATCATCATTCTTATCTCATTGAGCACTAAATCAATAAGTGCATAACCCACATAAGGAACCACACTTGCATCAATAATTCTCAGTATCAATATATGTTCCTTATTACACACATACCACAATTTCCATGTCATGGATCCAAGAATTCCATTTTCAAAATCATTTCTTCTCTATCGGTATGAATACATATTCCTATCGCATTTAAGTAAAGTAAAATCCTTGAATCCAGGGTTTTTAGGCTATTTTGAGTTACAAAGGGCAAAGAACCATAATTTCAATCATTTCCAGCTCAAAAATCTCATTTTTGGGTCTTGGTAATCGATTACATCACCCTGGTAATCGATTACCAGCGTAACAGAATCTCTGTAATCGATTACAATCTCATTGTAATCGACTACGTGATTCCTGAACCACAATTCGTAACTTCAAGGACCTGGTAATCGATTACACGGCCACAGTGTAATCGATTACCAATTGACAGACCTCCGTAATCGATTACCCACAAGTTGTAATAGATTACGTGATTCCTATAAGCACCATTTCGTGACATCAGAGGCTTGGTAATCGATTACACCACTCTAGTAATTGATTACAAGCTAGACAGAATCTCTGTAATCGATTACACACAAGACGTAATCAATTACCAGATTTCCAGAATCACGATTTCGTACCCTTAAGGCTTGGTAATCGATTACAGGCCCCGTGTAATCGATTACCACACGTAAACTTGCAGAAAGCAGAGTTCTCCAGGTCCTTTAACTCAAACCAAACCAATCATTATCATATTTAATCAACAAGTTACTCAAATATATCTTCAAATCATGCAAGAGGCATCAATAAATCATACAAACCTAACAAAATACACTATCATGAAGAACAACATAAAAATGAGAGAACTTTGTACATGGATTCAGAAATCAACAACAACACACATACAAGACATTCCCTTACTACCAAGATTGGTTGAAGATGATCATCTCCCTCTTACCTATTTGGAAGACAACACAAGGTGTTACCTCTTCTTGCCCTAGATTTTTGTTTTCCCCTTCAAGAAGAACACTAATGTGAGTGATTTCCATAATGTCTACTCAAACCATGGAAAAATGAGTTCTTGATCACATAGGTGACCAAGAAAAACGAAAATGAGAAGAAAGGTGAAGACTTTACCTCCAAGCTCAAAGCTTTAGCTTCAATGGTGGATAGTGGAAGAAGAAGAACCAAAGGATGGTCTTGGAATGGTGGAAGAAAACACGAAATGAGTTTAGTTGTAGCAAACAATGGAGATGATCTCCAATGAGTGTGTGTGTACGGTGGTGAAGCAAGGAGAAGAAGAGAAGAGTGTTTGAAGTGTGAGAGTGGAGTGATAAAAGTGAGAATGAGAAAAGTGGGTATTTTAGGCTCCCAAAATAGCCATCCATAAAATGGGAATGAGTGTGGGGAGTGAAGAGAGAGAAAATGAATTATTTGGGAAATTTATAAGAAGCTTCCCTTGACAAGCTTAATTAATTTAATCATTCTTTTTGGAATTAAAGCTAATGGATGTGATACAAAGTAGATTTTGGATAGTAGGATAATGTTTTTAATACATGTTATTGTTTAGTAGACAATTATTACAGTTGATAGAAGTCGGCATTAATTTACCTCGACAGATGAAAATCTACACTAAGTTTCATTATTATTACTTGCTAAATTTCTTAAAAAATGTGAAACCTTGCAAACTGTGTCCGGTCTCGGGTTTAGTAAGATCTCCCGTCGACGTTTCCATAGTTCAAGGCTTTCGGAGAAAATATCTCATTTCTCCGGTTCCGCTCAGTACATAGGTAAAACGAGAAATATATTAAAATATTCCGCATTCTCAGAAAATTCCAAAAAAATTCCAGAAAATCACAAATATTTTAGAATGAATTCTGATAGTAGAAAAATAAATTTTGGGGTGTTACAACTCTCCCCAACAAATAAGAATTTCGTCCTCGAAATTTTTCATACCTTAAAACAATTCGGGATATTGCTCCTTCATCTTGTTCTCCAGCTCCCACGTCACATCTCCAATTGCTTCGTTCCAGATTACCTTCACTAGTGCAATGTCCTTTCCTCTGAGTTGCTTTGTCCTCCTATCCTCAATCCTTACAGGAGTTGTCTCATAAGTCAAGTTTTCTTTTAATTGTACGGAATAAGGTGCCATGACATGATTAGGACTTGGGATATATTTTCTGAGTTGTGACACATGAAAGACGTTATGAAGGTTTGAAAGAAAAGGGGGTAAGGCTATTTAGTAAGCAACAGGACCTATCCGATGAAGAATTTGGTAAGGTCCAAGGAATTTTGGAGTGAGTTTTCTAGACTTGAGGACACGACCGACCCCAGTCGTAGGTGTAACTTTCAAGAAGACATGCTCTCCTTCTTCGAACTCAAGAGGTTTCCTTCTTTTATCCGCATGACTCTGCTGCTGACTCTGAGCCGTTTTCATTTTCTCCTGAATCATTTTAACCTTCTTAGTTGTCTGCTAAATGAGTCCAGGTCCAACGGTAAGCCGTTCTCCATCTTGATACCAGCACAGAGGCGTCTGACACCTCCGCCCATATAGAGCCTCATAGGGCGCCATCCCTATACTTGAATGGTAACTGTTGTTGTAGGTGAATTCCACCAACGGTAAGATTTCATTCCAACTTCCAGTTTGCTCTATCGCATAAGCTCTCAGTAGATCCTCTAATGACTGAATTGTCCTCTCTGATTGGCCATCAGTCTGCGGATGGTATGCCGAACTCAATCGCAACTTCGTTCCCATAACTTCTTGAAGACTCTTCCAAAACTTAGACATAAACCTTGGATCTCTGTCGAAAATGATACTTGTAGGCACACCATGAAGTCTGACAATTTCACCAACGTATATCCGACTCAACTTCTCCAATGGATATCTTATGTTGATTGGCAAAAAGTGAGCTGTTTTGTAAGCCGATCCACAATTACCCATATTGAGTCATTTCCTTTCTTAGTCCTTGGCAACCCGACAACAAAGTTCATGGCAATACTATCCCATTTCCATTTGGGGATAGACAAGGGTTGTAATAGTCCAGCTGGTCTTTGATGTTCAATCTTCATTTTTCTGGCAGACCAAACAAGATGACACGCATCTAGCGATGTCTTTTTTCATCCCATGCCACCAAAACAACTTCCTCAAGTCTTGATACATCTTGGTCATTCCAGGATGCATACTTAATTGATTCGAGTGAGCATGTTCAAGTATGTACTTTCTGAGTTCCTCATCTTTAGGCACACAGACCCTTCCTTGGAATCTCAGAATTCCATCGCTTCCTTCCTTCAACGTTGATACACCACCCTGCCTCATCAATTCTTTTTCTTCTTGCAGGAATTTATCGATCTTTTGTTTCTCTCGAATATCTTCCATCAGGTCATTCGAGATAGTGATCTTATTCATGCAGATTTTACCCGGTGTTAATTTTACAAATGACCATATGTCTCTGAATTGCTCTATTAAGTCCTTTTCTCTAATCATCATAGTAGAAACACTAATCGTCTTCCTACTCAAAGCATCGGCCACCACGTTCGCCTTTCCAGGATGATACTGAAGTTGGAAGTCGTAGTCTTTCAAAAATTCTAGCCATCTTCGTTGCCTCATGTTCAGTTCTTTCTGATCGTACAGGTATTTCAGACTTTTGTGGTCACTGAAGACATTGAATGTGGCTCCATACAGATAATGTCTCCATATTTTCAATGCAAACACCACTGCAGCTAACTCTAGATCGTGTGTTGGGTAGTTCTTCTCGTGCATTCGCAATTGCCTTGAGGCGTAAGCTACGCCCCTCCGTTTTGCATAAGAACGCACCCCAAACCTTGATACGAAGTGTCACAATACACTTCAAATGGTTCACTAGGATTCGGTAAGACTAGCACTGGTGACGTAGTCAGCTTCTTTTTTAACTCTTGGAAACTTCCTTCACAGGAATCTGTCTATTCAAAAGCTTGGTCTTTCTTGGTGAATTGAGTGAGCGGTCCAGCAATTTTGGAAAATCCCTCAATAAACCTCTGGTAGTATCCGGCTAACCCGACGAAGCTTCGGATTTCCATCACTGTTGTTGGTCTTTCCCACTGTAGTACGGCTTCTACCTTTGAAGGATCCATTGCAATTCCTTCCTTTGTGATTACATGACCCAAGAATTTCACCTCATCTAGCCAAAACTCGCACTTGGATAGTTTCGCACATAGCTCTTTTTCCTTCAAAATCTGGAGAACTATGCTGAGGTGCTCAGCATGGTCCTCATGATTTTGCAAATAGATCAAGATATCGTCGATGAAAACAACGACAAATTTGTCCAAATAAAGATGAAAGATCCTATTCATGTAGTCCATAAATATCGCAGGTGCATTTGTCACACCAAAAGGCATCACCAGGTACTCGTAATGACCATAACGAGTACGAAAAGCCGTCTTGGGAATATCTTCCACTTTCACTCTGATTTGGTGATAACCCGATCGTAGATCGATCTTGGAAAACACAACAGCTCCTTTTAATTGGTCCATCAAGTCATCTATCCTCGACAATAGATACTTGTTCTTGATTGTAACTTTGTTCAACTGATGGTAGTCCACGCATAATCTTGAAGTCCCATCTTTCTTCTTAACCAACAACACAGGTGCTCCCCAAGGTGACACACTGGGTCTCACGAATCGTTTTTCCAGAAGTTCTTCCAACTGCCTCTTTAGTTCCACGAGCTCTGCTGGTGCCATACGGTAAGGCGCTATAGAAATAGGGCCAACTCCCGGTACTAAGTCAATAGCAAACTCGACCTATCGTTCAGGTGGCAAACCATGTACATCATCAGGGAAAACCTCAGGAAATTCTCGAACAACAGAGATTGCGTCCACATCAACTTCACTCTCGACTTTTAAAGAAGATAATAGCATGTATCCCAGAGCTCCTTCTTTTAGAAAAGCTTTCACTTGGTTAGCGGTCAAAAATCTAGAATCCTCATCCAAAGGGAAAACTATTGTCTTTCTAGAACAATCTAACAGGACATGGTTGGCAGATAGCCAGTCCATTCCTAATATCACGTCTAGTTGGGATAATGGTAAACAGATCAAATCGACAGAAAAGATTCGACCTTCCACGATTAAAGGACAACCTATACACACCTTAGTAGTGACGACAGGTTTTGCAGTAGGAGTCGAAACAGTCAAATCAAAAAGCAAAGAAGACACAGGCAATCCAAGTCTTTTCACACAGTCATGTGAAATGAAAGAATGAGTAGCACCAGAGTCATACAGTACAATTAAAAGATTACCTTCAATGATACCTTCTCCTTGTATCAGATCCTCGGATTCAGAGGCCTCAGCACCACTTTGGGTGTAGACTCTACCTCCAACTTGTGGTTTAGAAGTCTTTGCAATATTGACAGATGGTTCCGCCTTGGTCTGATGGCAGTCTCGAGAAACGTGACCAGGTTTCCAATACCGAAAGCAAATAAATCCTTTGATTGTGCAGTCTCTTGTGAAATGCTCCTTCCCACATTTCATACATCTCGAAGTAGTTGTAGCATTCTGACCCATCCTTCCAGGGCTTCCAGTTGGGCTTCCTCCTTGAAATTTTTGTGGCTGTTGGCTTCCAGAGGGTCTGGAATAAGGCTTCTTTTGATAACGACTCGCGTTACCACCACCTCCTCTTTGGGATCAAACGGGCCCAAAGTTTCTATTTCTTGACTCACGTTCTTGTTCCACACTTTCCAATCGGCAACAAGTGTCGAGTAGCTCAGAAAACTGAGAAATCTTCAAGGCTATCACAATTTTCTTCACATCATGCCTCAGGCCTTCCTCAAACTTCTGACACTTCCAAGTTTCATTGGGTTGAAGTTGAAAATAGGTCAAAAATCTGGACAAGTTCTCAAACTTGGCGGCGTATTCGCTCACTGTCATAGCTCCCTGTCGCAACCTCAGAAATTCCATTTCTTTTGCGTGCCTGGCACTTTCAGGAAAATACTTGTTCAAGAACCTTTCTTTGAACACTTCCCAAGTTATCACTCTATTCGCGGCTTGCAGTAGCCTTTGTTCTCTCGTCCACCAATGTTCAGTGTCTCCCATCAGCATGTATGCGACATAGGTCACCTTCCTATCATCAGCACAATTCATACCCGTAAATATTTTCTCTAACTCTTGAATCCACAATGTAGCTTTCTTCGGATCAAACTCTCCTTTAAACTGTGGAGGATTAGCGCGACGAAATCCTTCCAAGTTCTGAACGTCCGCTGTAGCCTATAGCTGTTGTGCAACCCTAGCCTGTTGTTGAGTTGTCTGCTGGTTCTGCTGTAACATTGCCTCAGCCATCTTCTGTATTGCTTCTATGGCAGCAGCCATATCACCCCCACGAGCCATCGTTTCCTTTCAAGTTGAGCTATGCAAAATACAGAGAAAGTCATATGTATCCTTATGAATGCCGAACAACAAAGTCACAAAGAGTAACACAGCAAAAATAAGACTGTCCAAAACCACACGACCCAAAGAAAACATAACCGGGAGCTCTGATACCAAGACAGTGTAATGCCCCTTTTTCTCCCTTAGTCATAATGAGTAAGAAGAAGGAATGTCGCACTATAGTGAAGCGACATACAAATGGTTACGGAAAATTTGAACATTTTTTTTTTTGCTTAACATGAATCCGGTTAAAACTTCCATTTAATGTACATATACACCTGTTTATGAATATATCGCGTGATTGAGCTAAAATTAAAAGTTCCTCTTTCCAATAAAACTTCTGTCAAAAAGGTCAAAGAGAAATCAACGTGGAATGAAACATACGACCATTCACAATATGGATAATTACATACTTTGTACCAGAAATACAAGCCTGTTTGAATTACATTTCCAAAAATATACGAAAGGCAAAATGTTTACCTACCCCAAGAGATACAAATATATACCCACTAACCCAGTAGTACGTCAGGCTCCCTCAAAATAAACGGACAGCCATCAGTAGCCATCAATTAAAACCAACCCTAAGACTGCCTAGAACGAGAAGGAACCGTAGATGGATCCTCCTCAGGGTCCTCGTCGTCCAACGAGACATCCATCGGGACGACAGAATAGCAGGCAGGAGCCCGGGCAGTAGACAAAAAGGAATCCTCACGAGGGGTATAATACATTTTACCCTACATGTCCCTCACGGGCATGTAGAACTCCAGCCATACAAAAGCATGAAAATCTAGAATAGGAGCGTCATAACGTCTCCACGCTAAGGACACCGTCACATCGCCATGGTAAACACATCGATCAGTCTGCACGTTGATATGCCAGCAGTTCGGACCTCCAAGAAAGTTGATCCGCACGTAGCCAAAAAGTCCACGGAGCCGAAATAACATCCTCAACAACTTCGATCTCAGTCGAGATAAGGCTAGAAACCCTGAAACTCAGTGGTTTCCTTGTCCTCCTCACGAGCGTCTTCTCGAGAGCACACGATCCAACCAAAATACAAAATAGAGAAATTACCGAAAGAGGTGAGATTCCCAGCTTTCAGTACCAACATGGCAGCAAGAAAAGAAACGGCGTCGAACGCCCACATAAGGCACAGTTAATACATACAAGTACAGTAATACCTGAAAGCAATTAACGAGAGTAAAGCAGCAAAGAATAACAGTTAACATTATCCATAGCCAGCTAGCAACATTAGCATTACCAAGAGTCAAATAAATATCGCAGTCATAATGCAAATGGACCATGTGACTGACAACTCACAATGCAACAAGGGTACCAAAGTTCCTACTCCATGGAGATAGACGTAAACATTTTCGGAGTGAATGATTAAGGAGTAATACCAGTATATCAGTAGCCTTAAAATACAGTGTGCTTTCTTTCATAAAATTGTTTGCGCAATGGCTCATACATGGTACCTTTACAGTTGATCGGATTATAGGATAGCGTCTCAGACAAGATCGTTGGTGTGTCGCATTGGTCTATCCCACGGCCCCAGTGGAGCTACCACTGTCTATTGTGAGACACCCACACCCCAACGCCCCCAGGGTCAACAACATATGACACCTACGCTTAGTCTACTTGTACCCGCACAAAGGTGTTATTCAAACTCCTAGGCAACATGGCCTTCTCAACAATGTCCAACAGACAACACACATGCATGATGACACAATGTCCAATTATGTATGTTCATCAATGATGCATTCAACATAAGCATTGCCTCAATGGCACATAAGCATTAGTCAATGTCCAACATGACATATCAACAATACATTTATTAAAACATTGCCTCAATGGCATATCATCATTCTTATCTCATTGAGCACTAAATCAATAAGTGCATAACCCACATAGGGAATCACACTTGCATCAATAATTCTCAGTATCAATATATGTTCCTTATTACACACATACCACAATTTCCATGTCATGGATCCAAGAATTCCATTTTCAAAATCATTTCTTCTCTATCGGTATGGATACATATTCCTATCGCATTTAAGTAAAGTAAAATCCTTGAATCCAGGGTTTTTAGGTTATGTTTGAGTTACAAACGGCAAAGAACCATAATTTCAATCATTTCCAGCTCAAAAATCTCATTTTTGGGTCTTGGTAATCGATTACATCACCCTGGTAATCGATTACCAGCGTAACGTGATTCCCAGAACCATGATTCGTAACTTCAAGGACCTGGTAATCGATTACACAGCCTTGGTAATCGATTACCAATTGGACAGAACCTCCGTAATCGATTACCCACAAGTTGTAATCGATTATGTGATTCCCAGAAGCACCATTTCGTGACATCAGAGGCTTGGTAATCGATTACACCACTCTAGTAATCGATTACACCACTCTAGTAATCGATTACAAGCTAGACAAAATCTCTGTAATCGATTACACACAAGACGTAATCGATTACCAGATTTCCAGAATCATGATTTCGTACCCTTAAGACTTGGTAATCGATTATAAGCTCCGTGTAATCGATTACCATGCATAAACTTGCAGAAAGTAGAGTTCTCCAGGTCCTTTAACTCAAACCAAACCAATCATCATCATATTTAATCAACAAGTTACTCAAATATATCTTCAAATCATGCAAGAGGCATCAATAAATCATACAAACCCAACAAAATGCATTATCATGAAGAACAACATAAAAATGAGAGAATTTTATACATGGATTCAGAAATCAATAACAACACACATACTAGACATTCCCTTACTACCAAGATTGGTTGAAGAGGATCATCTCCCTCTTACCTATTTGGAAGACAACACAAGGTGTTACCTCTTCTTGCCCTAGATTTTCGTTTTCCCCTTCAAGAAGAACACCAATGTGAGTGATTTCCATAATGTCCACTCAAACCATGGAAAAATGAGTTCTTGATCACATAGGTGACCAAGAAAAATGAAAATGAGAAGAAAGTGAAAGAAAGGTGAAGACTTTACCTCCAAGCTCAAAGCTTTAGCTTCAATGGTGGATAGTGGAAGAAGAAGAACCAAAGGATGGTCTTGGAATGGTGGAAGAAAACACGAAATGAGTTTAGTTGTAGCAAACAATGGAGATGATCTCCAATGAGTGTGAGTGTACGGTGGTGAAGCAAGGAGAAGAAGAGAAGAGTGTTTGAAGTGTGAGAGTGGAGTGATAAAAGTGAGAATGAGAAAAGTGGGTATTTTAGGCTCCCAAAATAGCCATTTGCCATGGGAATGAGTGTGGGGAGTGAAGAGAGAGAAAAATGAATTATTTGGGAAATTTCTAAGAAGCTTCCCTTGACAAGCTTAATTAATTTAATCATTCTTTTTGGAATTAAAGCTAATGGATGTGATACAAAGTAGATTTTGGATACTAGGATAATGTTTTTAATACATGTTATTGTTTAGTAGACAATTATTACAGTTGATAGAAGTCAACATTAATTTACCTGACAAATGAAATCTACACAGCGTTTCATTATTATTACTGTTAAATTTCTTGAAAAATGTGAAACCTTGCAAACTGTGTCCGGTCTCGGGTTTAGTAAGATCTCTCGTCGACGTTTCCATAGTTCAAGGCTTTCGGAGAAAATATCTCATTTCTCCGGTTCTGCTCAGTACATACGTAAAACGAGAAATATATTAAAATATTCCGCATTCTCAGAAAATTCCAAAAAAATTTCAGAAAATCACAAATATTTTAGAATGAATTCTGATAGTAGCAAAGTAAATTTTGGGGTGTTACACCTAATAGATTTGGTAGTTGTTAGTGGAGGTGGTGTTTGGATCTTCTATTTGATCATATTCAGATATTATTCATTATATCTAAGTATTTATTATAATGTTTGATTTTTTTATTATTTGTTGGCTATTTTTTTATTGTATTAATGTTAATTATATATTTTTGTTAGTTTATATGTATTTAGAGGTTTTAGAATTTTTTATACTTTTCCTTGACTAACTAATAGTGTAACTAATCGGGTACCAAGTGTGAATTGTATGAATTATTTGTATGAAAAAAATAGTATGAATTATTATTATTATTTTTGCTTGACTACTTGACACGTTTTAATTAACTAAATGTAGGTTTATTCAAATTAGTAGGGCTTAGACAATTATTTGTACGTAAAAAAATGGTATGAATTGACTGTTAGATGTGTAATTTGATTTAATTGACACATGTAAAATGATTTCATATGTGTTGAATTGTTATTGTTCAGAAGTGAGATTGACATGACAAAACCCCTTAATGTGCTCATTTACTTCAATGGGTCAATGTACAATGGTGAAGAGAATCTAATGTATTGTGGTCCTTCTCCTAGACCTATCGTGATCATAGCCAATATTACTTTGGACAACTTGAAAAATAAAATCCATTCAAAGTTAAGACTCAAAGCAAATCAGCATGTGTCAAAGGTTGTG
Source organism: Ormosia emarginata (assembly GCA_029884605.1). Taxonomy (NCBI): domain Eukaryota; kingdom Viridiplantae; phylum Streptophyta; class Magnoliopsida; order Fabales; family Fabaceae; genus Ormosia; species Ormosia emarginata. The sequence goes on along the minus strand of JAQQTP010000068.1, from coordinate 18,573,847 downwards.
TATCGATTTCCACAATTCAACAATCCATGGAGATGGATAGCTTTTCCATTGGAAGACGACAATGATGTTCAATACATGATAGATTGCTTCTATCAATTTTTGAACATGGCCTCGATGGAGTTGTATGCTGAGGCAGAAACGAATGGGCATAACGAGCATGTTGAAGCTCCTGTTGAAATAGAATTTCAAGCTGGTCTTCTAATATTTTTGAATTCTCACAGCCTATCAACACTCAAATGTCCATGACATAAACTGCTTTAGTTAATCCAGTTAAGCCGTGCAATATGATTGTTATTGGTTCTACAACGGTTGAAACTGATAACCCACTTATTAGATGTTGTGATATTGGCAAGTGTACTAAATCGTAAAAGTAATAAAAGATGAGTAAGAGTATCGTTGCTACGAGGATTACGTTATCAATTACTAAATTCATTTAATTAACACTATTTAACCTATCGAAATTAGATTGTGATGAGAATGCAAATAAAGATAAACACTAACAAGAAAATATTCAAAATTAATAAAAGTGAAACAAATCAATTAAGCAAAGGTTGAAAACAAATATATCAAAGTGTTAAGGTTCCAATATCACTTGAACTCTTTTAATGCACATTCAAATATTAGTTTAATTAAGTTCTATTCCATGATTCTGTGAATGCTTATGTCACGGAGATCTTGAAGTTTTGATGATAACAAAGCAAAGTCAAAGACCAAGCCTAACAGAAGCAAAGCGGGCATAGTTTTTAGGGCTTAGGATCTTAATGTAAGAAGCTCCCTTGGTATCTCAAAGTTTTTCTTAAAAGAGCTTTTCTTTCTATATGATATTTTATTTCTTGGTATATGAAAAACAAGCTTATTTCTTTCACAAACCAAGTTTTTCTAAATCTTAATGATTTCAAAGCTTAATTGGGCATAAAAATGGGTTCAAGGATGATTGTAATCTTATCATTAGGCTTAGTAATCAATTTATAGCTTTTCAGGAAGCTTGTAATCGATTACAATGGCCTGGTAATCAATTACATTCATGTGGGAAACCATTTTTCAAAAGTCAGAAGTTTTGTAATCAATTACATGAGCTATGTAATCGATTACACTAATTCCAAAAGCTTTGTAATTGATTACATAAACCTTGTAATCGATTACGTTAAGCCCAGAATGCCCAGAACACATTTTATGAACTATGTAATCAATTACATTACTCTTGTAATCGATTACGCAGCCACTGAAAGTCCATAACGACTCTTTTATGCATATTTAATGTGGCTTTAAATGCACCCTAACATCTCTTTGTAAGAAAGCTTTAACTACTCTTTGAAGGGTCAGTTTTTACATATAACACAGATTGAGAAACATGTTATCATTGCTTTTAATCTGAGTTTTATCTTTCTCATCTTCTTGCTCTGGTTTTCTAAATATTTGAGATATCTTAAGAGAGCTTGCTAGTTCTTCATTTTGTAATACACACTCTTTGAGAGAGTTTCATTTCTGTTTCAATCTTGATTGATTGTAACAAGGATGAGGTATCCCTGCTGTCGAGGCTCAAGCACAAGGGTGAGGTATCCCAAGGTGTGAAGAGTGCTCAGGTTTGTAACGGTAGCAAGCATCTATTGAAGCTTGCAATGATAGTGAAAAAATCTCAGGTGGTTTCTTGAGAACTGGACGTAAGTCACAAGTGGTTGGTGGCTGAACCAGGATAAACTCCAGTGTTTACTTCTGAACCCTTACTCCTTATATTTGCTTTTAAATATTATAATATTGATTAAATAATTTATTATTGGCTTGCTAATTTACTTGAATCCTTTTATCTTCTTGGTTTGTTAATTTCCCTTAACAAATAGCGTCAACGAAATTTTGTTTTTAACATGTTTGTAAAAAGTTTTCAAAGAAATTTTAAACTACTCAATTCACCCCCCTCTCTTGAGTAAAGAAGCCACTTGGGTAACAAGTGGTATCAGAGCTAGGCTCTTATATAAAGAGCTTAGCAACTTCAAGAGAAAATGACTTCTTCAAATGGTTTTTCTTCAGAAGGATCTTCAATAAATAGATCACCCTTCTTTAATGGGGATTGGTATGCTTATTGGAAAGAACGCATGAAAATTTTCATTGAAACTATTGATCTCGACGTATGAGATGCTGTTGAAAACGGCCATTTTATTCTCATATGTGTTATTGATGGTGTCAAAGTTGAAACACCTAAAAATGAATGGACTGACAATGACAAGAAAAATGTTCAGTATAATTTAAGAGCCAAGAACATCATTACCACAACTTTAGAGTATGATGAATTTTTCAGAATATCAAACTATACAACTGTTCAGGAAATGTGGGACACTTTACAAGTTACCCATGAGGGTACTAGTGAAGTAAAGAGGTCAAGAATAAACACTCTCACCTGCGAATATGAATTGTTTAGAATGAACCTAGGGGAAAGCATTCAAGAAATACAAAAGAGGTTCACTCACATTGTTAATCATCTTACTTTATTAGGTAAAACTTTTTTCTAATGAGGATCTAATTAACAAGGTTTGAAGGTGTTTGAGCAGGATTTGACAGCTTAAGGTGACCGCTATTTCAGAGTCAAGAAATTTGGCGACCATGACTCTTGCTACTCTTTTTGCAAAACTTCAAGAGCACGAATTGGAGCTTAACAGACTTGATCAAATTGAATAACATGATAAGAAAAAAAAAGGGATTGCACTTAAAGCCACCTCCTCAATCTTTGATGATGATGATGAAGAAGACATAGAGAACTTGGAGTTAAATGAAAAAACTTCAGTCTTCTAGTAAAGAAATTCGGAAGATTTCTTATAAAGAAAGGAAATCAAAGAAGACCTCCTTTCCAGCAAAGAAGACTCATCAACAAGGGGAAGGAAATTCGTCCGCACCTACGTGTACGAATGCGGAAAACTAGGACACACGAAGATGGAATGTCCGATTTATTAAAAGAAGGTAGAAAAATTTGAGAAAAGACCTTCCAAGGAGAAGAAAAGAAGGAAAGCTTACATAGCATGGGACAACAATGACATGGATTCCATGGATAGCTCAGATAATGAGGAAGCTAACCTGTGTCTCATGGCTAGAGGAGAAGATGAAGACGAAAGCGACATAGAGGTAATGTCAAACATTGACCTTTCTCCTTCTTATAATGAACTACAAGATGCCTTCAAGAATTGCATATGAATCATTAAGGCTTACAAAATTAGTATCTTCATCTAAGAAAATAATTTCTACTTTAGAAAATAAAATTCTCAGTTTAAACAAAGAAATTGAAGATTTAAAAATTGAAAACGAGACATTAGGATTAATTGATGCTTGCACACATGCTTCTACATCTTCATCTTGTTTATCATGTAAATCTCTTGAAAAAGAAATTGAAGATTTAAAGAACACACTTGCAAAATTTACTTTTGGTAGAGATAATTTAAATATTTTGCTTGGAAAACAAAGGATTGCTTTTCAAAAATCCAGGATAGGATATAATCCCAAAAATCAACAAAAATTTTATAAAAATTTCTTTGTTTATTCAAATACTTCTAGTAGTTCGTTTATTAAATGTTTTTATTGCGGAAAGAAAGGGCATAGTGTCTCAACATGTAATGCAAGGAAAAACATTAGCACTAAGGTGGGAACTAAAATGGTTTGGGTTCCCAAAGACACAATGTCACAAACTAACTCACAAGGACCTAAGAAAATTTGGGTACCAAAAGTCAAAATTTGAAGTGTGTTATAGGTGCGCTTTAAGGCCAAGAGTTGACTTTGACACTATTTTAAAAGTGGCTACTGCAAGCATAAGACCGGAAATAATTCCAAGCTCTCTTCCTTATCTCTATGAAGCTTGGACTTGCAATCTTTGGATAAGTGTATACTTGTTTTATGCTTTTCTAAACTTAAAATTTGAAAATATCTCTACATCTCTTGATTATGCTAGATGAGTACATATCTTATTTAGCATAACCTGATTTATGGTAATATCCTTATTCTTGACCATATATCTTTTACTAAAATTTACATGTTCATAAGAATTAGATGTCCTCTTGGTTGATATTGTTTGATATGTTCATGTTTTATCTTATACCCTGAACTTGTCTTTGAACTTCATTGTATGAAACTTAAAACAAATGTGCATACTAGAAAGTTCTTAATTGACATAACTTGCCTAACATGATCTTTGTTTACCTAAAAATGCCATCTTTCAAATAAAAAAGAGAACTTGGAATTCTTGATCAATCTTGTATTTAATCCTATTGCATAAATCTGTTTTTGCTGCATAATTCACATTAATCTGTGCTGTATAATTCATATTTTTCTACATAATCATATATTAATTACTTTCTTTTAAACCAATACTGACTTGAGCGTCGGAGGCTCTTCTAAATTTGTTTTACAGGTACCCTATCATGACTAAGTCCTCCCACCGCTCAAAATTCTCTCTGTTCCTTGCCTTAGCCAAAGTCCTTGGTGTATGGAGACAATCGTTAATTTGATCTTTGATACAAGTTTTATTGGAAATATTAAGTGATGAATGCAAGTTGGACAAATTTCTTGGTTCACTGTGGTTTGGAATCATTTCAAGAGGCTATGACAATGTTTTGAAGTGAAATGGACAAGCACTCCGCTGTTTGCAGTGAAAAACACAAGTTTAGAAGGCTTGTAATCGATTACAAACCCCCTATAATCGATTACGACTGTGTAATTGATTACACAGGTTTTGGAACACGCAGATGAAAAGTCAAAGAGCACATAATCGATTACATAAACATTGTAATTGATTACAAAATTTCCCAGAAATGTAATCGATTACACACAATATGTAATCGATTACACAATGTTTTTAAAGGAACCTTGGACGCGCGCAGAAGCCATTTTGGCCTGTTCTTCGAGCTCTCTCTCTCCTAGCCGCAACCACCACATCCTAAAATCCTCTATTACTCCCTTATTTCTCGACCAAATTACTTCATTTCACTCCTAAATCACTCGAAAACACCCTACCACCAAAACCCCTCAATCAAATCTCTCTCAAAACCACCAAAAATCACCCATTAATCCCTCACCAGTTCACGAGTTTCTCTCTCTTCACCCATAGACCCAAATCCCAAATTCCTCCGTTTTTCTCACAAATTTACTCATTCTCTCATCACCAAACCCCACGTAAACACCTTCCTTTCCCCTTCCCTCCATCCTTTACAATTCATTTCACCCAAATGGCTGAATCATCTCGCAAGATCAAAAAGCCACGAACAAGGATAACAGGTGCTTCATCTTCCCAGGCTCATCCTTTCACCATTCTTGGGTTAGATCTCTTTGTGCACTTCCAGACCTCCAAACAAGTAGAAACCTTCCGCAGAGACTTCCATCTATGTAAAATCATCCAGCCCAAGTACCTCACTACTAAGTTCTGCTCTAGTGAACCATTACAATGCTTCCATCTAATTGAACAACTGGATTTGATTAAGTTTCTGAGCATTAAAAGAGATATTTATCCTGATTTGATTCACATCTTTTATGCAAATTTGAAATTTGAGAATGCATGTCTGATCTCTAAAGTGAAGAAGATACCAATAGTCATAAACTCTGGACTTTGGTATTAATTAACTAGTTTGACTTCTAATGGTTCCAATTTCACTAGCTTAAATTCATGGGGTGATGAGTATGATTATAAGGATGCCCTAAATTCCTTGCTGAGAATAGATTTTCATCCCGGTCCACGCGTTCTGGCTACTGGGCTGACTATGGAAAATAGAGTTCTACATTACCTACTGGCTAGAGGTTTGATTGCCAGAGGAAGCAATTATTCTCAGGTTCTTAAGGACGATGTCCTGGCTCTTTGGGAAATAAACATTGGACGCTCCATTAACTAGGCCTATTATGTCATTCAACACATGCTACAAGCAAAGAAGGATCCCCATCCTCTGCCCTACGCCATGCTGATCACTGCGATATTTAAGCACTTTCGCATTCCTTTGTCTGGGGAAGCAAAGAATGAAACTTCTGATGGGCAGGAATGCATCAATGCACACAATCTGACGAAGCTCCAGCTATAGAAGATTGATAATCGCTAGTACTACCTCCATCGTGGAGTGGATGGCCACATGCCTCGAGGTGCTGATGAGGATATTGAGGATGATGCACCTTCGGCTGCTCTCACTCCGCCATCTTTGGATCTTCTGCTTCTGGAGCTCCGCAGCCTCCGCACTCACATCGATGATAAGTTTAGTGAGCTCTGCACCTCTATTCACCATCTTGAGGAGTGAGTCACTCACACAGATGAGGAGGTTGCCATCATTCGAGCCCTGCTTGAGAGTGACCCGAGTCATCAGACGAGGCGACCTTCTGCCTTCTATGCTACCCCACCTCTATCTCCAGCTGGCACTGCTGTTCTTGATACTTTTACTGGTGATGATGATGTTGCTACGCTTCCAGCTGAGGATCCTGCCATAGTTGATAATGACAGCAAGGCGACATAGTGATGGGCGACTTAGTCATGATGACCCTCTTTATATATATATATATATATATTTCATTACAATCTAACCCATTAGCTTCTCTTTGATTTACTGTTTATATCATATACTGAGCTGATATACTTTGATCATCCTATATTCTGAACTACTTATTAGTTATTAGACTTTCTTTTGATCTGATATTCTACCTGGGTGGTCATTTTTTTTATTGATTCTATTTTGGCCTATTGATTATCTGGTTCTATCTGTTGTTGGCTTATCTTTCTGTTTGGCGATCCTGGTTGTCTTACGCTGCCGTTGCTCTGCCCGTTTTTCTGTTGAATGCTTATGTCTGCCTCTAACATTTTGATAATGCCAAAAGGGAGAGAGATATTGCATGAGTAGATTTTGGATACTAGGATAATGTTTTTAATACATGTTATTGTTTAGTAGACAATTATTACAGTTGATAGAAGTCAACATTAATTTACCTGACAAATGAAATCTACACAGCGTTTCATTATTATTACTGTTAAATTTCTTGAAAAATGTGAAACCTTGCAAACTGTGTCCGGTCTCGGGTTTAGTAAGATCTCTCGTCGACGTTTCCATAGTTCAAGGCTTTCGGAGAAAATATCTCATTTCTCCTTACTCGCTCAGGACATACGTAAAACGAGAAATATATTAAAATATTCCGCATTCTCAGAAAATTCCAAAAAAATTTCAGAAAATCACAAATATTTTAGAATGAATTCTGATAGTAGCAAAGTAAATTTTGGGGTGTTACACCTAATAGATTTGGTAGTTGTTAGTGGAGGTGGTGTTTGGATCTTCTATTTGATCATATTCAGATATTATTCATTATATCTAAGTATTTATTATAATGTTTGATTTTTTTATTATTTGTTGGCTATTTTTTTATTGTATTAATGTTAATTATATATTTTTGTTAGTTTATATGTATTTAGAGGTTTTAGAATTTTTTATACTTTTCCTTGACTAACTAATAGTGTAACTAATCGGGTACCAAGTGTGAATTGTATGAATTATTTGTATGAAAAAAATAGTATGAATTATTTTTTTTTTTGCTTGACTACTTGACACGTTTTAATTAACTAAATGTAGGTTTATTCAAATTAGTAGGGCTTAGACAATTATTTGTACGTAAAAAAATGGTATGAATTGACTGTTAGATGTGTAATTTTGATTTAATTGACACATGTAAATTGATTTCATATGTGTTGAATTGTTATTGTTCAGAAGTGAGATTGACATGACAAAACCCCTTAATGTGCTCATTTACTTCAATGGGTCAATGTACAATGGTGAAGAGAGTCTAATGTATTGTGGTCCTTCTCCTAGACCTATCGTGATCATAGCCAATATGACTTTGGACGGCTTGAAAAATAAAATCCATTCAAAGTTAAGACTCAAAGCAAATCAGCATGTGTCAAAGGTTGTGTATCGATTTCCACAATTCAGCAATCCATGGAGATGGATAGCTTTTCCATTGGAAGACGACAATGATGTTCAATACATGATAGATTGCTTCTATCAATTTTTGAACATGGCCTCGATGGAGTTGTATGTTGAGGCAGAAACGAATGTGCATAACGAGCATGTTGAAGCTCCTATTGAAATAGAATTTCAAGCTGGTCTTCTAATATTTTTGAATTCTCGCAGCCTATTAACACTCAAATGTCCATGACATAAACTGCTTCATTAATCCAGTTAAGCCGTGCAATATGATTGTTATTGGTTCTACAACGGTTGAAACTGATAACCCACTTATTAGATGTTGTGATATTGGCAAGTGTACTAAATCGTAAAAGTAATAAAAGATGAGTAAGAGTATCGTTGCTACGAGGATTACGTTATCAATTACTAAATTCATTTAATTAACACTATTTAACCTATCGAAATTAGATTGTGATGAGAATGCAAATAAAGATAAACACTAACAAGAAAATATTCAAAATTAATAAAAGTGAAACAAATCAATTAAGCAAAGGTTGAAAACAAATATATCAAAGTGTTAAGGTTCCAATATCACTTGAACTCTTTTAATGTACATTCAAATATTAGTTTAATTAAGTTCTATTCCATGATTCTGTGAATGCTTATGTCACGGAGATCTTGAAGTTTTGATGATAACAAAGCAAAGTCAAAGACCAAGCCTAACAGAAGCAAAGCGGGCATAGTTTTTAGGGCTTAGGATCTTAATGTAAGAAGCTCCCTTGGTATCTTAAAGTTGGTATCTCAAAGTTTTTCTTAAAAGAGCTTTTCTTTCTATATGATATTTTATTTCTTGGTATATGAAAAACAAGCTTATTTCTTTCACAAACCAAGTTTTTCTAAATCTTAATGATTTCAAAGCTTAATTGGGCATAAAAATGGGTTCAAGGATGATTGTAATCTTATCATTAGGCTTAGTAATCAATTTATAGCTTTTCAGGAAGCTTGTAATCGATTACAATGGCCTGGTAATTGATTACATTCATCCGGGAAACCATTTTTCAAAAGTCAGAAGCTCTGTAATCGATTACATGAGCTATGTAATCGATTACACTGATTCCAAAAACTTTGTAATCGATTACATGAACCTTGTAATTGACTACGTTAAGGCCTGAATGCCCATAACACATTTTATGAACTATGTAATCGATTACATTACTCTTGTAATTGACTACGCAGCCACTGAAAGTCCATAACGACTCTTTTCTGCACATTTAATTGGCTTTAAATGCACCCTAACATCTCTTTGTAAGAAAGCTTTAACTACTCTTTGAAGGGTCAGTTTTTACATATAACACAGATTGAGAAACATGTTATCATTGCTTTTAATCTGAGTTTTATCTTTCTCATCTTCTTGCTCTGGTTTTCTAAATATTTGAGATATCTTAAGAGAGCTTGCTAGTTCTTCATTTTGTAATACACACTCTTTGAGAGAGTTTCATTTCTGTTTCAATCTTGATTGATTGTAACAAGGATGAGGTATCCTCTGCTGTCGAGGCTCAAGCACAAGGGTGAGGTATCCCAAGGTGTGAAGAGTGCTCAGGTTTAACGGTAGCAAGCATCTATTGAAGCTTGCAATGATAGTGAAAAAATCTCAGGTGGTTTCTTGAGAACTGGACGTAAGTCACAAGTGGTTGGTGGCTGAACCAGGATAAACTCCAAGTGTTTACTTCGAACCCTTACTCCTTATATTTGCTTTTAAATATTATAATATTGATTAAATAATTTATTATTGGCTTGCTAATTTACTTGAATCCTTTTATCTTCTTGGTTTGTTAATTTCCCTTAACAAATAGCGTCAACGAAATTTTGTTTTTAACATGTTTGTAAAAAGTTTTCAAAGAAATTTTAAACTACTCAATTCACCCCCCTCTCTTGAGTAAAGAAGCCACTTGGGTAACAAGTGGTATCAGAGCTAGGCTCTTATATAAAGAGCTTAGCAACTTCAAGAGAAAATGACTTCTTCAAATGGTTTTTCTTCAGAAGGATCTTCAATAAATAGATCACCCTTCTTTAATGGGGATTGGTATGTTTATTGGAAAGAACGCATGAAAATTTTCATTGAAACTATTGATCTCGACGTATGAGATGCTGTTGAAAAGGCCATTTTATTCTCACACCTGTTATTGATGGTGTCAAAGTTGAAACACCTAAAAATGAATGGACTGACAATGACAAGAAAAATGTTCAGTATAATTTAAGAGCTAAGAACATCATTACCACAACTTTTCAAGATAATTTAAGAGTAGTATGATGAATTTTTCAGAATATCAAACTGTACAACTGTTCAGGAAGTGTGGGACACTTTACAAGTTACCTATGAGGGTACTAGTGAAGTAAAGAGGTCGAGAATAAACACTCTCACTTGCGAATATGAATTGTTTAGAATGAACCTAGGGGAAAGCATTCAAGAAATACAAAAGAGGTTCACTCACATTGTTAATCATCTTACTTTATTAGGTAAAACTTTTTTCTAATGAGGATCTAAGTAACAAGGTTTGTGGGTGTTTGAGCAGGATTTGACAGCTTAAGGTGACCGCTATTTCAGAATCAAGAAATTTGGCGACCATGACTCTTGCTACTCTTTTTGCAAAACTTCAAGAGCACGAATTGGAGCTTAACAGACTTGATCAAATTGAATAACATGATAAGAAAAAAAAAGGGATTGCACTTAAAGCCACCTCCTCAATCTTTGATGATGATGATGAAGAAGACATAGAGAACTTGGAGTTAAATGAAAAAACTTCAGTCTTCTAGTAAAGAAATTCGGAAGATTTCTTATAAAGAAAGGAAATCAAAGAAGACCTCCTTTCCAGCAAAGAAGACTCATCAACAAGGGGAAGGAAATTCGTCCGCACCTACGTGTACGAATGCGGAAAACTAGGACACACGAAGATGGAATGTCCGATTTATTAAAAGAAGGTAGAAAAATTTGAGAAAAGACCTTCCAAGGAGAAGAAAAGAAGGAAAGCTTACATAGCATGGGACAACAATGACATGGATTCCATGGATAGCTCAGATAATGAGGAAGCTAACCTGTGTCTCATGGCTAGAGGAGAAGATGAAGACGAAAGCGACATAGAGGTAATGTCAAACATTGACCTTTCTCCTTCTTATAATGAACTACAAGATGCCTTCGAAGAATTGCATATGAATCATTAAGGCTTACAAAATTAGTATCTTCATCTAAGAAAATAATTTCTACTTTAGAAAATAAAATTCTCAGTTTAAACAAAGAAATTGAAGATTTAAAAATTGAAAACGAGACATTAGGATTAATTGATGCTTGCACACATGCTTCTACATCTTCATCTTGTTTATCATGTAAATCTCTTGAAAAAGAAATTGAAGATTTAAAGAACACACTTGCAAAATTTACTTTTGGTAGAGATAATTTAAATATTTTGCTTGGAAAACAAAGGATTGCTTTTCAAAAATCCAGGATAGGATATAATCCCAAAAATCAACAAAAATTTTATAAAAATTTCTTTGTTTATTCAAATACTTCTAGTAGTTCGTTTATTAAATGTTTTTATTGCGGAAAGAAAGGACATAGTGTCTCAACATGTAATGCAAGGAAAAACATTAACACTAAGGTGGGAACTAAAATGGTTTGGGTTCCCAAAGACACAATGTCACAAACTAACTCACAAGGACCTAAGAAAATTTGGATACCAAAAGTCAAAATTTGAAGTGTGTTATAGGTGCGCTTGAAGGCCAAGAGTTGACTTTGACACTATTTTAAAAGCGGCTACTGCAAGCATAAGACCAGAAATAATTTCAAGCTCTCTTCCTTGTTTCCATGAAGCTTGGACTTGCAATCTTTGGATAAGTGTATACTTGTTTTATGCTTTTCTAAACTTAAAACTTGAAAATATCTCTACATGTCTTGATTATGCTAGATGAGTACATATCTTATTTAGCATAACCTGATTTATAGTAATATCCTTATTCTTGACCATATATCTTTTACTGAAATTTACATGTTCATAAGAATTAGATGTCCTCTTGGTTGATATTGTTTGATATGTTCATGTTTTATCTTATACCCTGAACTTGTCTTTGAACTTCATTGTATGAAACTTAAAACAAATGTGCATACTAGAAAGTTCTTAATTGACATAACTTGCCTAACATGATCTTTGTTTACCTAAAAATGCCTTCTTTCATATAAGAAGAGAACTTGGAATTCTTGATCAATCTTGTATTTAATCCTGCTGCATAAATCTATTTTTGCTGCATAATTCACATTAATCTGTGCTGCATAATTCATATTTTTCTACATAATCATATATTAATTACTTTCTTTTAAACCAATACTGACTTAAGCGTCAGATGCTCTTCTAAATTTGTTTTACAGGTACCCTATCATGACTAAGTCCTCCCACCGCTCAAAATTCTCTCTGTTCCTTGCCTTAGCCAAAGTCCTTGGTGTATGGAGACAATCGTTAATTTGATCTTTGATACAAGTTTTATTGGAAATATTAAGTGATGAATGCAAGTTGGACAAATTTCTTGGTTCACTGTGGTTTGGAATCATTTCAAGAGGCTATGACAATGTTTTGAAGTGAAATGGACAAGCACTCCGCTGTTTGCAGTGAAAAACACAAGTTTAGAAGGCTTGTAATTGATTACAGATCCCCTGTAATCGATTACGACTGTGTAATTGATTACACAGGTTTTGGAACACGCAGATATAAAATCAGAGAGCACATAATCGATTACATAAACATTGTAATTGATTACAAAATTTCCCAGAAATGTAATCGATTACACACAATATGTAATCGATTACACACAATATGTAATCGATTACACACAATATGTAATCGATTACACAATGTTTTTAAAGGAACCTTGGACGTGCGCAGAAGCCATCTTTGGCCTGTTCTTCGAGCTCTCTCTCTCCTAGCCGCAGCCACCACATCCTAAAATCCTCCATTACTCCCTTATTTCTCCACCAAATTACTTCATTCCACTCCCAAATAACTCGAAATCACCATCCCATCAAAACCCCTCGATCAAATCTCTCTCAAAAACACCAAAAATCTTCCATTAATCCCTCACCAGTTCACGAGTTTCTCTCTCTTTACCCATAGACCCAAATCCCAAATTCCTCCATTTTTCTCACAAATTTACTCATTCTCTCATCACCAAACCCCACGTAAACACCTTCGTTTCCCCTTCCCTCCATCCTTTACAATTCATTTCACCCAAATGGCTGAATCATCTCGCAGGATCAAAAAGCCACGAACAAGGATAACAGGTGCTTCATCTTCCCAGGCTCATCCTCTCACCATTCTTGGGTTAGATCTCTTTGTGCACTTCCAGACCTCCAAACAAGTAGAAGCCTTCTGCAGAGACTTCCATCTATGTAAAATCATCCAGCCCAAGTACCTCACTACTAAGTTCTGCTCTAATGAACCATTACAATGCTTCCATCTAATTGAACAACTGGATTTGATTAAGTTTCTAAGCATTAAAAGAGATATTTATCCTGATTTGGTTCACATCTTTTATGCAAATTTGAAATTTGAGAATGCATGTCTGATCTCTAAAGTGAAGAAGATACCAATAGTCATAAACTCTGGACTTTGGTATTAATTAACTAGTTTGACTTCTGATGGTGCCAATTTCACTAGCTTAAATTCATAGGGTGATGAGTATGATTATAAGGATGCCCTAAATTCCTTGTTGAGAATATATTTTCATCCCGGTCCACGCGTTCTGGCTACTGGGCTGACTATGGAAAATAGAATTCTACATTACCTGCTGGCTAGAGGTTTGATTACCAGAGGAAGCAATTATTCTCTGGTTCTTAAGGACGATGTCCTGGCTCTTTGGGAAATAAACATTGGATGCTCCATTAACTGGGCCTATTATGTCATTCATCACATAGTATAAGCAAAGAAGGATCCCCATCCTCTACCCTACACTATGCTGATCACTACGATATTTGAGCACTTCCGCATTCCTTTGTCTGGGGAAGCAAAGGATGAGACTTCTGATGAGCAGGAATGCATCAATGCACACACTCTGACGAAGCTCTAGCTATAGAAGATTGATAATCGCTGGTACTACCTCCATCGTGGAGTGGATGGCCACATGCCTCGAGGTGCTGATGAGGATATTGAGGATGATGCACCTCCGGCTGCTCTCACTCCGCCATCTTTGGATCTTCTGCTTCTAGAGCTCCGCAGCCTCCGCACTCATGTCGATCATAACTTTAGTGAGCTCTACACCTTTGTTCACCGTCTTGAGGAGTGAGTCACTCACACAGATGAGGAGGTTGCCATCATTCGAGCCCTGCTTGAGAGTGACCCGAGTCATCAGACGAGGCGACCTTCTGCCTTCTATGCTACCCCACCTCTATCTCCAGCTGGCACTGCTGTTCTTGATACTTTTACTGGTGATGATGATGCTACTACGCTTCCGGCTGAGGATCCTGCCATAGTTGATAATGACAGCAAGGCGACACAGTGATGGGCGACTTAGTCATGATGACCCTCTTTATATATATATATATATATATATTACATATATTATATTGATTATCCGGTTACTTTGATCATCCTATATTCTGTACTTATTAGTTATTAGACTTATCTATTCTACCCGGTGGTCATTTTTTTTATTGATTCTATTTTGGCCTATTGATTATCTGGTTCTATCTCTGTTGTTGGCTTATCTTTCTGTTTGGCGATCCTGGTTGTCTTACGCTGCCGTTGCTCTGCCCGTTTTTCTGTTGAATGCTTATGTCTGCCTCTAACATTTTGATAATGCCAAAAGGGAGAGAGATATTGCATGAGTAAGGGGGAGTACATACATAAGCCTTTCGATACAGATGTCAAAATCTTATTGAACTTCATGCTTGCGTAAACTCAGGGGGAGAGTGATGCTTTATAATCTTCATATACATATATTGCTCTTTTTCTAGTTGTGGGTTTGTCATCATCATAAAGGGAGAGTATGTGAATGCTTATGTCACGGAGATTGTGAAGTTTTGATTATAACAAAGCAAAGTCAAAGACCAAGCCCAATGGAAGCAAAGCAGGTACAGTTTTTAGCGCTTAGGATCTAAATGTAAGAAACTCTCTTGGTATCTCAAAGTTTTTCTTAAAAGAGTTTTTCTTTCTAAATGATATTTCATTTCTTAGTATATGAAAAACAAGCTTATTTCCTTCACAAACCAAGTTTTTGTAAATCTTAATGATTTCAAAGCTTAATTGGGCATAAAAATGGGTTCAAGGATGATTGTAATCTTATCTTTAGGCTTAGTAATCAATTTACAACTTTTTAGGAAGCTTGTAATCGATTACAATGGCCTGGTAATCGATTACATTCATACGAGAAACCATTTTTTAAAAGTCAGAAGTTCTGTAATCAATTATATGAGCTATATAATCGATTACACTGATTCCAGAAGCTTTGTAATCGATTACACTGATTCCAGAAGCTTTGTAATCGATTACACTGATTCCAGAAGCTTTGTAATCGATTACATGAACCTTGTAATCGATTACGTTAAGCCCAGAATGCCCAAAACACATTTTATGAACTATATAATTGATTACATTACTCTTGTAATCGATTACGCAACCACTGAAAGTCCATAATGGCTCTTTTCTGCACATTTAATATGGCTTTAAATGCACCCTAACGTCTCTTTTTGTAAGAAAGCTTTAAATACTCTTTGAAGGGTCAATTTTTACATATAACACAGATTGAGAAACATACTATCATTGCTTTTAATCCGAGTTTTATCCTTCTCATCTTCTTGCTCTGGTTTTCTAAATATTTGAGATATCTTAAGAGAGCTTGCTAGTTCTTCATTTTGTAATACACACTCTTTAAGAAAGTTTCATTTCTGTTTCATTCTTGATTGATTGTAACGAGGGTGAGGTATCCCTTAGGAAATTTGTAACAAGGGTGAGGTATCCCTCAGGAAATTTATAACGAGGGTGAGGTATCCTTCAGAAAATTTGTAAGGGTGAGGTATCCCTATTGTCGAGGCTCAAGCACAAGTGTGAGGTATCCTAAGGTGTGAAGAGTGCTCAAGTTTGTAACGGTAGCAAGGATCTATTGAAGCTTGCATTGATAGTGGAAAAATCTTGGGTGGTTTCTCGAGAACTGGATGTAGGTCACAAGTAGTTGGTGGCTGAACCAAGATAAACTGCAGTGTTTGCTCTTCTGAACCCTTACTCCTTATATTTGCTTTTAAATATTATAAATTGATTAAATAATTTATTATTGGCTTGCTAATTTACTTGAATCATTCTATCTTCTTGGTTCGTTCATTTCCCTTAACAAATAACTTCAACGAGATTTTGTTCTTAAAGTGTTTGTAAAAAGTTTTCAAAGAAATTTTAAACTACTCAATTCACCTCCATCTTGAGTAAAATAGCCACTTGGGTAACAGATTCATGATCAAATTCCTAAAATTAATCAATACTCAATCCCTTGGTATATTAATCCTCTTCACACTACTTTGAGTTAACAAATCCCTTAGTATAGCCCCAAATAAAGAAAGCTTTATTAAAAACGAGGAAATAAAAAGCAAGATCACATAACCTACAACATCTATTCCTAGTGATTGCAGAAATTATCGTGTTTGTCACAAGTTTTAGGTTTGTGCACAATTTTTCCAAATCTTACATAAACCCCAAGATCATTCCAAAATTGATCAGATTAAGAAAAACATTAAGAGAAGAGATAAATACGTAAATTATGAAATAAAAACTTAAATTAAATACATAATTGAATTTACATCATCCAAGAACAAGATCCAACATCACCCTAACTAGAGAAGTTTAGTTACATCTGGAGAAAGAATAAAACAAAAAGAAGAATTCGATAAATTCCATGGAAGATTGGTGGAAAGGTTGAAGAAAATATCAAATCTTTAAGCTTGGATGCGCCCACACCAAATTAGGGTTTGTGCCTATGCTTCTATCCTTTACAGTTGCTAAATTTTTCGTGTATTTTCTGAACGAAGAGAGATCTACTTCGCTAAACTCGTTTTCTCCTTTTTTATAAAAAAAAGTTGATAACTTTTTGTATCTAACTTGCATGATTTTTATCACCCTTCAGATGACCGAATCTGCCTTCGATACATATAATTTATATGATTTTATGTTAGCTTTTCAATGCCACAAATGGCACATCGATCTAATCTTTGTAGCTCAAGATATGACTCAATTAATGAGGAATGGTCAGGATAGTGCGAGAATCTAAATCAAATCACTTTGAGAATACTTATCCAATCTTCAATATTAGTAGCAGCTTAATTACATAAAGTTATCAATATGATATTTGTAGATCTCTTTCTTAACTTTCAAATGCCACTAGAATAAGGTAAATCGTATACTTATAGAGAAAGTTGTCCCTAATTTATTGAGATAGATTTGATAGCAATACTTTCCTTAATTAATCTTTGACCAAATCTCTTATTTCCTATTTCTTTTTGTTGAATTCATATAAATTAGGAAACAAATATCTCACTCAAATTAATAAAGGATAAAACTTAGGTCCATTTGTTTATGTCCATTACATTCATTTCACCAATCAAGTTATGACATGTGTTTATTAATGCTCTCTTTCTTACTCTTTTTTTTTTAAAAAAAAATGTACATATGTCATAGCTTGATTAGTGAAATTGATGTAATGGACATAAAGAAATAGACCTAAGTTTTGTCTATTAAGAAACTCCTTGAGATCCTTCCATTAAGTAAAGATTATTTACACTCTAATTAAGAATTTAACTTGATCCTTAAAATTTATGAATGCTAGTTGACTTGGTCAAACTTCGTCATCCACTTTGCATATAGTTTTTCACTTTCTTATTGAATGAACTGGGCTTCGATTTCTTCATGAAAGTTGTAAGAAATTTTGTCATCTTTCCATAAACACTAAGATTAGCTTAATCCGAGCTTTGTAGCAAAAGTTATTCTCAAAATATCATAACAATATCCTTATGCCCTTCATCAAGATTTTAATAACCATGCTTAAAATACCACAAAAGGCCTTAAATTCCTACAAAAAATAATAAAATACATTTAATTGAATGGGCCCAAAATTCACTCAATATTATAAATAAATAACATAATTATTATCTCAAAATATTCAAATTCATGTTTAAACAAACATAAAATATGTGGGTTTTATACACACATCATCAGAGATGCATTGTGGGACACAAGTAAAGATGAAGGACAAGTACCTGAGGCTGATGATTCAGACACTGACATAGAGGCAAAAAACTTTGATGTTAAAGAAAATTTACAAGAAGAAGACCCTCTATTGTTGGTTGCCCCTCAATCTATGTTTGTACCTATAGACCCTCAATCTGTGTTTGTGCCACCATGCCCTCAATTCTCTTAGATCAATTGGGATGCATTGAGTAATCCTGATAATTTGCCTGAATTAGATTGTCGTGGTACTTAGAGCCTAAATGATGAATTATTTGTTGAGTTGTGATTTCCATCTAAAGATGCTATGAAGTTGGCCCTCCAACATTATTCGATTTGCAGACATCAAGAGTACAAAGTTGAAGATTCTAATTCACGGAGACTAACTGTTAAGTTTCCTAGATTTGGCAGTAGCTGTAATTGGAGAGTTAAGGCCATACAAAGCAAGAGGTCACATGTGTGGCAGATTACAAAATATAATGGACCTTACAACTACGTCAAGCTAGCAACGTCATTAGATCACCACAAGTTGGACTATTGTATGATTTGCTATTTCATTTTGGAGATGGTTAGATCAAAACTCGATGTACCTATATGCTTAATTGTTGAAAGGATTCAAAGCTAATTCGGTTACAATTTACAAAGTTTCATATCGAAAAGCTTGGAAGGTAAAATAATTGGTTGTTGTGAAGGTTTTTGGGGATAGGGACAAATCTTATGAGGTGTTGCCCAGATGGTTAGTCGCCATGAGAAATGACAGAGAAGGCACTTTGGTGGAGTTACAAGACATGAAATGTGTTGTGCTTAACCTCGTTGTTCGTTCGAAAATAGTGTTTTGTCGATTATTATGAACATTTAGACCATGTGTTGTTGGATTTTGATATTGCAAGCCTATTGTTAAGATTGACGCTACTTATTTGTATAGTAAATACCATTATAAGTTGTTGATTAAAACAACACAAGATGGAGATAGAAAACCTCTATCAATTGTATTTGCCATTGTGGAAGGAGAAAAAAAGGATGCTTGGAGTTGGTTCCTAGCCCACCTTCGATTACATGTCACACAACAATAGGGTTTGTACTTGATATATGATCGATATCTAGGCATCTTACATTTAGTGGCAAATCTACATCTTGGATGGCAGCCGTCGAATACATATAATGTCTCATGTCTTCTGCATACGACATATTGGTAGCAATTTTAACTCTAAATTCCATAATAAGGAGCTAAAAATATACTTGATTAACACATGTATTTAAAATTCCCAAATTCTATTGTAATTTATTATACTAACAGTTAGTTTATAGGACCAACTCAATCAATTAATTGTATCAGGGTATGAACCAACTACAAATAAGTTTGATGCTAGGCTAGAGAAGTTGACAACTATTACTGAGATGACAAATTGGATTAATGTGATACCACAAGAAAAATAGAGTTTGACATATGATGATGGCCGCAAATTCGGTCATATGTCTACCAATTTGTTAGAGTGCATCAACAAAGTATTGAAGGGTAGAAGAAATCTACCAATAACTGCATTGGTTCAGTTGACATGTACAAAATTGGTGGAATACTTTGTGAACCGAAAACATGAGGCGAAAGATAAAATCATGAATGTCCAGGAATAGAGTGATGATTTATTGAAAGACTAGAGAATCAACGTGTTAAAGGCAAGCTCACACCAAGTTCGCCAATACGATATGCATCACACCAGATTCATGGTTGAAGAGGCTATCAACCATGTAACACAACAGGGTGGAATTTCTTATACTTTAAACCTACAAGAAGGCCGGTGTGACTGTGGGATGTTTCAAGTGTTCCATTTTTCCTGCTCTTATGCGATTATTGCGTGTGCTTCTATGGCACTAAATCCATTCCAATATGTGTATAGGGTTTAAAGGATGAAAAGTATTTATAGAGCTTATGAGGTTGAATTTGAACCTGTTCAAGATGAACCATGGTGGCGAGCAGTTCCTGATACAACATTGGTGTTTGATCGTGCATTGCTTAGATCTAAAGGTCAACCAAAATCAAGTCGACTCAGAAATGAGATAGGTTGGCGCGAAGCAGGACCGATTCAAACATGTACAACATGCCGTCATATTGGACATAATTCTCACACATGTCAATGATGGATAAAGGTCATCTAGTTGAGCTAAGACATAATTTCATAATCGGACTCTTGTATTAGCTAACCATCAATGTGTATTTAAGGACTATTGTTGTGTATTAGTTCACTATGATGTTGTATTCGAGTACTATTAATATATGTTAGTTGATTATCAGTGTGCATTTCATTACTCCCATATAATTTGATTTTTACATTGCTTTTAATTGTGCCTTCTCTTCTATATTCGATAACTCATGTTTAATATGTACACTATTTTTTATATTATCTTATCAATTGTTGTTGTTGTTTGGCATACAGCGTGACAGATGACATTTCGTGTAAACCCAGGCCCAAAGGACGGCTCGATGTTGGAATTGCAGGAGTATCATGTTTTTAAGCATGTATAGCAGGGACATGAGTACCAGTACTTGCATGTTAGACATGCTTAGAAAACAAAGTATATAGACCCCCTGACGTAGCTTCTTCCATATATGGAACAGGCTGACTTCTTGGGGGTTGCTCATATGGGTTATTGCAATATTGATCACTCCTTAATTACTGCGTTGGTTGAGAGATGGCATCCAAAGACATATACATTTAACATACCTACTAGAGAGTGGACCATAACATTAGAAGACATTAGTATCATATTGGGTTTTCCTATTGACAGCGCTGTTGTTACTGGCCTTACCCATCGTACTGATTGAATTGATCTATGTGATCAATTGTTAGAGATTGAGCCAACTCCATCATTGATATATGGTTTATGCATTGATATGACATATTTGTGGTAGTCAGCTCTTACAGAGCTCAAGGAGGATGATGATGACGATTATGTGCAACAATGTGCACAACATTACATACTTAGGTTGCTTGGGGATTTCTTATGCCCTAATCATTCTAGTAAGTATGTGCACTTGATGTTCCTTCCGTTATTGGAGGTTGCTGCTGGGACATACAGTTAAGGGTCTGCAGTCTTGGTATACTTGTATAGAGAGCTTTGCAAAGCTGCGAACTACAAGGCGCGCAAGATCAGAGGTGCTTTCATCTTATTGCAATATTGGGCATGGTACAAATTCTCCTGACTTGCCTCTACATTGGCTGACCATGTTGAACCCGATGTGTTCTATGATGTTGATCGTGGTCACTTACATCCATTGGAATGACAGTAAGTTTCTAAATATATCATTTCTTTATATTACTTTGTTCTATTGCTTACTTGTACATACATAATTAACTTTATCTTCATTCCGTTCACAATATAATACTTTGACTTATAAATAGATGACATAAGCATAAAGTTTTGAGTGATACTGTTACTGAAGTACTTGCATATTATTGCCGGTTCTTTGATCAGTTGAAGAATGATGAGGTATGTATTATTTTACATTCATTTGAATTAATTACTTATGTATATTGCTTCTTAATTCTATGTACATATCATTTTATAAATTATATGGCAGCCATACACAGATGAGAATGTGGCATCATTTCCATCTTTTTATGTGGATGATGGGGACATAGCGCTAGTAGTGATCCCTCTTATATTTTTTTCACATTGTTGACAGATACCAACCAGACAGGGTGATGCGCCAGTTTGGTCTTGACCAACCTATACTAGTGAGGCCGCACGAGCCTGACAGTTTGCAGTTAATTACACTGGAAGGTAAGAATGATGAGAATTGACTAGCTACACATCTTGTTTACATAGCCACATTGGATATTCGAAGGGAGAAGTTTGTTAGGGGAACCCCATTGTAAGCACCCTTCACTTCGCGTTTTGAGTACATGCATTGGTATAAAATAATTACTAGACATTGGATTTCTCTCACTGATGCATTTCTTGGGAGTGTGGTAAGCTCTTTACCAATTCACTCATTACTGTATGTATTTCGTATTGATTATAATGACATATGTTATATCTGTTTATTAGGCGGACATTGCAGAGCGACAGTTTGGTTAGACTACTGATGCTACATCGCTTTTTAGTATGGTGGCCTTTCGAGAATATGCTAAACAGATCTAACATTCATTGCAGGAGCATAATCACATTACAATGGAATAACTTTGTTCAGCTTCAACAGTAAATGACATTACAGGGCCACATGAGAAGTCCAGTGAACATGGGATGCGTCATAGAAGGAGGACTAGGTTAGCAAGTACTTAGACACGACTTCGACATCTCGAGGACTTCGATTCTACAAGCTAGCACACGACTTGGCCTCCTACCACTGCTACGGCTTCGACTGTAACTGCTACATATCCGACATCTCAGCTACCACCTACATATACCCACCGTGTCTAACTTACCCACCATATTCTTACCCACCACAGGGTTACTCACCATATCCTTACTTGCTACCGAGTTACCCACTATACCCATCACACCAGGTCCTTTTTCCAATCCCTCTCATAGGCCATCACTAGGGGCAGAGCCAGTATTTTAATCCTAAGGGGACCGAGACTAAATATTATATATATGTCTCTAAATATTTAAGTTAAAAAAATCTAATTATCATATAATATAAATATAAATATAAATTCAATTCAATTCATTCAATTCATCAATATGTTTTAAATTAGAAACATTCATAGTAAACACAATTGAATATAAGACAATTTTAAATACATACCTTTAATTGAATATAACACAATTTTTTTACTTTTTACGTTCTTTTTTTATATTATTTTATTCTTATCATGTGGTCTTTTTGTCTTTTATAATAAGAGTATACAACTTATTTTATAACTTATAAAAGTGAGATATAATATTTGTTTTTTAACTAGGGGACCACATAAAAAATATACTATGTGTATGTAAGAAAAATGTTAAAAGTTGGGGGGGGGAGACCATGGCTCATACACGTCCCCCCTTGATTCTGTCTCTGGCCACCACATTCTGATGCTGGACCATCTCATTGACGTGCAATGTTATATGTCATTAGTGTATTTGAGAATGTTATATTTAGTGGTTTTTGTTATATTACTATTGATGATTTTCTATTGTGATGTTGGTACCCTTGTTGAATTAAACACGTTTACTGCTTTTCTATTGATGAACTTGGTATCCTGATTGAATTAAACATGTTTATGTGCTTTTAGGGAGGTTCGATATTTAGGAAAAATTCTGTCAAAATTTTCATACAATTTGAATGACTTTAAAATTTTTTATACTGTTAAAGATCATTATATGTATGACTTTACTTTAAAGGAAGCCCAAATAAATATATTTGTTAGGTTTTGAAAGTAAAATATTTTTTATGATGTGACAATGTATGTTTGCATGATAGTATAAGAAATTTTTATATTAATAATGCATCAAAGTTATTTTTTTTATATCAAGTAACATAATAATAGTTTGATTGACTAGCTTGAATATGCCAACAAAAAGTGTGAGTTGTAAAATATGAGCTATAAAAGTGTCACGTGTAATAATGCTATAAAAAAGAAAGTGCCACATGTGATAGTACTTTTCACGTAATAATATCATTTGTGTTAACGCTATTACATAGAAAATGTCATCACATGTGATATTATCTTTGATAGCATCATTAAACATGATGCATTACTGATGAAAACATCAATATCTTTAATATTATCTATATAAATAAAAAAAAAAAATATCACATTAAATAGAAAAATAATAATTTAATGTATAATTCAAAAAAATAATATTTTAATAAATAATTTAAAAATAATAATATTTTGATAAATAATTTTGTTATTGAAAACAGTTAAGTAAAAAAAAAGCTTGTCACATGTCCACGCTCATGATTAGCTTTCCATACAATGCATAAAAACTCGGCTACAGAAATTAATTATATCTTGCTTTCCCTTTACTAATTAGTAATTACCAACAACAGTGATGGAATTAGACTACCAAAAAAAAAATGTATCTTGGGAGTTATGAAGCACATACATAGATACAAACACATGACACGATAAGAATACGGATACGGAGACATACTAAATTTTAAAATTATAAGATACAGACACGATATATATATATATATATATATATATATATATATATATATGTATGAGAGAGGTTGATTTACATCATAAGTATTATATATTTTCATATCTATTTCATAGTTGAGATTATTTCATTAAAAGTAACTATATGAAAGTATATATTAAAAATAATAAATAAAAAAGACTATATATCCTCCATATATATATATATATAAAAAATTTAAGAAAAAAAATCATAATTCATTAATATTATTTTTATAAATTTGAAGATTTATAATATTTTAATATATGTCGTATGTGCCAATATTTGTTATCTAGTAAGTTCTTTCCAAAAAATATGAAATATAATTTCTATTGACATATTCTAAAAAATCTCCTAAACTAACTTTTCTTAATATAACTAATCATATATAAGTACATGTGCATAAAAAAAATAATTAGAGGGAATATTAGTGTGAGGTAAGTTTCGGTGACAGATGAAACGGTTTTGACGACTTAAGACGAAAGTAGAGAAAGAACAATAAAATAGTGGTATGTGAAAAGATAAAACTTAAAATACTAGTATGTGAAAATAATAGCTTGAGACATCAGTTATGTAATTGAGCTTGAGTGAATTACGGACTTACTAATTAAACGTTAGTCATGAAAATTGATTTTTTTTTAAAAAAATTAATAGGTCGTGTTCAAGTCGTATCCTAATTATGTTTGAGCGTGTCCAAAAAGTATTCGAGTATGTTTAAGATGTGTTTGAATGTGTCTGAGACATATCAAAATTGAAAAAAAAATCTTTTTAATCAAATATATTTAAATATATAAAATATATATATTATATAAATATTTTTATATATATAATATAAATAAGTATCTAATACATAAATATTACTCATAATCAACGTATCCAATTTCACAGCATGAGGGCATCTTTAAGGGGGAAATAAAGTAAAAAAAAAGGACATCACATGTAAACCTCTTGAAAATTTTGTGGGGACGGCGATGGCGCCTCTCTTGCAATACATGACATGAAGGGCCACCCGTGACTAACAAGCAGAGTTTCTGGAAGGCATAGGCAATAAACAGCTGACAACTAACAAATCATATAACAACATCAGCACTATTTACGGGGTGTTTAAAAATAATTATGAAAATTTGATTATGAATCAATTTTATATATAAATATATTAGTTAAAAAATAATTTTAAATTAATTTATTTTATTTAAATATATATAAAAATTATTTTTATATATTAAATTATTAAAATAAATATAAAATTATTTAAAAAATTATTTAATTAAAAATAAAATAATATTTATATTTCAAAATATAAAAAATAATTTATAATTTAAAATTATAATTTTCATAACATGTTTTACGAATGATTAAATTCATTCCAACAATTTTTGTTAAAAAAATTATTGTAATAATATTCTTACATATTTGACAAAATCAATTTTAATTTTTGTATAAAATTTAATGCATTATAATTTTTTTTTCATAATGTTGAAATTTCAACTTATAATTCTAAATTTAAATTATTCTTTATACTTTTGATATATAAATATTATTTTGTCCTCAATCAAATAAATTTTTTAATTATTTTATACTTATTTTAATAATTTAATGTATAAAAATAATTTTTTTATAACATCTAGACAAAATGATTAGTTTAAAATTATTTTTTAACTAACATATCTAAATATAAAATTGATTTTATTATAATTGATTATAACAAAAAAATTTATATAATAATCGATTATTGAAATAATCAAATTTTCACATCTATCACCAATACGCACTCAATCTTTAGCTTTATGAAAAAAAATTATAATACATTAAATTTCGTATAAAAATAAAAATTAATTTTATTAAACATAATCGACTAATAAAAAAAATTAAAAAAAAAAAGCTATTGGCAACAAATTAAACAGATTAAAATCTGTTGCCAAACATACACTTTTACATCTATAAATTACAACAGCTATCAGGACTAGAAAATAAAATCAGCAGATAAACTGCAAAGAAGCACTCAAAAAAATAAAGAAAAGAAAGACTATGTACCAGTCTCTTTGGGGAAGGGCAAACTAAAGTTGATCATATTTGCCCCTGGACTACTAAAAAGGAATATTTGAGTTCAATTCCCATAGTTGATATTTTCAAATGACTGAATTCCCTGCAACAGGTGTTTTTGTCAGCAATATATTTACCCTAAAAATAATTCCAGGAAGGTCATTGTCTAGGATAACAATTTCAAGTATCAAAAAGCACCACTGTTCTCCAGTTATTGCCATGAACATTGAACAACAATACAACGCTATCCTACTTCAAGAATCTTTTGACTAAAGATCCCCGATGATTTTATTATTTCAAATTGAAAACTAATTCGATAATACTCTGACAAAATGATCAATCAAATACTTCTCAGAGATTAAATAATAGATTGAAGTATCCATTTCTATATCTATACAAGTAAAAGAAGAGACATGTGCAACAAATTCAGTTGATGTAAAGAGATTATTTTGATTTCAGTTGCAACTGTTACAAGAAAAGAAATTTGAAAAACAAAAGAATCTTCTCTATTGACTGGGGAAAAAGTAAAGAAAACTATGAAGAAAAAACTTATAGAAACTAAAAGGAAAATAAGATTGATACAGAAAATGTATTGGATTTCACCTATCAGGCAATTACCACCATTGATGAACAAGAACTCCACTTTGCCTAAGAGAAGTGAAAAGCTGCAAGCATTGATCATATGTTTTCTCATACTTAGGACTTCTCTGCCCAGGGCAACATCTCTGCCACCTATTATAATGACACTCAAGAAAAATCTCATCAACCAAACAGATAGCCCCAGTTTCAAACAATCTGGGAATCAAATCAAATTCAGTACCCTCCACATCCATCTTCATCACAACAAAATCATTCTTCGAAACCGTGTTCTTCAACCAGTTGGCAAAATCAAATCCTTGTATCTTCTCAACCTCGCCATCAAAATCGCCACCCGTAGACTGCAAAGGCTGAATCCTTCCCATTCCTCTTCCTTTAACCTGAACTTGCTCGTGCTCGCTGGGGTCACGATTAATTTCAAATTTCAAGGTCTCATTCCTCACCCATGCAGCATAAGGCAGCAAAGTTATCCCCTTTTTCAAACCATACTCCTGATGAAAAGTCTTATCAGCTTCAATTGCATACACATGAAAAGTCTTGTTCTGTTTTGGATACTGTTTCCTGAACCAACTTCCTATACTAGAGCCATAGCTTCTAGCTCCAACATCAACATACACATACCTATTCTTAAAATTGATATCAACCATTGAAGGAAGGTACTTTATGTTCTTCACATTCCTCTTAAGAGTAATCCATGGCTTCAATGGCTCCTCTTTAATCAAAGGCTCAGCATTCCTAACCAACTCTTGTTTAAACCCTGGAACATTGCACTTGCCATTTGAATCACCATGTAATTTCTCAACACCAACCCTAATACTCTCTTTCCTCAAAACAATTTCTCTTACGTAAGGCATTGAAGAATCAAACCCTTCTATATCATGCAATTTCACCACTCTGCAACAAGAATTGAACAAATCAACGAATGAATTGAAACTATAAGTATCATTAGCCTTTACATGGAACACCGCAAAACCTTCCGGTTTCAGCGTCCGAGCAATCTCCGAGGCAAATTCCGATGGCCGCGCCGACTTCTCAAGCCCGCCCTCTCCGGAGAAGATGAAATCGAAGTAATTGTCCCCGAACGGAATCCGACGAGCTTCACCGGATTTCACCAGAGGCTTCTTCGCCTTCTTCGAGATTCCGATGGCGTCCGAGACGCCGATCTCCCTCAGTGCCAACACGTCGCGGCCGGCCGGCGAATCCACGCAGAGCGATTTCAACTCTGGCGAGAGGTAGCCTCCGGCGATCAAGTCCTGAAACACGGAGGAGTAGAAGTTCACGGCGTTGACCCAGTCCTTGCTGGTGTGAAGCTCTGGCGGCGCCGTGACGCCGGCGGCGGAGGAGCGGACGGCGAGAGCGCCGGTGCCGGCTCCAGCGATGGCGAAGTTGAGAGTCTCCGGCAGAGAGAAGAAGCAGAAGTCGCCGACGTTGCAGGACTCGCCAGCGACGGTGATGACGTAAGCGAACCGAACGATAACAATAAAAACGCCGAACAGAAGTAACCGTATCAGAACGTTCCGGAGAAAGCCGGGCTTGCCTGCGGCATGATCCATAGTAACAGATTGTGCACTTTTCACAGAAAAAAATGATAATTAAAAGAATTCACAAAAATGAATGAAATATTCAAAAAAAGAAAAAAAAAAGAGGTTTTTCTCTTTTTTATTTTTATCGGGAGCAGAAGCGAGAGGAGGTGTGATTGGCGCCGATGAGGGAAGGTCTTGTGGTGGTGGCAGGGATAGGGAAATAGAGAGGGTAGGGAGGGGCAAAACGGGAATACATGGTTTATATGATTTGAGAGTGCGGTTTCTAAGGAGCAGTGGTGAAGAACGAGTCCATCACTCGGAGGTTGTGACTCGGAGACTGCGACTCGGTTATGGTGAATGGTGGGGTTGGTCGAGTGAGTCTATTGCAGATAAAAATGAAGGAGATAGAGAAAGAGGAACGCGGCGTGGTGACCGGAATAGCCAATTAAATTATACGCGGACAGAGCTGCGTAGACGAAGGAAGTGATAACTGATAGGTACCGGCTTGATTCGCAATTGGGTTCAGGGTTGTCCTAAATTACAAGAATGCCATGCTATTGTTCTCTTCTATTTTTACATCAAATAGTATATACACTCATTTTCACATCTCATCTAATATCATTTATTATATATACTTTTTTTAATTATTTTTTTTACTCAATCACACCCATTAAAAATAGTGTAATTAAAAATAGTGTGAATAATATCTATACCCTTAAAAGAGAGATAAGATAATTATTTTTTTTGTGTGGATAATTTCACCGTTTTATGGTTTCGTTCCCATAATAATATGACAACTTGCATGATGTAAATTCCAGAAACCCTGAATTGTCAATTTGTGCAGCATCTCCAGTCATTGACGAAGCAAATGTTATTTTCAGTCAGGTGCGGGCACATCTTATTCTATAAATTATTAATACTTTTAGAATTTTGTTAATGAGTGTGGTAAAAATATTTATTAATAAAGTTAAAATAAAAAATTTTAAATAAAAAATAAGTATATAATATATTAAAAATTAAAAAAATCTCTTTTAAAATTTTTATTTTAAATTTTTTTAACAAATATTCTTAACAAAACTCATAGTCAAAAAATATTATTTCTTTCTTAAAAAAATATTATTTCTTTCTTAAAAAATATTATTTCTATAGCTTTTTCTTTGGTTTTAAAATTTTTCAATAATTCTAACAGGGTGTTGTGGTGTAGTTGGTTATCACAATTATAAAAAATAAATAAATCAATTTTCAGACAAAAAAATTTACTATGGTTTTTAAATAACATTTTCAAAGATGAAATTCTCTAATTTTTTTTGAAACAAAAATCACAACCATAAACACTTATTTAAGTATTGTAAATAACTTTCCATCACCAAACCAAATTATTGTGAATTAGGATTCTTTCCTATTTAAAGAGATCCTATTTTTTTGTTTTCTTTTCTTTTTTTTTCCTGTTTGTAAGATCCACTACAATGCAAAGAAAAAAATAAATAGGAGAAAACTTGAAAATAAATTAAAAATCGCTTTTTAGAAGTTGCGCAAAACTCCATGGGCCTTGTTCTAAGAGCTTCATATAACGATTTTATTTTCATGTGAAATAAATCTACGGGGATGGGATAATGCGAAACGGAAGCTCGATCACATTTCAAGCTGGAATCGTTAATTGTAAGCTATCGCTCCCCATCTGGATTTCCATCAAATATCACCGCGATGCTTCTCAGCATTCAGCACTTACAAAATTTTACCAAAACAACAAAGACATACAAAAAGAAGTTCCAGAAGGTTGTGATACCCTAACTTTTCTTTTTTTAATGCAATTAGTGATGTGAAAGTTTGGGCATATTACGATTAATTTATTTTACTAATCTGATTAAGATAAATTATCTACTTTGATTTAAGATAAATCATCAACACTAAAATTAAAAAATTTCACTAGGAATATAATTTGCAATCTGATCCCAAACAATTAAGAAATCCTTATTGACTATGAACTATCTCATACACAAAACCAATAAAAAGTATTAAAAAATATATATATGAGCCAATTTTGAGGATTACCCTTTATTTTATTTCTTCTCCAACAAGAAAATCAATTCATTGTGTAAAAAAAAAATCATTCATTAATTTAAGATAAGGACAACTCTTCAAATCTCAGTAATATTTTTTTCATAATTAAGATGTCCATATTAACAATTAAAAAATATAATAGTTTTCTAGGAAGAATATTATTCAGATGGTAGGAAATTTATGATGAATCTATAAATCTGACACAATACTATAGATAAACTATTCCATTCTCCAATTATCAGAAAAATGTAAGTCAAATCGTTGAGAACGGTAAGCAGAGTAATGAGTAGCAACTGCTGCAACCACTTGACACATGTTAACATTAGAGCTCACATGGGATAACTACAGGAGTGCTGACCGAGTCACCGGTTGAGCCGGGAGTGAGTCACGGGTTAAAGACGCGTAGAGCCGTAAACAAAGTGACGATTCCTGTGGGCGCAGCAAAGCAACAAAACGCTGCTGCCACTGGGTATCCGTTACATAACTTTTTGTCGTCTGCGAAATACCTAGAACACCCCTATTAAAGCGTGGCCCACACGACAGGTCGTTTGGTTCTGGCTCCAGGTTGTGCTCTATGCATCGATTTCGCGTTGGGTAGGTCCCCCAAACGGTGCACAGTAGAATGACGAGTAACGACACACGGTTCCGTTGGAAGTTGGTGCACCACTGCATTGGATTCTGTTTAAAAAAAATATAAAGGGGTGAAATTTAATTTATTCTCATTTATCAAACTTTGATTTATCTATAAGAAAATAGAAAATGATAATTAATTCGAAACTATTTGACACGAAATGAATAAAAATGAGTTGACTTAAATTTCAATGATATTTTATTTTGTAGAATAAAAAAGAGATAAAGAAGGAGCAGCCTACTTCACACAATTTTTTTACCCGAAATAGCATTGTACCAAAAAAAATGCATTAACAATTTTCTTGCTCTTCCCTAAACAATATTCTTCTGGATCGATTACAAACTCATAAACTTGGAATAACTCGACTTGTCAAATTATCTTTCAGATGTGCGATGTACAAAAAATTACTTGTCTACTAAGTATGTCCCTTCCAACAAAAAAGATGAGACATTTTTTCACTCGAAAAGATAGGACAAATCGTATGAAACAATAATTTTCTGCGTTGCAGGGGGCAAAACACAATACGCACTGATACACTTAAATTCACTATACTTTTTACATGCTTATACGTCCCTATATAAAGGCTCAATAAGAGGACAAATGTACAATTGCACAATATCCTCCTTAAGCAGCTACTAACTTGAGCGTCAAAGTGTCTTTTACAAGTACTCACTTCCCCACTCCTCAAATCGTTGTTGCTACGTTACAGAGGAATCAATCACCACTTACCTTTTCAGGTAACTTTCAGAATCATGTTCTAAATATTGGCATCATATGTAGGAAATGATAAATTTCGACTCCCAACTTGACTTTAAAGGACTCCCCATGTTACCTCTATCATGACGAACACAAGAAGGGGACCGACTCCAACAAACAAGAACCAAGCTCCAACGATGCACAACTCATCTCCAGTGAATCACTGTACGGCACCAATCCCTACGGCCCACGAACCAGCCTTGACTCGAACGGAACCTAGGACGGACGAGCACAAGAATTCCTCCACTAGAAAGAATCTAACCTTGCTTCCGGAGAAGGTTCTGGAAAGACAACGCCCGGGTTCAAAAAAGGTATATCTCAAGGATGCTGAATGGCAGTCACCAACGCTTCGGAGACCTAAAGACCAAGTGGGAGATAATTGTTGCCACACTGAAGCCCCGCAAATGATAAACATCATCTTTGGGGGATTCGCGGGCTGCGGTGAGTCGAAAAACAATAGGAAAAAGGCCCTCTGAGCAGTGATGAGTGTGACCTCCTTTGTAGAATCCAAATTAGGAAGAGGGTCAAGAAAGGCCCCTCGGATCTCGTTTTCTAACGAGGACTATGGGAACACTGTCCTAGATTATGATAACCCTATCGTCATCACCGGAATAATTACCAATGCTGAGGTCCAAAGAATGTTCTTAGACCAAGGAAGCTCAACTGATATAATGTTCCTAGACTTATTCAACAAGCTAGGGTTATCGAAGGAAGAGCTCACTCCGTATACCTGTGAGCTGATTGGGTTCACAGGCGACAAGATCACCCCAGTTAGGTATATCGAAACTTACCTTACTTTGGGAAAAGACCCCTCTTCAAGACGATCAAGGTCAAGTTTCTGGTGGTAGATTGTCTTTCCGCCTATAATGTTATTCTGAGTCACCCCTCACTCAACGCCCTAGGGGCCATGATCTCCACACCCTACTTAACCATGAAGTTTTTAGACCACCAAGACATGGTTGTGACAGTTAAGGGGGACCAAGTCATGACAAGGAAGTGCTATAATAAGAGCCTAAAAATCATTCATAAGCCACAAACAACGATCCAGCGCAACGACCCTACCCCGGTCACTTCAGACTCCATCAACATCCTCTTAGTTGAGTTGGACGTAAGCGAAGAGATCGATACAGGATACACGTCCTCTGCTAGACGGAGGGCTCCAATCTCTTCAGCTGGGAGCTAAGTTCGGCCAAGTCACCAAGATTGGAGGACAACCCAGCTAAAAAGGGATAGCCCTGTTGACTAAGATCCTTCGAAAAAACAAGGACTTGTTTATCTGGACTTCAACGGACATGCCAAGCCTAGACCCTGAATTCGTTTGCCACCATCTTTCCGTCATGAAGGACGCCAAGCCAGTGACACAACGAAAAATGAAGCTCATAAAACTGGAGTAACTCGACCCGCTAGGCTGTCCTTCATATATGCGATGCACAGAGAGTTACTCGCCCACTAAGTATGTCCCCTCCCCCCAACAGAAAAGATGAGACACCACTTTACTCAGAAAGAAGAAACAGACCGTATGGAATAGTAATTTCCTATGCTACAAAGGGCAAAGCACAATACACACTAATACGCTCAGACCCCTTACATCTTTTACACATTCATATGTCCCTATATAAAGCATCAACAAGAGGACAAAGGTACACATTAATCTCATTGCAGAATATCCTCCTCGAGCAACCACTTGAGTGTCAGAGTGCTTTTTACAGGTATCCACCTTCTTGCCCCTCAAATCGTTGCTGCTATGCTACAGAGGAATCAATCACCGCTTACCTTCTTAGGTAACTCTTAGAACTTTGTTCTGAACATTGACGTCATCTGTCCAAAATGATAAATTTCGACTCCCAACTCCACTTTAAAGGACTCCCCATGTTACCTCCATCATGGTGAACATAAGAAGGGGACCGATTCCAACAAACAAGAACCAAGCTCCTAGGGTGCACAACTCTTCTCCATCGAATCGCTATCTAGTATCAATCCCTACAACCCA
This sequence comes from Ormosia emarginata, assembly GCA_029884605.1. NCBI lineage: Eukaryota > Viridiplantae > Streptophyta > Magnoliopsida > Fabales > Fabaceae > Ormosia > Ormosia emarginata. The sequence goes on along the minus strand of JAQQTP010000068.1, from coordinate 18,539,993 downwards.
TGAACCAGCCTTGAATCGATCGGAACCCAAGAGGGACAAGCACGAGAATTGCTCCACTGGAGAGAATCTCCCCCTGCTTCCCGAGAAGGTTCTGGAGAGACAACACCCCAGTTTGAAAAAAATGGCATATCTCAAGGATGCTGAATGGTAGTCGTCAATGCTTCGAAGACCTAGAGACCAAGTGGGAGATAATAGCAACCACACCAAAGCAACTCAGATGATAAACACTATCTTTGGGGGATTCGCGGGAGGCGGTGAGTAGGAAAACGCTAGGAAAAGGACCCTCCAAGCAGTTATGAGTGTGACCTCCCTCGCAAAATCCAAATCGGGAATAGATTCAAGAAAGGCCCCTCCGATCTCTTTTTCTGATAAGGACTCCCAGATCATGATGACCCCTTGCTCATCACCGAAATAATTACCAACACCGAGGTCCAGAGAATGTTCGTAGACCAAGGAAGCTCAGTGATAAACACAATTTTTATATATTAGTTAACTCTCATATTTAGTCTATCAGACCTCTTATATGTTTAATTAATTGATTTTACTCAAATTGGGGTTAATCGTATTTTTCAGCATTATTGAAAATTTTACACTTTTCCTGTATTTTTGGCATAACTTGAGTTATAGACATCTAAAAGTTATAAATTTTATCTTGTAAGAAATATGAGAGAGAACTCTAAAACTTTGATGAGAGCTTGTAGGCTGGATCAAATGTCTAGTGGGTCAGATTTGGCCATGAAGTCAAAAAAGAGATGTTATCGTTGGAACTTGAACGATGTGCAAAAATTGGGTCATAATTTGGGTTATAGGTGTCATTTGAAGCTGAAACCAATGTCATTTGAAAGTTGAGACATAGATCTTTAATTCTTATAAAGACCAACATTTTGATGGTGTTTTAACCCTTTGAAGTCACCTAACGGATTCAGAGAACTGTTAAGAATGTTTTGAGCAAAACTCTTTTATCATAAGCCCAAATTATGTGAATTATGTGTCCAATTAAAGCTAAAAAGAAGAGGATTAACCCAAAGCTGGTGGAAAAGTTGGATTTTTAATTTTAGAGATAGTTATTTAAGCAGCAATAGCAACTACGAAACTCAACCCTAATTTTCTCATAACCGCTCTTGCTTGCACTTTCTCTGTTTATTTTTCTTCTTCTCCCTTCTTTCTAGGTTTCTTTCTTTTATTTTTCTTTTCTCTCTCATCCATGGATGAGATGAAAGAACCTTTTAATTAATCATAAGAATTGAAAATCTTAATGTTTAATTCTAAGATATTATTTTGATTGTTTTATATTTAATTATTAATCAAGTTTTCTTTTACTTGTTAATCAAGTTCCTCTTTGATTTTGATAAAATCTTAATTAAATTGCTTAATTTGATTTGGATGTTAATGTGATAATTACATAATGATCACGTCCTTAATGAGGCTAACAGAGACTAAACAATGCATAAAATGCTTCTTGGATGTTATTTGTTAAGCTTAGTTGAATTTTAGGTTTTAGATTAATTTAGGATTAGATGGATGCTTACTTCATTTAACCTTGATTAATTAAATTTTGGATGTTTATCTAGTAGAGAGTTCATTGATCATCTTAAGACTTCTTGATGTGATTTAAGGCTAAGAACTCAATTAGCAATTGAACAGATTTTTAGTAATCAATGATGGATTAAACTCAAGATTAGTTGATTTCCTTGGATTGGTTGTTTACTTAATTCTATTTATAGTTTTTAATTACTTTAGTTTAATCAATTCTACAACTCTTTCCTCGTGTTAATCTCTTAGCCTGACTGCTTAATTAGAGTGATCCAAGGCTCGACACGGTTATGCCTTATACTACAAGTATTTGTGTGAATTAGTTTATAAATTGAATAATTTGATAGTCTCGACAACTATCACTCAACTGATATGATGTTCCTAGACTTATTCAACAAGCTAGGATTATCGACGGAAGAGCTCACTTTGCATATTGGTGAGCTAATCAGGTTCACGGGCGACAAGATCACCCCAGTTGGATATATCAAGACTTCACCTTACTTTGGGAAAAGATCCCCTCTTCAAGACAGTCAAGGTCAGATTTTTGGTGGTAGATTGTCCTTCTGCCTACAATGTTATTCTGGGCCACCCCTCATTCAATGCCCTGGGGGCCGTAATTTCCATAGCCCACTTAACCATGAAGTTTTTGGACTACCAAGACAGGGTTGTGATAGTTAAGGGGGACTAAAACATGGTAAGGAAGTGCTATAATGAGAGCCTGAAAATTGTCAAGAGGCCACGGATAGAGATCCCATGCAACGACCCAGCCCCGGTCACTTCAGACTCCATTAACATCCTCCTAACTGAGTTGAAAGTAAGCGAGGAGATATGAGATACACATCCCCTGCCAAACGGAGAGCTCAAACCTTTTCAGTTGGGGGCCAAGCCCGGCCAAGTCACCAAGAGTAGCAGACAACTCATCCAGGAAGAGACAGCCCAGCTAACCGAGATCTTTCACAAAAGCAAGGACTTGCTCGCCAGGACTTCAACGGACATGCTAAGCCTAGACCCTTAATTCATTTGTCATCGTCTTTCCGTCTTGAAGGATGGTAAGCCAGTGGCACAACAAAAAAGGAAAGTTAGGCTGAAAAGACAAGAAGTGATACAAAAATAAGTGAAGGAACTCCTAAACGTCAGTTTCACCAGGGAGGTTCCCTACACCATGAGCTTTTCAAACACGGTCTTAGTCAAAGAGGCCATTGGGAAATGGCACATGTGTGTCGACTGCACTAACCTCAACAAGGCGTGTCCAAAAGACCCCTACCAACTTCCCAACATCAACAAGATGATGGATCACTCGTCTGATTTTAGGTTACTTTCTTTTATGGATACCTATTCTGGCTATAACCAGATTCCTATGCATCCAGACGATGAGGATATGACAACCTTCGTAATCGAGATGTGAAGTTACTGCTACTGAGTAATGTCGTTTGGGCTAAAAATTGCAAGTGCCACCTGCCAGTGCATGATGAATAAGATCTTCGAAGGATAAATTGCAAAGATGTTAAAGTATAAATAGACAACATGATAGTCAAAACGAAAGACACCGGTAATCACATCTAGGATTTAGAAGAGGTATTCACTGAGGTTCGAAAGCATAACATACGTCTAAACCCGGAGAAATAAGCATTTGGTGTTTAAGATAACAAATTTCTATGATTTTTGCTAACGAACTACGGTATCGTGACAAACCCAGAGAAATGCCAAACAATGCTTAACATGCGCAGCCCCCAATTCGTCAAAGAGATACAACAGCTAATAGGTCGAATTGCAGTCCTCAAGTGCTTCCTAGCCAAGGCTGCCCAAATTTCCCTTCCCTTTTTTCAAACTCTAAAGAATGGAAAGAACTTCGAGTAGACCTTAGAATATGAAGCCGCATTCCGGGAGCTAAAGGAGATGTTATTGATGCCACCCATTTTAACAAGGCCAAACCCCGGCGAAATGCTCCACACCAACCTCTCTGTTAGTAACGAAGTGGTTCGCTTGGTTTTAATAACAGAGATAGATGAGGGTCAGCGGCTAGTCTATTTTGTCAGCAAAGTCCCCTAGGGTCCCAAAGTCCGTTATCAGAAAATTGAGAAGTTGGCCTTAGCGTTAGTGGTCACTGTAAGGAGGCTGTAACAATACTTCCAATGCCACCCCATCGTGGTAAGGACTGACCAGCCTATCGACAAGTATTACACAAGCCAGATCTCGCAGGGAGAATGATTGTCTGGTCTGTGGAGTTTTTTGAGTTTGGAATCACTTACGAGCCAAGACTAGCTATCATAGCCTAGGCACTATCCGATTTCTTGATCGAACTCACGCTGGACTCCCATAACCCTAGAGTGGATTCTTGGATCATATATTTCGATGGATCCTTAAATCCCAAAGAGAGTGGAGCCGAAATCATGTTGGAAAATGAAGTTGGTCTCGTGCTGGAGCATTCTTTGAGATTTGAGTTCCCCACCTCCAACAACCAGGTCGAGTACGAAGCATGCATAGCAGGTATTACTATGGCAAAGGAAATGGAGGCTAGAGATGTGGTCCTATGCAGTGACTCACAATTGGCGATGTCCCATATAAAAGGAAAATATCAGGTGAGGGAACCCTTGCTACAAAAGTATCTAGCCAAGGTTAAGAAGTTGTTGGAAAGTTTTGACAACGTCAGGGTGGAGCACATCCCCATAGACCAAAACTCTAGAACCGACATCTTGTCAAAACTCGCTAATTCCAAGAGCCTGGGCAACAACAGGTATGTAATCCAAGACACACTCTTCACTCCCAGCATCACAAGCGATGAAGTCCTCATGTTAGAGATTGAGGAATCTTAGATGACGCCTATTTTAGCCTACCTCTGCGATGGCTCACTTCCCAAAAACCTAAAAGAAGCTTAGAAAGTAGTGCGGGCGGCGGCTTGGTATACCACTTATGATGACCAATTATATCACTGGGGTTTCTCCTGTCCCCTCCTCAAGTGCCTCGGTCCCAAGCAGGTAGAGTATGTCCTAGCGAAAATCCACGAAAAAAGCTCTGGTCACCATCTCGGTGGAAAATCCCTGGAAAGGAAAGTACTGAGAGCAGGATATTATTAGCCCATTATGTGCAGAAATACAATAAATTCTAGGGCCACTCTGACATCTGTATTGTACCCCTTGAAAAGTTGTCGACAATGTCCATCCCTTAGTTGTTTTAGTGGAGAGGAATGGACATCCTAGGCCCTTTTCCACAAGTTCTTGGACAGATCAAGTACCTGGTTGTGGCCATCGACTATTTCATGAAGTGGATCGAAGCAGATTCGTTGTCCACGATCTCATCTGTGTGAATCTAGAAGTTCACTTTTCGAAATATCATAAGCAGATTCGGAGTCCCGAAATCAATAGTTATGGACAATAGAACTCAATTTACCGATAAGAAATTTACAGATCTCCTAGGGGGCCTTAAGATCAAATAGCATTTCACTTCGGTGGAGCACCTAAAAACCAATTGGCAAGTCACGGCCGCCAATGGAGTCATACTAAGGGGGATAAAGAAGAGACTTGATGACACTAAAGGAAGCTGGGTGCAACAACTCGATTATGTCTTATGGGCATATCGAACCATGCCATACTCCTCTATAGGATAAACCCCGTTCTAGTTAACTTATGGTTGCGAAGTTATAATCCTAGTAGAGATAGGAGAACCAAGTTGGAGGAAGTAGAGCCTTTTCGAAGAGACTAACTCGACCTCATCCGTCAAGAATTAGACCTCTTGGAAGAATAATGTTGCATTGCCCATGTTCGAGAAGCGACCCTAAAACAGAAAATTGTTGTGAGATACAATTCCAAAGTGAACTCGCGATGATTCAATCCCGACGATCTCATATTATGTAGAGTGGATATCGGAGGAAAAACTGCTAGATAAGGGAAAGTAGCACCTAACTGGGAAGGACTATGCAAAATTACGTCCACAACCAATAAGGGGGCATACACCCTAGAAACCCTCTCGGGCAAGCCAATTAAAAATTTCTAGAACGCAAACAAATTGAGAAAGTATTATAGTTGAATGCCTCGGTTATGTAAATTGTTCCCAATATCAATAAATCAGTGTTACTCCATCATTATTGTCTTGTCTCAGAGCCATTACCTCAGTTGCGACCCCGAGTCCTTGAGTACTCCAACTCAATAAATGATCAGCCCGAACCTCGGGTCCCCGAATGGGCTCGTCTTTTACCACGCCTTCTTAGGGAAGTGAAGAATACAAAGTCTAAAAGGATCTATTATTCCAACATCCTTACATATTGGCCAAACTGGGAAAACCACTTGAACACCCCCTCGGGCTCAAGCAGTGCATTCAGGGGTTCTCACCCGTACCCATTTGAGCCTAGCTTTAACATATAAACCCACCATAGTTTATAGAGGTTAAGCATTATCAATCGTCAATTAGGATCATGGACCCGACACCTATAGGCTTCCATATCATCCAAGTTAAGCGAACCCTACTGTCGAGATTCGAGCTTCAGACTCATCTTTGCAGACAAAACATGTGTTCGTCTAAGACAAACAAACCCGACCACCGAGATTTGAGTTTCTTATTCATCTTGGCTGGTGAAATACATTCAGTCTTTCCAACAAATCTATCTGAGATGACGTTAGACCCATCTTGGATAAACAAGGAGAACATGGTCTTTAGATCCAAAGAATTGTAAAGTAAAAGCCTATAATGTTAATATTCAAGGAAAACAAACATTTGCTATTATTATTCACATTCTATACATCATTGGTCTTACAAATGGAGCCTACGAGTTACACCTTCCCAAGAATACCCATTGGAGAACAACCAAGAAGGTAGCCTGAACAGACGATGAAGGTCAGGCTACACCACGACCACCTCCATGGTTCTCCAGAGTGCACTCGCATCCTCCTTCCAAGTCAACATGAGGAGATTGCTTCACTCCAAGAGATACTCCTACGCATCCAACTGCTCACTTGCACAACATAGAAACAAAGGAAGAACTTTAGTGAAACATCTCCACGCCTCACAGGAATTGCGACAGTGGCCATGGATCCTTCTAGCAAGAGTAGAAAATTTGTCCACTCCCGCATATGTTGGGAGAGAAAGGCTTTCACCATCCAGAGGTACGTTAATCGAGCCATGTAGAGTAGTTACTTGATCCCTACTAAGTCATTACGCTTGGTAGAAAGGCCTCTGCTAGAAAGATGGGTGAGGGAAAGAGTAAACACCTTCAAAAGTTTGGGAAAGAAGAGAAAGACGGTCTCAAAAGGGGACATAAACCTCCAAACACCCACAAAGGACAAAAAGGGGACCATTTTTGAAGAACCCACTCTCAAACACAAATTGGAGAGCAAAAAGAGCAAGTGATAGTCTCACTACAAACATTCCCTATTTATAAAGAGGATAAGACATTCTGATTGGCTCCCGACAAAGCAAGTTGGCTACACTTCCAAAGCCACATTTTGATGCTCCCTCCATTGTGAATGGCTACAAAAACAGTAGGTAGTTAGGAAGTAACATGAAACTATCATTATTATTAAAGCACTTTAATTCCCTGTGGATACAAAGCAATAGTTCCACTAGGATGTCCGATTAATTAGATGCTTCGCTGCCCCACGTTCTTTCAAGTGAAAGTTGTGAAGTTCCAGAATGCTCTCAACCACATGTCACATTTCTAAACGAAGGCAAGATACATAATTATCAAATAAAATGACTTGAACTTACAGAAATAAGTTTGTCTCAATGGTTTAATATGTTAAGTTTTGATGATGACAAATATAAGACAAAAAGAATGTTGTTTATGCTACATAGATGTGCTTAATATATTATATTGGATCATGTATGATCATGTACTCCATCTTGTTATATTACATATAAGAATTATGCATATTCTTTATAGTATCTTTTGTAGGATATATCTAATAATATGTCATATGAGTGATATTAAATTAATATTGAATTTGGCTATATTTAAATGAAAATGTGCAAAGTGTTCTTTGTTGCATCCTATATAGAGCATATTTATTAATAATTGATAAATGTCTTATTTGGAGACTAACTAGAGTTATACATTGATGAATCATGCATATAAAAATATTGAATTATGAATTTGGACTAACTATATTTGTTTTAAGTGAGCAATACTTTGTAGGATAGTCAAAGTATCAAGATTGAACTTTGCAACAAGAAAGCAAAAGATCACAATTATGTTAAACTCAAGAAGAATGAGAATGAGAGGATGTTCCAAGCATTTGCAAGATTTGAAGAGAATAGATTTGTGGAATCTTGGATTACATCAAGAAGCTTAAGGATTAGAATTGATATATTTTCCTTTTAAGCTTTCTCCTATGTAAAGATAGAAGTTTTATAAGAAAAGAGCTCAAATATGTTTTTAAATCTTTACAAATGGTTCTTACATGCTAAAATGCCCAAGAAACATGTTTTGAAAAACTAGTCGTAGTGGTAGTTCAAAACAATGAAAAATAGTTAAGTTTAAGTTTAAAAAAGCTGACCTTTAGTTACTATTTTGATCATAACTTTCAAAATACTTTGAGTTTTGTTCTGAAACTTATTTATTTGAAAATAAACTCAAAGATCTTTCCAATGAGTAGTCATTTGCTTTAAGCAAATGAGAAATAAAGAAGTTATAACTATTTAAAGTTAGTTTTCAAAAATAGAGTGCAATAATTGTTTATCCACTTGACTTATTTGAATAAGAGATTTATTATTCGAATAAAACACGTCCAGAAACGTTCCAAACGGCTATAAATGACTAGTTTTCATGATAAATCATTTCTAAACACTACCAATGACAATTTTATCACTTAGGTTTTATATATAAGCGACGTTTGAAGCTTTTACAACTCTTGAACACTTGATTTGATCCTTGAATCATCAAAATTATATTTTGATATCTTTATTGCAAAATTTTTCTATTCTTTTGTTCTTCAAGTTGTATATCTACTCTTGTGAGAGTTTCTAATCTTTGTCTTTATCTTAAAATCATTGTAAGAGGGTGAGACATCCCTCAAGAGAGAAAAAGGGTGAGGTATCCCTTGTAGTGAGACTCAAACACAAATGGTGAGGTGTATCCCAAAGGTATTGTCAGTGCTCTTGAATGTAAAGGTTTTTTAAGAACCTGTGAAGCTTGAAGAGTTAGAGGCTCTAGCACAAGGGTGAGGTATCCCAAGGTATGAGGAATGTTCTTACTTGTACAAAGGTTTTCTTAACACCCGCGAAGTCTAAGAGATAGTGAAGAAAATCTCAAGTTAAGCTTGGGGACTGGATGTAGGCCACAAGTGGTTAGTGACTAAACCAAGATAAATTATGTAGTTTGATTCTCTCTTCCCTACACTCTTTATATTCTATATTAACTTAATTTATGCATGTTCCGTTGCATTTATTAATTGAGTGATTCAAAATGCTTTATTTTTTAATGTTGTTTTAAAAGTTTGTGATCACCTAATTCATCTCCCTCTTAGGTGATGGTTGCCATGACTAACATCATAAAGAGACACGTAAGTTAAACACCAGACTTTCAGTGAACCCGATAGTGAAATGATACCCCAGATGTCGGCCTAATAATGAACCACAGCAAACCCCGTTCAGCATAGGGGCAACTAACTATCTACTCCAGACCTCGATGTGATGACGTAAGTAGAGCGATCCAACCCAAATTCCTGCCTTTCTCACATACACCAGATTTTCACTGTGATACATCACGAACTTCGACCCTTTGAGAGAACATCGCGATATTTAGCATAGAGCACTATGACTCGAATCTCTTTGTCCATTGCATGTCGTGTGCTCTAGTTGAACATGTATCTTGACACTTAGCTATCTCATCAAAGGGCAAAACTATGGACAACTATTCTAGACCAATTACGGATCCATAAAACTAGAGAAACCTGACCTGCCAGGCTGTCACTCAGACATGCGATCCACAGAGAGCTACTTGGCCACTACGCATGTCCCCCTCCCCCCCCCCCGATTGAAAAGAGGAGACACCACTCCACTCAAAAGGAAGGGATGGACTGTATAGAACAATAATTTCCTACACTGTAGCCAAAACATAATACACATTGATACGCTCAAACCCCCTATGCTTTTTACACACTCATATGTCCCTATATAAAGACTCAACAAGAGGACAAAGGTATGCATTAATCTCATTGCACAATATCTTCCTCGAGCAACCACTGACTTGAACGCCAGAGTGCCTTTTGCAGGTACCCACCACCTTACTCCTCAAATCGTTGTTGCTACGCTACAGAGGAATCAACCACTGCTTACCTTCTCAAGTAACTCTTAGAACATTGTTCTGAATAGATATTATATTGCTTTAAGAGGGAAAAATGTACACATTTAGTTTTTCAAAACTTCCAAATGACGTCGTGTTAAGCTTCTATCCCAATCCTTATTCCCTTCCTAAAAGTCTCATCTGAAAACTAAATCCTTAATTTTACTCTCTTTCCCATTGAATCAAAGGCTTCCAAGGAATGTTGAGAAATGATGGATGGTCAAACAATACATTTCCTAAACTGACAACAACTAAAGCCTTCATAGTCCAAAGTTAGTTGAATGTGGAGTGTAGGTTCCATGGCTTATAGTCCCCACTATGGGGGAGGTAGCGGTAAAGTGTGCTATTGTACGATGAAAACAATTTTGTTAACATCCAAAACTCGTAGAAACCCTAGTATATATTTCAATACATGCCCATTGTACAAGGTAATTATATGGGTTTTTTTTTTTATATTTTGTGATGAGAATGCTACCCATTTGACTATCATCCAGGCAACTTGTTTGCAAGATGATAAATTGTGTTGTCAATATTTCTCTTGGCTTGATGATGAGACTAGTGAGAATGTAGCTTTTATCGCTAAGAAAGAAATTTAGATAATGAGTGATAGTTGGAAGATTGGAAGTTTCTAGACTCAAGTTAGGACTCTAAGATGTTGTGTAATAAGAGTGTGTATTGTGATAATGGTTTTTATCATAATGTGGGACTTAATTTTGTTTTTAGAAGTAGTTCACAATGTATTGGCATTAGGACTTTTATATTGATGTTGTAGTGGACTTTTGAGATTAATGAAAATAAATTACTCTGTTTTTTATGTAATGGTTTTTTGTAATGGTTTGGTGGTTGGTGAAAATAGATTAGTCTGTTATTGATAAAACATTAAATGAATTGAAAAGATATAAATAGGAACACAAATATAATTGACAAAATTGAATTGAATCCATTTGATAATATATTTGGTATTACAAAAGTTGTGTCATGGTTTGATGGACCAAAAAAAGACGTCCATTAGATACATCTAACAAATTTCCATGAAGAAAGTTTACAAAAGAATCCAGTGCTAACGTTCCCATCAATAACATATCTATGATTAGCATTTACAAAAGACACATCCATGACTATCAAAATAACCCTTAACATGTCTCTATCTCTTATATTAAAAAAAAAAGGACCAAATCTAGCACCATATACATTATAAGCGTAGATACATTATCCAAAACCAAAAGCCTAGATACTTGGTCTTCATTTCTTGTTTGGTCCAACAATCTGAGGCTAGGAGTTGGAATGCACCTTATGAATTTTGATGTTGTAGCTAGGCTTACTAGTTGCATGGTTTCTACACTAACTCCTTCAAGAGGTGGTGGAATGGTTGCATCAATACTACTAGGTTGACTACTTTGAGGTGGATGTCTAAATGTTTGAGCTTCAAGTCCAAGTCTTACTAATAGTGGCCTTATACTTGCAACCCAAATAGGTGGTAGCCTGACACCCGTAGGCCAAACAGGTGTTGGCCTGACACCTGCACTTCTAATAGGTGAAGGCCTTCAACCAGCAAGCCTAAATAGGTTGTCTATGAGCAACAGTAGGAGGCCTGACACCAGTAGGAGGACTCATAGTGGGGAACTTGACAGCAACATGTTCATATAGAAAATCACAAAAACAATATCAGCTGCATTTACATCTAAAGCAAAATTGCAAAAACAAAAATTTCAAGAGGAACACACAGTATGAGAAGATATCTGAGAACACATAATCTAAGAATATTGAGGCTGGCAAGATGATCCTTACATTTGCAAAAGTAAACAATATAAGTCACATACTTATTTGCATACGTTATAGTAAAACTAGAAGAAAACAATGGTCATGACCTGCATGGGACTTACATCCTGAGAGGATTGTGGCTGAGAACTTAGATGGGATTATGAGAGATCAATCTCACTTGCTTCACTTATAGTTCCTTTCCTTCTTTCTTTTTCTGTTAAGGTGCAGTTGGACCTTTGCAAGTCCTTGTGTTGTGGCCTGTGCCACCACATTTGGAGCACTTGACTGGTTCCTCCTTCCCATCTTGTCTCCTTTGTTTTTTTGGTCTGCCAATAAGCCTTTTAATAGGTGGTGGTATAGGCTGTGTTTTTGTCCGGGACATTTTGTAAATAAAATAAAATTAAAAAAATTAAAAAAAAAATTAAATATCCAACCCAATCCATTAACCTACCCATTGACTCAATATCCAGCCCAATTCATTAACCTATCCATTGACCCAATATCCAACCCATGACCCATTATCTAACCCACAACCCATATCCTAAACCAACTCAAACTCACCATAAACAAACTTATCCTAAACAAATCCCAATACTAATCCTACACTAACCCCAACACTCATCCGAAACAAACTCCATCACTTATCATTAACAACTCCTAATCACACTACAACTCAAACACTTCTACCTAAACCCTTCCTATATTAACCCATAACCCCCCCACACAAAACACTTTCACTTTGACCTTCAACACACACGTTTAACCTTGACCTACAGATTTCAGCCTCCACCAAAATATCTCTCCATCACCTCTCATATGCGAAGACACCCACAACCGCTCCTCATCATGTCGCATGCCATCCGTCACACCGCGCTACCCACGACGCGACGAAGCCGCAAAGAGAAATAGCGTCACATCGTCGTACCGCACAATCGCAACTAGACATGCCCGCTTCACTAACCCGAACCAACCACCTAACCACCGTCGCCGCTGGCCTTCATCTTCCTTGCTCCTCTGTTTTTTTTTTCCTACAAATACCCAAAAAGAAAGAAGCAAAACTCCTTTGTCTTGTTTTTCGTAAGTTTGTTCTTTTAATTTCTGATAGTTTTTTTTTTTTGTTTTAAGTGAAATAGGCTTGTAATTAAATGGGCTAAGCTTAATATATATATATATATATATATATATATATATATATATATATATATATAAAACAATGGTAAGACTACAAAGTAAAACTATAAAAATAATTATTTTTTTTAAAAAGGGCGAAATAGGATTAATCGAGTTATGACAGCTTGTTAATCTTGTAACTATTTTTGGATCATCCGAGTTGTGACAATCTAATGGTTCAAATTATAAAAAAATAAATTACTATTTAATAAAGATTCAATTTTTTTATTATTATTATTCTTTTTTGAAGATAATTTTAGATTAAAAAAATCTCATTTAATAATAATAAATTCAATAATCAATGAGTGACGCGTCTCTAAGCGTGACGTGATTCACCTATTCAAACCTTAATTTGGTTAAGCGACGACCTTTAATTCAAATTTTTATAAAAAAATATTTTATTTAAATAAAAGCAACTAACCCACAAGTATTTTATATGTAACTACGTGACTTTGAGTCACGCACTTGCGGCAGGTGCACGTAGGAGTGAAGTTTTTATTTCGTCAAGCAAAATTTTAAACTTTCACAAATTATTTATTTTTTTATTTTTTTAAATAAAAAGGGTAAAACAAACATATTATGAGATTATTAAGTTTGCATAACTAATTTAGGAACCGTTTTAGGACGGATGTTTTAGAGTCTTTGTGGGGTTAAGTCTCCACCCTTCATGATCGACTCTCGAATCCAATCTCTGATTCTGACAACAAATTAAATAAAATTGGTGGCGGCTTTCTCCTAATTTATTCATTTTGTTTACACTCTCATTGCTTCTCTCGGTCGCGACACTGTGTTTGATTTGTTTGCTTCCAATATTGCGGGCCTTATGAAGACTGAATGAAGTATTCATGAGTTGCATTAAAAGAGCCCATACTTAGCCATTCATAGCAATAGCCCTAAGGCTTATGGTTCTTGTATGAAATTGTAGCAACTGCATGCATATATGGCATACTTGTGAGGTGCCAGAATCTACAGGTGCATGTACAAGTGGCTAAGTTCACATCCACCTTGTCACGCCAACCTTGCACCTCAAATCTATTACTTTCAAGATCACCTGACAACACAAGTGTCTATTTCTTACACTCCTTCTCCTTCTCCAATCTACTCTGCTACATAAGAGCCATAAAGCTTGCATACTCAACCAATTAGACTTCGGTGTCTGGGTTTGGATTTCATGTGGTGAATAAGGTTGGTCCTCATTTGGTGCATCAGGTTAGACTTATTTTGGTTTTCAACTGGTGTCTCAGGATAGGCTATATTTTGGGTATCAATGCCCTCATTTAGTCATTTGCTACCCCATCAGGTTATGCAATGATTTTTTTATCTTGAATAGTGGGATGTCTAAAATAGATATCAATATCACCATTGTTATACCCATAAGCTATACACATATCAAGCATATCTGCATCTGACTTCAACCATCTAAACCCACCTTCTATTTCTTTCCTAGGCACTAACTAGTAACACTTCTCAATCTCATGATAACCATGGTCCTTACATAAGTCTATAATAGCAAAAACATTCATTATGTCCACATCTAAATGACAATCAATTTCACCCCTCACATACTTAAGTTTACCTCCAGATTCTTCAATAGAATAACTATCATGGTGAAGCACGAATGTTATTTCATACTCTATCTGCATAAATACATACCAACCTTTTTAAATGGTGATTAAAAACAAATAATAATAATAATAATAATGGTGCATGTGTGTGTGTTGTACAACAAAAACAGGAGCCACCACAAAAGACAACACATAAATAATACTACAATAGCAATAAGGGACCACACACAACGAAAAAGGGAGACATGGACCACACCACAATGCCAACAACAGAGAGAATTTATAGGGTAGATAACGCACCTCTCTGCAGGTTGAATCGCACGATGCAACAAGTGAACGAAGCATATTCTAACCAATAGAAGGACAATGGAAGGGATTAACGGAGAATAACGAGTTTGGAATTTAGGATGAAAGGGATTTAGGGAAGGGTTTAAGGTTTTTATCGCTTCATCTTTCAAGAAAAATTGCGGGGGAGATATTTCCTTCTTAAACCAACACGAAGTCATTTAAGAAGCAGGAAAAAATGCCACTTATGAAGCCACCTTGGCACTTAGCATACTACATATGAAACTTTATTAACTTAAATAGAGCACAATTAATGATAAGGTTCTAAAATTCAAATCGGTCATTGAACCGACTGAAGGTCAAATTCAAGGTTCAATGGTCAACTATGTTGAATTGTGGTCGAATTAAAATATAATTAATTATATTTATAATTTATAATTATATATATACTAATTAAATAAATAAAAAATGATTGAAAATATTATCTTATATTAATGTAAATAAATTTATTAAGACTAAAATAATTAAAAATTAAAAGTGTAATTATATTATAGAATATATGATACGATAAGAGCTTTATGTAAGTTTTTTTCTAGTATTGAAAATTAAATGAAATGGTTATAAACAGGGATAGATCCAAGTGCGCGAGCATAATTTAACTCCCCATTTCTCATTAATTTTTTTAGGGTACTAATAATTAAATTTAATTTATTAAAAATAAAATAATAATTATATTGATCTTTTATAAAGTTAATATTTTATATTAATCTCTTATTTAAAAATTATATCTACATTTTTAATTTTATATATTATTATTACATTTTAACATCTTTCTTTATTTACAAAATTACATATATATCCCCTATTTTATGTACAAACATTACATAAAATCTCATTAAAAATACAAAGTAAGGGAAGTATGAGTAATTTCTCAAATAAAAAAAAAGGTATCAATATTATAAACACTAACCTCAGAGAAAGTCAGTATAATTATACCAAAGATAAAAATGATGAAGTTAAAAGAGTTTATACTTGATATGTATTTGACATATGATTCATGATTATTTTATATGCATTGATATTACAATTTTAACTTATTTTTCTATTAATTTTTAATCTTTATATAATAAACATATTAACTCCTCTCACTTTTAGCTTCACTTTCTTCCCTTTTTCAATATATATATATATATATATATATATATATATATATATATATATATAAACTTTATTTTGTTGCTAAATTATGATGTAAATGACAATTATTATTGTGATGTATTTAATATCTAATATAAATATTTTTTTATTTTTTTACTTTATTCATAAATCTTCCTATTTAATGAAAGAAAAATATTCTTCTAAAGGAAGTAAATAAGAATATATTTATCCTTAATTTAAAATAGTACATTTTAATCTTAACTCATTAAATAATTTAAGGATGAGTATATCTTTATTTGCTAACTTTAAATTTTTTATATTTAATAATATAATTTATAATTTTTGCTTTCAATTCACTAAATATTTTCTGAATCAAATCGTCATTGATTATAGAGAATATAATATGACAACATTAACCAACAAATGGTTGGCTTAGTGGGTGGACAGGTCACTTACCATTTCAAAGATTAGGATTTTATTCTAAGAGTTAAGGGGGGGGGGGGGGGGGATCTGATTGTGTAAAAATACTTCCTTCTTAAACCAACACGAAGTCATTTAAGTTGGAAAAATGCCACTTATGAAGCCACCTTGGCACTTAGCATACTACATATGAAACTTTATTAACTTAAATTAATGATAAGGTTCTAAAATTCAAATCGGTCATTGAACCGATTGAAGGACAAATTCAAGGTTCAATGATTCAACTATGATTGAATTGTGGTTAAATCAAAATATAATTATTTATATTTATAATTTATAATTATCTATATACTAATTAAATAAATAAAAAATGATTGAAAATATTATCTTATATTAATGTAAATAAATTTATTAAGACTAAAATAATTAAAAATTAAAAGTGTAATTATATTATAGAATATATGATACGATAAGAGCTTTATGTAAGTTTTTTCTAGTATTGAAAATTAAATAAAATGGTTATAAACAGGGATAGATTCAAGTGGGGTGAGCATGGGTCTTAACTCCTCTTTTCTCACTAATTTTTTTAGGTACTAATAATTAAATTTAATTTATTAAAAAATAAAATAATAATTATATTAATCTTTTATAAGGTTAGTACTTATTATATTGACACTCTTATTTAAAAATTATACCTACATTCTTAATTTTATATATTGTTATTACATTCCAACATCCTTCTTTGTTTACAAAATTACATATATATCCCTTATTTTATGTACAAACATTACATAAAATCTCATTAAAAATACAAAGTAAGGGAAGTATGAGTAATTTTTCAAACAAAAAAAGGTATCAATATTATAAAGCACTAACATCGGGAAGGTCAAGATAATTATACCAAAGATAAAAATGATGAAGTTAAAAGAGTTTATACTTAATATGTATTTGACATGTGATTCATGATTATTTTATATACATTGATATTACAATTTCAACTCATTTTTCTATTAATTTTTAATCTTTATATAATAAACATATTAACTCCTCTCACTTTTAGCTTCACTTTCTTTCCTTTTTTAATATATATATAAACTTTATTTTGTTGCTAAATTATGATGTAAATGACAATTATTATTGTGATGCATTTAATATCTAATATAAATATTTTTTTATTTTTTTACTTTATTCATAAATCTTCTTATATAATAAAAGAAAAATACCCTTTTGAAGTAAGTAAATAAGAATATATTTACTTTTATTTTCAAATAGTATATTTTGATCTTAATTCATTAAATAATTTAAGGATGAATATATCTTTATTTACTAGCTTTAAATTTTTTTATATTTAATAATATAATTTATAATTTTTGTCCAATTCGTTAAATATTTTCTGGATCCGTCATTGGTTATAGAGAATATAATATGACAACATTAACCAACAAATGGTTGGCTTAGTGGGTGGACATGCCACTTACCATTTCAAAGATTAGGATTTTATTCTAAGAGTTGGAACTTTTGTATTTTAAAAGGACATCGAGCTTAATTTCAATCTTTCAGGACTAATATGGTGGATGGTTAATCTTTCAATGCTTAATTTGGTGATTTACTCATTTAACATAAAGGGGAAGGCAGCCAAGAGAGTACGAAAGCAAGCCCATTCCCCACTCCTTCATCTTTGCCTAACCCTAAAATCTCTTCTTCTACTTGAAAATAATATTTGGTAGTAATTAACTCTCTAAGATTTTAAAGTAAATACCTTTAATTATTTTCAAATTCAATAGTACATGAGAGATATAATAGAACAAATTATGGTCCATATTTACATAGTAAAATTGTATTGAAAAGTAACTATTAATATTGTTGAGTGTATGCATAGATATTTATTATTATTATTATTATTATTATTATTATTAAATATATAAGTAATGATAAGAAAAAATTTATTCAAATAATAGTGATATAACATATAGAAAAATTAAAATTAATTTTTAATATTCTCTCCATCTACATTAAAAAATATTTATTGGAAAATTATTTCATAAACTTAACACATTTAAATTGATAGTTACACAAAATAATTTTAATAAAATTATAAATTTATAAAATAACATGTGCAACGCACAAGTAAAATAATTAAATTTAAATGATTTTATAATATTTTAAACATAAAAAAGTAGTAAATCGAAGGGAAATAAAAAAATAAAACAAGAAGAGAATGTGAGGTTAAGTATTGATTTCTCTTTCATTTTTGAATGTTTAAAATCTTACAAAATCATCTAAACTAGGAGAAGTTTCAAATGTTCATTTGTGTTGTTACTCTAAAACCATAACTCATATTAAGTTTCTTAAGATACTGCTTGATGCTAAAATCAAATTTCATCTCTTTACACTAGGTCATAAATATCCTTTGTACCTAGTAAAAAAATGAATTTCACAATTATTTTGGAATAGTAGCTCGTAATAGCAAAAAATTAACATGCCCCATCAATAATATAATAGGAATCTAACCCCCAATCTCTCCATTCCGAAATTCCAAGAAATAGTTTAAAGCCAGTATAACATTTTTTATCTAACCTAAGCGTGGTGACTCAACTATTACCAAATCTCTTCGAGAACAACTTGATTATGGAGTAAAATTTCTCACATTACCTACACTTTAGTCTACCTTCCCCTTCCTTATCACACAATGTCTTAGTCATCTTTGTAAATAAAAAAAATAAAAAAGAAAACATTTTTTTTTAGGATTTTACTATCGAATGGTCTAAGAATACATGTTAGGGAGCATTTAATGTCCCCTATCAAATGCTTGTAATTTATTTCAAGATAATAGTATTAAATATTTTTTGTAATCCCAATATAATAAATGCTTTAATTTCATTAAATGTTTTCTACTTTTCTTTCGTTAACTAGTGCCTTCAAATAGGCCCCGTCCCATTCCCATTAGGGGGCCCAAAGAAGAGGAGGAAGAGGGAAAAGGAGGAGAGTGTTCCATAGAAGAGTGTTGAGCTTCCACTGAAGGCTTGCAAACAAATGTCCTAATAAAGTGACTTAGAATTAATCATGCAGCAACAAAGGGGCATATCTTGTATCCACAATCATTGTGAATTGACTTAAGTTGCTAATTATCAGATGTATGTGAAGCAATTCACACTAAACCAATTCTGACAAGAAAGAACATGGGAAACACTTCGATGGGTCATCTTGAATTTCACGTACCTTGCGTCATTAATGATTGCCACAAATTGTTGCAGAAAAATATTTCATCATATTTATATGGTGTTAATATAAAAAAATAAATTATATTATATATAATTATAATATTTTTATAATATATATAATAATTTTATGGGTAAATTGAATAAAATTAAATATATTGTAATTAAAAAATTTTTTTTAAATATGATATAAAATTAAATAAATAACGAGACTGATTGCTATAAGTAAATCAATAATAAACGTGGGAGAAACGCCGGATCAAGTAGGTGGTGTTGAGGTAGAAAGATAAACCAAAATGGAAGAGAGAGTACATTATATTTCCCAAACAAGTGGATATATGACTGTTTTACATTCACTCCATTTTCTATCCTTCAATCGTTATATTTCCCTAACAAAACCTACATATTTACATCATAATTGTAATGTTTGACACAACACATTTAACACTCAATGACATTAGAATCACATAAGCAACAATCGTAGGACTAGACATTAAATTGATACAATGATTTACACTTAATTTACTTATGTCTTGTACTCCCAATATCATTCATGTCATTGGTTAGCTGCACTCTTAAGTATCCACCATTTCAGCAACAATGCAGTAGTTGGAGCAAAAGGCAAAGCACAACAAATGGGAAATATAAGCAATTTTATTGTTTGCTAAAACACGTATACTACAGTAAACAAGAACATTAACTACAAAACTATAGTAATTGTTTTGCTGAAATTGCCAATAATTTTTTCTCTGAATGATTAAATCCAAAAAAAGTGATTAAATATTAACATTATATAAATTTAAAATTTTGATTTTCTCGTATTAAATTTTTTTATTTAATATTTTTTTATTAAATAATAAGAGACTTATTAAAAAAATATTTTAAGAGGATTCAGCAAAACTCATACTACAGTAAACAAGAACATTAACTACAAAACTATAGTAACTGTTTCAATGCTGAAATTGCCAATTTAATTCGTCTCTGAATGAAGTACGAATCCAAGAAAGTGACAAAAACTGTCACCATACGAAGTTAACATCAGATAAATGGAATTAATGTCAATTAACATAGGAAAACATTTCTCGTCAAATAAAATACTCTAACTCTCATCAATTATATGTTTTTGTACATATATTTTTTGACTTTTTTATAACTCTCAAACACATAAAATTTTCATTTCTTGCTTTTTCATTTTTCTTTTTCTTAACTAAAACTTATAGATATTAATTATTTTTTCCTACTATATTAATAATTATTCATTATTAAAAATTATTTTTTGATTCACCAAAAATTAACATAAATTAATCATTTATTTTTAATGTATTAATCAGTTAATTTGGATTTATCAAAAACTTATAGATTAACCACTTTTACGTAATGTATTAACTAGCTTATTCATTATTGGAAACTCTTTCTTGGATTCATCAAACTAATATAAATTAACCACTTATTTTAATATATTAACCAGCTTAATTTGATTCACCAATTAATGAATTCACCATAAACCTATAATGATTAACTATTTTTACATAATGTATTAATCAGTTATTTATTATTGAGAACTCTTTCTTGGATTCACCAAAAACTGATGTAGATTAACTACTTATTTCTTATGTATTAATCAGTTAATTTGGATTTACTAATTAATGAGATTCATCAAAAATTTATAGTGATCAACTATTTTTACATATGTATTAATCAGTTATTCGTTATTAGGAACTCTTTCTTGGATTCATCAGAAACTGATATAGATTAACCATCTATTTTTAATGTATTAACCAGTTAATTTAGATTCACTAATTAATGAAATTCACCAAAAAATCTTGTATATTAATCACTTATTTCTAATATATTAATCAAAAATCATGTCTACTCTACAATATACATCCGTACATCCGTATCCTATGAATATTTTATACTTCAAATTTCAAATTGTGAATTATATTCTCTTAAATGAATCAATAAAATACAGTCACATAACATAAAATAGATAATAATTAAAATCTTTTAAATAGACTAATAACGCGATGAATTAACATACAACAATGACATTAATGGAACAACGATGACGTATGATATTTCAACTTACTATTCCATCGATCACTTCTGTCAAGTTATATTAATCCAATAAACTTAATGATAATGTTTTCTTGCTTTTGCTTATATTTTTACTTTTACCATACAGACCCACTACTGCCAAAACTCACAAAACATAAAACAATGATAGACCACATTTGGGCTGCCCACTAATCAACCACAAAAATAGTTTCACAATAAATCTGTCATTTACTGTTACAGTATATTTGGGTTAGTTAAAAGATTAGTTCTTAACCAACAATTAGTTAGTAATTAGTTACTATCTCACGTTGTATACAAGTCATACTATTGACTTGTTGTACACACTTTCACTCATTTAGTAAATTTCATTTTATAAGTTCTTTCACTTTTTTTTATCTCTATCGTGTTTTCTAACATGATATCATCGCGATATCATCTATCTTGAACTATCTGATGCTTTTTTCTTTTATTTTCTTCCATTCCCCCCCCCCCCTCATTTTCCCTCTCTGTTATCCACTTTTCTTTGTCCAAAATCAACTTTCCGAATTTTCCCTCATTTTCCTTATTTTTCCTTAATCAAATACAAGATTTTTTATTTTCTTCATTTTCTCCCAATTTTCTCTCTCTACGTATCTTGTTTTTCTCTCAAGTTTTGTTCGAAATTCACTCTTTTACTCTCAGATCTTCAACTTTTCTATCAGAAAATCACAATTTTCTTTCTCACTTTCTCGTTTTCTCATAAACTCAGATTTCTCATATTCAAACTCATTTTATAATCTATTATTTTCATCGTTTCAGTATCTTTCTCCATCGTTTTCGATCGACATCCAGGCGCTGCTGCTACTCCTGCATTTGGGTGCGCTTGGCCAATGGTGGATATCTGAGAGGAAGTGTCATCGTTGATATTCTGATGCTTCATCTGTTCTTGGAATGGTGGTTCTTGCATCTACGATGGTGAACGTCTAGTGCAACTAATGCGTACAATGATGTGGTTCATTACTCAGCTTTAATCATTGTTGATGCAGTAGAGTTCCTTGTTGTGTTCGTCTACTTTCAGTGCTATTTTATAGCAACGTCTGGCAGTTGTCTTGCCACGCCGCCTGGCCAGTCACAATTCTGTGTTCAATTTTTTTGCTTCATCTTCAGTCTTATATTTGGGTTTGGATTCCAAGATATGGTTCATGTTTGCGTTCAACTTTGTCTATCAAGTTGAGTTTTGGTATGATGATGATTTCAGTTCATCATTCTGTCGTTTATGATGATTTTGTATGTGAATCTTTGATTTCCATTTAGTGCAATTTCGGTTGCAAATCCTTGTCCATGTTGCACATTTTCAGTTTCATTGCCACTTGACCACCTTTGCTGCCATGTGGTTCAGCTAAAGTCGAACATTTTTCAGCCTTTAAATGGCTTTGATTTCAGCTTCTGCCTTAGGTGGTTAAGCATTGTTGTTAGCTTCTACCCTTAGTGGTTAAGCCTTTGCCATAATTTGCCTTTTTTTTTTTTTATCATTGCTACCGCATTTGAGATTTCTTGATATTTAAAGGCTTATAGAGTTCTGGTTTTAAACGACTTTTAACCTATGATATTTTAACGAGTCGACTAATTTATATTCAGTTTAATTTTTATCGATGTTCATTTTGGTATGATTTATTTTGATTGGGACGAGAGCTGTAGAAATGCCAAAAGTAGAGCTACAAACAATTCAAGTTTTCATATTTTTGTTAGTCAATGTGATTACGACTTGCATTTTGTTTATTTTTTATTACACAGTTGCAGTGTATTATTGATCTTAACTTGGGAATGTCCGTATGCTTCTCCAGCTTGCAGAGGGTGTTACAGAATATTTTAGTTAGTTAGAGATCATTTAGGTTAGTTTGCTTAGTCAATAATTAATTATTAGTTAGTTGCCATCTCACATTGTATATTGTAACATCCTCCCTAGGGTATCACACGTAATCGACTCCCGACTCAAATTGTTAAAAAGTTAACACAAGTTTGAGTTATAAAAAGTGGGTTTAAAATTTCTTCTTTATTGAAACATAAATTTACTTGAAAATATTAGATAATATTGAAAATCATATTTCAACTATTCATTATCATATTGACACTAATTAATATCTCATAATTTAAAGAGAAATATAAAACTAACAGACTTTTTTTTTAACAAGAAGAAACCCTATTGGGCCCTACTTAATAAGACGATGATAACACTAACGTTAAAACTTAACATACTTATTCATTGTGATCCATCTGCAGATCGACATCCGTGCTTTACATCCGTTTCTTTGTCAACACTCATACACCTTCGAAGTCCTGAATGCCCACTCCTTATTTTGTCCACCAATCTCAGAAAGATCCATCACCCAAGTTATGCTTAAGACAACTCATTCTTTCTACCGTTTAACAATACGTAATAAAGAAACAACATAACAAAGAGGTGAGATCACCTATACCAATACCAACACTAAGGCGACTGAGATAACACAAACAACATATCATACAGATATATCATACCGTAAATTCCAATAATGCACTCAACATTAATCAACTATAATCATCATACCATTAACATTATTATCATTACACAATAATCACAATAATGTCATCAACACGATTATCATCATCATCATCCAAGTATTCAAAACAATTGTCATGAATATTCCTCAATTAATATATCACACGATATAAATGTTGATTATGCATGTACACAAGACTCGATTTCCTACTCCATGAGCTAAACTCAGGTCGGAGAAAATGATCGAAAAGACTGCGGCACTCACGTCAAATGCACGTGCTTTAATTCTCATTTCAATTTTTACACATCTAAGACATACACGCGATCGATCTTGAATAAGAATAATTATTTCGGATCATCGGTGTGTTGATCGGTCAACCTATGGGAAGAAGCGCGACCAACCACCCGTGTAAGCAACCCGCGCCCCGATGCCCAAGGTCAACAAGTGACCTACACTACGCATATCGCACCCACTCAAGAGTGTGTTTCTCCAAGCGCAACACCATATCCAAATTCCTCATCTGGACCATTCCAATACATGTATAATGCACCAAATCCAATCACGACAAATATGTCATTTTCTCATAAATAGTGTATGAATGACCGGTTCAACAACAATCATCTGATTTTCAACAAATAAAATCATGTTATCACGTTTTCATAGTTGTAAAACACTTTACCGTATTTTCACAATCGCGTAACATTTCACATTACGTTTTCACAATCCAAAATGTTTCGTTATGTTTTCACAATACCATAACACTTCTTTTATATTTTCACAATACCGTAACACTTTTGTTACGTTTTTAAAATTCCAAAACGTTTTATTACGTTTTTACAATAATACGTAACACTACTGTTACGTTTACAAAATTTCGTAACATTTCAATTACGTTTCAAAATGTTGCAACTCTTTTGTTCACAGACTTTTAAACCACGCTTTAATTTTTAACGTATTTCTCAATCAGCGTAAAAATATACGTTTCTCAAATCGCATAGTATTTTTCCACTGCTTCAAAATTGCGTAACTTAAAATCATTCTTTTACGTCACGTAAATCATTTTCTATCATTCTCAAAATATTTAAAACACTTTCCAAATCTCATAACAATTTTCCCCCATTTTCACAATCGCATAAAAAATATTCTATCGCTTCTTCAATCACGTAGTGAATTTATCAACAATAGTTTCACGTAAAATATTTAAACGTAAATTCAAATCGCGTATAATTATTTCAACGTATTTAAAATCACATGTAAATATTTTTCCATATCACGTAACTTAAAAATCACGTTTTAAGATACGTAAATAATTTTTTTACCACAATTTCATTACGTAAAAATATTTCTTAACCTTAAAAAAAATTCTTTTTCAACTTCTCTTAAAATAATATAACTTTGACTTCATTTAATATATTTTCTTATTCAAGAAAATATTTTTTCACAGCTTCTTTACTCAAGAAATTCTTTTTCAAAATATAATTCACAAAATCACTTTTTCATTGATGTAAATCAACGTTTAAAACTTAACATTTTCTAACGTATTTCAAAACTCAAAATAAGTTATAATGCTAAGAATTTTCAAAACACCATTATATTCTCCATTTTTCTCAAATCAATTCTAAAATCAATTCTCTTCAAAACAAATTAAGATTCAAACCTTAGAACTTTTCTTTTTCATTTTCTTATGAAAGTTCATTTCTCAAGTGATAAAAAACTTTAATTCCCTTTCCAAAATCCTTATACTAAAACATTTTGTTCAAACATTTTGTTTCCGCTTTAAAATTACTTTGTTTCATAAAACCAAAATTATTCCAACCTCCAAAAATCGTAGAGTCTTTTGCTATCAAGCCATCAAATATTTTCCTCCTAAATTGATATGGTTTCTTACAAAACAAAACCATTAAAATTTTTTTATTTTCAAACCGAAATACAGATGGTCATAAAAACCAAACTCATTTGTTCAAATTCATTTTTACTTTCCTTACAAATCCTTTTTCACTTTCTTTCGCAAATCCTTAAAATTATCATATTTTCATTTAAATCTCATGTTTAGAAAAATACTTAAAACTTTTTACACAAAATAAATCAATAAAAATCCTTCTAAACCGTATTCAGTATCTTTCTTTGAAAAATAAATTTTCGATTTCCTTACTTTTCTAAACCTCCATTTTCATCATTTAAAAAATATTAATTTTGCAACACCTATCTTGGGTGTCTTGTTCAAATCCACCATGTTCTAAGACTTTCAAAAATCAATTCTTTTGTTTCAAAATTTTCAACATGAACCCTAATCAGCGATCAAAACCGTAATTTCTTCCTCGCTATCGGATTAACAAAAATCAATTTCCTTTCCACCATCAAGTCAGTCAATGGCATATACATATATATTTCATCATAAATAATATAAGTATCTGATACCATCAAAGCCATAAAAGCATGTATAAGATATCAAGCATATCATCAAAGCTATAAAATCATGCAAAGATATCAAGTAGAAAAATTAATCAAAGTTTCATAAACACCCACAAATTAATTACATGACCACGGATATGAATCCTCACATGGATTCCACATCCATCAAATAAAATACCATCTCTCACCACCACGCTCCTTGGTTGGTGAGATGATCTCCTCTTACCTCAAGATCCTCAAAACTTTTTTTTGCTTCTTTTTCCAAGTCCTTCATCACCAAGAACTTCTCAAATACAAAACAAAATACATAGAAATTAAGATATCTTAGCTCGATTAAGAGAACCATGGATCAAACATGGTTTAGATCATGAAAAAGAGAAGAAAATGAAGTTTCCTTATACTTCACCTCAAAACCCATAACTTTGATCTTGAAGAAACTCCTCAAGATGAATGATTTAGAAGAAGTGGAACACGAAAGTTCTTAATATCATGGAGATTCAAGATCTAAGGTTAGATGAAATTAAAAGAGATTGGATGGTGATTTTAGGGTAGATAACCGAATGGTTTTCAAAGACAAAGATAAAATTTTTGATTTTTGATAGAAACTTGAAGTTTTGGATTTGAAGATCAAGATGAATGATTTAGAGAAAACTCATAATTGTTGTTTTAGAATAGTGTTTAGGTTTAGAAAATCAAGTTGGATGAAATTTTTGAGTGATGGAAGGCATTCCAAGGTGCTTGGCAGAATGGTGTTTAGAGAAGAGAGATGGAGATAAATTTCTTGTTTCCTTCAAAAATGTTCAACGAAGGCCAAGGAAGACAATAATGACTAAAAGCGTTTGATTATTGTTTCCAAAGCTTGCTAATGCAGCACCAACCGTCCCCCCCCCCCTTTTCATGCTTCTCATTGATGTGCAAGTTATCAATATTGGTCAATATAATACCTAATTGATCAAGACATGCAAAAAGTTGTCATTCCTTTATCTTCTAAACAATCAAAACCATCCCTTTCCTCTTCATTACGCATTCAAAATGTGACAATTTTCAAGCCACCATTATTTGTGCATTCCTACCATTGATTAATTCAATTTGGATTTAGGTAGATTTTTAATTTTGTAAGACTAAATCTGCGCCATCGGATTTTTCTCCTTTAAATTCTAAATTTCAGACGTTCTCCAAAATTAAGGCACAAGATTGCTCTTCAAACTTTAAATCCAAGGGTCCTAATTACTACTTTAGAAAATCAAATCTCTACCATTGATTGATTCTTCATCCAATTCATAAATGGTTTTTTCTTTTTAAGATTAAATCTTCACCCTCGATTTAATCTAATCCAATCATTATAAATTGGTCTTTGTCGTTTTTCAAGACCAATTCTACACCTTTGATTACATCTATGGTTGATATCAAAGCCTTCCTAACTAAGTCTTTCTCACACCATTCATTAAATCAATTGTTATTATCCAAGCGCTTTATTAAGTTTGTTTAACCTGATTAAATCAATGGTTAATATTCAAACTAAGTATTCTCATCCAAGGGATAAATCAAGTCAAGCTCTTTGTTGACTTACGCAAGATAATATTTATTCTTGTATCCTACAAATAATATTTTTAATGTATTTTTATCATCCGATAATTAAATACAATAAAATACAAGATAAAATTTTCTAAAAGCTTTTCCTGATTCGCTTTAGTAAGATTCTGTCTCCGTCTGCATACTAAATTTTTCTATTAGAAAAATTTTTCACTTTCATGGATCCACCTAGCCGTAAGTGTCACCCTGGGCCCACATACAAAAAAAATATAATCATCCACAAAAATCACAAAAATTAAAAAATGCGAAAATATCAAATCGACATAAATTAATTACCAACTAAAAATTAAATTACGTAAAGTTTTCTCCGAATAGAAAATTTTTATTTTCCGAGTAAATAAAATAACTCAAAACGATCAAATACTGTTGACTTAATAAACAAAATAATTTTACAAAATAAGACAAAAATTACTAAACAGTAAAATTCTGTTAACTGTCAAAATTACTGTTTAAGAGATACGAAAATTTAGGATGTTACATGTATAAACCACGTTATTGACTTATTGTACACGCTTTCACTCATTCAATAAATCTCATTTTTTGTGTTCTCCCATTTCTCTCATCTTTACCATGTTTTCCAGCATTTACAAAATATAGAATATGCATATCTATTGTGTCTTCAGAGGAGTTAATAGCCAAATTCAAAATCATGTTCAAGGCGAAGCACAATTTCATATTTTTCTTATAATTTGTTCTTCACAATCATGGTAAACAACGGCATTTTAGCAATCAAGGTAAGCAATATAATTTTCACAAAAAAACATAAAATAAAATTGTATATACAACATTGCTACTTCAACATTAAAAAACAAAGTACAACCAAATCTATCACAGCACCGAAGTAAATGAAAGGGATATGGATCCCCTGCATTTTTAAAGAAAAGCGCAGGGCATGCAGTTGCACATCCAACGATGGATACAAACTCCTCCCTCTCTTCAGGAATGTCAATTTCCAAGGTCTAGAGCTGACCGGACCCGGAACAGACCTAACCCGTGTATGTGTGCGTGTGTTTATTTTTTTTTTTTAAAAAAAAATTGTATAACCAGGCAAATCAAAAAAATTTCCTGAACTCCTACCAAAATTTCATAATTTATACAAGAAGATGAACATCACAGGGCCTGTAGTCTGTAAAATTAATTACAATCTCCGTGGTGTATAAGTCAATAGTTTATACAATGGCGTATAAGTCCATGACTAGACTGAGAAATGTACATGACATGTGCAAACCTGTTCCTTATCAATCAGAATCAAAAACTAACTAAAAGACACAGAGTCACAGACTCACAACATGATATAAGATTATATATATGCAAGGAACATATATATATATATATATAGACACACTAGTGTGCAATGCACGGGATAATAAAAATTTTTTATTTAAACAGAAATATTCATAAAATAAATTTAAAAATATAAAGAATTGATAATTTTATTGTATTTCAATATAAAACTAATAATAAGAATGATAATTATAATAATAACTATTTTATATAAAAAAAATAGTCATATTGGATAATTGAAATATAAAGAGCGTCTTCAAATTAGAGCACTTCATTCAGACTTTACTAACAAAAGCAATGAAATCTAATATACAAACTAACAAAATATAAAGGATAAATAACATAAAAAAGTGAGTTTTAATAATAATAATAATAAACAAAATCAGCTAAATGAAATCTTCATCTCTAACACCTATATAAGGAAAAAAGAATGAAATATCATAATATACAATCTTACCATTTCAAAATGAAAAAAAAAATGTGAATTAAGTATGACCTGCAAAAAAATAATTGATTAAATTAAAAAAATTTATTTTTAAGTATTAAATAAGTTGAAGTTGAATAAAAAATAAAAACATTTAAAATAGATTATTACCTCCAATTTAAATCTTTTGAAATACTTATTGGTAAACAATATTTTTTGTTGTATTAGTAAAATCCCCATTTTCATTCAAAATCAATATCTTCAAACCATTTTTGGATTTGACTTTAGAAACTGCAACATAAAGTTGTCCATAAGTAAAAACAAGCTTTGGTAAAAAAAAAGTTTAACATAAGAAAAAGATTGACCTTGACTCTTGTTAATAGTCATAGTAAAATAAAGGATGATTGAAAATTATCGCCTTTGAAATTTTAGAGGCATTCCAACATATGATGATATTAAATTCATTTGAGAAATGTAAACTTTCTCACCAATATGATTCCCTGTAACAACAATTCCACCTATGACATTATGTCTCAATTATTCAACAATTAACATTGTTCCATTGCACAATCCTAAATCTTGATCAATATTCCTAAGTAGTATGATTGGAACTCCTTTTTTCAACTTATGATTTGGAATTCTAAAACACTTAATTCCATTCAAGAACTCAATGGTTATCTAGATTGTTAAATAAGTTATGTAATATATTACCTAATAACAACTTCGTATTTCTTGTCCAAAAAAAACTTCATATTTAAAATTGTAATTTTAATAATTATAAAAAAAATCAAAGGAAAAGTTTTTTTTTTGTGTAATAAGAATATTATTTTATTAATAAATAAAAATTGAAAATCTTAGTTTGAAGATTATGCTTTATATCTGGATTTGGGCTTACCATAACAAAAAAAATTGGACTTGCAATATTACTCATATTGTTAAATAAATTATGGAATAGCTTAGCTAATAACAATCTTACAATTGAAATGAAAAAATTAATTATTTTAAAAAAATTTAAATGATGGCATATATTTTTTAATTCACTTTGTACATGTTATTGCATCTCCTTTTTTTAGTAAGAGACAAAGAAAGGGAAGATAAAATTTACGATCATGTATTTTTAACAATTTGTGAAAATAAGATTTTTGCTATGACTGAAAAATTTTTAAATTAAGTTGATGTTCATTTCATTTTTAGCTAATTCCAGTTAAAAAATTGTAAGTAAGAGTTAACAAAGAAATTACAAACACATTTTGTTAAATAGTATGGGCTTGAAGTTTAATATTTCATTACAAAAAGTTAGAAAGGGCCAACAATTATTTATAAACAAAGTCAGTAATAATGGGCTTTTGAAAGTCAGTAAAACAAATGAAACTTACCATATATACTATATTGATCCATTTATGCTAATGGAAAACTTTAATATATTATAGGTAATTTTCAAAAAATGCAATTTAATAAAATATTATTAAGTGTACACGATGTCAAATAATTATTGATTTATTTTATTTCAATGAAGTTATATTATAAAGCTAACATTCCCTATTGAAAATCTAATTAAATGGATGAGTTAAAAACATAAAAGCAAAAAAATAATGAGATAAAAAGATCATTTCATAGTGAAGCAAAAAACCAAAACATAAACTTCATTGTTAACAATAAAAGTTGCCAACTGCAAATTGAACAATATCCATTAAAAGAGCTAACTGAACCATATCACAGACCTTGGAAATAAACATAAAAATAGCAAACTACGAATTTTAGATAAAAAGGTCATGACAAAGACCTTCACACCAAAACCTTCATAAAACTAGAAAAAGTAAACTAAAATCTAAAATTGAAAAATGCCATAGGAACAAAAATGCTTCCTGTCTCCCAAAAAATCCTAATGTAGTAGAATTATAATGCTACCTCCACAGAAAAAGTCTTCACATAGATAACCATATAATTAGTCATCTTTCTCTATCTTGACATCTTTGAGCTTAGTGGTTGACATGTCACCATCGGACAGAGAAACAACTTCATCAGAAGATCTTTTCAGAGGAGTGAGATTGGGAATACAATTCTCAGCTTGAGAACCAAGGCAGGCCTCTCCATGACAAAATTGTTGCATCAAGTCCTAAAATTCAGGAAGTAAAACAAACAACTAAAGAACTTATTGTGGTTATAAATATAAATAGAGCAAGAAAATGTTGGCTAACTTAGAAGTAGATGATTGAACATCTTGAAACTCCATACTCAGAGAAGTATCACCAAGAGATAAACCAGCAGTCATCTCCGGCTAGAAACAAATTCAAAGACATAAGAAAGAAACTATTAAAACCATATAAACTTTAATTTCAGAAATACTAATAAGTTAATGATAAAAAAAAATAGAATAAGACATCATGAAAAGTTTGAGAACCTCAGTAGCAAATCTTGGTAACCTTAGTTATGATGGATTCATCAATACAAATCTTGGTAACCTTGAACGAAGGCTCAAACTGAGAGGTAAAAACATTCTTAACCTCAACCTTAAAGAGGAAGGACTTTTCAATAAGGAATTCATCAAATTCAAGTGGATGAGTAAGTGGCCCTCCCCTCTGTTTGAAAATAATAATATCAGAAAAAAATAATAGACAAATATGAACATATTTAATTAAACAGAAGAGATACTTACATTATGAATACACTCAAGCAAGTAAGAACATGATTTTTTCAAAAGAAGATAGCCATCACGATCCCAAAGCAAAAATATAGCACTATCAGTTTCATCCATGACCCCAATCTTGATTCTATATCTAAACAACAATACAGAAAAAGCATCAGATACCAACACAGCAACCTATAACACATTCAAATTGCAATTAATAAATTAACCTAGGTATCACATTCACCACATGAGAGTAACAACTTTCATAGTAGTACATGCCAGAGTTTGCCATTGTTGCACTTACAGGCTATATACCACCAATCTAGCCCATTGATAACACCCTTCACAGTAGCAAATACTATATAGAACCCATTCTAAAATGAACATTAATAAGATGAAATTAATTCTTAAGTATAAAATTGTAAAAACACAAGTATAAGAAGAAATATTTAATAACTGAATTCATAAAGAAATCACATACTTCTTTGCAGTCTTTCAATTCCTTAATTGACTTCCTAGGAGTTGCTTTTAGGAAGTCATCCTCAAGTGAATAGTATGGAGCATCAACATTAATAGTTTAAGAATTTTCACCAACTGAAGCAGGTAACCTACAAAAGAAATAAACCATGAATTAAGAAAAATTAAATAAATGATCTTAACACATAAGAGGAAGAATTTTTTTGCAAATATAAACAATCAGACACATTACTTACCTTTTTTTGAACTCAACAACCTCAGGAATTTCAGGATTGAACAAAAATATAGTACCAAACATAACATTTTGCAGTACTATCTTGCTTAAAAAAATAAATTTAATTAGTCTAACAAACAAAAAATCAGAAATGACTTATGAAGAAAGACAATAAGAAATTAACAATAGGGTTGAATTTCAAATATTTGAATGATTTTTAGTTCTTTGAACATGTTGTGAATGCAATAGAAGCAACTGAATGCTCAATTATAAAAACTTAATCATTGAGCATTTTATATTGAAATTTCTACATATGCTCAGAATCATTGACATCCAAAACAGAAGGAGGCAAGTGGTCCAACTTAATAATTAAGATGTATTGTAACAGCAAAAGCAAAGAAAAAGGATATAAACAAAAGAATTACTACTGAGAATTGGTTAAAAGGAATTAATAACTGTAACAAAAGACAAATTTAATTTCCGTAACAAATAACAACTCAGAAATGACTATTGAACAAATACAATGACAAATTAATAGAGGGATTGAATTTCAGTTCTTTGAATAAATTTAAGTTATTTGAGCATGTTCTGCATGCGATAGAAGCAAATGGATACTCAAAATGAGACATTATTATTAGTTCTTGGTAAATAATTATAACAAAAGGCAATAGCCCAAAAACAAAAAGGTTATAAACAAAACCGAATATGAGACACTATACAGGACCTCTAAATGTTTTTCAATAAAAAATTATGTTTCTTAAGTAACAAATAATAAGCACAAAACTTAATTTACTTCAAATAAGACAATATTAAGCAATTTGAAGCTACCACAAAGGAACCCATATGATTGAGTAAGCAAGCAGCATTGCACAGTAACCATTCAACAGATTAATCAAACACACAAAACAGCAGGTAATTACAATTTAATCACTAAAAATTATCTTATTTTCCATAAAAAATAATGTATAGGTATCAGTTCTGGGAATCTAAAATATATCAATTAAATGTGGTGATAAAATATTTGCACATATGGTCAAAATAATTCAGTTCCAAAATAGAAGCAAGCACATCGTCCAACAAAAATTATGTTTCTTAAGTAACAAATCATAAGTACAAAACTTAATCTACTTCAAATGACACAATATTAAGCAATTTGAAGCTACCACAAAGGAACCCATATGATTGAGTAAGCAAGCAGCATTGCACAGTAACCATTCAACAGATCGATCAAACACACAAAACAGCAGGTAATTACAATTTAATCACTAAAAATTATCTCATTTTCCATAAAAAAAACAATGTATAGGTATTAGCTCTGGAAATCTAAAATATATCAATTAAATGTGGTGATAAAACATTTGCACATATGGTCAGAATAATTCAGTTCCAAAATAGAAGCAAGCATGTCGTTCAACATAATAATTAAGAGGTGTTGTAACAAAAAAAGGAAAAGAAAAAGAATAGAACAGCGTAACCCTTAAAGGTCTTCACTTTCGCAAATTGAATAACAATAACAGGTTGATCAACATCACCATTAGCTATAAACCTATTGATCTCATCTACATAATCCCCAAAAAGTGCCACCTCCAACTTCACACTGCAATAACAAAATGAATCATATAAGATTGTTATTAGAATATACAATTGATAACTTAACACAATAAAAAAATTAAAAAGAAACCTATCAACATCCAGCTTTATCACTATTATCTTGGTCTTTTTTCCATCTTTGTCATTTTCTTTTTCAGTACCAACAGCTGTCAGGAGCCCCATAACATCTGAAATAAAAAAAAAAGTCATTACTTATACACAACTATTAACATTAGAATGAACAAAATTAATAATATAACTCACATATCACAATTAAAAAAATAAACTTGCACATTACCAACTAAATAAGGAAAATCTCCATCACTCTGAAATATCTCATCAAATGGAACCAACTTACAACCATAAAGAGGAATTACTTCACTTTCAGCTGGTTTCATAGTAGTCCTCAGTTGAAAATTGAGACGATACTCATGTCTGGTAGTACGGAAATACCCAGTATTACCACCAACATCATAGAATGCTATGACATAGACTTCCCCTTCAATAAGCAAGGACTTGAACTTGTATACCAGAGTTTTTCTGATTGATGCGTGCATGGTACATCCCTGCATTTGAATACACAACTCATCTCAGAAGCAGTAGACAAACTACAAACAAATTACTCCTATTTGAACTGATGAACAACCCAATCTAAAATATAAATTAAAATACCCAAATGATATTAGAAGAAAGGAAAAAACTACTAACAGATTTGTCCATGAAAACCATCTCAATGCTATTGATGGTTTGGTTGTTGTTGAAACTTGGAAGGTACCACAGACGTACAACCTGCACCTTGACCGTTCAACACTCCCTTACCGGAGTGATTTTCTCCAATGCATGAAATTGGGTAGCCATGGAACAGGTAAACAAACAGGATTTAAAGAAGCAAAAATCAAATTAACGAAAAACTTATAAGCAAAAACAAAGAGACTAAAGCAATTGATAAGAATTACAGCAACAATAGATCAATTTATAGACAAAAACATTGGAGAGAAAACTAGGGTTTGAACCTAACGCCAATCAATTAGCCGCCTTCAGTAAACCCTAACCAAGCCAACAATGAATACCATTTGTGAAATAAACTTCACCACCATCAATTAGCTGAAAAAAATGATGCATGGAAGCAGAGTTTGAGGGAGGAAAAAGCAGAGACGCGCACGAACGGGAGGGAAGAGAAAGAATGACTATTAAGGAAGAGGGGAGGGAGAATAGAAGTAAAGAAAAGAGAATAAGAATAGAAAATGAAAAAAATAGGGTTAAAAAAAGATAATAATTAGTAGTTGAGCAATGCATGAGGACACAAATTACGCTAGCATTCAAGAATAATAACTACCTACCTTTTAACTGAATATTCGTCTCAAAATAAATAGTGGTAATGGCTGACAACTGTATATCATTAGCTATAATAAATTATGAATATAAAAAAAAATATTGTTGATAATTGTTGATTTTTTTTTTCAAAAACATTTCTCAAATAGAAAAATAAAGATAACAATTAGTTAACAAATATAAGTAGGGATAGTTTTCATTCATAGTATATCAGAAAAATAAATCTAGATTAAGTAAATGCTTCAACAAAAACAGGGCATTTGAATGGGAAATCAGAATCTGAAAAATAAATTAGAAAGGAGAAAAGATGGAGTGCAATGAAGATGAATCATGTGAAAAAAACAACTACTACTTCTAATATTATAAGAATTCAATCCATATTACACACATCAAATCAATCTCAAAAGTTCACTGCAAGGACAACAAATTTGTGCATAATAATGATTAAAAAAAAACACTCATCAAGCAGTACAAAGAATAGAGGGAATTGGAAATTACCAAGAAGAAGCAATATAACAGTTTTTGTCCAAAATCGTTTCTTTGATAAGACCATAGTGGGAGGATAAAAATATGAGGCACCTAGCTTTTTAGAGGAGTAAACTATGCACCTAGCTTTTTAGAGGAGTAAACTATGTGCGTCTCTGTTGGACCTCCCAAATTCCTTTTTATTGTTATTCTTTTTTTGTCTCAGCTTTTTTTGTTTTTTTTTAATTTTTTGGTCACAACTTATTTTGTTTTAATTGGGTAGAAAATAAATAAATAATAATAATCTAGAGATGGAAAACAGTTAGAGCATATGTAACAAATTTGAGTAAGATAAATGCGATATCTCATATCCATATTGTTTCACTTTATACTATTATGGTAAACGTATTGTGCAAATTATCAGCAAATATATCATCTAATATAATATTTACTCAAAGAGAACTGAAAAATAAAAATATTAAGATCTACCTTTGAAGTTCACGTTAATTTGCTGTCCCTGGATTGGACTTATGTCATATGCATGTAAAGCTATCAACTTAAATCACTAGATAATGAGGGGAAACATAAATATAACAATATATAAAATTAAAATATGATTTTGCATACCAGAGGAGAAAAGAGAAAGTTAACATATACAAATCTCAATGCAAAAAGTTGTTATAAATGGAATCTAGCCTTTTACTTGTGAGAATTCAATGAACCATGGATACCACAATTTAAGTAATTTATAATTACAATGAGATATATATAATTAAATGGCCAAAATATCTCATGATCTTATTTCTTAGCATATTCAATATCATTGAGGGAAACAAAATGATCCTAACAACTTAAATTTTAAAGAAGAAATTGCATGGAAATATATATAGAATAATGTATCAACACAATAGAACAAATTACTTATTCAAACTACTTAACTACATGTTATTATAAACAACCTTGATAGAGCACAATTTAATTTATTCAAACTACTTACCACATTTAAAGATACGATTTATGAAATTTCAATGCAATGTTGTACAATATTTGTAGAAATGGATGAAATGGATACTCACATAACTGACTCTAGCTGCAATGACTTTTCCATCTTCTATTAATTCTTGCTTACTTTGGACTTATTTTAGGCTGCAAAAGTCCATAGACCAACTTCCTCCCACCTTGTGTGACTAAAATTGGTGTTTTCAGCTTCAAATTGAGACAGATATAAGCGAAGCCAGCAGGGAGATGCTACATGAATTCAAACAAAAAATTAATGAAATAAATTATAACAAACCATTTATACATATAATCATTGCTACATATCCAAATTTAATAAGAATGACAAACAATAAAAGATAACAAACCTGCTAGTTAGCAGAAGCAGTATTGTTGAAAACGTGTAAATATCTTTTGTATATCTTTTGTATTTATGTAGTTTCCTTATATAGGCTAATCAAATCATAACCCTAATCTTTGTATTTATAATCATAGTTCTATATAAACAGCTCTCCGTCGTGTAGTTGAAGCACGCAGTTTCTTCATATGTCTCTCTCTCTTTTCTCTCTTTCAACATGGTATCTAGAGCCTAAAGAGAGGCAACCCTAGAACCGTGCATACTCGGTGGGTCCACTGCCCTCCGGTGAAAATTTTTCTGGCCAACCATGTTTCCCTTCCGGTTTGCCGACCTTTCTCCCTTGCCGTGACGTCTTTCCGACCTCTTTTTCTCCCTGTACGCCGCTGCCACCGCTGTCCACCGCCTTCTTTTCGGCTGACGACCTCACCATCGGAACTGTCTCCTGCCGACCGGCCGGACCCTAGAAGCCCAGGCCCTACGCCGCCGGGACGCGCCCCTCCGGCCGCCGGTCGATCTGCCCTCAGATCCTTGTTCTCTTGCGTTGGATTTTTTAGGTACCTTGTATTTTTCATTTTTGCCCTTTATATTCTGACCTATGGCAAGTTCTACATCCCCAGATGGCTCTAAAGATCATCCCAAGGCTAAGCCTCTTGTTTTCACAAGTTACCTCTATACCCCTCTCTCTGCCGATAAGTTAGATGGCAGCAACTATGATACTTGAGCTTCAGACATCAAGTTGTGGCTTAAAAGTCAAGGCTATGAAGGCCACCTCACCACAGGCCTTACCTCTGTGCCTGCGAAGGAACAACCCAGGTGGAAGAAGATTGATAAACAATTGTGCATTGTCATCAAGTCCACCATTCACTCCTCTCTCAAGCAAATCTTCCATGCTCAGACCACTTGTGCTTCAATTTGGGAACAAGCCAAGGTTCTTTACACTAATGACACTCAACAGCTATATGGGGTTTGTCACAATCTCATGAGTATTATTGCTCCTCGTCAGTTTGATGGACCTATGTCTACTTACTTGGGTAAGGTTCATGGTGCTCTCCATTATTTCAATGAGTTGCTACCCCCTGCTGCTACCCCAGCACAAGAACTCGAGCAACACAACACCTTCTTCATGCTCATGGCCTTGTATGGTTTGCCTCCAGAATATTCTGTCAATCGTGATCAGATTTTGGGTTCGCCTACTATCCCCACTCTGTCCTCAGCTTGGTCTACTTTGTTTCGGGTCCTAGCGAAGCAACCCTCTGGTTCTGTCCTAGCCCCGACTCCAGTTGATACTTCTGCCCTCGTCTCCCAAAGTGCCAATCGTGGTCGTTCTCGTCCTGGCACCTCGGGTAGGCCCTTAGTAATTGCATCTGTTGAGCACACTAGTAATGCATTTGTTTGTCTCTCTCAATCTCCACCCTTAGGTCCTTGGGTACTTGACTCTGGTGCATCTGACCATATCTCTGGTAATAAACGTCTTTTCTCCAAATTCTCTAACTCTGGCTATTTACCTATAATTACTTTAGCAAATGGTTCCCAAACACAGCCCGAAGGGATTGGCACTGTCCATCCCCTCCCTTCTCTGTCTGTTGATTCTGTTCTTTATGTCCCTGGTTGTCCTTTCAATTTACTTTTTATTAGTCGTTTGACCCGTTCTTTAGATTGTCACATTAGTTTCATTAAAGACTCTATCATTTTACAAGACTGGAGTTCGGGACGGATGATTGGCACCGGATGTGAGTCTAATGGCCTTTACCAGCTCTCTGCCACCTCTCGTGTGTGCTCTGTTACGGATTCCCCTCTCACCATCCATGCTCAGTTGGGTCATCCTAGCCTTGCCAAGCTACAGCAAATGGTGTCAACCTTTTCTAAGTTATCTACTTTACCTTGTGAGTCGTGTCAATTTGGGAAACACACTCGTAGTCTGTTTCCCGATAGAGTGTGTCTTCGAGCTGCGTTTCCTTTTGCTTTAGTGCATTCTGATATTTGGGGTCCTAGTCGTGTTGAGTCTACTTTTAGGTCAAAGTACTTTGTTACTTTCATTGATGATTATTCTCGGTGTACTTGGTTATTTTTAATGAAAAACAGATCAGAGTTGTTTTCAATTTTTAAGACCTTTTATAATGAAATCAAAACTCAGTTTGGTGTTCCGATTCGTATTTTGCGTAGTGACAATACCCGTGAATTTTTGTCTCACAATTTTCAAACTTTTATGGCATCTCATGGCATTTTTCACCAAACATCTTGTGCCTATACCCCTCAACAAAATAGGGTTGCTGAGCGCAAAAATAAACATCTTATTGAAACAACTCGGACCATTTTGTATCATGGTCGTGTTTCCTTTCGTTTTTGGGGCGATGCAGTTCTCACTGCTTGCTATTTGATTAATCGTATGCCCTCTTCTGTTCTTAATAACCGGGTACCCCATTCTGTTTTGTTCCCTCACCAACCCCTCCACTCTCTTTTGCCTTGTGTCTTCGGGTCGACATGTTTTGTCCATAATGTCACTCTTGGTCTTGACAAACTGTCTGCTCGCTCCATCAAATGTGTTTTTCTTGGTTACTATCGGTCTCAAAAGGGTTACCGGTGTTTTTCACCCACTCTTAAGCGTTATCTAGTCTCTACTGATGTCATATTCTTCGAGTCTGTTCCTTTCTTTGAGTCTCCTGACCTGCCTCTTCCACCCATCATTGAGGTCCTCCCTATTTTTCCTCCTCTTGTCCCTGTTGACCCTGCTCCATCACCACCTTCCCCTGTTGGTGTCCCAGTCCCTACTACCGGCCCTTTCCAGGTTTATCATCATCGGCCACAACCACCAACACTGCCACCACCACCATCAAAGGTTGTAGAGATTACTGAGGCCCCCTTTGGACTCTCATCCGGCACCACCTCTTTTACCAGCTCTGGCACTGCCTCCTGCGTCAGACCTTCCCATTGCTCTTCAAAAAGGTATTTGATCCACTCATAACCCTTCTCCTCACTATGTTACTCTCAGTTACCATCGCCTTTCTTTATTGCATTATGCTTGCCTTTCCACCTTGTCTTATGTGTCTATTACTAAATCTCTAGGTGAAGCTTTATCTCATCCTGGGCGGCGATAAGCAATGATTGATGAAATATGTGCACTTTAGAGCAGTGGTACTTGGGAACTTGTTCTTCTTCCTCCTAGGAAGTCTGTTGTCAGTTGCCGGTGGATTTATACGGTCAAGGTTGGCCCTGATGGCACTCTTGATCGCCTAAAGGCTCGTTTGGTGGAAAAGGGGTATACCCAGATATTTGGTTTGGATTATGGCAACACTTTCTCACCAGTGGCGAAGATGGCTTCTATTCGGATTTTTTTTGTCTATGGCCGCTATTCGCCATTGGTCCCTTCATCAGCTAGATATCAAGAATGCTTTTCTTCATGGTGGTCTGGAAGAAGTCTACATGGAGCAACCTCCAGGGTTTGTTACTCAAGGGGAGTCTTTTGGCCTTGTTTGTCGTCTACACAAGTCCTTGTATTATGGTCTCAAACAATCTCCCCGAGCTTGGTTTGGTCGATTTAGTACTGTTGTGCAGCAGTTTGGTATGACTCGCAGTGAGGCTAACCACTCTGTCTTCTATCGCCATATAGTCCGAGGCTGTATCTATTTGACTATGTATGTGGACGACATTGTTATCACTGACAGTGATGACCAAGGTATAACTCAGATAAAACAGCATCTCTGTCATCACTTTCAGATCAAAGATCTTGGCAAACTTCGTTATTTCTTGGAAATTGAAGTGGCACAATCTAAGGATGGCATAGTAATCTCACAAAGGAAGTATGCTATAGACATTCTTGAGGAAACAAGACTATTGAATGCAAAGCTGGTTGACACCCCTATGGATCCCATTGTTAGACTTTTACCGGATCAGGGGGAGCCACTTTCAGACCAAGGAAGATATAGACGATTGGTTGGAAAACTTAACTATCTTACTGTTACCCGTCCAGATATCTCCTTTACGGTGAGTATAGTAAGCCAATTTCTAAACTCACCTTGTAAAGGGCATTGGGATGTAGTGATTCATATTCTCAGATATATTAAGGGAGCTCCAGGAAAAGGTCTTGTCTATGAAGACAAAGGACACACTCAAATTGTAGGGTACTCAGATGCTGATTGGGTAGGTTCTCCTACTGATAGGAGATCCACTTCTGGTTATTGTGTATCCATTGGGGGTAATCTGATTTCCTGAAAAAGTAAGAAACAAAATGTGGTTGCAAGATCAAGTGCAGAAGCAGAATATCGAGCCATGGTCTCAACTACTTGCGAGCCCATTTGGTTAAAACAGCTTCTTAAAGAGCTTCAGTTTGGAAACGTTATGCACTCTTATTTGTGATAATCAAGCTGCTTTGCATATCGCTTCCAACCTAGTATTTCATGAGAGGACCAAACACATTGAGATAGACTGTCACTTTATCAGAGAAAAGATCTTGTCTGGAGACATCACCACTAGCTTCGTCAATTCAAATGATCAACTGGCAGATGTTTTCACTAAGTCTTTGAGAGGTCCTCGAATAAACTATATTTGTAACAAGCTTGGTACATATGACTTATATGCTCCAGCTTGAGGGGGAGTGTTGAAAACGTGTAAATATCTTTTGTATATCTTTTGTATTTATGTAGTTTTCTTGTATAGGCTAATCAAATCATAACCCTAATCTTTGTATTTATTATCATAGTTCTATATAAACAGCTCTCTGTCGTGTAGTTGAAGCACGCGGTTTCTTCATATGTCTCTATCTCTTTTCTCTCTTTCAACAAGTATAATGAGTTCATGTAACTTGCTGCATTATATGAGCATGTTCACATATTTCATATGAAGAATCCATGTGATAGCCAGAGTTATTGAACTCCTGTACCAAGGATCATTGTCTGTACATCAAGAAAAGAGATCAAAAAGATAAAAAAAAATGAGCATAAAGAAAATTATTCTCTCCATTAAGCAATACAAAAGTAATCTGATAACCTGTTTTCAACTCCAATTCAGATGTGTGACTTTTCCATCTTGTATCAATTCTTGTTTCATTTTGACTTGTATTAAGGTGATAAGTTTACACACCTAATTCCTATTGATTGTTGTGACCAGAGTTGTTATTTTCAGCTACAATTTGAGGCAACTATGAACGAAGCAAGCAGGGAGATGCTACACAAATACCAAAAAAAAAGTAAACAAATAAATTATAAAAAGTCATTTATAAACATAATCATACTAACATTTCTTACTCATGCCCTCCCATGTTTAATGAGTTATTAAAGCAAAAATTCCATTAAAAGCTTGAACAAAAACTGCTTCACAAAATGCCTAAAAGTAACATCAGAGAAGAAAAAAGTTAGAGATATGAGTATGTTTGAGGGGTTGGGAGAAGAGCAAAATGGAATGTAGTATGTAAGGATTTCTCACTTAGAACAGGGACTTTCACTGCAAATCAACCCAACGTCTCAGTTCAGAAACAAAAAAGCCCCAATTTGTCATAGTCGAACCACGCCAAAGATCTATATTCATTCTGAATGCTTCTCAAATGAAATTTCCATGAAATTGGCTTGTCTTGTTCACTTTGATAACTCTTCACGGTGTTCAATTTTCAAATCCTAGTCGTACTTGATAGGCAAGCCAATAAACTAAATGTTTGGGAAGTATTTCAATATTCTAATATCTCACATTTTATTCTTTCTTAAAATGTAAATGCTGAAAATACGTGTACCAAATAGCTACAATGACATGCATTTAAGTTCAATATGAGCTTACTCTTAAATCATAGACTTTAGGAAGACTGATACTGCTACCGCTAACTTGACATCAGAAATCATGTTATGGGCTCATACTCACTCTGTATTAGTTGTTCAAGAGAAGGAACAGGAAAAATTGCATGCTAACCTAACCCTTCGCATAAAAAATGCGCCATCGGAGACCGTCGAGATTAATGCGTCTTAGTCCAGCGACAACTTTCTGAGAAGATAATTATAAAGGACATGATCAGATATAAAATTAACTTTGAAATTGAATTCGAAAAATGATTTAGCTAAAAACACTTATTTAACCATAAGAAGCCTATTTCAACCACCACCCAAAAAAAAAAACACTTTGAAACTAAATTTGATTAAAATATAGCCTAAAATACTGATTTAATCATAGGGATCCATTTTCACAAACACTTGGCATGCATTCTCAGCACACAATGATTTATATAACCTAAATAACCACACGGGCTTTCAAAATTACCTTCATGTTGAAAGAGGTATTACCATCTTCATTTTTGCCTCAGTTTCTTCAGTCGATCTTCCTCACAATTCATAAACCCCAAAAAAAAGTTTCAACTCTTTAGTTATCAAAAGTATAAAATTATGAGATTGAAAATGGAAAGAAAGTAGGGAGAGAAAGAAAGACAGAGAGAGAGAATACCAAGATGAATGATTCATGATATGAGCAAGGGTGGAAACAGTAGTTTCCGTTTGAGTGTGAGAACTGAGAAACCAACGCTAGTATGATTCAGAAACACTGACTTAAACCCAAACCCCTTGTTCGTCTGAGGAAGAAATGAAAACACAAATGAAAAGTCACCGCTAGGTTTGTGTGTGGAAGGGTGAAAGACAACAAAAATTAGTGAAGGGATTACAACTGTATGGATATAAGTAGTCATTAATTAATAATTAAAATTAATTTCTTTGATTTAATTGTTTAAAAAAAATTCAAATAGTTTCTTATAAAGAAAAATAAATACACGAATGAATTTTTTCAGAATTTAAATTTTAAAATTTAAAAGCTCAAAAACATGTTGTTGGATTTTAAAACGGCTTTGGAAATAAAAAATTAATTAAATAAGTTAGATAGTCAATTTGATAAAAAAGAGATAGTGAAATAAATAAATGAAGTTAATTTTAAGCTTCTTTAAAAAGCTTAATCTTTGTGATGAAGTATAGTTGTATAGCATAAGTTATAATTAATTAAGAATTAAAATTAAATAAATAATTACTGTTTTTATTTAATAAAAATAAGAATATTACTAAGAATAAAAAAGTGTCACTTTTGATGGAAAAAAAAACTACCAGAAATTGATACTTAGCAGCACTTTCCTTGAAACAATCTCTAAAA
This sequence comes from Ormosia emarginata, assembly GCA_029884605.1. Lineage (NCBI taxonomy): Eukaryota > Viridiplantae > Streptophyta > Magnoliopsida > Fabales > Fabaceae > Ormosia > Ormosia emarginata. The sequence goes on along the minus strand of JAQQTP010000068.1, from coordinate 18,495,153 downwards.
TATATATAGTATTGATATGTGTGTGTGTGTGTGTCCAGAACATTTCCAGTATATTTCAAAATCTTAGAAGGAAAACAATCAGACCTTTTTAATATTTCATGGGGCAGTTGATAGTGTGTTTGGGCAATTGGTAACCTAACAACACTCAAATTGAACTCACCCATATAGAACAACTGATTGGTCTCCTTAGTTGCTTTTCTGATCAAAATTCTCATATAATCCTCAGCTTTCTGAATTTGCCTCAGTTCACATAAATTCAGCTCCTTGGTCTCCAAAGGACTCATCACAAAGAAAAACACCTAAACATTAAGGGGGTAAGAGTATAGTTGAAAGAAAATAAAACATGTTGGAGAGGTAACAAGTAGGAGTATCCAGAATAGAAACCGCAATAAATACCCCAGACTTCTGCCAAATTGGTATCCTCCCAGAGCTTATTTGTACCTTTGCATTTGAAAAGTGACATTGCTTATGAAGTTTAACAGAATTATTGCTCATCTGCCAAATTGCCACAACGGAGCTTGTATAGGTGCACATGAGAATAGCTCCAATCGTTGATTTGAGAACCTGATCCATCTCTTGAAGAGGATGGCATAATTTGAAATATATTAATGTTGTCTCCATGAATTGATGCAATAACTAGAAGTGTCCCACTTGGGTCAAAACACAAAGCAGATATTGGACTAGTATGGGCCCTAAATTGTGCCACAATAGCTCTAGAAACAAAATCAATCTGCAATAGATCAGTTATACAAATCAACAAGGAAATCATCAGCCACGGCTATCTATTTTTCTTCCTAACAGAAATGGACAGGCTATATACTAAGTCAGTATGTCATACTTCAATATTCTAGCTTTCTCAATGTGATATCATAAAGAAAACAAAGATAACAATTTCCCAGCATTTACCATATCCATTATTCTTATTAATAGATATGGTTCTGCTACAGTGCAAGATGCAAACTTCAAAGAGTAATGTACACTTCAGTAATGTGCAAGAAAACCAATGTTAAGTTATAATGAAATGAATTAATAGCGTAACTGACCTCAAGTTGACAACCTGTTGACTGCTTCTCTAAAAAGCACTTAAAAGTATGGTTGTTCATGAAACAACCTTGATAAGTACCAAATGAACAGAGGGTATATAATACAATCAAGCACAATCAAGAGAAAGACAACCTACAAGTGAATGATAAATCTGCCATAAGAATAACTAAGCAATCAAGGATTATTGGCAGATTCTAAGCTTCAATAACATACTAACTGATAAGAAGCCAAATAATACATATTTTATTTATAAAAGTTGACTTAATCATTATTTTGTTAATTAATTTGGTTAATTTTGAGCATTATGATTGATTCTTTAAAAAGTTGTTCATTATTACATAATTGTGCTAATTGTAGGAGTGACACCATTATTCATGTGTATTGCTTTCCTTTTCTAAGCTGAGAAATAAGGAATGCGAGAATGCTAGAAACGGTACCTGAGTTAGAAGGAACTATCTTGAATATTGATAATTCTGAAGCTTAAAGAAAAGGCTCGTATCAAGGAAACAAGTCAAACCAATAGAAGCCTCCCAAAAAACTATGTGCTCTTTATATGAATGCCTTCAGAAAGCCTTTAAACCAAACAATAGCAAGTCCAAGAAGACCCAATTGGGCCCACAGAAAAAAAAAAGAAGAAAAAGGATAGATTGGAGCACAGCGCCGCACGAGATGAAAGCTATTTAAAGGAGAAACAGATTGGAGAATTGACACAGCGCAGCAGAGGAAAAAAAGGAAAAGAATTGCAGAGCACCGCACGGAGAGACGTGATGCAGAATTGGCAGGAGCACAGCGCCGCGGCTCAGTGCAGTGCTGAGCAGAAGCAAAGTAGTATTAGAGAGTATTCGGGAAAAATTTTGATTATTTAAATATTTGATTATTGTTATAATTTATTATAATAAAATTAATTTTATATTTAAATATATTAATTAAAAAATAATTTTAAATTCATTTGTTTTATTTAGATGATATAAAAAAAAACTTTTTTTTTATACGTTAAATTATTAAAATAGGTATAAAATGATTAAAAAAGTTATTTCATTAAGGATAAAATAATATTTATATATTAAATTGTAAGAAATAATTTATAATATAGAATCATAAACTTCAATATTCGACATTATGAAAAAAGATTTTTATAATGCATTAAATTTCGTGCAAAATCTTAAATTGATTTTGCTAAACATGATTGAACAGTGAAAAAAAGTTGTAGGCAACAGATTTAGTGCGTATTTGAGATAACTGTGAAAAATTGATTATTTCAATAATTGATTATTGTATAAAATTTTTTTTCTTATAATCGATTATAATAGAATCAATTTTATGTTTGAATATGTTTGTTGAAAAGAGATTTTAAACTAATATATTTCATTTAGATGGTATAAAAAATTATTTTTATGCATTAAATTACCAAAATAGATATAAAATAATTAAAATAATTATTTGATTGAGACAAAATAATATTTACATTTTAAAGTATAAAGGAATAATTTATAATTCAAAATCATAAGTTGAAATTTCAAAGATTTAAAAAAAAATTTTACAATGCATTAAATTTCGCGTAAAAGCTTAAACTTATTTTACCAAACATGTTATAACACTGTTAAAACAACTTTTTTTCTTAAAAAAAAAGTTGTTCCCAAATAAGCTCTTAATTTGTTACCAAACATGCACTTAATGGAGAATTTTAGTGAGATAATTTTGTTGTATTTTAATTTTATTATATCTTGCTAAATTCTCTCTATTAAGAGGATGATGAAGCCTTGATAGTTTTGACATTACTATGTTGAATTGTTTTTATCTAATTTTAGGATTTAATGCTTATGAATTCTATTTTCTTATTAGATTATACGAATGAATTTTTAAATAAGTTTAGTTATGTTTTTCTCATGCTTTGTAATTTATTTGTGTTATCAGAGTGTTGGTAGTAATTGTTGGATATCAATTGTGATTTCTTATTAGGGATACATTTGATGATTTGATAATTTACAATTAATTAAAGAAATTTTATCATACACTTTATTATTATTTTTAGTGCTTCGTTGATAGAACTTTCGTCTTCACATCCTTTGTTACTAGATGTTCATGAGATAAATTATTTGTGTATAATAATTTAACATAGTTAATATTAAAATTAATTTTGGTGGATTATAAACCTTAGTCATTTTATATCTAGTAGAAACCTTATCCACATACTTGCTTTCTTTTAATTTGCTTTTATTTTAATTATTTGTTTTATTTTATCATTACATCTTTGATTCGTAATTTTTGTTCACTAGATTAGGAAGAATTTTTTTAAAACTTAAAATTTAACTTTAAGTCTATGTGGGATCGACCTTATACTTGCTCAACTATACTTTGATATGGCTCGTGCACTTGTGAGTATTTAAAGGCTTTTAAAAAAGTCACAACAAATTTTTGATGTTGTTGCCAAGGATGTAGTTAGTTAAAAGTTAAGTATTTGTTAAATTTTTCCCTTCTACTAGTTTTTTTTTTCTTATTTGCCTTATCTTTTTTTAAAAAAATTTAATTGCTCTATTTTCTTTAATTTTATTTTTTTTATTGTTTGATCTTGCATGACATGAGTTGAATATCCCTTTAATTTGCTTTTATTTTAATTATTGTTTTATTTTATCATTACACGAGTTTGATTTCGTAATTCTTTGTCACTCACACGCATCCTAGGAAGAACTTCCCAGAGGTCACCCATCCCACAATTGCTCCAGGTCAAGCACGCTTATAATGGAGTTACTTATATTCTGAGCTTCATGAAGAAGTTTAGAATTTGTTGATATGACTACGCCTAATCAATTCCTTTAAGCCCATCCTCGACTATGCAGTCCCATACCCGTTAAAAGTTAAGTCTTTGAATCCCTCTCATTCTAGTTTTTATTCGGGCTTCATTCATGGGACCCATCGCCAAAGCAAAAGAATTCGCTCCTATTTTCTTCTCATGCACCGGCGTCCATTCCTTGCCCTCATCAATCCCGGGACACCACATGAGTTCGTGATCATACACATAGATTAGTAGGAGTTGATATAGAACAAATAGCAGAGATGGATGTGGTTATGCAAGGAGATGATGTTAGACTAGTTAAAGAATTATTTTGCCTAATATTTGTGAATTCACCATCATGCATTGTTTTACCTGATATTGCTACCCATTTTGATATTAAACTTCAAGGTATCAATCTGCTTCCAATTTTTCATGGTTTAGATAGGGAAGACCCATAGTTGCATGTAAAGGATTTTTTAAAAATTTGTAAAACATTTCAATTTAAAAAATTTTATGCAGAATTTGTGTGTTTGCGTCTCTTTCATTTTTCATTAAAAGATAAAGCAAAAATTTGACTGAACTCTTTACATTCTAACTCTATTGCATCATGGGAAATGTTGTGCTAAAAATTTTTATCTAATTTTTTTCCCATGTCCAAAAAAATTCTTTAAGAAAGGAAATTTCATATTTTTGTTAAGAAGACCATAAAAAATTCTTTGAAAGCTAAGAGAAGTTTAAAGATTTGCTTTTGAAGTGCCTTCACCATAGTTTTGAAAAATAACGTCTTGTGCATTATTTTTATAATGAGTTAACACAATCTAATAGGAGCTTTGTTGAGTCTATGAATAGTAACATATTATTGAATTTTAATGCACAGTAGGGTTATCAATTTTTTGAGAATTTGTTTGAAAATTTTTAATAATGGGACTTTACTAATCGTAAAGATAGATCAATCCAACCTAAGAAGGGAAGTTTATATGAGGTGAGTGCGAATACATATATCAAAGCTAGATCAGATGTTATTGCACGCTAAGTTATGTCCCTATCACTCAATAAAGGAGTTGATCAGGCGAATAATGTCTAACAAGAAAATTGTACATTCTATGGGAGTAATATGCATGATTCTTCTATGTGCTCTTATTCTACACCTAATAATGATTATTTTGTTGAACATGGAAATGCAATAGGGAGATCTTTTGCTAACACTTCTTCAAATACTTATAATTCTAAATGACGAAATCACCCTAATTTTTCTTGAAAGCAAAATAACTTTTTAGGTAACTTAGGTGGTCAACTTATGGAGAGTCAGACTCAGTTCCAGCAGCCTAACCAAGGTTACCAATAACTATCATATTTCCCAAATCGATGAGCAGGTCAATCTAGGCAACAGTCATCACTAGATGAGACTCTTGGTCAATTTATGCAAGAGATGAGAAACGCTAGCTACGTGACTATCAATGTCATTTAAGATATACAGAATGTTACCCAAGTGCACACTAATGCTATAGTAAAGTTGGAAGTTCATATGGGTCAGTTGGCCAGTCATATGGCAGAAAAAGAGAAAGGAAAGTTTCCTAATCAGCCTATCCCTAATCCTAAGAGACAGTATGCAATTCATGAAACATCCAGCTCTAACAGGGAGCATGAATAGGTTCAATTTATCACCACCCTTAGGTCTAGGAAACAAATAGATAATCATGTTGTAGAGCTTGTGAGGGATAATATGAAGTTAAAAACCAATAGTTTTAGGGATAAGAATAACTCAAATGAGGATAATGTGTCGTCAAAGCTTAATGTGTCTACTCCTAAAATTGTAGAGCCTGAAGTTAAGGAGTATGTGCCTAGGGCCTTTTTTCCTCACAAATTAGTAAACTCCAAGAACATTGTGGAGTCAGGTGATATTTTGGAGATTTTTAAACAGGTGCAAATAAACTTGCCTTTTCTTGATACTATTAGACAAGTGCTTGCGTATGTTAAATTCTTGAAGGATTTTCTCACTGTGAAAATGAAGTCTAATGTTCCCAAAAATGCCTTTTTGACAAAGCAAGTAAGTTTTGTGATTCTCAATAAATATCTTGTTAAGTATAAAAATCCTGGATCACCCATTATTGCTTGTAAGATTGGAGATCATCATGTTAAGAGAGCTTTACTATATTTAGGTGCAAGTGCTAATATGTTGCCTTATTTTGTTTACTTGCAGTTGAGTTTAAGGGAGTTGAAACCAACTAAGATGACTTTCTAATTAGCTGAGAGATCTATTAAATATCCTAGGAGCATTGTTAAGGATATGTTGATAAAAATCAAGAATTTCTACTTTTATGTTGATTTTATTGTGCTTGATACTGAGCCTATTTTTGGTTTATATCCCCCAATTGATGTTACTTTGAGTCGCTTATTCCTTGTTACATCTAATGCATTAATTAATTGTAGGAGTGGTGTGATGAAACTATCATTTAGGAACATGACTGTTGAGCTTAATATTTTTCATATCAGCAAACAAATGCTTGATGATAATGATAATGAGGTATATGAATTGAATTTGATTAATAGTTCGACTCATGACTCATTTATGCATTCTAGTTGTGATGAACAATTATTGGTATGCTTGAATCATGTTAATGCTGATTTTGATATTGATTCAATCATTAGGGATACAAATTATTTGTTAGATTTTGTTCCTTTGATGAATATGGATAAGTGGCAACTTATAGTCCAGCCAATCACCTTATCTTCATTCCTACCTTTGTTATCTATTGTAGAGCCACCTAAGTTAGAGATTAAGCCCTTGCCGAGCACCATCAAGTATGTGTTTTTAGGCATTAATGAGTCATTACTTATCATTGTAGCTTCTAATTTAGATGAGTCCTAAGAACATCAGTTAGTGGATTTGTTGAAAGAGCATAAGGAAGCTATAAGATGGTCAATTGCAGATATTAAGGGTATTAGCCCTTCAGTAATGAAACATAGGATTCATTTAGAAAAGGGTGCTAAAGCTACTTGTGAGACCCAAAGGCATTTGAACCCAATCATGCAGGAAGTAGTTAGAAAAAGAGGTGTTGAAATTGTTAGATGTAGGGATTATCTATCCTATCTCTGATAGTAAATGGGTTAGTCTTATGTAGGTTATGTTTAAGAAGTCTGGAATAACTGTGATTGAAAACAAGGCCAATGAGTTAGTTCCAACTATGGTGAAAACGGGGGTGGAAAGTGTGTATTGATTATAGGAAATTGAATGTTGTAATTAGAAAAAACCATTTTCCTCTTCCTTTTATTGATCAAATGTTAGAAAGACTTGTTGGTCATGCATATTATTGCTTTCTATATGGATATTCATGGTATATTCAGATTCTCATTGCACTTGAAAATCAAGGAAAGACTACTTTTACATGTCCATTTGGTACTTTTGCATATCGTCGCATGTCTTTTGGGTTATGTAATATAGTTGTTACTTTCCATAGATGCATTATGTTGAAGAATTACTAGTTAGGGTTAGGGAGAAGGAAAAGAGACAAAGATTGCTATAAACTGATAATGTTATTGATATGATAATCTGATGCAAAACCATAACCTAGTACTCATATTTATACTAATACTTAGGTCAAATACTAACACTACTAGTATTGGCCCAAGCCCACAAACATAAGACTAATAACCTAATAAGTAATAACCCTAATAAGTAATAACCCTAATATTCTCTAATACTTAAACTTAAGCTTACTAAACTTAAGCTTGTTACAAGTAGTAAACTCATAAGCATAAAACAAATAACAAAACTCCATCTTTATCCGAATATGAGAAGTGAAACTCAGCACAATAACATTGAACTATTCAAATATTGCATAAGGAAGAAGAGAAGATGTTGAACCATCCAAGCGTCCAAGAAAGAAGAAGAGAAACTAGGAAACTCTTGCTCCCAAATCTGCAACACCATTGCTAATGAGAATCTAAGGCGGCTCTACCTTGCTGATAGCCCATTCCTCCTGGCAACTCCATCTAGTAGGCAACCATTTCCTCTAACATTTCTAGGGCAGCTCTACCTCGTTGGTTGTTCTTTGCCTCCAACTGGGCAGCCTTTTCCTCTAAGCTCAAGGTGCACTAAGAAAATCCATAAGAAGAACTAAGAAACACAAGATAAAACAACAACTTCAGTCTACTTCCTTCAAAGATGTCAAATCGACATATCCATAACCCAGCCACTAAGCCTCCATCATATAGTAAAACAGATTCTAAACTCACAAATCACAAGATAAACTCAGATCAGAAGCCAAATATCCCCTTAACTGGAGAGGTTGCCAAACCAATTGATCTGAAACCAAGACTCTCCCAAAAATCATCTCCAAGCCTGCAATATCCCTGGTTGCACTTGCACTCATTCAGCCTCAAACAAACTCAGAAAATATAGAAACATGAAAGAAAAATAGAGTCTGATACAAAACAGAAGAAAATGAATCTAGAAGAAAGTCACCTAAACAGCAGAGGAGAGAAAAAAGACGTCAATAGAAGAGGGACAAATTCTGAAATAGAAAACTGACAAAAAAAAAATAGAGCTCATCGAAAGACTTGGTGGAGCTCCAACCAACTGCCACCTTCATCGTTGGTGAGTACCCCAGGCCAGTCACAGGTCCCAGTTGCACCCCATCATGGCAACTATGGCCACTTACAACCTTCAATGATGCTAAAACAGAAAGCTTAAATCTTAAGGCAAAAACTAGAGTGTGCATAACCAAAAGACGCGACCTAGCACCACTACCGGCCTTCACTCCACTCACCGATCCTCCTCCCAGCACTGGCAGAACATGGCTGGTCAGGACCCACCACCAGTTGCTGCTGGTCACCTGAAAGCAAAATAGTAGTGCAGTGGAAGGCTACCATACGCAAAAACAGAGCCTTTGCAATGGGAAAAACATATACTACCTCCTTCAACCACCACCAACCTTGCCGATCTTCTTTTCGGCACAGTCCAGTTACGTCCAACTGCCAATCACCAGCGACCACTCCTGGGTCACAGAACTACAACCACCCTTGGTTGTGCACAGATGACAATGCGTGACCTAGGTCATGGTTTCAAACCGGGATATATATATATATATATATATATATATATATATATATATATATATATATATTTTCTTTATAATAGTTTAATATTGATCAACAAAATAAAGCAAAAAGTTTGAGAGAAACAAATAGGGGAGAATATATAAAATAGTTCCATAGAACTCAACACAGCAGAAAAGGCAAACCCATCAAGGTGGGTCACATAATTGCAGCCACCCTTAGTTGTGTACAAATGGCAATGGGTGACCTAGGTCACAGTTTCAAACAGGGATATATATATTTTTCTTTATAATAGTTTAATACATATCAACAAAATTAGAGCAAAAAGTTTAAGAGAAACAAACAAGGGAGAATATACAAAAGAGTTCCACAGAACTCAACACAACAGAAAAGGCAAACCCATCAAGGTGGATGGTACTGCTCTGATGCCATGTTGAAGAATTATGGGTTAGGATTAGGGAAAAGGAAAATAGATAAAGACAGCTATAAACTAATAATGTTATTGATATGGTTGGTGAATTTTTGAAAGTGTTCATGGATGACTTTTCTGTTTTTGGATATACTTTTGATGATTGTTTGCATCACTTGTCTTTGGTTTTAGCTAGGTGTAAAGAATAGAATCTTTAGCTTAATTAGAAAAAATGTCATTTCATGATTAAAAGGGGTATTGTACTTAGTCACGTCATATCTAAAGATGACATTGAAGTTGATAAGGATAAAGTTGACTTGATTTCTAACCTTCCTCCCTCTAAATCTATAAGAAATTAGATCTTTTCTAGTGCACACATGTTTTTACAAGAGGCTCATCAAGGATGTTTCATTTATTTTTTATGATGCATGCTTGCAATCTTTTGACAAGCTTAAACTTAAATTGACTTCTGCTCTGATTATTAAGCCACCTGATTAGAGCTTGCCTTTTGAGATTGTGTTATGCTTCTAATTATGTTATTGGTGTTGTCTTGGGGCAAAGAGTGAATAAGTTGCTTCATGTGATTTGTTATGCTAGTAAGACTTTGAATGCTATCCAATTGAATTATTCCACCACTGAGAAAGAATTGTTAGCTATTATGTTTACTTTAGACAAATTTAGATAATATGTTGTTGGATCAAAAGTTGTGATATATTCTGATCATGCTGCATTGAAATATCTGTCTGCTAAAGCTAATGCAAAAGCTAGACTTATTAGGTGGATTTTACTTTTGCAAGAATTTGACATTGAAATCAGAGATAAAAAGGGTGCTGAGAATGTGGCTGCTGATCATTTGTCTAGATTGATTGTTAAGCATGATAGTGATACTTCTCTTATTGTAGAATCTTTCTTGATGAGCAGTTATTACATGTTTCACAAATCCCATGGTATGTTGATATTGTGAATTGTTCTAAACCGAATTTTGGGTTATTAGTTCAACAGCAACTTGACCCACCAGCATAATACCTAGATATTACTACGTGTTATTTTGATGAGTACATCTGCTTATTTATTAGACATAAATCTCTCAAAGTATCCTAGATGGATATGAAAGCAAGTTACATCCCACATAAATAGAGAAATTAGTTAAAAAGGATCACAATCTCTAACGGATTCTAATCCTAAATAACTGCATTTAATATAGATTGCACTCTCCTAAAACGCTCATCTAAATACTATGTCAGGTTTCAAAGATATGGATTTCATCCAATATACAAACTTCCTTTATTGTGCAAGGTTTGACTTAAGTGTCAGAGTACCTTTTTCAGGAACCCACCCCCTTTCACCACTGCTGCGGCTGCCGTGCTACGGAGGAGTCCACCTTAAATCACGCAACGTGCCTTTCTCCGGTATACCTCTGAATCCACTTCAAAACATGAATTATTTAGTTACTTTGTAAATACCATCCCATTAGTCTAAACATGATATATTAAAGTTCTTGTCTTAGGTAAAGCATTTCTTTTGGGATAATTCATACTTGTTTAATTAATGTCTTGATCATATAATTAGGAGATGCATTCCTGAATGGGAATAACAAAGCATCATATCTTTTTGTCATGATCATCCATGTGATGGGCATTTTAGCTCTAGAAAAATAGCAACCAAAATTTTTCAGTGTGGTTTTTATTGGCCTTCTATTTTTCATGATTCTCATGCTTATTATTCTACTTATGAAAGATGCCAAAACTTGGGGAGCATTGGTAAGAAAAATATGATGCCCTTGAATCCTATTTTGCTTGTTGATATATTTGATGTTTACAGTATTAATTTTAGGGGACCATTCCCTAACTCTTTTAGTTATTTATATATTCTTGTTGGTGTTGACTATGTTTCCAAATGGGTTGAGGCAAAAGCATGTAGCAGCAATGACCATAAGGTGGTTATCCAATTTTTGAAAGAAAATATTTTTGCACTTTTTGAGACACCACGGGCTATCATTAGTGATGAGGGCAAGCATTTTTTCAATAAGCCATTTGAGCATTTAATGAAAAAGTATGACATCACTCATAAGGTAGTTACCCCTTACCACTCACAAACTAGTGGTCAAGTTGAGGTATCTAATAAGGAGATTAAAAGAATTTTAGAGAAAACTGTAAACCCATCTAAGAAAGACTGATCTTTACGTCTAGATGATACATTATGGGCATACCGCATGTCATTTAAGATTCTTATTGGGATGTCTGCATGTAGACTTATTTATAGTAAGACATATCATCTCCCTATTGAGTTGGAGCATAGAGCATAGAGCATATTGGACTATTAAGTATCTTAGTTTTGAGTTGGATAAAACTGGTAATCAAATGAAACTTCATCTCAATAAGCTAGATGAAATTCATAATGATGCTTATGAGTGTGCAAAGTCTTATAAGGATAGGATGAAGAGATTGAATGATAGTTACATCTAGGAAGTCTTTTCAACCTAGTCAAAAAGTCTTTTTGTACAACTCTCGCTTGCATTTATTTCCAAGTAAATTGAGATCTCGGTGGTATGACCCATATGTTGTGAGGACTGTCTACCCTCATGGTGTTGTTGAAATAGAGAATCTCAAGGATGATAATATTTTTAAGGTAAATGGTCAGCAGTTGAAACCATACCTTGAGTTGAAGAATCCAGATGTAGAAGAGACTTTTGTAGATGATCCTATCTACTAAAACTGAGGTAAGTTTTTAGTTTGAGTTTTTGTTTTTGTTGAGTCGACTTAAGTGCTTCCCATATTTCAAAGTTTTTATATAGGGACATAAATAGTGTCGGTCAACAAAAAAGAATTTAAAAATTCAAAACCCAAAAAAATAATAAAATTAGTTTGCGTGATTATTTATTTCATTTTACTTTATTTTGTTTGTTATTTTCGTCATTGCTAACTATTGTTAGGGTGTAGTTATCCTCTTCTCATATTCTCTTTTTAATTGCTAAGCATTTCAAGTATATGACAACTCTCTATTACTCTGTTTATTTTATCCCAGTAATTTCTTTGATGCATATTTGTGATTATTTCTTAAATCTGGATTTAATTTGAAATATTGAAGATAATGTTTGGTTTGATTGGGGTGAGAGTTACTTGAATTTTAGTCATGTCATCATTATTAAGGGTGTCAAAATGGGCCAAGCTCGATGGGCCGACCCCAAATAACTCGATAAAATCGATGGATTGAGCTAGCAAAATAATAGCCTGAAACTTACATGGTGCGAATGGACTGAGCCAGAATGAGCCCGACCAGCCCGCTTTTTTAACACTTTATAAGGCTAAATAGTTGGGCTGAAATTTAGCAACAAAATGTCATCCGAAACTTACATGACCCGAATGAGCCAATCCAAAAATGACTCGACCCCGAATGGGCTGGCCTGAATGGACCGACCCGGTCCGTTTTGACACCCCTAATCATTATGCCACTTTCGTGTGAAATTTTTTCCTATCATCTTACTCAAATTATTTCAAATATTCACATAGCTACTTATGTATATGTCATTGTTAAAAAATTGAAAAAATTAGATAACTTTGATGAGAACATGTGGATACTATTTTTACTAGTGAATTTTGAGTCATTCATTTTTATTATGAGAGTATTTTCTTGACCTTTTAATAATTCTTGTTGGTGCTCATAATTTTTTTCTCACTACATCGTTTCATTATTATTATTTTTGGCTAGAGAGAAGTTTTTATCACTCTAGTATTTAATCTGATGTCATAGAAGTTGAAAGAATTATGTGTTTTCTTGAGAGATTATATTATGTCATATTTCTTATTTTGAGCCTTGGAATAATATTTTTGTTTTTTTACGTATTGTCGCTAGTCACCCCTTTGAGCCTATTTATAAAGTCTTTATTTCTTATCCTTTTTTTTCTAAAGTGTTTCAGGAAAGAAGCAATTTTATTACAATATAAGAAGGTATAAAGGAAGAAAAAAAAAGTAAAAAATGAGAAAAACAAAAAAAAAGGGCAAAGTGAAAGTGTATGAAAAAAAAAAAAAGGAAGAAAAAAAAATTCAAAAAGCTACAAAGTCAAAAAAAAAAAGGTCTGATTTGGGAGTTTGAAAATAAAATAAAAAGTGATTTAAAGAAAGTAAAGAAAATTGTGTTGAAATCAATCTTCTAAATATTCTTAAAATACTTTTGATTTTCATTGTTTTCCTTAACTTTTATATTTTCCCTTTACCCGCATTACAAGTTTAATAAAGTCTTATTTAATCTTAAGAGAATGTGTGGTTCTTCCAATGTACATGACTTGTCTTAAAGTGTGATGTAAAGTCTTTTTGTGGCATCTTTTCATGAAACGACATGTGCTCTATTTTCTTAGCGTTCTTTCTATCATTTTCTATATGAGATATTTGTTTTGATTTGTGCGTACTACTCTACTCACATATATTTATTATGAGCGACACAATACTTTTGAGTTATTTTCATTGATAAGTGTAACTCTTGTGAAGATTGTATATGGTTGAAAGATGTTTTCTAATGAGAATTCTAGTTGTGATATTTGAAGACATTGAGTATATGTCATAATAGCTATATTATTCATACACCTAGAGTTTGATGATGGTAGAGTTTGAGGCAATTGTAGTGTTTTGAAGCATGACTGATATTTCTAAGTTGAGATAAATTAGATTTGATTAAATTGGTTGGAGATATTGTTCATTTTGAATTTTATTTTACGTCGCTTTTATTGTTAAAAATTAGTAATAAACTGATTGAGAGTTGTGATAAGAAATCAAATAATACATATTTTATTTATAAAAGTTGACTTAATCATTATTTTATTAATTAATTTGGTTAATTTTGAACATTATGATTGATTCTTTAAAAAAGTTGTTCATTAATATATAATTGTGCTAATTGTAGGAGTGACACATTTTTTATGTGTACGCTTTCCTTTTCTAAGCTGAGAAATAAGGAATGCGAGAATGTTAGAAACAGTACTTGAGTTAGAAGGAACTATCGTGAATATTGATAATTCTGAAGCTTAAAGAAAAGGCCCATATCAAGGAAACAAGTCAAACCAACAGAAGCCTCCCCAAAAACTATGTGCGCTTTATATGAATGCCGTCAGAATTCCTTTAAACCATACAATAGCAAGCCCAATAAGAGTCACTTGGGCCCACAGAAAAAGAAGAAGAAGAAAAAGGACAGATTGGAGCACAACGCCGCACGAGATGAAAGTTATTTAAAGGATAAACAGATTAGAGAATTGGCACAGTGCAACAGAGGAAAAACAGGAAAAGAATTGCATAGCGCCGTATGGAGAGACGTCATGCAGAATTAGCAAGAGCACAACACCGTGACTTACTACAGTGCAGAGCAGAAGCAAAGCAGTATCAATGAAGAATTTTAATGAGATAATTTTGATGTATTTTAATCTTATTATGTCTTGTTAAATTATCTGTACTAAGGATATAATGAACTCTATTGTTTTGATATTACTATATTAAATTATTTTTACCTAATTTTAAAATTTAATACTTATTGATTTTATTTATCTATCAAATTATATAAATAAATTTTTAGATGAGTTCAATCATGTTAATTTCTCTCAAGCTTTGTAATTTATTTGTGTTATTTGAGTGTTGATAGTAATTGTTGGATATCAATTGTGATTTTTTATTAAGGATTATGTATAAAATAGATTAGGCCTCATGTTAGGAGCCTATGACTTGATCTAACTTATTTATTAAATAAGTTAGCTCGTTTTATTAAAATACTTAGGTCACAGACTATCTAATAGGCCTTTTAGGCCTGGCAGGCCGACCTGATATCTTCAACTATATATAATATATATTATTATAATAATTATAATAATTAATGTATTATAATATATTAATATATATATATTTTAATTAAATTTTAATAAAAGTAAGTAACTAAGACCTAAGTTAATAAGATAGCAACTCTGAAATTAGTTGTGCGGTTGCGTTATCCTACCTGTCCACCAAACCACCACTCGCGAGTCTCCACGATCTAAAACCGCCGTCCCTATCCACCACCGTTGTTGTTGCTCTACGTCTAGCCCATGATGCTGCTTCACCATCTGCGACGCTGCTCCTCCACCTCCACAGGTATGTCTCTATCTCTGCTTCGCGCTCTGCTTCACCTTTATTTATGACTTCTGTGTAGCTTTGATTAGTGATGAAAATATGACATTTGTTGTGTGTTGGATATGGTGATTGATTGATATGGCAGATTTTGGTGTTACGTTGAAAGTTGTTTATTGATTTGGAAAGTTATTCAAAGATATGGTGTTGATGGTGGATTTGTGTTAGCATTGTTGATGGGCTTGAAATGGTAGATGGCAACTCTAAGATGAGGGTTATGTATGTTAGCAAGGAAATAAAGAATTTATGGGATGGTTTGTTTTGTTTTCATTGTTGTACTGTTATATTTATTTGTGTGTAGTGTTGAAGGTGGGTTTTGTGTTGTTGTGGTTTGAGTGTTGGCATGGCTACATTGATCAATCACTCTAATGGGGAGCTTATTTCAATTTGCTAAAGTAGGATAAATTCCATATCCAAAACTCGATAGTGATACACATCAAATAGCAGAATATTACATGCACACTGAAAAATACAGCAACCCCAAAGTTCAAATATATATTTTTGTTAACAATCAAAACTGAAGAGGTTCCAGAAGGAAGGTATTCAAGTAGCAGAAAAGGAACGATAAAGAAAATATAAATAATAGAATAGTGAAGTAGTCGAACATAAAGCCAAATAAATGCTTTGGCTTGGCTTAGCTTTTTGTTTGCCTTGCTCTAAGCTATGACTTAGTGTTTGTTTGGTTTGCAATTTGTACTCTGAATGGACGTTGCCTTCTTCCTCGAATAGCTCAAAATTTATTTGGAAATTGACAACTGCATTTGCTCCAACAAAACTTTCTCCTCTAGCCCACGTTCAGTGAAATGCAAGATTTTCTTGCTTTTTATGTTGAATTTTTGTCTGTTGGGATAATTGAATGCAAAATTGAATGGTTCCCAACTTCCCTAACTACCTTCTCCCATTTTTAACCTTCCCTCTTTTCTTCTTCAGAATGTTCAATTCATCATAGATGTTGTCTCTTGTTTGTATTGCGTCGTTGGATACTCCAAGTTTGACCTCGACAATCACCGGCTCACCGTCGTTGTTCGTCAATCACCAACTCACCGTCGCTACGCGTCAGTGCCGCTCGTTAGTCAAGGTGTGAGCTTATAATTTAGCATTCATATTTGCATCCTATTTTGTTTATGATTTCTCCCTTTTTCATTGTTAGATCTATGATCTGTGGGCTCTTTTTATATGTTTTTCTACTCTGATCTGTTAGGTCTATGTGCCTGTTAATAACTTTATTTTTGACTTTTTTTGCATATCATTTTTATATGTATTCGTCCTCCAGATCCATTGTCTTTTTCATTTTTTACTTCCGCTCTGTATTCATCCATTATTATTGTAGCTTTTTTCTTGTAGTCCTCCAGATCCGTTGTCTTTTTCATTTCATTTGATTATGCCAACATGGGTATAGTAGAGTGATCAGTCACTTATTGGAACTTTCTACCGGGGGGCTATTTCTGCATAATTTCCAATACATTGTGGAACTTGTTCAATGAGGCTTTCCATGTGTGGCCAAAAAAATTATATATAGAGTCAGAAAGCTCCAGATTCTGATAATAAGCATACTAACAAATTTGCCTCATGGAGTCTTGAGGTTGTCCGCATTGTGATGAAAACAAAATTTAGGGATTGACACTGGATTTCTAAATATTAGAATTGAAACTACTATTGCCATAGCCCCTTTAGCATTCCCAAGTATCTAAATGAGCCAATTCTTAGATTAGTTGTTAAAGCATCAACTCAAATCACTTTAAGCAAATATCAAATAAAGGACTACAGGAAAAATGTACATCTTGCAACTGATCTATCTTCTTATCCTCATTTGAATCACACTCCTTTCACTAATCTCAAAGCATATGGTGAATATACAAACTCTTTAAAAAGAAAAGGCCTAGAAACTAATTTTTAAATGTATTTCCTTGACACTAACTCCTACAATTTTTCTAAAATTACATGTCTATATCTTGACACAGAAGAAAAGAAGTAGTTGGCTAAAGAAAATCTAATGAACTGAATCAATAAAATCTCAAATGTCACTGAACAGTCAACACTGATAGCTCGAATAATTGAACTTTACAGATAGAATTTCACTAAACAATTAATTGACTGCTCCTAATTTCACTAAACTTCACTATACAAATTTTAAAATCATCTCTTAGGGAACCCACTGCTCCTAATCCCATCCCCTGTAGCTAAATAAACCCTTTGCATTTGATTCTACTGTGTTATTTGTTTATTAAAGACATGAAACCTTTTTCTTAGCAATTAATTGACTGTGAGTGTGAGGACTGTGAGGTCTTTATCTCATAATAAATGACATGTCAATAAATAGTAAAACTTGTATGAATATATTGCAATTATAGTAATTGGTGTTAGGAAGGTTTTCATTTCCTCAAAAAGAAAAAGTCTTCGGAATGTTGAAGCTAACAGCAACCTATTAAACCATTTTGGAAATGAGTGTTATAGTGCGATATTCATATATTAAACCATTTTTATTTTAATGATGAAGTATTCAATAGTTTCTCAATGACCAGCATATAACTATATAATGTGGATGTTTGATTAGTTATAAAGCATTTATTATTTGTTGTCTATACTTAGTTACTCAAACACTTGATAAGAAAAATAACAATCAATAAATGATTGGTAATTCATCTATGATTGAAAACATTTTAGTCATCCATGCGTAAGCTTGGCAATGTTTGATAATTCATTAATAATTAATAATAGGAAATATTTTAGTCAACTTTGTGTAAGCTTTGGCAACTTATCTTTTGTCCGGTTAAAGTTGTAATATCTATAGTTTTAGAGCAACTTATCTTGTGTTGCCCTTACATCTGTTTTTAATTTATGATGTGTGGATGAAAGAGCGCATTTTATTAGCAATTGCTCTTTAAAAATGTGTACTCTTGCTTCTAATCTAAGTGCTATTACTTATTAATGTCATCTTCGTCCTACAAGGTGGGTTAGGGCAGTTAGAAGTGTGAGGCAAGATTGAGGTGAGCAAAAACTTGCCTCACTTGAAAGAAAATTTTGTTTAAGGGAATAAACCAGTTTCAAAAGAATAACACATAAAATTGGTAACTACTAATGAATAATTAATTACATCATCATTATGCACTAATGCACTAATTACTAGTGTCTCAATCTCACACTAACTTGTCATCTTGCAAATATTGAAATCTGCAGGGTCGCCTTTCATTTGGAAATGTGAGGTCTAATGTTATTTCAATATGGATATAAAATTTTAAGATGCTTTATTTGAAAAAAAATGATTATTATTTGAAAAAGTTTTAAGATACATTGCATCTCTACATTAAGTAATATTTATATAGATTGCAAGCTAGTACATTAGATGTTGTAATCTAATGTACTAGCTTACATATCTATATAAATATTACTTAATGTAGAGATGAAGAATCTTAAAATTTTTTCATAATCAATCTTATTTTTACATCAAATAAATACATTCTCTTAAAATTTTAATATCCATTCATTATAAATATTTTATCCCTCACATTTCTCAAACTCAATCACATCCTTAAAAATTTCAATAATTGCAAGATGACAAGTTAGTGTGAGATTGAGACACTGTATGCCTATCTTTTTCATTTATAATAGCACAAAAGAAATGTTGCATAACTACAATTGTAGTAAATTAACCTAAAAGTCCCCCCTTGGAACTCATGTGGCATCAACTAGAATCCTCATGGCACTTGTCTTTTTTGGAAGGAGGGACTTTATCTGTTTTTGGATCTTTACCATTTGATTGAAATTTTATCTGTTTCTTGTTAGTTATTGATTTTTCTATTGGCATGGACTGTTTATTCACCTACAAGATTGATTGTATATGTCATGTGTAATGAAGCTTTCAATAGAAAAAATAACACATTTGATCTTTATTTTGTAATAGATCAATGAGTAACAACAAGAGGAAAGACATTTTGGAAACCCCTTCAATAGACAATGAAGCTCATAAGCCAAAGGTTACATGGGATCCAAAGACAACTGAACATTTTATTCAAGCATGCTTGGACGAAGTCTATAAGGGGGAACGTAGTACAACCACCCTTACAAAGAAAGGGTGGAAAGCTGTTATGTCCCAATTTAATGAGAGAAGTGGAAAGTAATATGACAAGATATAGTTAAGACATAAGTGGGATAACCTTAAGAAAGAGTAAGGATTATGGTACAAGTTGTTTGTCAAAGAGACAGGTTTAGGATGGGACAACGCAAAGAACATTGTAGATACACCAGACGAGTGGTGGTAGAAAAAGAAAATGGTATGTAGTAAATAGATATGAAGTTATAAGTTTTAGATTTATTTTGTTTAATGTATTATGTTGATAAGTTGTATATATGTAGGAAAATTGTGATTATGGAAAATTCAGGTACAAAAGGCTTCCTTTTGCCCATGAATTAACCATATTGTTCAAGGATGTGATGGCTACTGAAAAATTTACTTGGGCGCCCACATCTGGGATATTACCTGATGTGGAAATTGAAGATGACGATGGATATTGTCCATGCTTTGAGAGTGGTGTCAATCTAGAAGAAGGTTCGGGGAGTAGTGAAGAATCTTTTAGTGCTAGTGCATGTGCTAGTGTTCAAACTAGTGTTGGAATCAATACTGAATTCTAACATATGAATTTAAGCACTTCCCAAGGAAACAATAGCCAAAACGAAAATAGGAAGAGGAGGGCCTAGTGAAATGAGTGAAAGGAAAAGAAAGGCTAAAGTTCCAGCCTCAAGAATGATAGCTGATGCAATAAGTAGAATTGCATCTGCATCTGAGTCACGCTTAGCTATTATAACCGCACTCATAGTACCTGGTCCATCTATTGGTGAAATGATGGTTGAACTTCAAAACATGGAGGCTATTACAAGTGATGCTGATTGGCATTTTCGATGTTGTCAACTCATGATGTTTAGGCCTGCAAAGGAAATGTTTGTCTCCTTGAAAGGATTTCTGGAGAGATTGTTGAATTGGCTTAAGCATACAGCTTATAACCCACTGTCATTCATGCAAAATTAGTTAGCAGACTGTATAAGTGATGTATTTAAGTGAAGCATGTATGTTGGATGTATTTAAGTGACTCATGTATGACTTTGTACTACTTATGTTTTTACCTATATGTACAATGTGCTACTTACATTTATGCATTATATTCATATCCAAGACCCATGTGCATTTATTTCTTGCTCAATTTCATTTTGCATTGTACAGGTTTAAAAATCAATGGATGATTGGAATGGAAAGGATTGAGATGAAGAATCTAAAATACTTTCTATTATAGATGATGATATGAAGGAACATGAAGATGTGAGTGCATTAATTAGTGAGCATGTGATTAAATATTTATGTAAAGAGCCATGTAGAACTAGTGAGCAAACAGGTCATTCATGGGTGCAAGAAGTTTTGCGAGGGCATCATATTCGTTGTTATGAGATGTTTTAGATGGAAAAACATGTCTTCTTTCAGCTTTGCACTGAATTGGTTGAACATGGTTTAACATACACTAAATGAATGAGCATTCAAGAGATGGTTGCAATGTTCTTAAACATGGTTGGCCATGGGGTAGGCAACAAGATGATACAAGAAAGGTTTCAATACTCAGGAGAGACTGTAAGTAGGCATTTTCATAAAGTATTGGTTGCCTGCCTTAGGCTGTCCTTCAAATACATTAAGCCACAAGATTGTATGTTTCGGGATATTCAAACCAAAATTCAAAATGATAGAAGATACTGGCCATTTTTCAAGAATGTTATAGGAGCAATTGATTATACTCATATCCCATGTGTGGTTAGTCTCAGTGAACAACCAAAATTCATTAGAAGAAAGGGACATTCAACATAAAATGTAATGATTCTGTGTGATTGGAACATGTGCTTCATTTTTGCATTGCCTGGATGGGAAGGCACCGCCCATGATGCTCGTATTTTTGACAATGCCATTACAACTCCTAGCATGAATTTCCCACATCCACCTACAGGTTTGTTCTTTCTCACATTTACAATTAATTTACATTTTCATTAAAATTATAATATACATAATACTAGTTTCATTGTTTATTAGGTAAATATTATTTGGTGGATGCTGACTATCCAACACCAATTGGATATATTGGTTCCTATAAATGTGAACATTATCACCTTCCTGATTTTAAGCATTCATCTGGATTTGCAAACCACAATGAAGTATTCAATTATTATCACTCAAGTCTAAGGTGCACAATAGAAAGGACTTTTGGAGGATGGAAGAATAGGTTTGCTATTTTGCGCCACATGCCCAAATTCAAAATTGAAACACAAGTTCAAATAGTTAGTGTAACAATGACTATACATAACTTTATTAGAAGAAATTCTGAATTCAATCATTATGAAGATGAAAATATAGTTGAACATGAAGATGAGGATGATAACACTGTTAGTGATGGTCCATCCCTAAATTTAACCACAGTCTCTTCATCAGAGATGGATATTGTTCGAGACTCAATTCGAAATCAAATTATTAAGCACATGCAACTTAATTAGTAGTGTATTTATATTTTTATTTCAAATTTGCATTACATTTTTCTCTATCCTTTATTGTAATTGTATTTTAAATTAGAGCAATCTATTTGTCTTGATGTATTAAAGCTTTAGTTACCTTCATTTATGTGTATAATTTATTTCCTTCATTTTTTTAATTTATAATTTAACTTTATCACCAAAGTAAAAAAAAATAACGTTTATATAATTTATTTAACTATATATATAATTTAACATTTTGTTATAAATTTTTATTTATAATTTAACTATATCATTAAAAGTAAAAAAATGACAATGTTTATATAATTTGTTCATACACACTTAAAAATAATGAAATGTAAAATATAATATTAATATTGTAATATAAACTCATACTCTTTTTGATAATTACATATTTAAAAGTGATTTTAATTATTTATATCTAAATAACATTCATTTTATCAAACTCACTTTTGAGATAAAATTTTTCAAACATAAATCATGTTATTACAAACTTATTTTTAACTAAATTAAAATTTACTAACATACTTTTAACCAAATTTAAATTTACTAATTGTAAATCAAACACACTCTTATTTTATGATTGGCTTGCTCTTCACTTTTTGGTGCCAGCACATTAACTTACTCTGAGGCATTTCTTGAGAAGAGAAAAGCTCATCAAATGCCAGTGAGTTGGAGTCAGAAGCTGCAGATTTAGAAATTGAGCAAGTGTTTGACTTATTTATACCTCCAAAAACTACGTCTGGCTTCATTCGAAGCAGTATTAAATGAAGAGCTAGTCATCTTTTCATTTTCCTCCTCTTCAAGTTCTATGTTGTCATCTATCACATGGACATCAAGAACATTAGGTTCAGTATCTAGAAAAGAACTGTGCAGATTGACTTCAACTTGATCCTTATGTCCTGTGTTTTTCTCCAGCTCTTCTCCATCTTCTGTATTGATATAAGTCTGAGCCACCTTATAATTTGAGGCAAGACTTGCAATTTCATCTTTCTTGACAATTGATATGGTACCTTTAGTCTATACTGGATCTTCATGTGTTTCAAGTGAAACTGACGGTCTTTGTCCCAATTCATTCAACAGCACCTTTGGCTTGCCATTTGACTGGTAACTCCCTCTAAAACCCATCTGCCTATAAGCTTCCAGTTCCTTTTCCAGAAAGTAATTCTTCCTTTCTCTTCTTATAAGGATCTCCTGCAGAATATTCATCTTTTCTTCATCATAAGCTACTCCTTTCTTCTATCATCATCTAGGTACTTCCTTGTTTCCATTTCCATTGATGCCTTCTTTTCCTGCAGACGCGATATCATTGCCATGGCTTCATCAGCTGCAGCTCTCTCTTTCTCTTGCTCTAGGTATAGAGCAGCATAGGCAGCTTTTTCTTCTTCAAGTGCCTCTTCCATCATCTTGATACAGTTCTCTTCATTTCCAACAATCTGGACCTTGTCCTATGAATTAGTCATGCAGTTTTCCGATGAAAATCAATATTTGTCCTATCCTAGACTATCAACCATTAATCCACTAAATTAAAAAAATATGACAAGTCTTTTCATCCAAATCATGGCCAGTTTGGACATCTTTAACATCTAAATGACAGAGAGCTATTATTGGAGAAGGAAAATATAGTTTGGAGTGGTTGGAACAAGTGGAAGGAACCCAGAGGAACGAGGAGCTCACATAATTTGCAGACAGGGAATGAAGACGTTGGAAGGCACATCAATCTACTTTATTTGAAAAACATCTCAAGTTAGAATTGAATAGTGATTAAAATATAGTTTTAGTAGCGATCATATTAACCCAAGATTAGAAGTTACTTATTTTTCTCTGTAAGATTAATAAAATGCTATATGACTAGTAAAATAGTATAGTATAATTACTTTTATATTAAGGAAATTGTTAAAGATATAATTTTTTTAACACATAAAAAAAATTGATATATTTAATTTTATTTTTTAATAATAGAATAGTGAGTGAATTCTTTTTGTTTGATATTTTTTTTTTAGATAAAGTTTTTTACTAATAGATTGATATATTTAATTGTTATTTTTTACTAATAGATTGATATAAGCATTATCAATAGATACTTAACTTAAAAATAAGTTGTCTTTGAAGGTTTTCATGTTTTGTTTGTTGCACTTTATGTTGTTGAATTGTTTATTGTTATTTTGTATTACTTGTATTATTATTAGATATCTATTGTGGACTTATGTTGTGGTACTATTTGTTGGATAATTTGAGGCATGAAGCCTTTTAGATTTGTGTCATTGTCCTTTTTTATGTTAGTAATTTGAAGTATTAGGACTTTTGGATTTGTCTAATTATATTGTTATATTGTTGATAATTTGAGGCCTAAGGCCGATTATATTTATTATAATTTTTATTGTTGAATAATTAAACTTATTAGACTTATGTTATTAAATTAGAATATTAGATTTTTAATGTAATATTTTAAAAATCATACATTTGATAGCCTATTTAAAGGCTTAAGTCCGTTTGTCTATTTTAAGGCTTAGGCCTGTTAGCCTATGTAAAAGCATGTTGACCTTTTTAAATGTAAGTCTATTAGCCTATGTAAAAACCTATTGGCCTATTTAAAGATAAGTTTATTAGCCTATTTAAAGGTCTGTTGACCTATTTAAAGGTAAGTTTGTTAGTCTATTTAAAGGTCTTATTACAAATTAGGCTTTTAAATAGACTTTCAGGTCAGGTCAAACTTTTAAAAAAATCAGGTCAGGTATAGCGTCATACTCTAATTTTTAATTATTTTTCTTAATATAATATTATAGTATTTAACTCTAATAGAGTAACACATTACAAACAACTTCTAACATTATCATTAGCTCATATGTACAGTAATTTACATAGTTTTGAAAGTTACATCCTTAGTTAATACATACAAATATTTCTAATTTAGAACCTATTTTTTCAAAAATTGTTCTATACAAAAATCTACCAGAACCTCTTTCAATCGACCTTATTTGAAATATAACACCACGAAGGGGTGAGATATAATTTCAATAGGAAAGAGTAAAAACAAGTATACATAATATGCTCTTTACAATTCTCTCTTTCTAAAACCATATATGAGAATCCAACAAAATAATTAATAATAAAATTGAAATGAAGTAAATAACACAATAAGAATGATTAACTTAGTAATAAGATGAATAAATAAGTCAATATAAGAGGAAGTATCTCAATAATAATTTTCTGAATAAAAGTCTCTGTAAAACTTGAAAGAGTATAATAAAGTCCATGTTAAAGATAAATAACTCAATTTTAAAGGAGTTATAAATCAATGTAAAAGTGAGTATTAAATCTTTCAAAATAGAAAGAGTATAAAATGTAAGTAACTTATCATCATCTCTTCGAAAAATTAGTATCTCTCTAGAATCATCGTCATTAATATCTCTTTATCATCATTTCTTTTAAATTATCATTCCATTTCGATACTCTTAACAAAATGTGCATATTTCTCTTCATAATTTTGATTAATGGCATCCTCGAATCCTCTTATCATGACCATAATAATTTTGATTAAGATGTCCCTTAATCCTCCTATCATGACCACAATCATTATTAATGACTAAGGTGTCCCTTAATTGATCCTCTCATCATGGTCACAATAATTTGACAAATGCATCTCTTGATCATCTTATCATGATCACAATAATAATCTCTAATGGAGGCGTTCCTCAATTCTCTCATCACGGCTGTAATAATTCTCTTTTACACATTAATTCATTTTTATCCATGGGATGACTTTTTAAAAAACAATATTTTAAAAAAAATATTTAGCATAATAATAACATAAAATCATATATCATTATGCAAAAATAGGAACTTTCTAAAAATCAGTAATTAACATAGCTAATATAAAGAAAAATTCATAATAAAAGAATAGTTCATAATAAGATTGGTTAAATGAAAGATTGATAAAAAAAATGTTAGAATAGCTCATCCTTTAGAACTATAATTCATAAGACTTTAAAATAATGAAGAAATTAAAAGAGTAAAGTATGTCAAAAGAATGATAAAAAAATGATTTGTGTTCAAAATTCAGTTTGAATGAAGTTTTATTCGAATAACATAAAGTTAATCGGATAAAGCTCTTCAAAAACTCATTTTTTAGCATTCTGTCAAATTTTGTCAGAATAAAGAAGATTTTAACAACAACAACAACAACAACAACAACAACCAAATATTTTCTCACTAGGTGGGGTTGGCTATATGAATCAAACGACGCCATTGTGTCCTATCATAAATTAAGTCTTCAGAAATGTCATTCAAATCTAAATCTTTTTTAATCGTTTAACCTATAGTCTTTCTTGGTCTCCCTCTACCTCTAACTATTGGGTTATCCTCCATATGTTCTACTCTTCTTATAGGGACTTCTGAGGATTTTCTCCTTACATGTCCAAACCACTTAAGGCAAGATTCTCCTATCTTTTCTACAATAGATGCTACCCCTACTTTCTCTCTAATGCATTCATTCCTAATCCTATCTTGTCTTGTATAGTTACATATCCAGCGCAACATCTTCATCTCAACAACACTGATCTTATGCTCTTGTTGGCTTTTTATCGCCTAACATTTAGTATCATACAACATCGCATGCTTTATATATGTGCGGTAAAATTTATCCTTAAGTTTGAGATGTACTTTTCTATCACAAATAAATCCTGAAACACTCTTCCATTTCATCCATCCAGCTTGAATCCTATGGTTTACATCTCTCTCTATCTCTTCGTCATTTTTTATGATAGATTCAAGATACGTAAATCTTGTGACTTGTGGTATGATATGGTCTCTAATTTTTACTGTTAAGTTAGTATTAGCACGTTTCTTACTGAACTTACATTTCATATACTATGTCTTACTCTTGCTTAGACAGAAGCCATGTTCTTCCAAAACTCGTCTTTATAGCTCTAGTTTCCCATTTGTTTCGTCTCTCGACTCTCCAACTAAGATTATATCATCTACCAAAAGCATGCATTGTGGTACCGACTCTTGGATATGCGTAGTAAGCACATCCAAGACCAAGGTAAAAAGATAGGGACTCAAAGTTGACCTTTGATGTAGTCTTATAGTTATAGAGAAATCTTCTGTGACCTCACCACGTGTTCTCACACTAGTTTTAGCCATATCATAAATATCTTGGATTGTTCGAATATAAGCAATACGAACTCTTTTCTTCTCTATAGTCTTCCACAAGACCTCTCTCGGTACCCTATCATAGGCTTTTTTCAAATCAATGAAAATAATGTGTAGGTCTTTTTGCTTCCTCTGACACCTCTCCATCAATCTTCGTAGAAGATAGATTGCTTCTATTGTTGACCTCTCAAGCATAAAACCAAATTGATTCTCTGAAATATGAGTCTCTTATCTCAATCTCTATTTAATTACTTTTTCCCATAACTTCATGGTATGACTCATGAGCTTAATCTCTCTGTAATTTGCATAGTTTTATATCTTTTTCTTATTCTTATAATTAGGGATTAAAGTGGTTCTCCATTTTTTGACATTTTCTTAGACCTCATTATCTCGTTAAACAGCTTTGTGAGTCAACTTATGCCTTTCTCTCCTAGGCATTTCTATACCTCAATAGGTATATTATTTGGTCCGACCACTTTTCCATTATCTATTCTTTTCAATGCTTCTTTTACCTCAAACTCTCGAATTCTACAATAAAAGATTTTATTTTGGTCTTCCTCTTTAGTGTTTAGAATGTTCATGTCCCCTGATGTCATTCATTAAATAACTTGTGAAAATAACTCTTCCATCGATCCTTAATATCTTGTTTCATAACCAAGACTTTACCCTCTTTATCCCTAATGCATTTCACTTGATCCAAGTCTCTTGCCTTCATTTCCCTACTTTTAGTAAGCTTGTAAATATTCCTTTCTCCGTCTTTGGTGCCTAAAGATTGATATAACTCATTGAATGTTTTAGCTTTCACCTCGCTTATTGCCTTCTTAGTATCTTTTTTAGTTGTCTTATATTTTTCTCAATTTTTATCATTTTTACACACATGCCAAGATTTATAAGATTCCCTTTTAACCTTAACCTTATCTTGTACACTTGTATCCCACCACCAAGATTCTTTATCCTTGGGTCCAAAGTCTTTTGATTCACCGAGTGTTTCTTTTGCTATCTTCCTAATTCCTTTAGTCATCTCGTCCCACATATTATTATCACTCCTTTGTACCTCCCAAATCTCTTCCTCCATAATCCTCCTCTGAAAGAGCATTTGTTTTCCTTATTTTAGTTGCCACCATTTGATCCGTAGGACTCTGTCTCGATAATTTCTCCTTACTCTCATCTTAACTCGTACATCCGTAACCAAAACCCTGTGTTGGGTAATCAAACTCTCTCCATGGATGACTTTGCAATCTATGCAAAGCTTTCTATCAGATTTCCTTATTAGAAAAAGTTCAATTTGAGAGCAAGAATCCCCACTTCTATATGTGATAAGATGTTATTCCCCCTTCTTAAAGCAAGTGTTAGCTATTGTAAAATCAAAAGCTATCGAAAAATCTAGAATCGCTTTGCCTCTCTACATTTGCTACTCCTAGACCATGCCCCCTCATGCAAACCCTCATAATTCGCTCCCCCATATGACCATTTAGGTCTCCTCCTTGATAAATATTCTCTCCTAATGGTATTCCCTGAACTAAACCTTTTAACTCCTCCCAAAATTTTATCTTACAGTGCTTGTCTAACCCTACCCTGGGTACATATGCACTAATAAGATTAAAAGTCTTCTGTTCCACAACAAACTTCAATGCTATGATCCTATCTCCAAGCCTTCTCACGTCCACAACATTATTCTTCCAATTCTTATCTACTATTATGCCTACCTCATTTCTAGATTTTACCTTATTGTGTACCAAAACTTAAAACCCAAAGTGTCAAGTTCATTTGTCTTTTCTCCAACCTACTTACTTTCTTATATGCACATAAAATTAATCCTCTTCCTAATCATGGTGTCAACTATTTCCATTAATTTACTTGTAAATGTGTTTATATTCCAAGTTCCAAAACACATCCTACTCTTGTAAACTAGTTTCTTTACCCACACTTATTCACGAAAATATGAGAACTCTTGCTTATTTTTCACTACACCCAAGCGGCGATGCAGCGACTCTTGCTCATTTGACACTGTACTCGAGCCATACGACACGTTGCTTTAGGGCAACGACCTTGCATTAACACAATCACATCGTTTATCCATGTCATAAAGATTTGACAATGTTTTACATTGGCTGTTGACTGCCTAACACAATCCTCTTTTATTTGGGCTTGGGACTAGCTATGTAGGGGTTTGCAACAAAGCTTAGCAAAGGCATAGTTAAACGCTAAACCCTAAAGAAGATTTAATCAGAATAAATCTTTTATTCGAATAACAAGAATTTTATTAGAATAAATCTTTTAGAAAAACAACACTGGAAGTATTTTTAGCAAGGTTTATTTGAATAAACTATAGTTTATTCGAATAAATCATTCAAAATCTCAATTTAAAAGCTTTCTGTTAAACTTTATTCGAATAGAGAAGACGTTATTCAAATAAATCATTTAGATAACAACATTTGAAGTGGTTTGAAACAAGGTTTATTCGAATAAGCATTAGCTTATTCGAATAAATCATTCAAAATCATGTTACATAACCAAAAAAACATTTCCTGCAAATCTTTAAGCAAAAACAGAGTAAATGTTGTTGGTTGCAAAAGCCATGAACTAAAAGATATGGGTAGAAGAAATAAAGAAGAAAGACCAGTGTTTTTGCTATTTCCTACCTATTTTACAGAATTTGGATTAGTGATTGTGAGGTTGAAAATGGGAAAGTTGAAGATGGCAAAAACAGAGCTTGTTGGTTTGATTGTTTAGGTGAGTGTGCTTGTGACGTGAATGAGAGAGTAGTGAGGTATTTATAGAGCCCAATTGAGGCTTGTCTTACATTGGTTGATGATGTAAGTGATGATGTTGGGTGGCTAGGTGTCAAAATAGGGAGCATCTTTAAGAAAATATCATTCTTGTAATCATTGTTTTTTCTTGTTTTTCTCACAGAACTTGCCACATTTATGCATATCTCATCCTCATTTATTGTTTGGGACACTTATTCTTATTTTTTGTCATGCTTCACCATCTTTTACTTTTGAAAGTCTAGAATTTTCTACATGCAACTGTCTTCTTCCTAACGTGGAGTGGCTTATGAATTAAGCTTTGTTAATCTTCCATTCATTCCTTAATACATGTCCTTGTTTTGGATCTTTCTTTTCTGATCATTCTTAATTCCATGAGCTTTCCTCCTTGACTCCTACTCTTGATGATATCATTAATCTTACTTTACCAATTTCACTTCATAATTTGGTTCCTTTGTAACCAGGAAGGAGTTGAAGGAAAACTAAAGTTCCAACAAGAAAAGGAACTAAATGAAAACTAAATTTTCATTCTTGTTATAGTGGGATGTGTCTTCCATTTCTGATATTTCTTAACTATTTATTCGAATAACAATATCCTTATTCGAATAACTCATGTGCTAACACAACTAACTGTGATATTTTTCAGTTAATTATTCGAATAACAATATGCTTATTCAAATAACTCATTTTGGTCATAACGTATATTTGCACACAACAACCTATTTATTTGAATAACAATAATCTTATTCGAATAAAGTGTTTTGTTTCCTCTTATTTTGTTACATAGTAGGAGCTCTATTCGAATAATCATCTGGTTTTTCTAATAAGAGGGCGTTTATTTGAATAAAATTTGAAGGTTACTACATCATACTTTGTATTATTAATATTTTTATTATTAGTATTTTTTTAGGGATGTTACACCAGGCGTTAAAAGTCAGCCTATTTCAAGCTCACAGGCCAAGTTTAGGCCTTATATTTAGGATACAGGTCAACCCTATTTAAGGTAAAGTCTGGTTTGACCTGTTTCCACTCCTATTAAGGATACATATGATGATTTGATAATTTATAATTAATTAGAAAAATGTTATCATACACTTAATTATTATCTTTAATGCTTCATTGATAGAACTTCTGTGATCACATGCTTTACCGTTAGATGTTTATGAGATAAATTATTTGGGTATAATAATTTAACGTAGTTAATGTTAAAATTAATCTTGGTGGTTTCTAAACTTTAGTCATTTTACATCTGGTAGAAACTTCATCTACATACTTGCTTTCTTTTAATTTACTTTTATTTTAATTATTTGTTTTGTTTTATCTTTACATCTTTGATTCATAATTTTTATTGACTAGATTAGGAAGAATTTTTTTAATACTTAAAATTTAACTCTAAGTCGTTGTGGAATCGACTTTGTACTTGCTCAATTGTATTTCGATATAATTAATGCACTTATGAGTATTTAAAGACTTCTAAAAAAAGTCATAACACTAACATAAAATTTGTATCTAACAATATTGTGTACAACTTGTCAAGTAAGCTTTTCAATGATTCTTCCTTTAAAAGTCTACTTGAATATTGGAAATGAAAAGACAGAGGACAATGTCTATAAATTGTTTCACATGGAAAATTATTGATCAAAAGTAGGGCGTCCTAAGCATTTTACAGTAAAACAAAAATGTTTCAACCTTAAAATATATGTTTGAAATTTGGATCAGCTCATGTCATTTTTTTCTTATGTGGTCAAGTGGAGGAGAGAGATAGATACAAATGTATTTATTAGTAAGATTCAATCATGGTTTGTGAAATTTTTTTTATAACATTTGTGTCTATTTCTTTCATTCACTTGACTACATGAGAAAAAAAAATGACATGAGAGGATCCAAATCCATATGCTTGTTAGAAACTACCAGCCTAGTATTTACATGCCAATTATATAGAGCATGTGCTGACTTTATCAAACCAAGAAAAACATATGACAATTACCAACTTGTAATACAACTGTGTGCTACAAGAGTATAGCTAATAGCTATATACAAATAAATGAGACAACTACAACCATTATTTCAAGACTTAAAAATCTAGAACAACAAAATTAGAGAAAAGATAAGATAATTACCATAAAAATATGTTGGATAAAAAGAAAATGGTAACAAAATGAGTTAGGTATTAGAGGGAAATTACATGAATGATTAGGGAAGAGAATTAGTAGTCAAAAAGGAGGAAGAACTCACACTTTAAATTTCAGCAACATGCTTCAAAGTAAGCTTAACAAGACCCATTAGCAGGTGTCTTGTTCTTGTAAAAGATTGACTCCTTTATCACCTCCAAAATGTAATTGCAGAATCAAC
Organism: Ormosia emarginata; assembly: GCA_029884605.1. NCBI lineage: Eukaryota > Viridiplantae > Streptophyta > Magnoliopsida > Fabales > Fabaceae > Ormosia > Ormosia emarginata. The sequence continues at coordinate 18,462,933 of JAQQTP010000068.1, read as the reverse complement.
TTCAGGAACAAGCTGACCCATTGCAATGAAAATCTGAGGTATATGATTGAGACAACCTGAAAAAGTAGAAGAAAATCAAATAAGACCGAACCTGACTTGGACTCATCAAATTCACATCAAACGCCATTGAAGAAACAAAAAAAGGAAAGAAGAAACATACATGATTTAAATCTTCAGTAATAAGGTCATCGAAAATTGGTGGATTGCGCCAAAAATCAGAGTTAATCGATGGTTTTCCTCATATACAAATCTTAGATTCCCAAATCGGTAATAAATGTTTTTCAGAAAATTAGATAATTTGGATATCCATGGTGACCCAAAACCCATTGGGCTTTCTGCTGACCCTATCCAACCCGATCCAAAATGTTTTTGGATATGAGATTTTATGATCCATTAGGTCATTTGGGATTGGATCGGGTTCGATACCCAATCCATTGCCACTCCTAGCTCTCTCATTTATTAAGATTACCAAATATTAAAATTCAATCAAAGGTTGCAATCTCGCTGCAGTTTTATGAAAACCGTTGCAGTTTTATGAAAATTGCAGAGGATCTTGATCCAAATGAAAGATATACGTTGAAACTGGCCATAGTGGTACACCATACTAGGTTGTGCTCACGCCCTCCTTCCTCCTTCCTTCTAGGCCTCATGACATAGGAGACCATACCACATGAGTAGGATGGCGACAATAGGTAGCAACAAGGACTTCCTTCCTTATTTGACAAATCTGTGACTGATAAACACAATGTTTATATATTAGTTAACCCTCATATTTAGTCTCTTCGACCTTAGTTTTGGTCACATTTTATAAGTTTTTATTCAAATTCGAATTAATTATATTTCTTTAGCATTATTGAAAATTTTACACTATTTCTATATTTTGGACATAACTTGAGTTCTAGATATCTAAAATTTATGAATTTTATCTTGTAAGAAAGTTTAGAGAGAGCTCTACAACTTTGATGTGAGCTCAAAGGCTGAATCAGATGTCTAGTGGGTCAGATTGGGCCACGAAATTAGAATAAAGATGTTATCGTTTGAACCTAGACGATGTACAAAGATTAGACCATAATTTGGGCTATAAGTGTCATTTGGAGCTGAAACCGATGTCATATGAAAACTGAGACATAGATCTTCAATTATTATAGAGACCACTTATCAAAACGGTGAAATTTTTTTATGGTATTTTAACCATTTGAAGTCGGCTGACGGGTTCATAAAGCTGTTAAGAATATTTTAGACCCTTTGAAATCAATCCTAAGGATTGACAATTTTAATGTTTAATTCTGAGATCTTATTTTGATTGTTTTACATTAAATTGCTAATCAAGTTTATCTTTTACTTGTTAATCAAGTTTATCTTTTACTTGTTAATTAAGTTTATCTTTTACTTGTTAATCAAGTTCCTCTTTGATTTTGTTAAATTAGAATTGAATTACTTAATTTGATTTGGATATTGATGTGATAATTGCATAATTACCACGTGTTTAATGAAGATTACAGAAACTAAACAATGCATCAAAGGCTTCTTAGATGTTTGTTAAGCTTGGTTGAATTCTGAGTTTTAGATTAATTTAGGATTAGATAGATGTTTAATTCTTTTAACTTTAATTAATTAAATTCTGAATGTTTATCTAGTAGAGAATTCATAGATCATCTTAAAACTTTTTAATTTGATCTAAGACTAAAAATTTGATTAGTAATTGAATAATTTGTAGTGATCAATGATAAATTAAATTCAAGATTAATTAATTTACTTAAATTGATTGTTTACAATTTTAAATTATTTTTGTTAATTAATTTTGTAACTCTTTTTTTTCTTGTTAACTTCTTAATTTAATTTTTAAATAAAATGATCAAATAACTCAACTTAATTATATCTTATATTATAAATATTTTAGTAAATTAATTTATAATTTAATCTCAACAACTAATAATCTCAACAACTATTAAAGAGACGACGAATTAGCGGCTAGGGGTAGCTACGCATGCTTCCTCTCTCCCTTTTGCTTCGATTTTTTGCATCATAGTGGAGAGATGATTTTGTAATTTTAAAAAAGTTTCTCATCGAACATTTTGTAATTTTCAAAAAATGTCCCATAGCCATGAGCCCATCACCTACATTTCCCCCTTTTTGCCCTTTATGCAACATCCACACTGTCAAAATGTGTGGCTGAATAGCATCATTCAATCACATGCCAAATAAAAGCGATTCTTACTTGGGAACGGAGGCAACACCTTATCCTTAGACAAACCAATAAAATGATGACGTGTGTGTTTGAAAACCCGTTTGAATTTTTAAAAATAAGTTAAGATGTTTCAAACGTGGTATAATATTATTTGAATTATTTTTTTTTATTTGACTCAACATATTTTTTTTTAAACGTGAGTTAGGATTAAAGTAATATTTTATTATTTTTCAAAATAATTTTTAAATTTATTTTTAAAACAAAAATTCTCAAACATAAATTATATTCTTGTAAATTTATTTTTAATTAAATTTAAGTTTACAAACACACTTTCAACTAAACTTAAGTTTACCAACTACAATATAAACACATACGACAACAAAAAATAAAAAATAAAAAATACAAAAAAAGATTACTTCTTAAATTATCTTAATAATTATCTTAATATTAAATAAAAAAATATTAAATAAAAAAATATTAAATAAAAAATAAATATATTTAATATTTTAAGAATATAATAAATATTTAATATTTTTTATTTAATAATTAAAAAAATTAATAAAAAAATAAATCATTTCTAAAAGCAAAATATTTCAAGTCATCCCAATGTAGCCAAACATGGATTACTTTTTACTTGGCTTGCTTTTAATTTTTTTTACACAAACACATTTACTAGCTCTGTGACTAAGTATTCAAGAAGCTTCCACTTCTTAATTTTAGTGTTTATGAAGTAGGTGGTCTGGTCTCTTCCTCTCCGCCAACTTAACCTTTGCTTTTTTTCTCGACTAATGCTCAATGTGAAAAGAAGAATTAGTGATCAACCCATATGTGGTCCTTTCTTCCAGGTAAATTTTGTATTTTTAGATTACAAAATTATAAAAATAACAAACAAAATTATTGTTGTCTTTAAACTTCACACGATTAAAAAAAGAAAATATAAGGCATATACATACAACCGGTAAAAACAATTTGGCTGAATGTAGACAGAAATTTAAAGCACAAATAGAACTAATATTTTGAAAAAAAGTAGATAACAGAGAGTAAAGAGAAGCTTCCAACAAATAAGTTGATTGCTTATTTAAAAATATGCTTAACATATGATAAAATTTAATATTATTAAATTTAATAATATAAAATTTAATAAATAAATGTTAAAAATATTAAAATGTTTAAGAATTATAATAATTTTTTTTATAAAATTTATATATTAAAATTTAATTGATTTAATCATACTTCTTAAAATTTAATTTAATTATTTATTATTTTAATATATAAGATATTTAATAGATAAAATTATATAATATAATATTTATCCTAAATAATTTATAAAATTATAATATATTATATTAATTTATTATACCAAATTTAATATAGCACGCTTAGTATGTTTGAATATTGTATATTGAAACGACTTCCCATGGTGTTTGAGGGCGTCTATCTTTTCCCAAGAAGGCTCAAGATTCTATACTCCGACATTGGAGAACCTGAAATTTTTAAAACCCACTAATTAAATTTGCGCAAAATTGTAGTTTGTATTTGGATTAAAATTGATAAATTTAAATTTAAATAAAAAATATTTGTAAATTTAAATTTGATTAAAACGAAATTTATAATAACTTAATTTATATTTAAAAGAATTTTTTACCAAAAAAAAATATAACTCAAAAATAAAATTTTTTTTACTTAAGGCTAAAAAATTAATTGGAGAACCTGAAAATTTTAAAAAATACTATGCTCCCAATTAAAAACCAAACACGCTAGTAATAACGGGAACGGAAGAAAAAAAAAACAGGGGATATGCAGGGAACCAAGCACCATTTAACATGTCCCAATGCTAGCAACCCAATCAACCCATCACCGCCCTATTTCGCCACACTAATCCTCTGCTTCATAACACTTTTCTGTTAGATTTTTTTTTAATCGTGAAAAAAAATTATGGTTTGTATAAAATAATATATTAAAAATTCAAAATGTTATTATTTAACAGAAAAATAATTTATAGTCATCATTTTTTGTTAAGGTTTGTAAAAAATCACGATAAAAGACTATATTAATAGATAATTTATAAATTAAAGGATCAAATTAAAAAATATAAAAAAAAGATTAGATTAAAAAATAAATAAAGATAAAGAATCAAAATAATTATTATATTTTTATTTTATGAATAAGTGGTTCACAGTTTAAATTTAATTGCAAAATTTGTAATCATCATAATTATATTATATCAAGCTATCAGAAATTAAGATCTCCTAGTATGATGAGTATATTAAAAATTAATTTATAAAGGGAATTTTAATCTTTTACATTTAATGGGCAGGCGTAAAAAGTTTGAATTGTGAAAATTTAAGTTAAAGGAGTGCATAGGAAGTAATAATGAGTAAAGAAAAAACACATGAGATACAACTTGTTTTCAATGTCTCCTTTACAATATTTCAAAAAGTAACATTCTTCTTTACAATAAAATAAACAAGAAAAATCCTACGAGAATAATAAAATAAAAAAAAAGAGAGCAAGAAGAGAATAATTTGTGTGTAAAATGATTAAAATTGCATGTAAATTTGTGTAGAATAATGCCAAGTCACTCTAAAAAAATTCTAACAAAAAAAGAAATATGGCTCGCTAGTATTTTCCATTTGTGTAATACAATATTAATGTGGCTTTGTAAAGATTCATAGATTATAGATATGTCCAACAAGTTATATATACAATATTTTATTTAAAAGGATATCATATTACAGGTGATCAATAATTTCTTTTAAGATAAGATTCAATTAACATTTGCCACCTAATACACGCTAACCATGTGGAACCAGTGGAATTTCTATTTGAAAATTATTTAATAAGCTTATCCAGTTGCAATTGGTCCATGTATACCCCAAAAATGAATTAATCGCTTTCTACTTTATTCGATTGGTGACCCTTTCAATAACTATAAACTAACATGATGAGAAAAATCCAGAACATAACCCTTTAATCTACTCTTCTTATAGACAACTATGAACCTTTTAAGTCAAATGTGAAAACTTGAAGATGAAGATTGATGTTTGAAAGCAAATAAAGCAATGAAGGTGGGCTTAATTAGTAAGATCAATGCTATCATAAAAAGGAAATTTTAGAATGAAGTAACCTCTTATTTTTCTAAACTTTTTTTAAAAAAAAATTAAAAGAATACAGTTTGGTCACTCACAGTTAGTGAAAACACTAGTGATGCAAAGAGTAAAGCTATACCCTTTTTATATTCATCATTAAATTGTTACATAATTAAATTCAAATGGAGTAGTTTATATAATTGTACATAATTATTTTATATAGTTTTTTTTAAAAAAAATTGAACAGCTCTAATGTTCTGCACATTTTTTAAGTAATTATTTTTTAAATTATTGGCTTCACATCCTTTTATGTTTACTAGTTAAACATGTTACTCATGCAATTTAACTTTTGAAAAATGATATAAAAAATTAGTAGATACATACTAATGATACTATACATACAACCATAAAAAGAAAACGAGCTTGTCAATACAAGGAGATTTAATTACTAGTTATAAAATTCAGAAAAGCCAAATGGGATTCTCATAGAGACATACACAAGCCACGTCAAGTATCTAATCATTAAATGTAGTAAAGAGGGACATATAAGAGAAATATGTTTTAGTAATTTTTATGATATCGGGAGAGTTTGATATTCGAGTTATTAAATATTTATTAAATGCTTAATTTATAATAAATATTAAAAAATAATCAATAACTAATTAAATACTTGACAACTAATTTTAAATATTAAACCCTAAAAAAAGAATAAGTAAAAATCCCCATATGTTTCTAAAAAGGAATGAATAAATGAATGTTCTCTTCATTGAATTCTTCTTTTTCCACAAATCCATCTACACCATAATCAGTTAGCTCTAACAAATGAATGGGAACCAAATGAGAGAAAGTTCCAACACCCATGCATGCATTATTGTTCTCTTACTTTAACTGCCTTAACAGATCATGTCAAATAGTCTTGTTCTTGCACCAATAAGATAAAATGGTCACTTCTACTCATCCATAAGTAAATTAGGTATAACCAGTGTTTTTAAAATTCAACCAGTCATTGAACTGGTGAAGACACTAGTCCACGATTTACTAGTTTAATCAGGATCAAACTAGTGATATATATATATATATATGGGGCCAATTTATACGAAGTTTTTTTTGACTTACACTCATTTTCATTGTTAGATTCACTTTCATCTAATGGTTACTTTTAACGAAATAATCTCAATCATTAGATGAAAGCGAATCTAATCATGTTGAAAATGAGTGTAAGTCAAAAAACTTACACTATATCCCATATATATATATATATATATATATATATATATATATATATATATATATATATATATATTATAACATATCATGTCAAATGGTCTTGTTCTTGCACCAATAAGATAAAATGGTCAGTTCTACTCATCCATATGTAAATTAGGTATAACCAGTGTTTTTAAAATTCAACCGGTCATTGAACTGGTGAAGACACTAGTCCACGATTTACTAGTTTAATCATGGTCAAACTAGTGATATATATATATAGTCTCACATTGTATAATAAGTAAAATATCTAAGCATATAACATATATAAAAAGTTAAGAAGAAACCACATATACAAATCTCATATAGATTAGTGAATGAAACATCTAAGTATACAATCTATATAAAAGCTAAGAGGAGGGCAAACCTTATCATAACTTCATTGGATTTTATATATGGGCTTTTATTACTTAGAATTGGACCTTTATTTGAATAAAAAAAATTTAAAAATGAGTTTAAAATTTTTAAAATAAAAACTAGATCAAACTGTTTTTTATCGATTCAGATAAATTTTGACCGATTCTTTGAATTTTCGATCTTCTGGGTTGATTGGATCAGACTCATGACTGGTTCATCGATTTTCTAGTTGAATCAACCAATCCAAATTGATTTTTTAATCATTGGGTATAACACATCAAAATGAACCCTTTAATATAAACTTAAGCCTGTTTATACCCTCATCTAGGGGTGTTCATGGATCCAACCCAATCCGATGACCTGACTCAACCCAATATAAAATATTTGGGTTGGTTAGGGTTATCGGCTCAGTTTTGGTTCTGTAACAGCCCCTTTTTAGCATGTTAGACTAGTTTATAGTTACGAAAAGTAGCATAACATTTGTTTACATGTTTGTATATTTTTGTGACCAACTGAGTTAGTTTAGACACTTAGTTGCAACCTAGAAGTTGAAAAATAGCTTAAAATAACTCAGATAGTAGCATAAATTGCTACATTGAGGTAAATAAACCTAGAGAGTTTGTTTCTAAGTCACAAATAAGCTAAGTAAGGTGTAGTAAAAATTTGAGAACAATCAGAATCAGTTTGGTATTTTTAGACATACTGGTTGTACTTTTAATGCCGGATCAACCTCCAACAGATATAGAAAAATAAGATAATAGTGACACAATAATTTTGATGAATCTTAATATTTATTTCAAAGTTGTTGGAAGCTAGAAAACTTGATTTAACTAAATTTAAGTGTTTTTAGCAGACCAAGAAGTATCAATGTTAAGGTTAAGTGGTTTAATTGCTATACGGGAAAGCAACCTTATTACTTGAGAGTTATCTCAACAATTCATCACTTTTCATTTATCTTTCTCTCACAAAAATAGAAACCCAACGTAGAGCAAAGAAACAAGGAAGACAAGAGGAGAAAACAAAGGGAGAAGAAGAAGAAAAGAATAAGAAAACAAAGGGGAAAGCAAAGATTAAACAACTACCATCATAGAGGACTTGAGGTAGGGGATTCTAATTCTAAGTCTTCATCACTCTTCTTCTATGTTCTTTATAGTTAAAGTTAGGTTACATATTTATAAAAGATGGATTTGATGAGCAAATCTAGGTTTTGAGCTTGGTTTTCATATCCAAGTGTTAAAGTAAAGTGTTTATATGTTATTAGATGCATGATTTTGAGTTCTTAACACTTGAGAACCATTAATCTCCATTGCAGACCCAAATGATGATTTTAGGTTTTAGGTGGTGTAATTTCCACTAATTCATGATTTCGTACATTTAAGGTTGTATAAGTATTACAACATGTTAATGGATCATGTTTGAGGTTTATTATAGCTTAGAATCAAAATTTGAGTGATTAGAATGATATTTTTGGGTAATGGAACATTAATCTGTTCTGCAGAATTCTGCAGTCGTGTAGTCACGCCTAGGCGTGGGTTGCCCTATTTCTCAGCCAAGCGAGATAGAGAGTGTCATGCCTAGGCGTGGGAAAGTCACACCTAGGCGTGAGTTCTAGGAATTTTCAGTATTGTTTCTTTTGTTGTGTTGGAGTTTTCTACCAAATGAAATCATATTTATATGCTTTCCTAAGTATTTTAAGATACTTTTAGGGATATTTTTCAAAGGAAATAATCACTTAATTTATGAGTACAAGTTGAATGTTAAGTGTTCAATAATTATTGACTAATTGAGGTAGTTATCTAGGACCTTATACATCCTTGTGTGATTTAGAAAATCACTAGACTTGTGATTATATGGTAAACTAGATACAAGTTTTGTAAAAGTGTACTTATCATAGTTGCATACTTTATTCTTTTATAATACAATATGAGTTGAATATGCGAATTGAGATAGAACACTTATCTTAATTGAAGGAGTGAGACAAAATTCCTAACCTTGCAAAAGAGTGAGTGAAACTCTTTTCCTATAAGATAATTGAGAGAGGTAAGTGTCAGTACAACACTTTACCTATGACAAACTAGTGAGCTAAACTATTTGTCAAGCACATGAGGATTATTATCAACTTTATGTAGGTATAGTAAAGTGAGTCAAACTTACTAACACAAGCTTTGGGATGAGTTAAGTCCTAAGTTAGGCATTGAAGCGAGACAAACAATTTGCCAAGTTTAGTTAGTATTATACAATTGTATGGGCGATGTGTAATATCAAAGTATATTAGATTTCTATATATTATACAATTGTATGGGAGATAGTATAATGTGATTATTAATTATGCTTATAAGTGATTTATATTATTGAGGGCCATCAACTACATGTTTATTTACTGAGAAATTTTATGTTATCACCCCTTTTCGTGTTTCCATGGTAAAAGCAGGTCAAGACCCTTCTAAAGGGATTAAGCTGATGAAGAAAGATCAACAAGACTAGATAGTTATTAGTTTTTGTTATTTTGACAACTCTTGTATAATTTACTTAGAGTTGTAATTTTGTTATATATATAACGTTAAGCCCTTAGAGGCTTTTGATGTATATATGTTTGACCTCCTTTTATCATGGCTCTCCAATATAAATTGCTTAATTATATGAGTTTTAAGAATATAGTCAGTAGAAGTGACACGTCTAATGCTTATATATCATTATATAAGTAGTTATATCGAAATATTTGTATTAGGGTATTACAGGTTTAACCCGAATAACCCGTTCATTCATTGGTTCGGGTGACGAGTTTAGAAATTCAACCCGATGACCTGACTACTCGAGAAACGATGTCATTTTGCCTAAATATTTCCTTCATTTCTTCACTTCTTCCTTACCCGAACACTCATTTTCGCAATTTCTCATCCTTCCTTCCTTTCTCAGTTTCTCTCCCAAATGGAAACCCCTAGGCCCATCTCTGCACGTGCTCGTTGTTGCTACTCAATCCTCTCAGCCTTCTCTCACTAGAATCCTCCTCTCCTCTTACAAGTAGAAGTGACGATGGACTCTTCAACCTACACATTACATTTTGTGAACGACATCGTCAAAAAGGTTTAGTCACAGGAGCGAGGCGCTATCAATGGGGCTCGCCGCTAAGACCAGATGAGGTTCTCTGTCCAGTGATAGACGTCGGCGAGGTCCGACGATGACAATGATCGATAGTGCTCGAACAGGACGGCGAAGTCATATATGGCGGTGTAGATCACAGATCCAAGGATTCGAAGTCAGATCCCATGGCAAAGAAGTCAAGTCTCATCTGCGGTGAAGTCAGATCCCATGGAGGTGAAGTCAGATCCCACTGGTGGCCAGTCGCCAATGGTTCTCCTGGTGTTGTGCTTTTGTTGTTCGATCCAACGCCATGCTTCGAGTTCTGTTGTTTCTGGTGTTGTGCTTCTAGTTTACGTCACGCCTAGTCATTGGTTCACCCTCATGCTGCTGGTTTTGCTACTCCATTCCAATCCATGGCTTGCTGTTAAGTGTGAGTGGTACTGCCTACCGGTGAGTGTAGTCACCACTTAGTTTAACCCGATGGCCGATTCGAATAGCAAGACAAAGGAGTGCATTGGGCTAGAAAAGTGGAGGAGTCTCTTTGAACAACCCAACTACCCGACTCGAACTAACCCGATTGTAATCAGGTTGGTTCGGTTCGGGTTATCCAGAAATTTTTTTCTCAAAACTGACCTAACCCAACCCGACCTCAACTAATTGGTTTGGATTTTTTTTCCTCTAAACCCGAACCGACTCGACCCATAAACACCCCTACCTTCATCTATAAATTAATTAAGAGAAGTCCTATTGAATTTTTTTTGTGTTAGAATTACAACTCCATACCTAGCTATTTAAACCTAAGTAATTTTATTCAATTAAATTAAGAAAGAATTTGTAACAAAAAAAAGGATAAAATTACGTGTACAATTGTGTGTCCTTGTAATTGAAGTGTTATATAAGTACCATTAGTCATATGAAAAAAGAATTTGAGTGTACTTGCTGATTAAGTAAGGACTATAACATTAATACAATATCAATGCCACTGGAGAATTATTCTCTAGTTGGACAATTTCTGCCTTCAATCTTCTTTTCGCCTTGATTTAATAGGCCTTTGAAAGGTTGGCCCCTACTTGAGCTCAGCCTTCAAGCCCAACCTAAGTCTACATATATTCTGATAGAAAATCACAATGTTCTCAAAGATGCTATGTTGTTGGCCACTTGGGCCCCTCAGGGTGTAAATTGCATGTTAGACAAAGTTTATAGGATAAACTATATTTTAACCTTTAGGAAATTACCCATTATTTTTATTAGGATATTAATATCTTTATTAATTAGTGATTAATATTTTTTTATGAATTCTATTTAATTAAAATAAATAAAAAATTAAAAAATAACTTACAATCGATATCTTAAAAAAAAAAGTATAAACCTTTTTTTTTTAAAGGATCTTGCTTGTTCTGTAATAACATTTTGTAATATCCTTAAAAATTTATACATAATATAATTAAAAATGATATAATAACTCATGAAACAAAATAAACAAAACAAGATATAACTTTATTCAAATAAAAGCCATACTATTCAAATAACCAATCAGTTAGTCGAATAGAGTTCCTAACGTGTAAATATAAATGAGGAAACATGTAATTTTATTCCAATAAAGCCTCTGTTATTCAAATAAATAGGCTTCAACATAAACAAATGGAAAAGTCTATTATGTTGTAACAACATGAAAGATCAAGTTTCCATTTAATTCAGTTCTTTCTTTGGTTCTTTAAATCAACTAGTTCCAAGGGAATCAGATGATGAATGAAGTGAGATTATGTGAGATCAGCAAGAGACATGTGTCAGCAGAGGAACTCTTGAAAATCTTGAAAGTTTGAAAAATAATGATTACAAGTACATGTGTCAAGTAAATGAATGAGAAAGAAAAGGCAAAATATTTAGCCATGCACGACACAAGCTTAAGAGAATTCTGGAATTTTAGCTTAGGTTAAAGAATGAGGACTTTTGAAATCTTAATTAAGGATGAAACAATGATTACGGTGAGTTAAGGCTTAAACAACTGTCATGCAACTGAATAACATAAGTCAAGCACATCAATGCTATATAGAGAATTCTAGAAATATAACATTGATTACAAAGGGAGATTTTTTTGAGGAGTGCATCCCATTTTGATAGCACAACACCCCATATCATCCTCTACATCATCTCCTACATAAGGCAAACCCATTTTAACTCTATAAATACCTTATCACTCTCCTTTTCTCGTCACAAAGCTAGTCATCCAACTCACCAAAACCAGAAGCTCTGTTTTCTGCAACACACCTCTTCCATTCTCAACCACTTTCTCTATTAGTTTTAATTCTGTGAAAAAGTTTGGAATTAGCAAAAGCCCACTATTTCTTCTTTATTTCTTCTATCCATACCATCTAGTCCATCCCCTTACAACCATTGTCATTTGCTCTATTTTTGGGATGGAAAGGAATGGCTTCCACTGATTTTTGCAAACCATTTTCAACTATTTTATTCGAATAACATTAGCTCTATTCGAATTAACCTTGCTAGAAAGCTTGAAAATTTGCATTTACGAAGGGTTCATTCGAATAAACCTTCCTTCTATTCGAATAAATATTGACAAAATGCTCCAAAATGAGATTTTAAAGGAATTTATTTGAATAGATAAAACGTTATTCGAATAAACTCTTTTTAGAAAGTTAGAATAAGAAGTGTTATTCGAATTGACAAAAGTATTATTCGAATAACACATACCAAAAAATTAAAAATAGAATTTGAACTAGAAATTTTAACTAATTAATTCTTTTTATCATAAGCTATTCTTTTAATTCTTTTTCACCAATTTTACATGCACTATTCCTTTAACTCTTTTTCACTAATTTTTATGTCCTTCATATATTATTGTTTCTTTATATGTATGAAATTAGAAAGTTTCTACTTTCGCATTAATTATTTATATTATGGTGATATCTGATTTGTATTAAAAAGATTCAATTTAAGTTATTTTTATGAAGAAAGTATTTAAGAGATGTCATCCTATGAATATAAATGGATCAATGTGCAAAGAGATTATGGTCATGATTACAGAATTGATGGATGCCTTAATTATATATTATTATTGTGATCATGATGAGAGGATCGATGGATGCCTTGATCAAAATTATTACGATCATGATGAAAGGATTAAGGAACGCCTTAATCAAGATTATGATTGTGGTCATGATGAGAGGATTAATGGACGCCTTAATCAAAATTATTGTGGTCATGATTAGAGCATTGTGAGACATCCTAATGAAGAGAAATACGCACATTTAGTTAAAAGTATTGAAATTGGATGATAAAGAGAAAATGTTGAGTTACTCACACCCTCATTTTGAATTATTTATTTATCTCTTTTATTTTAAATATTGCCTAATTTATTTCTTAAATAATGATTTACTATTCTAATTTTAATTTTTAATAAAAGAGGAATTTTAATTATACTCTTAGATATGGTATCAAGAAAGAAAGAGTTGCAAAGAGTGGTAAAACTATTTTCCATACTTGTGACAGTTAGAATATCATTAGTTCAAAATTATTTGTTTTTGTTCTTTCTTACTGAGATTTTCTCTCATTGTTTTGACGTGATATTTCAGATAATGCCGACAGTAAGAGTTATGGTTGATTTTCGTGTGCAACAAGTTTATATGCCAGAACTAGGAGACTATATTTTCACTGTCACTCTTGGAGACTTGTTCCTGATAATATTACTATTTGATGAATAGTTATAGTATTTAATGTTTGTATGTTTGTAAATATGTAAATAGTAGCACATTGTAAAGGCTTTTATAAGCCTAACTTTTGAGAAATAGGTGCTTGACTTAACTAGAGTTCGTATATAAAAATCTAAATTTTGAAGAATGTAACCCTCAAACTAGTGTAAAATACTATGTATAAAGCTAATGGTAAAAAAAAAGTTGGTTTGTAACTTATTGTTCTAATTGCATTCAAAAGTTATATCTAAAAAAATTTAAAATTTAAAGAAGGACGTTAAATTTTTGGTATTAGAGTGGCGTCCTAGGAAAAGTGATTTGGGAACTATTATTATTTTTTTGATAAAATAAGAAAGTTGTGGTAAAAAATATGTCTCGCAGGTGGAATAATACCAATCCAAATGATAGAGTGAATAGAATAATGGATACGCTTGTAGAAATTGCTGCAATAATGCAAGAGCAAACAATTGCAATCAATTAATTTTTCCAATAGATGCAAACAAATAGAGGTCCAAAACTAGGAGCTCTTGCAGTAAACTCGAATTTTCAAGGATTGTCTAAATTTCAAAAAGCGAATCTGCCAACTTTCAAAGGTGAATACAACTTAGTTGTCGCAAAAAAATAGCTTATGAGGCTAGCAAAGATTTTTACTGTCCTAGGGTATACTAAAGCCAAATGAGTCAACTTTGTCATATATATGTTGTTTGGAGAAGTAGAATATTGGTGGCGTGGAGCCAGAAGACTTTTGGAAAACCAAGATAGACCCATAACCTGGGAGATTTTCCAAACTACTTTTTTGGATAAATATTTTCCAGCCAATGTTCAAAACGAGAAAGAATTGGAGTTTCTACAATTACGACAAGGGAAAATGACGGTCGAGCAATATGTAGCAAAACTCGAAGAATTAGCAAAATTCTCCTCTTATCTTCAACTTCATCATGATGAAAAATAGAAAGCTATAAAATTTGAATCTGGATTGAAGCCAAAAATTAAGAAGGAGATAAGTAAGTTAGAAATTAGACAGTTCTCTACACTGGTTAATAAGTACAGAATTGTAGAAATGGATCTTTTGGAATATAAAGCTGAGAAGGAAAGACAATTTGAGCTTAAGCATAAGTAGGAAGATAATGGAAAAAAAATCTGGAAATAATAAGTTTCGGACGAATATAAACAAGGAAAAATGGATCAAGTCTGAAGCAAATTGTCCAAAGTGTGGGAAGCCATATGGAAATAGACCTTACCTGTTTAGACAACAGGTATGCTACATGTTGACGACAATTTCGGCAAGTGCACCGAATTGCTACAAGTAATATAATGATGAGAAAAAGAATATCGTCTCCACAGAGATTGTAATCTTTTTATTAACACACTAGAAAAAGTTGTTTCTACTTGAACTGAGAATATGATTTGGTAACTTTGAATTGTATTGGTTTTTAAACAAGTATAAAAGAAATGTACTAAAAATAGAGCAATTGACAGATTAAAGAATGTTTTTGGATTTTTAAGGAGAAGAAAATTAATCAAGAAAAGCGGCTAGGGGTCGAATCCCATTGTTTACCCTCTTATGCTACTGATTAATTCTCAATACAAGCAATAATCATGCATTTGAAGTTCCAATCAACAAAATTAGGCCAAGATCAATTCCTTGATTCAAAACCCCTTTAACCCAAATCACAACTCCCAATTCCTTAGGTGATTGTTAATTCAAGTTAAGCATTAATAACAATGATTTAATGGAACACATAATTACAATGATATATTCCTATATTCAATCATAATTATGCCAACTCTACTCAGATCCAGCATTAAAACGAATTTTCCAATTTGAAGTAATACCCACATTCAAACCAATAATGATCAAGTATTGATTAGCATTAAGCAATGAGTAGAATGTTCAAATCCATGAAATTAACTTGTAAAGATAAACAAATCAGATCACATAAGAGTATTTACAATGTTCATCTGACCCTAGCCATAAAGAATTTCGCTCCTCATAATGGAAGAAGAAGAGATGAGAAAAATCAAACAAATGGAGGAGGAAGAAGCCATTGATTCTTCAAAGTCTTGTTCCCAAGCTTGAATCATCAATGGAGGTAGAAGAAGATGAAACCCTAGCAGAGCTTTGGGTAAAACCCCCAAAATTTCAGAATCTGGAAAAATGAACCAAAAATAAAAGCTACGTACAAATTGTTTTCTCTGACTATTTACAATTTGTAGGATAATGACCGTCGCCTCGCGATGGCCCAAGCTAGCCTCGCGACGGCCCACATATGAGGAGAAGCCCATTGCAGCTTCGAGCTCTTTTCAATCATCAGCTCACCTTGAGATGGTTGTTCCTCGCCTCGCGATAGAATGCATCGCCTCGCGATGGCAATTCCTCGCATCTCGACAGCATGCAACAAAGACATTTTCCTGTTTCTTCTAAATTAAAACCAAACCTGTTTCAACAAAAATTTAAATCATATTAGTCAGAGAACACAAAAACCTAAAATACTCTTAAACAATTAAAACTTATCTAATTTCTACCTAAATTCTTTAATTCTAAAACTAATTTGACCCAAAAACTTACTTGTGCTAGAGATTCAACACAACCCCAAACTTAGAGTTTTGCTTGTCCTCAAGCAAACAACCAATTTCAAACAAGGGTCAGAGAATAAAACCAAATCTTGATTCATTTTCCAAACAAGCCATTCAAACCAAGTCACAAAACTGAACAATACACAAAATTTTCGACAATCATTGCACAATCAATTCACCTACTTTTTTGCATTTGTGTTTCCCAATTATCAAAGCTTTATGTAACCAGAACCATTGATCCACCAAGAGCAGCAAATCAATCCTCACTACTCCTCTCCAGAATAGGCGTTTCACTCAACTCAAGTGTCTAGAGGTGTTATTTACACTCAATTCACATCACAAGTAGCACCTTACCATAAGCTTGACAAAGTTCTAGAGAAGTAAATGCAATGCAATGCACACACACACTAAAAGAGGTCTTTTTGGGTTGTAATGGGGCTTAGGTAAAGGTAGGAAATCATTTGGATAATAGGCTTTTTGTACTTGGAATTAGACACAAGTAATTTCATAACACTCATAAGCCATCCTTAATTTATTCATTGCAAAATTCCCCAAAACAATTTTATTTTTTCAAAACAAATGAAATGAGAAACAAAAGGAAAATATTTTCACATATGTGCAAATTTTATATTATTTTTTATATTTTTTATATTTTTTTATATTTTTATATATTTTTATATATTTTTTATATTTTTATATTTTTATATTTTTTTTCTTTTTTTATGTTTTCTTCTTTTTCTTTCTTTTTTTTTTTTTAGGGACAAGGAAAGGTTTTTGTATGCCCACCCCAAACTTAGAACGTTGCTTGCCCTCAAGCAACCCCAAACTTAGGAATTTGCCAAGACATGCCATGAATTGACCCTTACCTAACTCCAAGTAAGTAGGGACAATGGTTTTCCAGTTACTGGCTTGTAATGAGGGCTCAGATCAAAGACAAGGCTAAAGGCTCAAGGGGCTGAGCAAAAGACAAAAATGTTCAGGTGGTTTATTTAGTCTTTAGTTAAGCACAAGAAAAATGCCTCAGTGTGTCTGAACAAGCAAGCAAAAACCACTAAGAACTAAGTCAAGTTCTGAAGGATGCCACATGCAATGGAACCACAGATGAAAGAGATGATAGTGTTTAGGCCCAAGTACTCACAAGTGTATGAGAGTGAGGAAAAACATGCCACAATCAATTTCACTTTGATTAAAATTATAATGAGCGGCTTAAAAGGTATACACTCAAGCAAATTTTCAGCTCCTTGATTATACAACTCATGCAAAACTTAAGTGTCAAGTTCACAATTGTGTAACAAGGGAGGGCACAACCTTAAGAACACATCTTGGTAAGAACAGGAAAAGAAACAATCATCATTGTGAACTTTTTCCAAACACTTGGTGTGTGAAATACATGCAATGTGTCAATTGAGAACAAAGATACCCGTATAGTACCATTCCTACATGAACTTGAACCAAGATCACACATCCACAACTTATTTCAGCCACACAATACTGTTAAAATCACTAGTTATCAAGCACAAATCGTGGAACTCATCATGGTAGCACTATAAGAAAAGGGAAGGAACAGAACCTTCACAATGGTAAGCATTTACCATAAGCCCTAGAATGGAGAAAGGAGAGGAGACATACCTGATGATGATTGCAGAGAAATGAAGTGCAAAGAGGGGGAAAGAGTTAGAGAAATGGAGAGTGGGTGAGGGATTGAGTGAAAACCCCAGCAGAACATGTGGAATGTGTGTGTAGGAAAATGCTGCAAATGGGCATCTATTTCTAGAATGCGACCCATTGCCTGGAGACAACACACTGTCGCCCAGCGATGACACACACTGGGCAAGAATGGGAGATGGTTCTCGAGCTGTCGCCTCACGATACTATAACATCGCCTCGCGATGAAAGTCAGTAAGTCCTTACTGAAAATTCGCCCCGTAATGTTTAACTCCCGCGAGGCGATGGGCACTAGAAACAACTTTTGAATTTTCACTTCCCATATCGCCTTGCGATGATGAACTACCGCCTCGCGGTGGAAGTCAGAAGCTGTTGGTTGGAAATTCGCCCCGCAATGGTGAACTCTCGCGAGGCGATGGCTGATCGTAGCACATAGATCCCTTTTTTTTTCTTGCAAATCGTCTCGTGATGGATTTTCCTCGCTAGGTGATAGAGACTGAAATACTAATTTCGCTGGGCGAGCAAGTGAATTCACCTAGCGATGAGCTTGACTTCTTCATATTTCCAGTTTATACAATTTTTCATTTTTTTCAACTCCATCTCCCATCACTTGATTCTCTGCTTAAAACCAACACAATTGCAACATTATTCCTATAGCAGCAAGCACAAAATCAGATCAAAACTAGCATTTTATTCTTATGTAAACAAAACAAAGGAAATTGCTACTCAAAATGAATTGGAAAAGATTAAGAAAGAAGAATTGCTTGGGTTGCCTCCCAAGAAGTGCTTGTTTAATGTCATTAGCTCGACGTTGCCTCTTCAACTCATCAAGGTAGCTTGAAACAGGAAGAGTAAGATGACATTCTTCTTTTCTCATACCAATGCTTCATTCCTTGGTCACTAGCCTTAGTATCCCTTCCACTAACATTTTGAACTCCAGTTTGAAATGGTTGTCCCAAGTATGCCTTGGCATCTTCTCCAGAGGCGTTTGGAACTTGACTTGAACCTAGTTGTTCTGAATAAACTTTAGCATGTGAGATTCCATCAGGCCATGGAGGTCTCAATTTTTTAATAGATGACATATTAAGTTTCAGTTTATCAGAAGATTTTGGCCCTTTGTGCACTGAATTATGAGAAATGGGAGGACCTATCTGCAATGAATCAGGGGAAACAGGAGGATCTTTTCCTATTCCAACAATCTTAGAGAGAGGAGGACCTTTCTCCTTTTCATCAACAATCTTGGAAGTGGGAGAGTCAGTATTAATCAATGGTGAATAGTTTTTACTAGTCAACTCCTTTTGAGACTTATCTTTAATGCAATTAATGGGAGCATAAAGATCCGATGTTGGTGAAGACTTATCAAAGACATTGATAATCACTTGATCTCCATCCACCCTCAAAATAAGCTCTCCTCTAGGCACATCAATTAATGCTCCTGAAGTTGCTAGAAATGGTCTTCCAAAAATCAAAGGTACTTCTACGTCCTCTTCCATGTCCAACACAACAAAATCAGCTGGAAATATGAATTTATCAACCCTCACTAACACATCCTCTATGACTCCATAGGGATGTTTAATTGACTTATCCGCAAGTTGCAAGGCCATTCTTGTTTGCTTATCCTCACCTCCGCCAAGCTTCTTAAGCATAGACAATGGCATCAAATTTATGCTTGCTCCCAAGTCACAGAGAACTTTACCAATGGTCATGTTGCCGATAGTGGACGGAATTATAAAGCTCCCCGGGTCTTTCAATTTTAGGGGAAGCTTCCTTTGAAGTATTGCACTACACTCCTCTGTTAATGCCACTATTTCATCCTCCTTGAACTTTCTCTTCTTAGTCAACAACTCCTTCATGAATTTAGCATATGTAGGCATTTATTCTAATGCCTCCTCAAAAGGAATGTTGATTTGGAGGCGTTTAAAAATGTCTAAGAACTTTGCAAACTGCTCCTCTTTCTCTTTTTTCTTGCTCAAATGAGGATATGGTAATTTCACATATGGTGGGATTCCTTGAGGCTTATCTCCTTCTTGCAAAATCTGATTCTTCGTCCTCCTCAAAAAGGAGTCTTCATCTACTAAGTCAGAACTTTTTTTATCATCCTTTTTCTGACTTTCAATCTTTTCTTCATTTTCTTCTAGATTCACAATGTCACTCATTTCATGTGGCTCTTCATCCAACGTTTTCTACTCATTTGTCCCATTAGACCCTGAAATTAATGGCTCCACCCTGGATGGTGTGACAATCTTTCCACTCCTCAAAGTTACAGCTTTGCAAGACTCGTACTTGGGATTATCCACTGTATTTCCAGAAAATTGTCCCCTGGATTGTTCAACAAGTTGCTTTGAGAGCTGTCCGATTTGGTTTTCAAGGTTCTTGATGGATGCTTCTTAGTTTTTGAAATGAGCCTCATGATTCTAAAAATTAGTTTGAGTCATATGCATGATTTGAGTCAATGCCTCTTCTAAGGCAGTAGGCTTCTCTTTAGATTGCTGTTGTTGAGGAGCTTCATGTTGCTTCCAAGAAAAGTTGGGATGATTTCTCCACCCTGGATTATAGTTGTTGGAATAAGGAGTCCTTCTTTGCCCCTGAAAATTTCCCATATAATTGGCTTGCTCATTTGGATCAACTTGAGCTTCACAAGCACCATTCTCGTGTCCTCCCCCACAAAAATCACACCTCATACATTGCATCATAGCCTTGGGATGAAGAGATTGAGAAGAACCTGCTTGTAAGGCTTGAAGCTGTTTGGTAAGAACCTCCAATTGTTGAGAAACCAACTTGTTTTGGGCTAATAGAGCATTGTGTGCATCTAGCTCTAAAACACCTTTCCTAACTTGCACTCCTCTATCATGATGAATAAGATACTCATTTGAGGCCGTTGCTTCCACTAACTCTCTTGCTTCTTCAGCCGTTTTGTTATTCATTGTACCTCATGCTGAAGTATCTAACATCATCTTTGTATTCGGTCTCAACCCATGGCAAAATGTTTGCATTTGAGTCAAGTCATCAAAGCCATGATCGGGATAACTTTTCAAAAGCCCTTTGAACCGCTCCCATGCTTCATAAAGATTTTCTCCATTTTTTTGGTCAAAACTAGTAATTTCAGCCCTTCTCTTGATGAACTTGGAGGTAGGAAAGAACCGATCCATAAATTTTTCCTCCAATTCATTCTAAGTAGTAATACTCCCTTGAGGAAGTGTTTGCAACCAATCCTTTGCCCTGTCTCTCAAAGTAAAAGGGAACAATCTCATCCTCTTAGCCTCTTCAGAAACACCATCTAGCTTTAATGTATCACAAATCTCAAAGAAATTCACCAAGTGCTGGTTGGGGTCTTCATTATCCACTCCAGAAAACTGATTCTGCTTGAGACTATTCAAAAGAGAAGTTCTGATCTCAAAGGCATTTGCCTCTACCGGTTGATACTCAATAGCCAACCTTTGACGGTTGTTTCTCCGGCCAAAATCTCCCAAAGTCCGCCTAGGTGGTGGTTGTGTAGCCATGACCTCTTCTGTGAGAGTAAGAGAAGAAGAAGTTGATGCTTGTTTTTCTTGAGTTTTTTTCTGTTGCCTTGCTTTCTTAGCTTTCTTCCTATTTGTTTTTTCTGTTTTCACAATCTCGAGATCAAACAACAATTCAGTTGCCTTTTTCCCTCGCATAAACAGCAACTAGGAGAATTGTAAGTACAGTCAACTATATGTAGAAATGAATTAAAATAATGCAGTAAAATTTCTAAACAAACAAACTGAAAACAAAATAAATGTCCAAAGTAGTAACTCATTTGCCTTGTTGCTAATCAAATCAATAATCCTCGGCAACGGCGCCAAAAACTTGTTGACGACAATTTCGGCAAGTGCACCAAATCGCTACAAGTAATATAATGATGAGAAAAGGAATATCATCTCCACAGGGATTGTAATCTTTTTATCAACACACAAGAAAAAGTTGTTTCTACTTGAACTGAGAATATGATTTGGTAACTTTGAATTGTATTGGTTTTTAAACAAGTATAAAAGAAATATACTAAAAACAGAGCAATTGACAAATTAAAGAATGTTTTTGGATTTTTAAGGAGAAGAAAATTAATCAAGAAAAGCGGCTAGGGGTCGAATCCCATTATTTACCCTCTTATGCTACTGATTAATTCTCAATATAAGCAATAATCATGCATTTGAAGTTCCAATCAACAAAATTAGGCCAAGATCAATTCCTTGATTCAAAATCCCTTTAACCCAAATCACAACTCCTAATTCCTTAGGTGATTGTTAATTCAAGTTAAGCATTAATAACAGTGATTTAATGGAACATATAATTACAATGATATATTCCTATATTCAATCATAATTATGCCAACTCTACTCAGATCCAGCAATAAAACGAATTTTTCAATTTGAAGTAATACCCACATTCAAACCAATAATGATCAAGTATTGATTAGCATTAAACAATGAGTAAAATACTCAAATCCATGAAATTAACTTGTAAAGATAAACAAATCAGATCACATAAGAGTATTTACAATGTTCATCTAACCCTAGCCATAAAGAATTTAGCTACTCATAATGGAAGAAGAAGAGATGAGAAAAATCAAACAAATGGAGGAGGAAGAAGCCATTGATTCTTCAAAGTCTTGTTCCCAAGCTTGAATAATCAATTGAGGTAGAAGAAGATGAAACCCTAGCAGAGCTTTGGGTAAAACCCCCAAAATTTCAGAATCTGGAAAAATGAACCAAAATTAAAAGCTATGTAAAAATTGTTTTCTTTGACTATTTATAATTTGCAGGATAACGACTGTTGCCTCGCGATGGCCCAAGCTCGCCTCGCGACAGCCCATATATGAGGAGAAGCCCATTGCAGCTTCGAGCTCTTTTCAATCATCAGCTCGCCTTGCGATGGTTGTTCCTCGCCTCGCGATAGAACGCATCGCCTCGGGATGGAAGTTCCTCGCATCGCGACAGCACGCAGCAAAGACATTTTCCTCTTTCTTCTAAATTAAAACCAAACATGTTTCAACAAAAATTTAAATCCTATTAGTCAGAGAACACAAAAAGCTAAAATACTCTTAAACAAGTAAAACTTATTTAATTTCTACCTAAATTCTTTAATTCTAAAACTAATTTGGCCCAAAAACTTACTTGTACTAGAGATTCAACACTACACTTGTGGAAAGCCGGGACATATATCAAAGGATTGCAGAATTGGTAAAATGAAAAATCCCCTAACCAATCCACAAGTTCCAAGAAGGGTCTTTACCCTCAGTAGTAGTGAAGTATATCAATATCCAGATCTGATACAAGGTCAGTGTCTCATAAATAATACTCTTTTAACTGTATTATACGATTATGGAA
This sequence comes from Ormosia emarginata, assembly GCA_029884605.1. NCBI lineage: Eukaryota > Viridiplantae > Streptophyta > Magnoliopsida > Fabales > Fabaceae > Ormosia > Ormosia emarginata. The sequence goes on along the minus strand of JAQQTP010000068.1, from coordinate 18,439,655 downwards.
CCATACACTCTTTTATATCTAATAATTGTGTAAAAAATCTAGAACTACCAATGACCAAGTTGTCTTGTAATTTATTGGTAATTTTCCTACGGGTAGTCAAGTCCAAACCTCTCATACATGCTTAAATTGTCTCATTCTTATTGAAAATAAACCTTTTGTTGCAAATTTAATTTGTTTGCCCTTGCAAAAACTTGTTGTTATCTTAGGAATGAGTTGATTGTCCCCTAATCATGTGATACTAAATTGTCTTGATAAATCTGTTTATTTTCCTTCACTTCCTAGCCAAAAAAAAATCCCATTACACCCATTTATCTTTCATTCAAGTTAATATAGGAATAATGGAAAGAACACAAGAATACATTGTCATTCTCTATTCTGAAATAAAAAATGAGTTGAATTTGAATACTATCCCTGTAGTCAAAGATTACCCTGAAGTTTTTCCTTTAGATATATGTAACCTTCCTCCAGAAAGAGAAATAGAATTTTCCATTGACTTAATGCTAGGAGTAGGCCCCATTTGAATTGCATCCTATAGGATGTCCCATGTGGAGTTGAGTGAAGTTAAAAATAAAATTGAGAAGTTACTAAAAAAACAATTTATAAGGTGTAGTGTTTCGCTTTGAGGAGCTCCGGTCCTTTTAGTGAAAAAGAAATATGGTAGTCTTAGGATATGTGCAGATTATAGACAATTGAATAAAGTGGTCATTAAGAATAAATATCCACTCCTTAGAATAGATGATTTGTTGGATCAAGTACGGGGAACCTCAAACTTTTCAAAAATAGATTTAAGGTCAGGATACCACCAAATTAGGTTTAAAGCAGAAGATATTCCTAAAATAGCTTTTAGGACTAGATATGAGCACTATGGGCATCTGATGATGCCATTTGAATTAACTAATGTCCCTACTGTATTTATGAATTATATGAATAGGATATTTAGACCATATTTGGATAAATTTGTGGTAGTATTCATAGATAATATTTTGATTTATTCAAAACAGAAGAGGAACATGCATTACATTTGGGAATAGTGTTAGAAACCTTAAAAGAAAAACAGTTATATGCAAAATTAGAAAAATGTGAATTTTGGATGAGAGAAATCAAATTTATAGGACATGTTGTAAACCAAGAAGGTGTTGTTGTAGATCATAGTAAAATAGAAGCAGTTATGCATTGAGAATAACCAAAGACAATAACTGAAATAAAAAGTTTCTTGGGTTTAACTGGATACTACCATAGGATTATAAAAGGATTTTCACAAATAGATTTGTTATTAACTAGGCTGATTAGAAAATGATCTCCTTTTGTATGGACCAAGGATTGTGAGGAAAGTTTTTAGGAACTAAAGATGAAACTTGCTATTGCCCCTATTTTAGTAATCCCTAATCCTTTAGGACATTTTGTGGTTTATAGTGATGCCTCTAAAAAAGAGATTATGATGTGTGTTAATGCAAGAGGAGAAGGTAGTAGCCTATGCCTCTAGACAACTGATAATCGCATATTTTATTCATTAAGAAACCCTCATTATTAGTCATTTACACTCTTCATGTACTTAATTGACTGAATTTGATTATGTTTTGTAAGTTTGAACTCGAATCGGACTTAATTGATTTTTCAGCATTATTCGAGTCTTACACTGTTTCTGTATTTTGGCCATATCTTGAGTTCTAAATGTCTGATAATTATGAATTTTACCTTGTAGGAAAGATAAAAGAGAGCTCTACAACTTTGATGAGAGCTCGAAGTCAAATTCAGACATCTAGTGGAGCTAATTGGGCATGGAAATCAGAATACGGGATTTGTGACTGGAACCCGAACAGTGTGTAGTAACCAGAACATAATTCGAGTTTGGGTTTATAGAATGGGCTGAAAATTGGTGATCTGAAAGTTAAGACCCATATGTACAACTTTCATGACAAACACAAAACTTGATTCGGGCTCCTTGATGGAGATATTGGGTCTGAAAGTCAAAACAGAGGTGCTGAAACTGGTCCTGAGCAGTTTGTAGTAATTGGGTCATATCTTGGGCTGTAGGACGAATTTTTGGGTGCTTCCAGAGCCATTGGAAAGCTTAGACAATTTCCTAGAACTTTCATGAAGACCACTTGGCTCAAAAATGACGAAATCAATGAGTTCAGCAATGAATACTTTCGGAGACAAGGAAGCTCACCTACCAAGTTCACCTACCAAGCTCACCTACCAAGCTCACCTACCAAGCTAACCTACTAATTCCACCTACTAATCTCATCTACCCATCTACTACTACTCTGAATCCTCTATAAAAGGAAGCATGAGGAGAGCTCTAAACACAACATACACTTGGTGTTAGAAATAGCTTTTCATAGTTCTTGTATATTTTTCCTTCATTGTAATGGAGAGCTAAGTCACTTCTAGTCAATTCGGGACTCTTGAAGAGATTGTGGCTTGGATTCTTGAGACCTTGGTTATGTAATGTATTTGATTTATATTTGAATTCCTCTTCTCTCTTCTTCTTCTGTTCTCTTGATCTTGAATGCATGAATGGTGATTCTGTTTATGTTTGATCTGATTTGATCTTGGTTTAAGATTAAGTATTGTGATGAACTGAAGATTGAGATTTGTGATGAAACTTAGAACTGATTGATCTAAACTAATCACGTAATTGAAGAGGTTAGGTTACTGATTTGTGCCTAGGTTAATTGAATTTGGTGCTTAAATTGACATATATTTACATGAATGATGCGATTGCAGATTGTGTTTATCACTTGTCAATTGAATTACGGACGATTGTCTAGTATGAATTACGGATCGATGCGAGAGATCTCGGTTAGATCCAAGTTAACCATTCAAATGTATTTCAGGTGTTTGTTGAAAGGTCTATGATTGAATCCACCCAATCTCGGATAGATTTCTGAATTGACTGTTCTTTTAATTGTTATTTCTCTTTAAATCCTCATCACTGCGATCCTTGAACCATCAAACCCCCCTTTTTCTAACTTTCACTTGATTTGATCAAATTGCATCTACGATCCTTGAGGAGACGATCCGGTGTTGTTCACTATACTACAAGTTTAGGTAATAACTTCGGTTATAATTTTGATTGAGTTCGGCGCTCGTCAAAATTTTGGCGCCGTTGCTGTCAGGGATCTCGTAGGTGTAATCTTTTCATTTTGAGTAACCTTACTAATTTTTGTTCTTTCTTACCTATTCTAACAGTTATTTTTCATTTACTAACAAAGTGTTCATACCATACTAACATTTTTATCCTAGCTTTTGAATTTTTCTCGATTTAGGAAAGACGGAAAACAGGTGATTACGGTAACTATTGCAATTTTCGAACCGCAACATGCCCGAATGAGTGAAACTTGGTCGGTTGAAGGAAAACAGCCTCGATAAACAAGACTTACAAGAACTGTGAGGTCACCCTGGTTTTTCGAAATTCTATCATTTAGACCACTTTTTCAATTTTTTAATATTTTTTATTGCATTTTCTAGTTTCATTTTTATGTAGATTTTGTTCTCGTGTTGATTCCATAATTTTTAAAAATGTTTAGACATATTAACTAGATTTATTTTTGCATATTTTGAGTGTTGTTTAGTGTATTTTGCTTAGTTGCGCTTTTGTGTTTTTGTGCTTTAGTTGATGCATGACTAGGTCCAATCCCGATATCTTGCTTGATCTTGATCCCGAGATTGATAGGACCTTGCATAGATTAATTAGAGCTCGTGTGATAAATTCCGAGTTAATTCTGAACCTAATTTTGGGAGTGAACCCGATAACTTAAGTAATCCTGAAATCATGGTGATAACATGCATAATAGAACCCTTAAGGAACTTGCTGCTCCTGTTGTATCGTACCAATCTTTGTGCATTCAATATCCTGATCTTGATGCAGATTTTGAGTTAAAATCTGGTTTGATACACTTGTTACCAAAGTTTCATGCTCTTGCGGGTGAAGATCCTCATAAGCACCTGAAAGAGTTCCATGTTGTGTGTTCAACCATGAAGCCACAAGGCATCTCCGAGGAACACATCAAGTTAAGGGCATTTCCTTCTCACTTGTCGATGCACCAAAGATTGGTTGTTTTATCTTTCACCAGGTTCGGTCGAAGTTGGAATGACATGAAGAGGTTGTTCCTGGAGAGATTCTTCCTCGCCCTCGAGAGCCGCCGCAATTAGGAAGGATATATGTGGCATCGTACGGATGTCTGGTGAGACTTTGCATGAATACCGGGAGAGATTCAAGAAGTTGTGTTCGAGCCGCCTCATCACCAAATTAGTGACCAACTCTTGATTCAATACTTTTATGAGGGCTTACCGCCAAATGATAGAAGCATGATCGATGCCGCCTCCGGAGGAGCCTTAGTAGACAAAACTCCTACCGCCGCAAGAGATCGATAGCAAACATGGCGGCCAATACCCAACAGTTTGGCTCGCGGATCATCACCGCAACCAGAGGAGTTAATGAAATTCAAGCATCTCATATGGACCAACAAAGAATGGAACACGTACTAGATGAATTGACTTCTTTGGTAAGACGGATAGCAATGGGTCAACAACCACCCATGCGGATGACCGCATCGGTGTGTGGAATTTGCTCTAATTCATCTCATCCTACCGATTCATGCCCTACACTTCGGAAGATGGTCCCGCCTTTCCAGATCAATGTGTTGTCTTTGCAATGGTGTTTTTCCTGGTAGACCCCAATATCGGCAACAACAAGAACAATCTAGATATGATCCATTTTCTAGTACTTATAATCCCGGTTGGCGAGACCATCCCAATTTGAGATATGGGAATCCTAGCCAAGAACAACAAAAGGCCCCACCAAGAAGAATAACAATGGCCCCCCCCACCAAGAAGAATAACAATTTAGATACCAAGTCAGCAGTCCAAGCAACAAATACCAACAAATACCCCCGCATTCGGACAACAAAGAATTCGTCAAGAAGTCTGTCCAATCCACTCCACCGTGAGCCATCATTGGAAGACCTGATGAAACAAATGGCCACAAATAACATTCAGTTCCAGCAGAACGTCAGTGCCAACATTCAGAATTTACAAACTCAAATCGGGCAGCTGGCAACCACTGTGAGCGAGCTAAAGAGTCAAGGTTCTAGCCAATTGCCTTCACAAACAAATAACAATCCAGAGGCAACGTAAGTGCAATTACCTTGAGAAGTGGCAAAGAAGTTGATGTTCCAACCTTACAGCAATCAGAAATTGACCAAAAACGGCAGGAAATGGATAATTCAGTCCAAAAATCTGTGCCACTGAAGAAAATTGCAGAGAATTCAGATGTTACCATTCCATTACCTTTTCCAAATAGGATCACACAATCCAAGAGAACAATGCAAGCAGAAATGGAAAAAGAAGTCATGGAGACATTCAGGAAAGTGGAAATCAATATTCCCCTCCTAGATGCAATCAAGCAAATTCCAAAATATGCTAAATTTCTCAAGGAGTTGTGCACTCATAAGAGAAGGTTGAAAGGGGATGAGAAGATCGCATGGGTAGAAATATTTCGCAATGATTCTCGCCAAGCATGCCACATAAATGCAAAGATCCTGGAACTTTCACAATTTCTTGCACAATTGGCAACTCTAGATTTGAGCATGCAATGCTAGATTTGGGTGCTTCGATCAATGTCATGCCCATGTCAGTGTATAAGTGTTTAAACATCGGTACTTTGCAACCCATCGGTATCGTGATTCGGTTGGCGAATAGAGCCACCGCTCATCCTATGCAGTGTCTTTGGAAGATGTGTTAGTTCGGGTGAATGAGTTGATTTTTCCAAAGAGATTTCTACATTCTCGGACATGGAAGATGAGTCTCCAACAAACCATGCTCCATTGATTCTAGGCGACCATTCCTCAAGACCGCCAAGACCAAGATAGACGTGCATGCCGGCACCCTTTCTATGGAGTTTGGCGACGATTTGGTACAATTTAACATTTTTGATGCCATGAGACACCCCCTAGAGGAGCATTCTGTTTTCCATGTTGATATGATTGAGATGCTGGTTGATGATGTCTATACTGATTTATATGCTGAATTCCCTGATATTATTGACTATCTTGGTTCTGTTTCTTGTGATACATGTGCCACTTGTGATGTTGAACCATGTGCTGCATGTGCTGAGATTTATTCTGTTATGAGTAATGATACAGCTGCTGATGATGCAACAATTGAGAATGAGAGTCAGTACCATGCTTTGAAATTAATGTTGTTGAGATAGTTGTTTCAGATCACTTGTTACCTTCCATTATGCAACCTCCATCTTTGGAGTTGAAGACTTTACTGCCATCTTAAATATGCATATTTGGGAGATGGTGAGACACTTCCCTGGTGATCATTGCTAAAAACCTACAACCCGATCAAGAAAAAAAAATTACTGCAGATTTTGAGGCGTAATAGGCAAGCCATCGGATGGACTCTTGCAGATATTCCCGGTATTAGTCCCTTCACATGCATGCATAAGATTTTATTGGAAGAAGGGATCAAACCAGTTAGACATCCCCAAAGGAGACTAAATCCCCGATTCTAGATGTGGTGAAGAAGGAAGTTACAAAGCTACTTCAAGCTGGCATTATTTATCCCATATCCGATACCAATGGGTGAGCCCTGTGCAAGTGGTTCCCAAGAAATCGGGGTCACGGTGGTTGCGAATCGAACAATGAGCTTGTGCCCACACGAGTTCAAAACAGGTTGGCGAGTTTGCATTGATTATAGGCGGCTCAACCAGGCTACCGAAAGGATCATTTCCCGCCGCCCTTCATTGATCGGATGTTGGAGCGGTTAGGCGGCAAGTCACATTATTGTTTCCTGGATGGATATTCGGGCTATTTTCGATTCATATAGCCCCAAAAGACCAAGAGAAGACTACTTTCACTTGTCCATTTGGCACATTTGCATACGGGAGGATGCCCTTTGGTCTATGCAATGCTCCGGCACCTTTCGAGGTGTATGGTAAGTATCTTTTCTCGATTTTTTAGAAAATTGCATGGACGTATTCATGGATGATTTTACTTGTCTATGGATCTTCCTTTGATGCATGTTTAGATAGTCCTGCTCAGTGTCTTGCATAGATGCATTAAGACTAACCTCGTTCTAAATTTTGAGAAATGTCATTTCATGGTAGAACAAGGTATAGTCTTAGGGCATGTGATATCTCGTGAGGGTATTGAGGTAGATCCCGCAAAAATATATGTTATTTCATGCCTATCTTACCCCACACGCGTGCGGGAGATTCGTTCTTTCCTTGGTCATGCAGGTTTCTATCGGCGGTTCATAAAGGATTTCAAAGAAAATTGCACTTCCGCTATCCAACTTACTGCAAAAAGATGTGGAGTTTCACTTTGACAAGAAGTGCCGGGATGCCTTCAATCAATTGAAGCGTGGCATTGACCAAGACACCTATCATCCAACCGCCGGATTGGACACTTCCATTTGAACTGATGTGTGATGCCTCTAATTATGCATTGGGAGTGTTCTTGCACAAAGGGTCGGTAAAGTATCTCATGTCATTTCCTATGCTTCGAGAACTTTAGATCCTGCACAAATCAACTACACCACAACCGAAAAGGAACTTTTAGCAATTGTTTTTGCTTTAGATAAATTTCGATCATATTTGCTTGGTTTCGAGTGGTTGTGTTTTCGATCATGCAAAGCATTGAAGTTTCTCCCGAAGAAGCCCAATGCCAAGCCCCGGTTGATTAGGTGGATGTTGCTTTCCTCCGGAGTTTGATATTGAGATCCGTGACAAGAGTGGAGCGGAGAATTTGGTGGCCGATCACTTGAGTCGAATTGAAAGGGAGGCGGATGTTTTTCCCATCCATGATGTTTTCCACGATAAGCGGCTTTTCAAGTCGCAAGGCAACATCCCTTGGTTTCTTGATTTGATTAATTTCTTGGTTGCTAACGCAATACCTGCACATTTCACTAAGACTAAGATTGATAAATTGAAAAGTGAGTCAAAGTATTATGTGTGGGATGATCCTTACTTATGGAGATTTTGCAGTGACCAAGTAATTAGGAGGTGTGTGCCCGATGATGAATTCCATTCCATTCTTAGCTTTTGTCATAAACTTGCATGTGGCGGCCACTTCGATCCTCAACGGACTGCTAGGAAAGTTTTAGACTCGGATTATATTGGCCCACTCTATTTCATGATGCATATATGTTTTGCAAATCTTGTGATCAATGCCGAGAACAGGGAATACTTCTCGTAGGAATGAAATGCCCCGTAAACCCTTATTATTCTCGTGAGATTTTTGATGTTTGGGGTATTGACTTTATGGGTCCTTTTCTGTATTATTTGGTTTTGTTTACATTCGCTTCTTGTGGATTATGTATCTAAATGGGTGGAGGCTAAGGTCACTCGGACCGATGATTCTAAAGTTGTTGTGGATTTTATTAGATCACGATTTTCTCGTAGGTTTGGAGTCCCGAGATCCATCATTAGTGATCAAGGTTCACATTTTTGCAATCGAAGCATGGAGGCTTTGATGAAGAAGTATGGAGTCCAACACAAGGTTTCTACACCCTACCACCCCCAAACCAATGGGCAAGCCGAGGTCTCCAACAGAGAAATTAAGCGTATACTCCGGAAGGCAGGTTCAACCTAACGAGAAGGACCGGAGCAAGAGGCTTGAGGATGCTTTATGGGCTTACCGGACTGCTTATAAGACACCAATCGGGATGTCTCCATATCGAATTGTTTTTGGAAACATGCCACCCACCGGGTGGAAATTGAGCATCGAGCATTCTCGGGCGGTGAAAAGGTGCAACTTGGACCTAGATCAAGCGAGTTTGGAGAGGAAGCCGCAACTGCAAAGAATTGGAGGAGATCCGCTTGGAGGCTTATGAAAGTTCTAAACTTTATAAGGAGAAGACCAAAGCCTTCCATGATAAGTTAATTCGAGGAAAACATTTGAGATTGGTCAAAAAGTTCTCCTCTATAACTCCCGCCTCCGACTCATGCCCGGCAAATTAAGGTCTAGATGGGATGGACCATTTATTGTTACTAATGTTTTTCCTTCAGTGCTCGTTTCGGATTAAAAGTGAGGTCACCGCTAAAGCTTTCATCGTAAATGAACACCGCCTCAAACAAGATATCATGAACTTCCAGAGAATGCGAAGTGGAGGTGATGAACCTTCTCCATCCGCATTATGAATAAAAAAAAAAAAGAAAAAAAAAAAAAAAAAAAAGGAAAAAAAATAAAAAAAAGAAGAAGAAGAAAAAAAAAATTGGTGTGCCCGACAATGAGGCGGTAGAGTCGCTCGAAGCATGTGGAGGTCATTTTTTCTTCACGACAACAACAAGCTGCGAAAATCTTGCAAGTATGGATTTTATTGGCCTACTTTATTAAAGGTCATTACACCTTTTGCAAAAGTGCATGAAATTGGTCAAAAAGTTCGCTTTGAGATTATCATCCGCACCTACTCCTTGGAAAATTGAGATCTAGGTGGCGTGGTTCTTTTGTTGTCGGACACGCGTATCCTCTCGATCGATACCGAGGATCCTAGGAATGGTAATGCGCTTAAGGTTAATGGACAAAGACTCAATCATTCCCGGAAAACCAAGTTCTTGAGTTCTTTGTGTTGCCTAGGTTAAGTGGCGGATACGGTACTCCGTGACTCTTGAGTCGGTTTATTCTTCGCTTTCCCAAAATAACCGAACCCTTCTTCTCCTTCAAAATGGATGTCATTCTTTCAAACCCGAGAAAACATTTTCCTTCTCTTCCTCAAAATGCTCGAGAAAAATCTACAAAGTTCGATGTGAGAGATTGAGAATGTTAATGCACAAGGGTATGCCGAAGATGTACGCCGGATAATTGAAGCAAAGGTCCGATTAGCGGTGAGTCCTCAATTTCATTTGACTCATATATGCCCTGGTCTTGGAAGAAGTTCATATTCTAAAAGGAGAAGAGCAAAAAGGTTACAAGTCCATCACAAATGTGGACGATGGAACCGTAACAAGCGATGTCGTACTAAGGGGATGGTTTCCGCAAATAGAGAAGATAAAATTTTCTTCATTAAGAATGGATGAGTAAGGAGTCATTAGATGATATCTTATTGACTCTTGAGACGCATTCTTGTGGATTGGTGCATCGTGAAATTCTTAAATTGTGGAATCTCTTCAAGGATGAACAACAACGCTACGCTTGGGAATCGACTCTAAAAGACCCCGTTTGCCAATTTATAAGAAAATTGGATGGGAAGCTTATCCTCGACTCATAGAAGACGTTTAAGCCGTTTCGGACGTTAAACCAGAGGCGTATGTGAGCCATATCCACAAACAATCTGTACATATCATCCTCTTCTTCTTCATGTCATTTTTCAAAAAACAAAAAAAAAAAAAAAAAAAAAAAAAAAAAAAAAAAAAAATGTCTACTTCTTAGGGTTGGCTTTGGTAACACAAACCGTGAATGGGGAAATGCATGCATCTGATCCAGCCTTCTTAATTGAAAAACAAAGAAGGTAGATTGTATCCCACATGTGAGGCAAAATCGTATTATGGCCACTTGTCCCTTTTGGGAGCCCTATGTTGCGCTGGTCTTGAATGGGTCGAATCTTGATCAACAATGCTTTGGCACAAAGCCGAAAGAGCAGACTACCTCCATCCCAATCTTAAGTAAGTATACACTCATCTTTCATCAAGTTTTTCTAACAATTTCAAAAAAAAAAAAAAAAAAAAAGACGTGATGTCTCTCGCACTCATGACGCGGCAAGCAGATAAAGATACGCCATGGAGACTGTACATACAGTATGTCATCATTTTCTATTTCTTTTATCTTTGTATCATTTTGTTGTATTTTGATTTTTGTACAGACGATCCTTTGAGCGGGGTCCTTCAAGGGTTTCTAGACTTCTTTACCTTGATGGTTTTCTTGAAGTCAAAAAAAAAAAAAAAAAAAAAGATTCTCATGGTCTCTTAATTTCAACCTTTTCGACAACCGCCAACCTACCCTCATAGGTGCAATTATTCCCCTTTCCATTCTTTTTCCTATTTAAACACTCCATTTTCTCCATTTTCCTTCAAACTCGAAACACTCAAAGGAGGAAGAGTATAGAATGGGGCCTTCTATTCGTAACCTCAAAAATGTCTCGTGTTTTTTGTGGGTCGAGTTATGGGAAGGGATTAGAGTTTATAAACGCAGCTAGCACTCTTGGTCGATCACTTGTCTGCGAGGAATATTCATCTTGTATATGGGGAGGTTGTCGTGGGTTAATGGGGTCAGTATCACTTGCCGCCTTTGTAAGAGACAACAGGGTTCTAGGTATCATTCCCGAAACTTTAGCTCAACAGAACATCACCGGAAAGACAATTGGGGAGGAACTTAAGGTATCATCAATGCATGAACGCATGAAGATAATGCTTGAAAACTCGATGCATTCATTGCCTTACCAGGTGGTTTTGGTACTTTGGAAGAAATTTTTCAAATTGTCTCTTGGGCGAATCGAACATCCACCATAAACCCATTGGTTTGTTGAATGTTAATAATTTCTTTGATCTTCTGTTATTTTTTCTTGACAAAGTCAGTGGAACGTAAATTTATCACTCCTTCGACAAGACAACTTCTTATCTCTCGCCTCCACTATTGATGAGCTCATTGATAAATTAGAAGCTTTTGAGTATGTACCGATCGGGTTTTAGCTCGAGATAGATTGGTCAACAGAAGCAAATAAGGAAGTAACAAGAAACAAGAGCCCGATCTGAAACTTTCTCTTTAATGAGTTTGATTTTTTTAAAAAAAAATTGTTGTTGTTTTGTTTAGTATGATATGATTGTCATGGACTTATTAAACTAATTAGTGATGGCGAGTAAGGAGTAATTTTACTCTTGAGACGCATCTTAATCGGTGGCGAGTAAGGAGTTTTTTAGGTAGTAATTAATTAGTATTGACTTGTGGAAGTACTAACGTTTTCTTGTTTGATTTCTTTTCGTGTCTCGATGCGAAGACCGACAAGTGTTTCTTTTTTACGCTTAGCGTTGATTCACTTCTTATCGGGTTGTGTTGCTCTTTTCTATCTCTTTCTTTCACATTGAGGACAATGTTACATTAAGTGTGAGGAGAGATTTTAGCATGTTTCTGTTTCTTTTCGTTTGTTAAAAAAAAAATTCAAAAAAAAAAATTCAAAAAAAAAATTCCAAAAAAATTCCAAAAAAAAAAAAAAGGTTCATTGCATGATTGAATAATTTTTCTCCCTTCTTGAACTGATATGCTTGGTGATGGATGATTGAATTGATGAATTGGGTTTGATGGATGCATACCTTGTGAGATTTTGAGCCTAATGGATGGATTCAACATTTATGTCATTCTCTTCTTTCTTGTGTGATTTTCACTCATGTTAATGACCACTCTAGAACTTGCTTTGATTCTTTTTGAGGCTACATTTCACTTGCATGTATGAACATGATTGAGGCCCTCTTTCTTAGCTAGTTTAACCAAATAGCCAACCTTGTTTTCAATATGATCTCAAGCACTCTTTTGACCTCTCGAAAATTCTCTAATTCTTGCCAACCTTGTATATTTTCCTTTGCTTAACCCCTTTGAGCTTATTTGACCATTCCTTGTTTCTAGCTCATTATGTGCCTTAAATGAAAAATCGTGTTCTTACTGTACCTTAGGAAATAAAAGAACATTAGCCTGGTTAATGGATGAGTTTTTGAACAAGTGTGGGGGTGTGTGTACAAAATGGTTGTTGAAAAAAAAAAAAAAAGAAAGAGTGCCTAAAAAAAAAAAAAAGAGAAATGTATGTACATAGTTATGTTCATATATATATAAAAAAAAAAAGAGAGAAAAGGATTGGGAAATGAATATGTAAAGGGATATACATTAGAGTTGAGATGAACTTTTATGCTCGTTATTTGAACTCACCTTTCATTTGCTTTTATTCTCTTTGGTATTTATCTTCTCATATCCATTTTATCCTCTTCTCATTACCTTGACCTCACTACAACCTTGAATAAAGTCCTCATGATTTGTGTGTGCATGTGTTTTGAGTAGTGGAAAAGTAGAAGATAAGCAAGCTTATGGTAGTGCAATTTTCATGGGTTGAATTGAGTGAAATACCTACCTTTTAAACACTTGAGAGATTGAGAGGGAATCTTGTGAAGATCCATCATTCTTAATTCATTCTTTTCAACGGAAGTTTCCTTGCTTGTTGGTTTGAGATGTGAAGAAATGTTACCTCATTTATGCTTTGATCCCTTGAATTTCTTGTTGCTCTTCTTGCTTCATTGAGTCCTTTAGAGTTTTTAATTTTTAAGTTTGTGTCGTTTGTCTTTGTCTTCTAACTTTAGTTTTATATGTTTTGCCCAGAGTGCAAAAAGCTAAGTGTGGGGAATTTGATAATCACATATTTTATTCATTAAGAAACCCTCATTATTAGTCATTTACACTCTTCATGTACTTAATTGACTGAATTTGATTATGTTTTGTAAGTTTGAACTCGAATCGGACTTAATTGATTTTTCAGCATTATTCGAGTCTTACACTATTTCTGTATTTTGGCCATATCTTGAGTTCTAAATGTCTGATAATTATGAATTTTACCTTGTAGGAAAGATAAAAGAGAGCTCTACAACTTTGATGAAGAGCTCGAAGTCAAATTCAGACATCTAGTGGAGCTAATTGGGCATGGAAATCAGAATACGGGATTTGTGACTGGAACCCGAACAGTGTGTAGTAACCATAACATAATTCGAGTTTGGGTTTATAGAATGGGCTGAAAATTGGTGATCTGAAAGTTAAGACCCATATGTACAACTTTCATGACAAACACAAAACTTGATTCGGGCTCCTTGATGGAGATATTGGGTCTGAAAGTCAAAACAGAGGTGCTGAAACTGGTCCTGAGCAGTCTGTAGTAATTGGGTCATATCTTGGGCTGTAGGACGAATTTTTGGGTGCTTCCAGAGCCATTGGAAAGCTTAGACAATTTCCTAGAACTTTCATGAAGACCACTTGGCTCAAAAATGACGAAATCAATGAGTTCAGCAATGAATACTTTCGGAGACAAGGAAGCTCACCTACCAAGTTCACCTACCAAGCTCACCTACCAAGCTCACCTACCAAGCTCACCTACTAATTCCACCTACTAATCTCATCTACCCATCTACTACTACTCTGAATCCTCTATAAAAGGAAGCATGAGGAGAGCTCTAAACACAACATACACTTGGTGTTAGAAATAGCTTTTCATAGTTCTTGTATATTTTTCCTTCATTGTAATGGAGAGCTAAGTCACTTCTAGTCAATTCGGGACTCTTGAAGAGATTGTGGCTTGGATTCTTGAGACCTTGGTTATGTAATGTATTTGATTTATATTTGAATTCCTCTTCTCTTCTTCTTCTGTTCTCTTGATCTTGAATGCATGAATGGTGATTCTGTTTATGTTTGATCTGATTTGATCTTGGTTTAAGATTAAGTATTGTGATGAACTGAAGATTGAGATTTGTGATGAAACTTAGAACTGATTGATCTAAACTAATCACGTAATTGAAGAGGTTAGGTTACTGATTTGTGCCTAGGTTAATTGAATTTGGTGCTTAAATTGACATATATTTACATGAATGGTGCGATTGCAGATTTGTGTTTATCACTTGTCAATTGAATTACTGACGATTGTCTAGTATGAATTCTCGGATCGATGCAGAGATCTCGGTTAGATCCAAGTTAACCATTCAAATGTATTTCGGTGTTTGTTGAAAGGTCTATGATTGAATCCACCCAATCTCGGATAGATTTCTCAATTGATGTTCTTTTAATTGTTATTTCTCTTTAAATCCTGTCACTTTGCGATCCTTGAACCATCAAAACCCCCTTTTTCTAACTTTCACTTGATTTGATCAAATTGCATCTACGATCCTTGAGGAGACGATCCGGTGTTGTTCACTATACTACAAGTTTAGGTAATAACTTCGGTTATAATTTTGACTGAGTTCGGCGCTCGTCAACAACTTAGGCCTTATAAGGAGAATTACCTAACACATGACTTGGAACTTGCAGCAATAGTTTTTGCTTTGAAAATTTGGAGACATTATTTGCATGAGATAAAATTTGAAGTATACACTGATCATAAAAGTTTAAAATATTTTTTTGATCAAAAGGAGTTAAACATCAAGCAAAGGAGGTGGATTGATTTTCTTAAGGATTATGATTTGGAAATAAAGTATCACCCAGGCAAATCGAATGTTGTAACTGATGCTTTAAGTAGGAAATCTCTTCATTTGTCCTACATGATGGTTCAGGAAATTGATTTAATAAAAAAGTTTAGGGATTTAAATCTTTCAGTGACCTTTGAGCCAAAAGGATTTGTTTAAATGTTTTACAGGTAACTTGTGATCTGAAAGCAAAAATCAAAGAGGGACAAAAAGAAGATAAGTTTTTGCAAGCTCCTAAGGAAGGGATACTTAGAGGAAAACATCTAGATTTTAATTTAATAAATGATGAAGTGGTTATGTATAAGAATAGGTAGTGTGTACCAAATAATTTAGATTTAAAGAATGAGATTTTAGAAGAAGCTCATAAAAGTATACAATTCATCCAGCAATTAGGACCTTAAAAGTAAATTTTGGTAGCCTAGAATGAAATTTGAAATAGTTAGGTATGTGTCTCAATGTTTGATGTGTCAGAATGTTAAAATAGAACATTAAAAACCCTTAAGTATGTTTCAACCTTTAGAAATCCAAGAGTGGAAATGGAATAACATTTCTATAGATTTTGTTTTAGGCTTATCAAGAACTAACTTAGGATATGATATGATGAGTGTAAGAAAGTACTTTCTAAATACTCTATTATTGGACTAAAATGATAAAATGTAAATAAAAATTATTGAAATTAATGTGTATTTTTAAATTGAATTTCTATTTACTTTAGAATACTTATATATTTATACTTGGTAATTTTTATATTCTTGTATTTATTTTAATTAATTTAATTTTATTATTTAATTATTTTATTTTATAGACTAGTGCGAACAAAGAATAGAATAGAAGATAAAAATTCAATTGAGCAAGTTGGGCTACGGCTCGGAATTGAAAGCCCAAAAAACTTGTCACGGTGCATGAGGCGGCGGTGTGGTTGCTAGGATAATATAAGCAAATTAAAATATAAATAGAGAAGAAACAACAATTGAAAGGGGGTTGCGCCGCACAGAAGAATTAGATAGATTGGAAATAAGGGCATGAGACTCAAGGAAACAAAAGAAAAGAAATGGATTGGGGAAAACGCTGCATTGCACAGCACGGAAACCGAAGAAAAGAAAGGATGTGACGGAACAACTTTTGAGTTATACATAACAAAAAAATTTTAGTGAGATAATTTTGTTGAGTTTTAATCTTATAATGTCTTGTTAGATTTTTTGTAATATGGGATGACGAAATTTTGATTTTTTTAATATTATTATGTTAAATTATTTTTATCTAATTTTAATATTTAATGCTTATTAATTTTATTTTCTTATCATATTATATAAATAAATTTTCGATGAGTTCAGTTATATTTTTATCATATTTTGTAATTTATTTGTGTTATTTGAGTGTTAGTGGTAATTATTGGATATCAATTATAATTTTTTATTAGGGATATATTTGATGATTTGATAATTTATTATTAATTAGAGAGATTTTATTTTACACTTAATTATTATTTTTAGTGACTTTATTGATATATTTTTTGTGAATACATGTTTGATGCTAAATGTTCATGAGTTAAATTATTTGAGTATAATAATTTGACATAGTTAATGTTAAAATTAATCTCGGTAGATTCTAAACCTTAGTCATTTTATATCTAGTAGAAACCAATTTTGTTTTACTTTGCTTTACTTAATTTTGCATTCAAATTAATCTTTATTTATTATTAATCATTTAATACTTTTTTTTTGTAGTTTCTTTGTTTCTTTAGCTCTTCTTTTAATTTATTTCTACGTAGAATCGATACCCCAAAATTATATTACAATTACCGCATTATTCTTTGAGCGTAATCAAATTTTGGCGCAGTTACTGAGGAGATGATAGAAGAATTGAAAATCAAATTTTCTATTTCAAGTAGTTTGTAAAGGTGGTAACTTCGTTCCCTCTTTTATCTTACTGCATCTTTATTTTATTTTATTTTCTTTTTGTAGTTTTTTTATTTTTTTATCTCTTTATTTTTTTTAGTGTTGCATTTTTTTCTATACCTTGCATGAACAGATATAGAGACGCCTTCGGTCGATTTGCTTATAGACCTGTGTTAGAGTCAAAGTCTGAATTTTCTATTCATTTGTTTGATACTTCTTCTAATTTTGAGGAATTGATCGAACAAGAAGATCAACCCATTAAGACCCTTTAGGATTACCTCCACCTTATACGCATAGCCACACCATCATACATCATGTTCCTAACTAGATTTTAAAACAGGGATGATACAGTTACTTCCTACTTTTCATGGCTTGGAAAATGAAAATTCATATTTGCACATTAGGGAGTTTGAGGAAGTAGTCACGACTTATTATAGTCAAAATGCAATTGATAACGTTGTGAGACTTAAGTTCTTTCTTTTCTATTTAAAGGATAGAGCTAAGAGTTGACTATACTCGCTGAGACCACGATCTATTGGGTCATGGAATGAGATGACTAATGCCTTCTTTAATAAACACTTTCCCAAATATAAGACCAACACTTTAAAATGGAAAATCTCCACCTTTGCACAAAAGGACAGTGAGACTATGTATCAATCTTGGGAGAGATTTAAGGAGCTGTTGAGTATATGTCCTCACCATAGACATGAGAATTAGCACTTAGTGAGTTATTTTTATTAGGGATTTATAGAAAGATCATGATGAGGCCATAAAATACCTTCATGAGTTTGCTGAAAAAGCTCACACTTGGACTGGACCTAGTGCTACTGAGAGCACAAATATGTCACGGCATGTAGGAAACCCATATGATGGTGGAATTTACGATCTCAAGGAAGAGGATAACCTGAAAGCTAAGGTTGAGATGCTCACTAGGGAGCTAGAGGTGTTAAAGACTAAGAACTTAAAGCCAACACATGTAGTTAATCATGCAGAGTCTTTTGGACCATGTTTTGTGTGTGGTGGGGTAGATCACCTAGCCCAAGAATGTCCCATATTTGCTGAAATGAGAGGGATATACGAGGAATAATGTAATGCCTTAAGTATGTACAAGAATCATTTTACACCTTTCTCTGATACCTATAATTCGAGATGGCGCAATCACCCCAACTTTAGTTGGAAGTCTGAAAACCAACTGCCTGCACAACTCCCTAGATCATTTCTTGCACCATATCATGCACCTTCATCTTCTAGGAGTCATTTAGAAGACATTTTGCTTGCTTTTATTGAGGCACAAGGTAAGACAAACTAAAAGTTTGAATCTTTGATTACGCAAGTTGTTGAAGAAAACAAAGAGATAAAGAGCCAAGTGTCCAAATTGATGAACTCCTTGAATGTGAATGAGCGAGGTAAGTTCCCTTCTCAAACTCAGTCCGCACCCCATGGTCAACACATGGCGCAAGAGAAGTTGAAGGATGTGAATGCCATTGTGATACGAAGTGGTACATCATTACATATCCCAGTAACAAACAACTTAGAAGATGTGGACAAGAATCAGGATAGTAGTGATACCAAGCTGCCCAAGGAACCTGAGGTGACAAGAAGTCCTATTAAGGTACCATTCCCTTAAGCTTTAAAATCAAGCAAGCGAATTCTAGATCTTAACAATGAAATCCTTGAGAATCTAAGGTAGGTAAAAATTAATCTTCCTCTCTTGCATGTGATTAAACAAGTTCCTACTTATGCAAAAGTTCTCAAGGATTTGTGTATAGTTAAGAGGAAGCATTATGTGAAGAAGACAGTGTTCCTGACAAAATAAGTTAGTGCTCTAATTGAGTAGCGGATTCCTCCCAAGTACAAAGATCTTAGTTATCCAACCATTGCATGGAACTTTGGAAATCATGAGTTTGGGCAAGCTTTGCTAGATTTAGGAGCTAATG
This sequence comes from Ormosia emarginata, assembly GCA_029884605.1. Classification (NCBI taxonomy): domain Eukaryota; kingdom Viridiplantae; phylum Streptophyta; class Magnoliopsida; order Fabales; family Fabaceae; genus Ormosia; species Ormosia emarginata. Next base: position 18,420,669 of record JAQQTP010000068.1, on the reverse strand, counting down.
TGAATATAATGTTATATTCTATTTATTTGCAGTTGGGGTTGGGAAAAATCAAACCAACCAATGTGGTATTGCAATTGGCTGACTGTTCAGTCAAAGTACCTCGGGGTGTGATAGAGGATATTTTAATTCAAATTGACAAATTTTATTATCCTGTTAATTTCCTAATCCTCAACACTAGCTCTATTGTTGATACTACTTCTAAAATTCTTTTGATTTTAGGTAGGCTTTTTCTTGCACTGCTAATGCTCTTATTAATTGTAGGAATGAGCTCATGAAGCTGTCTTTTGGAAATATGACCCTCGAGGTGAATATCTTCCATATTGCAAAACAACCAGAAGATGATGACGAGGGCCACCAGACATACATGATTGACTCAATCATAGATATGGGAGTTTCTACAACCAATGATTTTGATCCTCTTGTGTATTTTCTTGTTAATTTTGAGTTTTATTCTATTAGTAATCTAGTTGATGTAATTGATATTAGTGCTATTTTTTTATTGAACTCAGGATCACGACACTCGGGCATGACAACCAAAGTTTGAGGAGTTTCCTGAGAAAGGTTGGAGCATTGCTGATATAAAAGGTGTTCATCCCCTTGTTTGTTCTCATAAAATTAATTTGGAGGAAGGTAAATGGTCAGTGGTTAAAGTCGTAACTTGAGTTAAAGGATCTAGATGTAGAAGAGACTTTGGTAGATGATCCTGATTACCAAAGCTGAGATAAGTTTTTAGTATTTCTTTTGTATTTTTATTGAGTAAGCTTAAGTGTTTCTCAGATTTTGAAGCCTTTGTATGGGAATTTAAAAAGTGTCAAAAAAATTTCAATTTGCATGCTTGTTTATTTCATTGTACTTTCTTTTGTTTTTATTATTTTTGTCATTGCTAACCATTGTCAAGGTGTAGTTATCATCTTATTGTCTTCTCTTTTTAATTGCTAAGCATTCTAGGCATGTGACTCCTCCCCATTACTCTGTTTATTTTTGTCCCAATAATTTCTTAGTCTGGATTTAATTTTAAACATTGAGGACAATGTTTCATTTGAGTTGGGGGTGTTACTGGTGCAAATTCAGTATTTAAAATGCTTGTTGGAATTTTGTGGCATATTTTCATGCGTAAATTTTTTTAAAAAAATTTGCATCACACGTACATCTTTATCGCATGTGTTCTCATTCTTATTCATAGTCATCTCCGTGAATTTATCAAACCCACCATAATCATTTTTGCTGAAACATCCACAAAACCTCTAATGCACCCATCCAAGCTTTGTGGTAAGATGATGGTTTGACACATGTAGCTAGAGAACTCTTTTTCTTAAGTATTCATGTGAGTTTTGGAGAGAATTAAGAGCCTATAAATGCAACAAATTGTGATAAGCGTTCGTTGATTTGTTAAATTGGGTACTTCTTTTGAGAACATCATTATATAGTTTGTGGTAAGATGGTGGATATATTTGGGATATGACAAAGGTCAATTTAAGATTAACGTTTGAACCTTTCAAGCTAACCCTTTCCATCATAAACCTATAGTAGCTAACTTTGAGCCAATAAACACATGTAACTTTTTCTTTTCATATGCCAACATCATTTATGCCTCTTCACATTGGAGTATAGCCTATACATTCAAGCTAACCCTTTGCATTTTCTTTCTTTTGTGTTATGTTATCAAAAAAAAGAAAAAAGAAAAATAAGATAGTCAAAGTTAGGAAGAAATGACAAGAATACTAAAGTTACGCGTGTTTGCTCATCAGATAGTTCAAAAAAAAAAGGAAGAAGAAAGAAAATCATTATTATTCGATGATCTGAAAAATTACAGAGTACATCAAGTGAAAAGTGTGGTCTACTGAGATATTTAATAAGATTTCCTTTGTATGTACTTGGAAATCTTTTTGAATCCTTTTTAATTTTTTTATAGCCCTAAACCCAAGCCACGATACAACCTTTGTGTTCACCATTCTGATCTTAAGTAAGCTTTTGGAAAGAGTGGTGTAAGTCTCATTTGTTAGTGTTTCTATCATAAGATCAATGTTTGCTTGTTGCTTGTATATAATTGCCTAATTCATCATAAGAGTGTGTATACACTCATTGTCAACTCCATAGAGAGAATCATCACACAAAACACTTTTATAACTGTGAGTTATGAAGTTGAACATTTTGCTTGAGATGTTCTTGATGTACATGTGTCAGAGCTTCCGGTTAAATAGATATAATTTGGAACATATACATACTTTGCGGATTGCTATAGGCAGATTGCTTGTAATAGATTATTGAATTCGGATTGCTTGTAATAGATTATTGAATTCCTAAGATTGTTTTGATATGTGAATTGGGAAAATGTGGATTGATGGGCTATTTTATTATTTTCTTAGTCTCTTTCATCTCTTTTGCATAGAAATTGCTAGGGACTAGCAATATACAAGTTGAGAGGTGTGATGAGTGTACGAAACTGCCATCTAAATACCCTATTATTGGACTAAAATGTTAAAATGTGAATATAAATAATTGGAATTAATGTATATTTTTAAATTGAGTTTCTATTTACTTTATAATACTTATATATTTAAACTTGATAATTTTTCTATTCTTGTATTTATTTTAATCAATTTAATCTTTGTTGATACCTAAATTTGTCCACGACATTTTGAAATTTGAGTTATTTTTGGGCTAGAACCCAATGAGACAAATAAAGAATAAAAAAAAAGAAAAGAAAATAAAAGAAAGACAATAAGATAATTTTCAAATTTAAAGAGAGAAGAAAAGTAGAATCACATCAGAAAGTTGAGAGATAACTAAAATCAAAAGATAAGTAACAGAAATTCAAGAGTTAAAAGATTAGTTAAGAATAATAACAAAATATATTGAGATAAATATTTTGATAAATCTCACTCATAAAATAACATAAAGTGTTGAGATGAGTATTTTGATAGAGATAAAACTCTACTATCCTCAGCCTATAACTAAAATTGTGAACATTCACCTCGGGAGCATAAAAAATACGGTTTCATAATTCAAAGTAAAAAAGAGAAAAAATGTGAGTGACTCATCTATATTGAAAGATCACTGAAATATTGTGTTAATAGAAATAATGGAGAAAATACATTGACATTCACATTTAGAGACGTTTTATACTGGGAGAAAAATAGAAGGTCTCTAATATTATTTCTTTGTATTTGGAGAAAGGTGGGCCATCGGAGAAGAGAAAAAGTATTGCCCATAAAACTATTAAATTTCCAAGTAGCAACAACACACACATCATTAAGTTTCCATTTTTTTTGTGTTATATATATATAGTGTATCAGATGAGAAAAATGTTTATTATGAGAAATAGAGAGGAGTGAATATTGATCATTGGATCTTACATAAATGATCAAGATTAGAACATAAATTTATATGACTTTTTTAAGTTTTGTGCATCATTTAAGTAACTTTTAATCTTTAAAAATAATATATAATTAAGATTCATATTTACACCCTCTCACAATAACTACTCATCTCACTAAATATGTCCCATATATATATATACACTTTGACTTTTTTCTTCTTTGTTATGATTTGTATTAAACCACAATATTGGCAACTGTGAGGTATATACCACGTAAAGTCATTCTTCCTCTTCATTCCACATATTTATTTTTTGTATTTGATATATCATTTTACTTTGTTTTATTAGGTATTTAACGGTAGATATGAAATTGTTTGTTTAAATAAGTTGCTACTCGACGTCTTTTAATTGTGGAATAAGAAGCCGACGATAGAAAAGTTAAGAAAGGAGCAATGTGTCAATCATTTAAATTATTTTTAATAATTTTGAGGTTTATTATTATTGGATCTTACTAAATGAGTTGGCTTAATCTAATCTTTTTTCAATAAATAATTCTTTTTTCTTATATTCAACTTTAAACATAACATCAAATAAAAATTAAATAAAATTTCGAAATACGGCCAATGATAGAAAAGTTGAGAGAGGATCATGATGTCGATCATTTAAGCTCTTCTCAATAATCTTGAGGTTTATTTATATTGGATCTTACCAAGTGAACTAACTGGATCTAATTTCTCAAGAAATTTTTAAATAAAACAAAATAAAAATGAATGTGAACAAACTTACATATCCTTAACTTTTTTATCATAGTGAGTTAAGATTTTACTTTTTATGAAAACCTTGTTTTTGGAAATCACTACAATAATCTCATTAAACTCAAAAATATTTTCTCGTTGAATAAGATTTTATTTGGCCATTTACTTTTTAAAAAATATTTTATTAACTTAAACATATTTTCTTTAATTAAAATCTTATTTTCTAAAAATAATATTTTATTTGGCCATTTTATTTTGAAAATTATTTTTCTTCAAAAAATAATATTTTGATTCATCACTTTCATACAACATGTTACGGGATTTAAATTTGTTTCGTACAAAAATAACTATTTAACAACTCATTCATTGTCAAAGTCGTTTATCACTCTTGATAATATATTTGACAAAGTAGGACATGCTAAAAATAAAATAAAAATAAAAATATTTTTGCAAATAAACAATAAAGGACCAATTTAATTAATTTTAAAAGAAAATAATAGATTAAATAAGTAATCGTTCTTGGAACGGACAACATAGGATGCCAATATATTCCCTACTTGTAATTAACCCCCAAACCTAAACTTTAAAATGCATACCATTTTTTAGGTATCTGTTCGAACTTTTTCATTTTTAATGAATAAATCGGTTGGTGGCAACTTCATTTTTGTTCTTGCATCCATTTGCAAGAATTCACTGCTCCGCGTTGCATTGTGCTGAGAGGGACGTTGTGACAACTTGGCGACTCCACTAGGGACTTTGAGGGTTACGCTGTTGTTTAATCTTTGGTTATCTTTTCTCTTATTTTCTTTGGTCCTTGTTTGTTTCTTTTATTATTCTTGTATTTTGAATGTTATAATTAATTTTGTTTGATTGTTCCCTCTCACACACTAGACTTCACTTACACACATAAGCCCTATACCTGGGCTCGGTACCTTGGAGGCTTAGATAGATGGTTAAGTAGTGTTGTCTTGAAAGACCTTCGGTCTTTGTATAGGCACATGAAAACCCCTCGCTCAAATTGAACCCTTTCTGTTTGTAACCTATCATGGGTGATTACTGGGGACCTTGCTAGCCAAAATGTTGGTGACAGTAAGGACAATTTGGGGACCTTTTTTTTCACAAGAGTAAGGGCAAAGTAATGTCGCTTTGAGAGACCTTCGGTCTCTGTATAGACACACAAAACCCTCTTACTTGAATTAAACCATTTTCTGTTTGTAGCCTATCATGGGTGAGGATTGGGGACCCTTAGTAGCCAAAGTATTGGCGATAATAGGGGCAATTTGGGACCTTGACCTAATAGGTGTCTAGAGCTTAACCTATCACTTAGAATAATCTTTGAACCACCCTTATCCATAGAACTAGTCCTTTAGAACAGGTATCCAACCTAGGTAACCTTGTTTCACAGGGCACTTGAGGGAATTTGATGTGTTATTTTCTTTTAATTATCACTCATTTTTTATTTTTCTAATTTTTTTTTTGTTTTTTTGTTTGTTTTGTTTGTTTTTTTTATGCTTTGCATTTGCATTCATAGTCCAATATCGTAAAAATATTGCTAAATCTCAGGTAGCCTTGAATTCAAATCTTCTAAAGAACATGAATAAGCAGAAGCAACCTTCTCAACCAAGGGTTACACTTGATATAAGTGAAACGGTGATACAGGAGTCAGAGCAAACCTAGATACAAAAGGGTGATAGCCTACCACAAGGATTCTCTGTCCAATTGCCATCATTAGGAAAGCTTGACTTCGAGCAAATGGATTTAGGCCCACTGAAAGACGTATGGTCACAAATGACAAGAAAGGAAGAATTCAACTAGAAGTATGGACTCATAACATATCTTTTGTTCATCCCAATGGATATTCCGATGGTGAAGGTCTTGCTACATTCTTAGGACCCCTCTTATCGTTGCTTCACATTCTGACAGTTTTATGTGGTCCATACAATTAAAGAATACACTAAATTGCTTGATCCAAATGGTATATCTAAAAACAAAGTTTACCATTATGAGCCAAAAGTAGCACTAAAGAGAAAACTATCCAAACTAATAGGGGTCCCAGTGGTTGAATTGGAAAAGCACATGAAGGATAATGGTCGAGGTATGGATGCAATTTACTTGATGAAGTTGATTCAGAGCAATGTTGACAATGATCAGGGAATGACTATGTTAACCTTAGCCATTTATGGGTTAAGAATTTTTCCAAGGGTGAAAGGTGAAATAGACAGACAGGTTATCAAGTTGTTCGAACAAATAGAGCATGGTGTTGACCCAGTATCATCAATTTTGGCTTAATCCATTAGATCCTTGAATTTTTGCAGGTATTGTAAGAAAGGTTGATTCCAAGGATGTGTTCAATTGCTAAATATCTGGATGATTAGTCACCTTCCGACCTCAGAAGGCTTCCAATACCCAAAGTTCAAATGGAGCATATATAATCCTGGGTTCTGTAACCCTCTTAAAGAGTATAGCGACTCACAATTTCCATCAAAGACCCCAACGAGAAACCAGTAGATCGACTATTTCTCTGAAATGAAGGAAGTGGTTTGGAAAGTTCCGTGGATACTATTCACTTCTAGCATATACCAATGTGGATAAAAATCATGGGTCCCACTCATAGGCCCTTGAGGAGTGACTAGTTGTGCACCGACCATGGTCAATAGACAATTAGCATCGAAACAATTTGTTCCAATGACACATGGACTTTTAGAATTCTAGTTCACCTATACTGATGAAGGAGCTAGTCAGCAGATCAAAGAGGCATATGAAGCTTGGAAGGATATTCAATATGTGAAAGGTCTTCTTTCTAGTGGCACTACTTCAAGCTACCTAAAATGGCAAGAGAAAAGAGAAAATGGTTTTGTTGCGCCCGAAGTACATGGCTCTAAACCACCTATTCACATGTTCAATAACCCGATCGACTACCAAGCTGAAGCCGAAGAAAAGTATGAAATAGCCTATCTACAATTTAGGGAAACAGAAGCTATGGTGCAAAACAAGAAGGAAGAGTTTACACGAATGCGACAGGAAATAAAGAGATTAAGAGAAAGGTGTCAAGTTCTTGGGATGACTATTGGAGAGAAAGATATGCAACTCATATCACTTAATCAGAAGAATGAAGCTCTGCTGTTGAAGGTGCATACTATGAATTCCAGATTAGAGGCTAGTCGCGAGATAGCTGCTCATTTCCTGATAGAAAAAGCTTCATTGGAGCGAGAAAAAAAGTATTTGGCCAACAGAAGCATGCACTTCGAGCAACAAAACCAAGAGTTACTAAATAAGACTTGTGGCTGACTCGAAGATGTCCAAGTGGTAGCTGAGAGAGCGAGAAAGAGAGCAAGAGAAGCAAAAGAAGTTGAAGCAAGGTTGTCGTCTAGTGAAGCTCATGAGTTCTTAGCTGACATCAGGAAAGACTTTAACTATATTGGCAAATTCTATTGAAGCTTATGGAGGAATTAGGAGCAATACTTATTTCATGGACTCTCTGTAAATTTGAATTTATTTGAAAGTTTCTATTAAGAGGAACTTTTTATGTTTTCTTTGAAGTTTGGTATGACATTAAATGACGTTGAGCGATATTGTTTACAATTTTAGACCAAGTTCATACATCCATGCATATTTTAATTTGTATTTTTTTTTTTGCATTATTCATGCCATCTTGTTGTGGATTTTTCGCAAGCACACGAATCGTACAAGTAGTAAAATAAAGATTGTTCCCATGAGGATCAGTTAATTACTAACTCTTACGACTACTTCGATTATTTGAGCGAATAAAAATCAATAATGAAAGCTAAATTAAAATCAAAACAATAAATAAAGCAAATAAATCAAGAAAAGTCAAGATTCAACTAAGGTTTAAGGCCTAGGATTGGGAATCAATTACAATACCCCTTATGCTAAATTGTAATATTATCTTTGTTAATGTTCAATTATGTTCTTGAAGACGATTTGTCCTACATTATTTAAAACCTAATTTCTTGGCACTAAAAATGTGCTAAAACTTCACTAATCTCATTCTCATGGCAATTAATCCAAATTTCAACCCATTAAGATTCATGACAATTGCTTAACCCTCGAACGATTTAAGCCAATGTCTAGGTCTCAATTCCTAAATTCAATTCTTAAATTATCAAGCAATTAGATTTTATTTTTTGATCCTTCACCTAAAGCCTAAGATCATGTAAATATGGCCGGCAACATACCACAAGTATTAAGCACACTAAGAATAAATCAAAAATAATAATTTCATTAACAAAGAATCAAATGAACAATTCAACATAAAGAAATAGAGAGTTTCATCCCAATCCTAGAAAAAGAGGTTTAGCCACTCATGGCAATTGAAGCACAAAAAGGACAAAAGGTAAAGAAACAACCATGATTCCAAAATAAAAGAGAAGATGGAGAAGATAAAGATGAAGAAGATATCTTCAATGGTGGAACTTCAACACTCTTGCTCTTGTCTTTTGAACCCTAGCCTCCAATCCTTGTGCCTCTCAAAGTCTCTTGTAGTCTCTAGCCAAAAAGTCCTCTTAGGTTTGGTATTTTTGTCCAATTTATAATGATTTGGGGGCAAAACTTCCTTTTTTTCACGTTAGAGGGACTTACACGGCCGTATGAGCTTGACAAATAGTGTAATTTGCATGTTCAGGGGAGACACGACCATGTGTCCAAAAGACACGGCCGTGTCTCAAAGTCAAAAGCTTCATTAGAGTTAGACAGGGCCGTGTGAGCTTGACAGAAGCATTTTCCAAGTTAGACATGATAATGTCTAACTTTTAAATCGCTCAGAACGTCATTTTTTGGAAAAGTAGTCTTCATGAAAGTTGTATATTTTTTCTTAGCTTTCCAAGACTTCTCTAGCTTAAGTTATGCTCATTTTATTGCACAAAGGGCAAAAACTCTGCAAATCTTAGTCATATAAATTCTGAGCTCAACTTCATTACAATGAATCCATCTAAAGCTTCATAGAGTCATGTCAAAACATCTCTTTTGGACCTAAAAACATAGGGAAAGACCAATCATGAGATACCAAGGATAAATAGATTAAATGTGGCATAACTTTCAACATAAATCAATCAAATCACACCTAAATTCACCTCAAATCAAGCACAAGATGTGTATATTTTATCCACACATCAAATTCTCCTACACTTAAACATTGTTTGTCCTCAAGCAAAGAGTAGGAATCAAAATCAAGATTAAACTCAACATCAAGAAACATGAATAAAGGGAAATTCTACAACGTAAAAATTCAATTAAGCTCAGCAATCAATCCAATCAAGTGAGATAGTTTAGTACTTAATACAATTAGAGGCTTGAGTCTAGCTTACACCTCTTCTCTCTACCAAACAGTTGAGGTCACTCATCTTTCCATCTCTCAAGTGTTTAAGGGCAAAGAGATCACTTAAATTTCTCTTAACAAATGTATGACCATAAGCTTGATTATCAATCTCATCTCCATTTTCAAGTTTATATACACAACATGAATCAAAAGGACTTCCATTGGTTGTAATGAGGCCAAAGGTTCAGTAAATGGTATGAAAATGAGGAGTAAAGGTAAAGAAAGTTTATGGATACTGTTATACAAAACAAAATTAGGTTGAAAAGATGATTAATAAAGTTTAATGCACAAAGTCATTTTCACTTTCAACCAATTTTTTTTCTCACAATTCTTCACCAATAATCCTTTTTATTTCTTTTTTCCTTTTCATCATTTCATCATTTCGTTTTTTTTATTCACTCAACCCTTGAGGATGAAAACAATTTTTTTATGACTTCTTAATTACCACATTAGCTACTCAAAATAAATTCAACCTGATTAATCAACAAAGTGTCCAAGAAAAAATCAAATTCATGCTCAAATGGGGCAACTAAGGAATTATTTATTAATGCAACTATGGAAGTCATGAAAGATTTAAGCCTAAGTGCCTTAATCATGTTCAAGTATGTATGTGAATCAATAAAATCTCAACAAAATATCAAATCAAGTTCTAGCACATGTAAATCAAGAGAAAATTCACTCTAGAAGAAAAATTGGACTTTGTTTATGAAAAATCCAATCAATAAATGCTCAAAACTCACTTTATGGCTTAAGTTAGTAAAGAGAATAAATTGCAAGCAAACATGACTAATTTTCTAAATAAAATGCTAGATTTTTCAACATTGAATTGAAAAAAATTGCCTTGCACAAAAATAGCTCATAAGTAATGGATTCCTCTCTCAAACAAATTTCTATTAGTTTAGAAATAATCAAGAAATTAATACACAATTCCAGCTTGATTTGATACAATACTCAAGTGTTCATCGATTGCCCCTCCCTCACACTTGAAATAAACATTGTCCTAAATGTTTAAATTAGAAAAGTAACAGAACAAAGGACAACAAAAATCCCCTGAAAATGGAAACGTAAGATCACAAAGGTGGTGGGAGAGGATGGGAGAGGGAGGCGTGTAGCCATGAACTTGAACATCTGGTCTAAAACTGCACAATAAAAATAAATCCAAAACTGAAAAATAAAATAAAAGAATGAAATGCAAAAATAAAGAAAAACTAAAGGAAATAGAAGAAAAATCCCTTTGGCGGCCAACAACTATATACATCCCCCTATAAAGGCTCTGAACTCAGGGATGTACCTAAGCCGACTCAACATTAGCTGACTACGAAACAAAATAAGGACAAAATAAAAAATTAGAGAGTAAAAAGAAAAAGAGAGAAAATTTTGGGTTGCCTCCCAAGAAGCGCTAAGTTATAGTCATTAGCTTGATTCTGGGCTGATTCTTTGCTTAGGTGATGTCAATGGAGTTGTGCTCAGTTTCCACTCTTTCTTCATCGTGTTTCACTCTTTGGCCATTTATCATGAATGCCTTCTGACTTTCTTTCTTTACCTCAAGCACACTGTATGATAAGACTCAAACAATCTCATATGGTCCAGACCATTTTGACCAAACATACTAGGACAAAAACGTAGAAGCGAGTTATCGACAAGCACTTTATCCCCAAGCTTAAAAATGCACGCTTCTTGACATACTTATCATTCCGCTTCTTTAGTCCTTTCTTGCAGGGCTTGGCCTTCTCAAAGTTGGTAGCGGCCTTAGGCAAAGTCTTTTCTAGCACATCTTCAACCACAGATTCCTACATATCTGAAAGTACAACACTATCGACAATATTAGTAGCATCTATGCGATTATATGAATTAAAGGAACTAGAACTTTTTTCAAAATTAAAAACATCAAACACTACGTCCTCATTATTCAATTGTAAAGTCAATTTTTCTTCATGGACATCAATGATTGCCCTTCCAGTGGCGAGAAATGGACGCCCAAGTATGATTGGGATCTGAATATCTGACTTCATGTCAAGCATAACAAAGTCAACTGGCACAAAAAACTTTTCCACCTTCAAGGGAATATTCTCTAGAATGCCAATAGGATGTTTAATTGACCTATCATCTAATTGCAAAAAGAAATGGGCATCAAACTCACACTTACCCCAAGATCACACAAAGCCTTATTGATGTGCATATCCCCAGTTAAGCATAGAATTGAGAAGCTACCCAGATCCTTAAGCTTAGGAAGAAACTTGTTTTGAATTATCACACTGCATTCTTCAGTCAAAGCAACAGTCTCATAGTCTTCAAGTTTCCTCTTATTGGAGAAAATCTCTTTCAAGAATTTAGCATAAGTGGGCATCTGGGAGAACACTTCCGTAAAAGGTATGTTTATGTAAAGCTTTTTAAGTACCTCCAAAAATTTGCCAAATTAGTGATCAAGCTTTGCCCTTTAAGATTTTTGAGGGAAGGGCAAAGGTGGAACATATGCTGGTGAAGGAACATACATTTTAGTGTTTTCTTTGTCTTCTTCTTTGTTCTTGAGCTTCTCTTGCTTCTCTTTATTATCATGGGTTTTCTTTTCTTTAAGCTTTTCTTCTTTGGTGGGGCTTTAAACTTGATTGCCACTTCTCAAGAAAATTGCATTGGCTTGTTCCCTTGGGTTGGCCTCTGGTTGACTAGGGATTCACCCTTGAACCATATTGAACAAGCTTGCTTGTAAAGCTATTTGAGTTTCAAGCATCTTAGAATAAGTCGCCATTTGGTCTAGGTGAGTATAGATTTACTTGATGACCTCTCCATGTTGTTGCACTTGAGCTTGAATGACATTATTATGCTCCTTTTGAGTGACTATGAAGTTCTCTATGAGTGCTTCCAAATTAGACTTTCCATCCTGAGAGAATTGTTGAGCTTGTTGGAATCTTGGTGGGCCCCTATTATTTTAATGACTGCCGTATGAGAGATTTGGGTGGTTTCTCTAGTCGAGGTTGTATGAGTTGGAGAAAGAATTCCCCTGAGCCTTGAAGTTGCCATTCTCAATATAGTTCACTTGCCCCAATGACGGGTCTTGAGAATATATCTCTACTGAATTGCATTTTGAAGTTAACTGCCCTCCTCCATATGTTTCACAAGTGCTTTAGGAGTATTTATGGCATTGACATTCAGCTTTTCAAATGTCTTAGTCAAGGTGTCAAACTTGGCATTCAACATGGCAATGACATCAAGCTCTATAATTCTGGCTTGCTTCCTTGAAGATGATCTCTCACTTGGCTATAGATAAATATTGGAAGTCACCTTATTAATTAAGGCCCTTGCCTCTGTTGAAGTCTTGGCCATGAAAGCACCGCCAGCTGCAGCATCAAGAGTTGTCTTTGTAAAGAAAGTTAACCTAGCATAAAATATTTGGATGACTACAAATTCTTGTAGACCATGATGTGGACACTTATGAATCAGATCACTATACCTCTCCCATGCTTCATAAAAAGACACATCATCCTTTTGAGAGAAGGTAGTGATGTTTTGACCAAGCTTGATCGTTTTTCCAATTGGGTAGTATTTATCCAAGAAGGCTTGCTCCATCAAGTTCCAAGTGGTGAGTGAAATAGGGGCCTCCGAGTGAATCCACTTCTTTGCTTTCCCCCTAAGAGAAAAGGGAAAAAGCCTGATCCTTATAGCATCTGTTGAAACCCCATTGATTTTGATTGTGTCACATAACTCCAAGAAGTCATCCAAATGTAGATTTGGGTCTTCAGTTGATAACCCACTGAATTGCATTTGTTGGACCATCTAGATTAGTGACGTCTTTAATTCAAAATTGTTGGCCTCTACCCGTGGCCTAACAATAGAAGACTGATGAGCGTTGGCGTTGGGAGTTCCATAATCCTTCAGCCTTCGATCTACATTGGCGGCTTGATTATCGTTATTTGCCATGTCGTCTTCCTTGACTTTCTATGTTTTCTCTCTTCTAATATGACAAAGCGTCCTCTCGATCTTAGGGTCAATAAAGATAGTAAAATCTTCTTGACTCCTCGTTCTACGTATAAGAAAGAATCAACACCTGAAAATTTAAAGAAAATAAAGTGAAAATAAAATAAAATAAAATAAAAAGTGCTCAAATTAATTAAATTACCGCTCGTGTTAATATCAACATGATCCTCGACAACAACACCAAAAACTTGTTATAAATTTTTCGCAAGCGCACGGATCGTACAAGTAGTAAAATAAAGATCATTCCCATGAGGATTGGTTAATTACTAACTTTTACGGCTACTTCAATTATTTGAGCAAATAAAAATCAATAGTGAAAGCTAAATTAAAATCAAAACAATAAATAAAACAAACAAAATCAAGAAAAGTCAAGATTCAACCAAGGTTTAAGGCCTATGACTGGGAATCCACTACACTACCCCTTATGCTAAATTGTAATCTTATCTTTGTTAATGTTCAATTATGTTCTTGAAGACGATTTGTCCTAAATTATTTAAAGCCCAATTTCTTATCACTAAAAACGTGCTAAAACTTCACTAATCCCATTCTCATGGCAATTAATCCAAGTTTCAACCCATTAAAATTCATGACAATCGTTTAACCCTCGAAGGATTTAAGCCAATGTCTAGGTCTCAATTCCTAAGTTCAATTCTTAGAATTTCAAGCAATTAGATTTCATCTTTCGATCCTTCACCTAAAGCCTAAGATCATGTAAATATAGCCGGCAACATACCACAAGCATTAAGCACACTAAGAATGAATCAAGAACAATAATTTCATTAACAAAGAATCAAAGTAACAATTCAACATAAAGAAATAGAGAGTTTCATCCCAATCCTAGAAAAAAGGGTTTAACCACTCATGCCAATTGAAGCACAAACAAGAACAAAAGGTAAAGAAACAACCACGATTCCAAAATAAAAGAGAAGATTGAGAAGATAAAGATGGAGAATATATCTTCAATGGTTGAACTTCAATACTCTTGCTCTTGTCTTCTGAATCCTAGCCTCCAATCCTTGTGCCTCTCAAAGTTTCTTGTAGTCTCTAGCCAAAAAGTCCTCTTAGGTTTGATATTTTTCCCCAATTTATAATGATTTGGGGGTAAAACTTCCTTTTTTTAACGTCAGAAGGACTTACACGGCTGTATGAGCTTGACAAATAGTGTAATTTGCACGTTCGGGGGAGACATGGCCATGTGTCCAAGAGACACGGCCGTGTCTCAAAGTCAGAAGCTTCATTGGAGTTAGACAGGGCCGTGTGAGCTTGATAGAAGCGTTTTCCAAGTTAGACACGGTCATGTCTAACTCTTAAATCACCCAAAACGTCATTTTTTTGGAAAAGTGGTCTTCATAAAAGTTGTAGATCTTTTTCTTAGCTTTCCAATGATAACAAAATCACCTTGTTTTGACTTCTGTAACTCAAGTTATGCTCATTTTATTGCACAAAAGGCAAAAACTCTACAAATCTTAGCCATATAAATTCTGAGCTCAACTTCATTACAATGAATTCATCCAAAGCTTCATAGAGCCATGTCAAAACAACTATTTTGGACCTAAAAATATAAAGAAAGACCAATCATGAGATACCAAGGAGAAATAGATTAAATGTGGCATAAATTCCAACATAAATCAATCAAAGCACACCTAAATCCACCTCAAATCAAGCAGAAGATGTGTATATTTTATCCACACATCACATCTTTTAAATTTTGTTAAAGGAAATAAACAAAGTACAAAAAACTGCCTCAAAAGCACCCTTATTAGACTTGATCCCAAGCAAGGATCATGGCTGAGGAAGAGCATGAAAAATCTCAAGAAGAGTGGAAAAGTGAGGTAGTTCAGTTGAGGGAACAGGTGGCTAAGATGCTGGAGATGATGGAATCCCTTCAAAAGAACAAGAACACAGATGGGGACCCTTTTGGAAGAAATGAAGAATAGCCTATTTTTACAAACACGCATAGGATTAGTCAAAATGGTGTATTACCACTCACTTTTACACAAGTAATTCATCACAACCTCAGGCAATAGTTCAATCAAGTGGCACTCATTTGGGTTTCATCCCATCACATACCTTAAACTCTTCGGGTGTTGTCCCAACGCATACTACCAACTCTACAGGCTTTGTCCCACCATTTATCACTAACCTCCCAAGCTTCGTACCACCATAGACCACCAGCTCTTCGGATTTCATCCCACCAGTAATCACTAACCCTCCAAGTTTTTTCCCACCACAATCCAACAATCCTTTATATGGCAACCCAAACTCAGGCCAACCAAATACCATCTTCC